>OY755208.1:16857092-17558652 GCA_963576765.1 Draba incana
TTGGAATAGTTGACCTAAAATAAATCCTAAATCCCAAACTCAAACCCTAAACCCTAAAACTATACCCTAATTTGGGAATAGTTAACCCAAAACCCAAAAAATGTAACTACAAAAAATAATTTTCAATGGATTTGTATTTAAAATTTTTAGATTTGGGTTAACTATTCCCAAATTAGGGTATAGTTTTGGGGTTTAGGGTTTGAGTTTGGGGTTTAGAATTTATTTTGGGTTAATTATTCTCAAATTAGGGTACAGTTTGGGGTTTAGGGTTTGAGTTTGGAGTTTTAGAATTTATTTCAATTTTTTCAAACGAATTAATGTTATTTTTTTAGTTAAATTATATTAGTTATTTTTTAGTTAAATTATGTGGCCCCCACATCTTTGTTTTGATTGGTTAGTAAAGTGGGGGTGAATGAAAAGGTTCACCCCTAGGGGGTGAACCCAAGAATTGTTCCTACTATATTTTATAAGCAAATAAACATGAAAATATACCTCTAATTTTTTTTTTAACGACCTAACTATATTATAAATCTATATTTATGTCGCTTTTCAATATATTTAGTGTGCTACAAATAAATATAACCCGTTATTTATCTTGTGTTTTGTGTTATTAAATAGTCAGTGGTAATCTATATACACTAATAGTCAGGATGATTAGTTCCTCAGAAGAGATGATTAGTTCTCGTGTATACTCTTCGGGATGATTAGTTTCCATTATGAGTATCGAGGGATGATTAGTTCTCTCGAGGGGATAATTAATTCCCCTGTGTACCCTGAGCTCAAGGGATGCGTCCTGAGAGTGGATGGGGCACGTGACATCGATAGCTCAAGGGATGCGTCCAGCGAGTGGGAGGGGTGTCGAATGAGTTAAGAGTGATAAGTGTCTAAAAACGGGCGTATAGACATGAGATTAGACGAGGGCCTCGGAGATCGGGTGTTAGGATCTCTGGTGGTATTGACAGGTTTTAATAGTCGTTTTGTGAGGATTCGAGGACGAATCCAGTTTAGTAGGGGAGAATTGTAACATCCGCGAACCAGAAAATGCGTTTATGGTGGTCGTGTCGAGCGAAATATGGTGTGTGTCAATCGACATGAAGGATTTTGAGGGTGTCGATCGACACAATCTTGGTGTCGCTCGACACTTGTATTTTTCTAAATCGGGTTAATTAGTTTTTAATCGCGGTTTAGGCTCGGTTTTCGGTATATAAGTGCCTAGGGCTGCGTGCACTTCTTCTAGCCGTCGTGAGTAGAGAAAGATATGAGTTTTTGAGTGAGAATTAGGAGTTTGTGGCTTTGTGATTGATTGGTGCAAAGAAATCAGTCCAAAACCCTCTCGTTAGCGTGTTAGAGGCGTTAGTTTCTTTTTTCCTCGTGTTCTTTGTGTGTTTTATTCGGATTAGTGAGTTCGTGGTCTAGGAGGGTCTGTTTCGTGAGCCTTTCCGTGCAAAATCTGTATTCCTTTCATTCCTTAAACCCGAGGTGAGTTGTGACCGTTGGTTTCTAGGCTATGAGGATAAATCGATGCATTTTTGGTGATTGGTTGATGTGGATTCGGTTGTTATTGTTTGTGATGGTTGCTGTGGATGCATATATTGGATTGTTGTGTTTGTCATGCAGGATTATGGCTTGTAATCACCGGATCCGAGTCGAGAGAGGAGGAACTCCATTCTGGTGCAGTTACAGCGCCGTGTCGATCGACACCAGGAAGGTGTCGCTCGACACGAGGTTTTGTCGTGTGTTGATCGATACCTTTGTGGTGTCGCTCGACATCAGGCTTTTGGTCGTGTCGATCAACGCCTGTGTGGTGTCGCTCGACACGCAGTCTGTATTTTCCCAAAATGTGTTATTTTCGGATTTGTTTAATGTTGTTATGTGTTGAGATGGTTTGTAATGTGTGTTGCAATGTTTATCTGAGCCTGCTTGTTACACCAGTAGGCGGAATGACCAGCTCACTAAGTATTTATGAAATACTTACGCAACTCTTATTTCCATGTATTGCAGGTAAAGTAAAGTTTGAGATCGTGGGATGATGGCTGGGACGAGAGGATGATAAGATGTCATGTGTTGTTGATTAGTCTAGAGAACCCGTTGCCATAGGTTGCTAGATTTATTTATTCATTCCTGAATCTGGTGTTTGTGTTCTATTTGAATTATTTTGGAATATCGATTGTTTATTTTATTGAGATATTGGATAATCTGGTTGATTGAATGATTTAATGTTTTCCGCAGTAGAAATTATTAGGTTAAAAAAAAAAGCCTGGTTCCAGCATAAAGGTGTCTTGTACGGCCTCCCATACAAAGCCTCGTAAGGGGCCATCCCAATACTCGTCTGAAAACTGTTGTTATACGCAAACTCCGCTAGGCTCAGATGATCAATCCAGTGACCACCCCAATCTAATACACACATCCTCAGCAAATCCTCCAATGTCTAAATAGTCCTCTCTCACTGCCCATCAGTCTGCAGATTATAAGCCATACTCATATGCACCTTAGTGCCCATCTCTGCCTGAAAGGCTCTTCAAAACTCTGAAGTGAACTTGGGATCACAGTACGACACAATACTAGCTGGCACTCCATGCAGCCTCACTATCTCCTTCACAAATTTCTTAGCCAAAACTGCTGCTCCATCGGTCTTTTTAAAAGTTAGAAATCGCGCTATCTTAGTCAACCGATCCACAATCACCCAGATAGCATCATAAGTCCGCGAGTTAGGCACTCCTACTACGAAATCCATCGTAATCATATCCCACTTCTACTTTGGAATGGGTAAACTCTGCAGTAACCCGCTCGGAACCCGATGCTCAGCATTCACTAACGAACATGTGTCGCATTTCGCGACCCACTCCGCCACGTCTCTCTTCATCCCGACCCAGTAATAATATCGTTTCAGATCCTGATACATTTTGGTCGCTTCCGGATGAATCGAGAACTTGCTCGCATAAGCCTCACTCAAAATCTCCCGCCTCAACGACTCATCCCGAGGCCCACAAACTCGACCACGCACTAAAATCATCATATTCGAAGAGACCAGATACTCAGAACCAACTGCTCGTGAAGCATCAATCAAACTCTGATCACTCTCCTAAGCCACTATAATCCTACTGAGAAGATTTACCTGATCAGTTGCCTCTAAGTCCAAAGGCTTCTGTGAGATAGCAAAAAGACGCAATGTTCTAATTTCTCTTACTAAGGCCTCAATATCATGCTCTCGAGCTGAATCAGACCTCCGTCAACTCAACACGTCTGCTACCTGATTAGCCTTACCTGGATGGTAGATAATCTCCAAATCATAATCTGCCAACAACTCAACCCAGCGTCTCTGTCTCATATTCAGCAATGGCTGAGTGAAGATATGCTGCATATTCTTGTGATCCGTATAAACCTGCACTGACACACCATATAAATAAGACCTCCAGATCTTGAGCGCAAAAACTACAGCTCCCAACTCCAAGTCATGTGTAGGGCGGTTACGCTCACTATCTTGTAACTGTCTCGAAGCATATGCAATAACTCGACCCACCTGCATCAAAACACAACCCAGACGAATTCCTAAAGCATTTGTGTACACGATATAATGCTTCCCCAGCTTTGGTAATACCAATACAGGTGTACTCGTCAACATCTCCTTGTGCTTCCCAAAGCTCTCCTCGCACTCCGGCGACCACACAAACAGGACATCCTTCTCGGTCAACTTTGTCATAGGCTGAGCTATACTCGCAAAAACCTTCACAAATCTCCTGTAATAACCTGCTAAACCCAAGAAACTCCTAATCTTGGTAGCACTACTCGGTCTAGGCCAATCCCTGATAGCCTTAATCTTAGCCGGATCCACAGAAACTTCCTCCACAGAAACAATAAAACCCAAAAACCCATCTGTCGCCGCCAGAAACTGCACTTGCTCAACTTAGCATAGAGCTTCTGCTCCCAAAGTTTCTCAAGAACTAACCGCAAATGAGCCTCGTGCTCCTCAAAACTCCTCGAGTAAACCAAGCTATTGTCGATAAAAATGATAACAAACACGTCCAAAAACTCCTTCAACACGTCGTTCATCAACCTCTTAAAAGCTGTCGGCGTATTCGTCAAACCGAAAGGCATAACCACAAACTCGAAATGCCTATATCTCATCATGAATGCCGTCTTACGAATATTAGAGTCCTCTATCGGGATCTGATGATAACCAGACGCTAAGTCTATCTTGGAGAATTAAGTAGCACCCCTCAGCTGGTCCAACAACTCATCAATCCTCGGAAGAGGGGTACTTGTTCTTCACAGTGACTCGGTTCAGTCCCCAGTAATCAATAACCATGCTCAAAAGATGCTTTAACTACTTCTTCAGCTCTGCCAATTCCGCTGGAGCCATCATGTAAGGTGCTGTAGAAATTGGAGCTGTCCCAGGCTCTAGCTCAATCGTGAAAAGATAGGACCGAGATGGCGGTAACCCCTTCAGCGACCGAAAGACATCCTCAGACTCCTGGACAACCCAGATATCCTCGATAGCAACCTCACCACTGGACTCTATCATAATAATCGTCGCTAAGTAAGCCTCGCAACCTCGCTCTATCATCTGCTCTGCATGAATACCCGAGATCACAAGACTCCTGCAAGTCGGTCTCACACCCTAGAACACTAGCTTCCATGCATCTCTCTCAAAGACCACTCTGCCTCTGAAACAATCCAAATGAACTCTGTAGAAAGCTAGACAGTCCATCCCTAGGATGACATCATACAGTTCCCCTGGACTAATCACCAAATCTACCGGCATTGACTGCCTAGCAATCTAAACATCGACTGCTCTAGCTCGGCCTGAAGTAGCCAGGAATCCGCCTCCAGCCACCTTGAACAAACCCGAAATCTCACAAGCACTGCTCCGGATACCACTGCTCTCGGCATGCTCTGGAGTAATGAGGTAATTCGATGCTCCAATATCAAAAAGAACGTGGGACTCCAAACCTCCCACTAACAAGGTCCCTACATCATTCACATGCATTGAGAACCCTAGAAATTCTATCACAAGTAAAATAAAAGAGACAACCAACAACAATTCAATTACAAAAGAATTTACAAAGTCTGAGTTTAGAATTTTACTTGTGATCTGCGCACCACTATGCTGACCAAACTTTCCTAGCACGTACACTCGCGGTGCAGGTCCAATCTGACTCAAAAGGCTGCACTGCTGCAATATGCGCCATCGGCTGCGCTGCTACTGGCTGTACTGCTGCAATCTGCGCCAATGGCTGCAGCTTGGGACACATGGGCTTAATATGCCCTGGCTCTCTACAGTAGTAACAGACTTGAGGTGCACTGGGCTCGCTCCTTTTCGGACAGTTCGCCATCTTGTGTTCCAAACTACCACACTCGTAGCAACCGCGACCACTCTGGCCTGTCCTGGAAGCATCATCCCACTTCCTCTTTTGACCCTGCCCAGACTTCCCGCCTTTGCCAGAACCAGAACCTCTGCGATGCCGTTGATGCTGCTGCTGACTCCTCTGCGGAATGGCAGGAGCAACCACAGGCAGAACAACCACCGTACTAGACTGTTTGCGCTGATCCTCCTCAATAGACGCCGCAAGCTCCACAAGCTCCGCCCTTAAGGCATACCTAGAACTTCTGCACGGGGTCCTAATGCTCAAGCAAAGCCCCTGGAGGAACCTCTGCATAAGGGTCCGCTCATCCTCCATGTTACGGCCAGCATAAACCATAAGTCTGCTGAACTCGGCATCGTACTCCCGTACTGTACTCGCTCCCTGAGTTAGCTCCATGAATCTCATCTGTAGGCAATCCAATGCCTCCCGAGGAAAGAACTTGGCGTTGAACTCGACCACAAACTCGTTCCAAGTTCACACAGTCCTCTGAGTCTTAATCGATCTCCACCAACTATGCGTGTCCTCACTAAGATAATGAACGGCCAACTCTACACGGTACTCAACAGGACATCGAATCTATCGAAAGTTGCGCTCCACTCTCGAGCGCCACTCATCGGCCCCCTCTGGCCCAGCCCTGCGTGTGAAGAAAGGCGTACCAATCTTCTGCATCTGTCCCATCATCACAAGATAGGGAGGATGCTCAGCAACCACAACCCTCGGCAGCTCAACCACTGTAGCCCTCTGCTGCGCCTCAACCACCGGAGGCTCTGCTAGAGCCAGTGCCGGAACCGCCGCCGAAAACTGCTCTAACAACTGGTTCAACAATCCCACGATGACATCATCTCGACCTGGAGCTGCACCCCTACCTTGGGCCGCTACACCATCGCCTCTCCCGGCACCCTTCCCGGCATCCAAAGCCACACTGGCATTCGCACTTGTCTCGCTCGCAGATCCTGCATGATGTGTCTGAGACGCTGACACATGCGAATCACTCGACGACTTTGGCACTGGTCCTCTACCACGACCACAGACTCTACCATGACCCCTACCTCTGCCACGACCTCTCGCTCCAGTATCCGTAAGTCTGCACTCATACAAAACAGGGAAAATGAGCAACAAAGAAGTCACAATCAATCAAAACAGAACTTACAGCGGAATCTCTTTAAAGGCCGAAGAGGATGATTCTAAGACTACTAATTGTCTAAACGCACATAAACAATTAACCACATAGTCTCAATTCATCCAAACCTATCGTCCAAAAACCGTATAGGCTCTGATACCAAAATGAAACAAACAAACTTTTTTTTTTATCCTAAACAATTCTACTGCGGAAATAACTTAAATCAATTATCCAATAAAACAATCCATTAAATTCAATAACCAATGAAAATCAAATTCAGTAACGAAAATAATAAACAATTCAGGAATGATAAATCTAGCAACCTATGTAATGGTTCACTAGGACTAAACAAAGAAGACAATTCCTAATCATCCTCTTCCTACGCCTTGATTCCGCAGTCACACTTTTCCTTTACCTTCATCACATGGGAATAAGAGATGTGTAAGTAATTAATAATTACTTAGTTAGACGGTCTTCCCGTCAATAGGCTAAGTACGAATATACCAGAAATCAATCAACAATTAATTTTAAACGCTAACGTATGCAAAACATGGGTGTCGATCGACACGTCGCACGGTGTCGATCGACGCTTCACAAATACCGGTGTCGATCGACACGTCGCACGGTGTCGATCGACACTCAAATCGCATAACGAAACGCATAATCGAAACAGACCTAAACTCACGATTTATCAACGATTTTAATCCAAAAACCGCACGATATCATCACAGAACACAGTACAAACAACCATGAGATCATCACGTAAACCCCTAAATTAATCGCGAATCGATTACTAATATATCCGAGCCTACGGTTGCGCACTCACCTGCGAGTTTCAGTGACGAAGAGCGATGAAACTCGCAGGAACAAGTCTCTAACGCCACAAACTAGGAGGAACGATGATCCCTACGCCTCTAGAATTCAAACGAGAAGGTTTCTGATGGATTTCTTTGCAGCAATACTTCAGAAACACTCAATTCCTTTCTCAATTCTCTAACTCTCCTTTTTCTTTGATCAAACACGGCCACAAGGCTGCTAAACCTTTATATATACGAGCCTTAGGGCTCCCATTAAACCGATTCGCAAACCGAACGATTTAAAATTAAACCGAAACGTTCATCAGAACATGGTGTCGATCGACACCCCTTACCAAAATCAACATTTTGGTTTCGGGATGTCACAAGAACACTTGGGAAAAGACTAACGACTGTTTTATTTAAAGAACTTTCAAGCGAAAGATATATGTTTAATCTAAATTTGGGTTTTTGTTAAACTCAAACTAGAAACACGTTATACATAATATATATTTTTGGCAAGAATTGATGGCTCTGAAACCATACACTTCCTAAATCCCAGGTTAATGTTTGTAAAATATAATCTTGATCGTTGTAAAAATATAAACTTGATCCTCGTAAAAATATAAATATAAATATAATGTTGGGATTGAAAATTTATTAATTTAAAGAGAGATTAATTTATACATAAATTAATAATTATAAATTTATAGAGAGATTTTTTTAGCTAATGATTTAATTGGAAAAAAATATTTAAATGATGTTATATTACTTAATCTAGTTGGACCTAATAATAAAAGTAGCATGTATTAACTTGAAATTATGATTAACACTTATGCTTATCGCAATCAAATTGATGTTAATTTCTTAATACAATAATAGAGTATCTAAGTTATACACGATCTTAGGTACAAAATTTAGAAGAAATCATGGTTATTAACTTTAATGTTGATGATAATTTTAAAAATTATATATATATATATATATATATATATATATATATATATATATATGTGTGTGTGTGTTTTGGATACAAATATAAAAATGAATCCAAAATGTTTTAATGTAATAACTAAAGTTTGTGATAAATTCCAACAAATTTCAACTTTAAGTCAAAACAAAATATCAGTGAAGCCCTGTTTTAAACACTATCATATATATATATATATATATATATATGTGTGATTTTTAATTTATATTATTATTGAGACTATATTTCACATAGGAGTTTCAAAAAATATTCTTATCTTATTATTTTATCGAATTTCGTTACTTTTTACATTGGCCCGACTCGAAACCGAGAAAAATTATTAATTTATAGTGATTATTAATTTATAAAGGTATAAATTCAAAAGAGAATTAAAGAAACAGTGGTAAGGAGGAGGAAATGATTAAAATTTACTTTATTAAACTTTGTTTGAATACACGATTGAAAATTACAAAACTCAAAACAAAATGAAAAGTAGAAGTATGAAAGTATGCAAAGAATTTTGTAGGTTTGTGATCTCAAAATTCACTTTGGCTTTCACAATAGTCTTCCTTCTTATTTATACAAAACTAGATCTTAATTTTAAAAAGCAAGGGGTGATGCGTTGTTCGTCGTAGAGGATGCTGAGTAATCTTGATGTTTTTGTCTTTCTTTAATATAGAGATAAGTCTTCACAGTGTATGCGGTGATTGAAACGTTTGTCTTGATTAGAGATTTGTCTTGATTCTGTTAGAACTTGAAAATATTGGAAAGAGCTTCTTAGAGATGTTGTCTTCTTGTCATATTGATCCTTAAGCTGCTGTAGTTATTTGACTTAGCTTTCATACTTTTGACATAATAGATAATCTTGTCATACCTTTTGTTGTCATAGAGTCTTGAAACTTGTAGTATTTTCTTCTTGAGTGAGTAATTCTTTTATTCTTTTTTATTCTTATTCTTAGTTTCTTTTCTTTTTTTTCTCTTTTTTTTTTGTTAGAGCTATTTACCGCGTAAATCTCAGACATTTAGAAGATCCGACTAGTTTACGGTATCCGGATTCATCAATATCGTTCAAGGTCAGTCTTTATTATCGGATCACGCTTCTTTTCTTTTTTTTCCCATCTGGTGTTTTTTTATTAAAACCACAACTTTAAAATACAAGGTAAAATCTAAACATCCACCAAAAGAGAGCCAAAGTATCACTGAAGCACAAGAGGCTAAATGTGCGAGCTGGAAATTCACACAATAGAATTTGTGAAGATTCTTATAAAATAGAGCTTCTTTAGGGTTTCAAACATGAAGACGGATTTCGGATTAGGGTTCTTAGTTTGTTCTTATTTATCAAGATCAGAGCTGTTTTTGTTCTATTACAAAGATTTTCGGATCCCCTCACAAGTGAGGGGGTACATGCTTATTTATAGTAAAAAAGTGACGGTATGAACAATAACACGCTACTGTTCATACCGCAAGTGGATTGCTAATGAACTGCTATTGGGCCTTTGATGGGCTTTTGACAAATCGGTAATGGGTCCTTAATGGATCGTTTAACGGGCCTTCGTCTTCTGGGCTCGATCGCTGAGCCGATTCAACGTACGATTAGCCGTTTGGTTTATCGATTCTTCTAGGGGAGTTTTGACCCCTACACTAAACACAACGAGATATGAGACCAAAAAGAAAAGAAAAAAACCAAGCAACTAAAAGTCTAAAACCAAGTAAAGTAGAAAACTAAAAGTGTTGAAGTAAGGGTGTCCCAGAATCGATTCCCGTTTAGACCGTAACGAGTTGAATATGGCGTTGATGAGTTCAGGAGACGATTTGGCGAGGTCGCGAGTTGATCGTTTGAGGAGAGATGTCACGAGGTCGCGAGTTGATTGTCTGAGGAGAGTGGCGATGTTGCGAGTTGATTTGGGCTTTTGGAGAGAAAAAAGAGAGAGCCAAGGCCTCGTTAAAAACCTTATCTTGTAAAACCCAATGGGTAAAAAACCAAGACAAGGAAAAGAGCGCGCTTGAGCCTCTTCGCCTTGAGTCGCACCATCGGCCACTGGCTTACGTAAGGCTTCGGGTTCAAGCTTGTCTTGCTTGGAGGTGGCTTCAACCTCAGTGAAGTGGCGAGATGAATACGTTCTGAATCTGCGAGTAGCTCGAAACGCGAGGCGAATTAGCGAGTAATTTTACCAAATGAAAATAGCGAAGGAAATGATTCAACTTATCTACGAAGTGAATTGATTTGATGAATAAGATCCGGTGTTGCGAGTTCATCTGTCGAAGGGAGGTGTTGCGAGGTCGCGAACTGATTTGTCGATATGAAGTCGCGAAGTGACGAGATGAGCTAGTCGATTTCGATCTTGCGAAGTCGCGAGCTGATATGCTTGATGACGCGAGGCGACGAGATGAAAATGCAAGTATGTGAACAAGCCTCAGTAAAAACCTTGTCTGGAAAACCCGATGGGAAAAGACCAGGCTAAGGGAAAAAGAGCGCGAGTCGCATACTTGCTTAGATAATCTTTGTTGCCGAACTCTGAACTTGGTTTCGTTGGTGAGTTGTTACACGAGGTAGCGAGATGACTTCCACGGTTGGTGGCGAGATGGCGAAGCGAAGTCACGTACTGATCTTTGCGAGATGATTTGATTAAATTGCGAAGTCGCGAGTTCATCGAGTATGGCGTTCGAGAGTGTCATATATCTGTGAGTTCGCACGATACGCGCGAGGTGACTAGACGAATATATAACAAATCTGCGAGTCGCTCGCTACGCGCGAAGCGATGAGAGGGATAAATAACAAATCTGCGAGTTGCTCGCTATGCGCGAGGCGACTAGACAGACATATCGTATATTTGCGAGGCGCTCGCTATGGGCGAGGCGACTCGAGATACAAACCATGAAGTGCCGAAGTGAAGATAGTTGTAAGGTCGCGAGCCGATTTGATGTAGAGTGTCGCGAGGTCGCGATCTTACTTGGTGAAGAGAGCGACCCGACTAAGATGCGAGGATGCGACTCTATCAACTTAGTGGATATTCGCGAAGTCACGGGAATCGCTGAGGATTGAAGTCCTGAGAACAAGAAGTCTTGAAGACGCGCTTTTAATTCAGAAGTGAACTCGCGAGGTCGCGATTCTGGCTAAAACAAAGTTGCGGGATTACGAGTCAATCTGATCTCCTTTCGAAGCCAAGATCCTTTGAGCCCAGGTCCTCGGCCCAATTTGAAATGAGGCCCACCTCGATACTCGAACCGTAATTCGCTTATATAAGGAGGGATGCTCCTTAGAAATCTCTCATAATTCTCATTTCTCCGAAAACAGGTTTGCTTTCTCTCCCTTCTCTCTCGTTTTTCCTTTCAAGTTTTTGGGGTTTTTAGCTGTCCCATCACTTCGCCGCCGCCGTGTTCTTCATCGCCGCCATCGTGATCTCGAGAGGAAATCGGAAGAAAACTTCTTTTCGATCCAAAAAACAATGTCGTCAATAAATTCGATCAGGTCTGCGAGATCTGCCGAGCTCACCGAAAACCAAAATTTAATCTGGGTGTACTCTGCTAATAGCGAGTCGATTGTTGATGCAAGTTCTAGTTTTGGTAGGTCCCGCGAATGCGAGGACGCGAATACTTCAGGCCGCGAGGAGGCGAGTTCTTCTGGGCACGATGAAGCGAGTTCTTCTGGGCGAGAATATAGGGCTAGAGGTAATTCTCCTCTTGCCGACCTGTTCTCCTACCCTACTCCCGTCCTGAGGCGAAGTCACGAGACGGGAGAGTCAGCTTCGCCGACGCGAGCTGCGCGAACTGATTTCGAAGAGGGAGTTGGGACCTCGCGCCCTTCGCGAGTTGGCGTGACTCCTGCTGTCAACGAACGAAGGTTAGTCATTGAAGTTCCACACCTTCGTGACGAGTCGCTTAGTCCAGCCGAGCCGCCTTTCCAAGTGAAGATTGAGGAGTGTAACTGGGCGTATAATTCTCTCATAGAAAAAGAGAGATTGGACGCCTGGATTGTATGCGGAGCGGCTGAAGTCGTCAGGAAAGCGAAGAAGTCGAGGCGAAAGCAACGCCCGCCTCCAGGCTCTTCATGGTGCGACGAGGAGTCCTTGGACTTCCTTCGCGCAGAATACGGAATCTCCGACGCTGTCGAGATGATTGTGCCAGCCGTTGGACAGTGAGAAGACGACCCGCCTGTCGGCACATTCACTGCGTACGAATGTTGGTTTCGGAGTTGTTATCTTACATTCCCCATCCCTGCGACGATTCTGCGATACATGCTGGTCCATCGCATCGCACTCGCGCAGATTAATACAAGAGGAGTTCGTCAACTGGTCAGTCTTCTGACGCGAGCCGCTGAATGTGGCGAGCCCATCGGGGTCCGTCACCTTCATAATCTTCTTGAAATCCGCAAGAACAAAGACCCGAGTGGCAAGAAGCTCTACAATGTGGCGAGTCGACCCCTGTACAAGGTTTTGGACGACTTCCCGAACAAAGACCACAGTTGGCGGAAATATTTTTTCTTCGTGTCGATAACAACCGCGTCTGTTGAAGAAGAACACGCGGTGGTGGCGAAGTGGGGGACTCTTGGTAGAACTCCTTAGAATTTTATCGCGCGAGCTGTTTTCTCCATATGCTTTTCTTAACTTTCTGTTCAATTGTTTTTACAGCTCGCAGACCGCTAGGAACTCCAGTACCCGGAATTTCCGATTTTTGCAAAAGGCTAAAGGCTCGGAAATGTCTTTGGGAGCGCCACTTCAGTATTCGGAGAGTCATTTTAGCTCGCGAGAAGTCCTTAGTCGACGAGGAGGACAAGCCCGACCAAAGCGAGTCCGCAGATCTTGAGATAATGCCGCCCAAGCCTACCTTCCGTGACATCGCCAAGCAGAAAGCCGCGAAGGCTAAGAAGAAGGTCGATCCGAAGGCCACTGTTTCTGCTGTCGAGATGTCCGAGAGGAGTGTCGACAAAGAGAGTACTACTGTCGCTGAGGGCGGCGAAGCGGCTGCTGTAGCCGCGAGTGGTGCGTTGGCTGTTATTACTTCACAGCCAATTACCATTTCTACCGAGCTCGCCGAGCCTGAGCATCAGCTGAGCCGTAAACGAAAACACTCTGCCACTGATAAGGGCAAGGGAAAAGTCGGCGATAAGAAGAAATCTCGCCGCGAGCTGCCGACTCTGTCTCCAGGCGAGTCCATTCCTCCAGGTCCGCGATCTGGAAATTCTGTCGATCTCTACAATGATCCCTTAGCCGCGGCTGCCTTAATGGCTAAGGTTACATATCCGGGTGATAACATGCCGATCCCCGAGAGGCTGGTAAAGAGCGAGCTCTACAAGGAGTTCGCGTCTCGTCAAGCTAAGGTAAATTCCAAATTGTTCTCTGTTTCATTCTGCTTCATCTCTCATATTTCCAACTCCTTTGCAGGCTATCGCCTATTTCAATAGGTTGATCATATCATATGATCAAGAGTCGAGGTCTAGGCAGCTCTTCATTGACGAGGCCAGGAAGAAGGAAGAGGTCGAGAGGGAACAGGTCACGGCCCAAATGAAACTACTCGCTGCTGAGCGAGATATGTATAAGAAGAGCGATCATGACTTGGGCGTGGTTCTTCAAAGAGTTGGTCTTGAGAAGAAAGAGGCCAAGGAGAAAACTGCCGAGCTGGAGGCAGAATTATTAGCTCTGAAAGCGAGTCGCGAGAGAGATCCTGAAGCGACTGCTTCAGCTGCGAGGCGATCCGCGGCTGCCGAGGTGCAAGCCAAACTGGACAGTGCTTACGAGCTGTTTAGTCGGATGATGAAAAAGCCGATCAAAAACATGGTCTATCTCGCACAAGCGGATGCCAACATCCAACTTCTTGACGACATGGAGAAGCCCGATACGGACGAGCCGTTTGATCCCAAGGCCGAGCGCGCTCTTCTAGTTGAAAATAAGGCATCGCTTGGAGAAGCCTATGAATCCTTCGATGCGATAGCCCTCGAGTTGAGAAAGACCTTAGGTATGAACTATGTCGTCCCTATTAATGTCGCGGATATAGTTGTTTCTCCGCGAGTCGAGGTCAGTGCTAAGTCTGTTGGTATTCATGCAGCTTCGGGGTCAAACGACGGGTCTCTGGGTATGCGCTTGCGTGGTGCGAGCGAGGAGCTAAGTGACAGCGAGTCGGGCGAGTCGGACGAAACTGCTGCTCCGATCCCAGCTGCAACGATCGAACCTCTGCGCGAGCCAGCTCCTCTGGAACAAGGGACCAAAACTGGCGAGGAGGCGAGTTCGGCTGTTGTTGCTCAGGCCGAAGCTCGAAACGTTGAAGAAGGAGAGCTGGTCGCCGAGGATCAAGAGGGTGAAGATCGCGAGCCTGTCGCCTGATCCTGATATGTAATAGATTAGAAATTTTGTTTAAGGTTTTAAGACTTATCCTTTTGTGCCTGGACGGCTTTATCCTACTTGCGACATTGTAATTGCCTAGTTGGTTTAAACAAAATATTTAATGAAGGTGCGTTAAGGTTTTAAGACTTTTTGCGATGTTTAAACGATGATAAAGAGGTTTAAAGGAAGCGAACTGGTCGACTACTCTAAACTTGTATTTTAAGGTTTTAAGACTCATCGCGTCTAAACGAAGATACAGAGGTTTAAAGGAGGCGAACTGGTCGACTGCTAAAAACTTGTATTTTTTAAGGTTTTAAGACTTAAACTGAACCTGTTATAGCTTGTCAGCTAGGTCCGTTTATAGTTTCGTTACTTGGTACAAATTTCGGGTCGGCGAGTTCCACAGAATCTCGGACCCGAATTATAATCTGCAGATTATATTTGCCAAGTTCGACCAGTGTTTAAGTTTAAACTGGGTTTAGCGAGATGAACGTTCTGGACTGACATACTCTAGCCCGACAGGATATTTCTGTTCCAGGAACGAACTCTAAATAGCATGCTTTATCCGTTCGAGGATGTATAAGAAAACTTTTTGATGAAGTTTTATAGATCGTCATTATAGCTAGTAATGACAAATTGACATAGATGTCGCGTTTAGACAGTTAAGTCGTTTGCGAACTGATGTCATCGCGTTTTAGACGGTTAAGTCGTTTAGCGAGCTGTCGCGTGTAGACATTTATGTCGTTTGCGAGCTGACGCGTTTAGACGTTTTAAGTCGTTTAGCGAGCTGTCGCGTGTAGACATTTATGTCGTTTGCGAGCTGACGCATTTAGACGTTTTAAGTCGTTTAGCGAGCTGTCGCGTGTAGACATTTATGTCGTTTGCGAGCTGTCGCGTGTAGACATTTAAGTCGTTTAGCGAGCTGTCGCGTGTGGACGTTTAAGTCGTTTAGCGAGCTGTCGCGTGTAGACGTTTAAGTCGTTTAGCGAGCTGACGCATTTAGACGTTTTAAATCGTTTAGCGAGCTGTCGCGTTTAGACCGGAATCGTTTGCGAATTGAACGAATCGTAATAAGACTTGGTTAAAACCTTAGCTTATTGCGAGTCGATTGTCGCGTTTAGACCAGAGTCGTTTGCGAATTGAACGAATCGTAATAAGACTTGGTTAAAACCTTAGCTTATTGCGAATCGATTGTCGCGTTTAGACCGGAGTCGTTTGCGAATTGAACGAATCGTAATAAGATTTGGTTAAAACCTTAGCTTATTACGAACCAATTATCGCGTTTAGACCGGAGTCGTTTGCGAATTGAACGAATCGTAATAAGACTTGGTTAAAACCTTAGCTTATTGCGAATCGATTGTCGCGTTTAGACCGGAGTCGTTTGCGAATTGAACGAATCGTAATAAGTCTTGGTTAAAACCTTAGCTTATTGCGAATCGATTGTCGCGTTTAGACCGGAGTCGTTTGCGAATTGAACGAACCGTAATAAGACTTGGTTAAAACCTTAGCTTATTACGAACCGATTGTCGCGTTTAGACCGGAGTCGTTTGCGAATTGAACGAATCGTAATAAGACTTGGTTAAAACCTTAACTTATTGCGAATCGATTATCGCGTTTAGACCGGAGTCGTTTGCGAATTGAACGAATCGTAATAAGGCTTGGTTAAAACCTTAATTCGTTACATATTGCGAGTGGGAGTATGAATATACGGACCCACTCCCCCCCCCCTTTTTTAAATAGGGGGCGCAACTGAACTCGTCAGAAGACGAGCTGCCTACGTACCCTGCGAAGGGATCAAGTCGCGTCGTAGTTCAAGTCTTATGACTTAGTATTTTTAGCAGTAGTATTTCTTCAGATGTCGCGCATTCCAGGAACGCGGAATCATCTCGCCTTTCATGTTGGCGATCTCGTAGACGCCCGGACGAACCACCTTTGTGATTTGGTAAGGTCCTTCCCAATGAGCGCCGAGTTTGCCGGCATTCGTCTCGACTGTGTTCTGAAATACCGCGCGAAGGACGAGATCTCCTTCGTAAAAATGCCGAACTCGCACCTTGGAGTTGTAATACTTGGCGGCTGCTATTTGATATTCTGTCATTCTGATAAGAGCTTGATCGCGCCTTTCGTTGACGAGGTCGAGCTCGTCGATCATGAGAAGATGATTGAGACCTTCTTGTTCTGGAAGGAGTCGTCGGCGAACTCCTAGAAAGTGAATCTCGAGAGGAATCACGCACTCCGTTCTGTATACGAGGACGAAAGGCGTCTCGCCAGTAGCGCGACGAGGTGTGGTTCGATAGGACCATAAAACGCCTTCGAGTTCATCTGCCCAACGGCCTTTCTTCGCGTCGAGTCGAGTCTTCAAGCCGTGAAGAAGTGTTTTGTTCGATGCCTCCGCCTGACCGTTGCCTTGTGGACAGCGAGGTGTCGACTTACTGACCCTGATCTTCCACTCGTCGCAGAAAAGTTCGAAGCGTTTGGAGATGAACTGCGAGCCGTTGTCGGTCACTATTTCGTAGGGAACGCCGTGTCGGCAAATGATGTTTCTCCAGACGAATTTTTCGACGTGCTTGTCCTTGATCGACCCAAACGCTTTGGCTTCTATCCACTTCGAAAATAGTCTGTTAGGACCAATAGGTATCGCTTCTGCCGAGACGGATGGAGCGGGCCAATAATATCCATCGCCCATCGCATGAATGGATAAGGCGAGGTCACCGAGCTCAAAAATTCCGTAGGCTGGTGGATGAAAGGACCATGACGTTGACACTTCTCGCACTTTGCCGCGAACAACTCGCAATATTTTATCGTTGTCGGCCAAAAATATCCATGTCTTTTAATTCGGATGGCGAGTGAGCGACCTCCCGAATGGTTGCCGCAGGATCCACCGTGAACTTCGTGCATTATCTTGCGAGCTGCTTCCCCTTCGACGCAGACGAGGAGTGGCCCAGACAGTCGCCACTTGAAGACTGCGTCGCGGAATAAAACGTAGCGAGACGACTGCGCTTTTAACTTTCGAGCCGCTCATTTGTCTATTGGCACTTTTCCGTCTGCGAGGTATTCGCGAACATCAGCTATCCACTTGCTGTCGCAACCGTAAATTGTCGTCTCGTCGTCAACAGGAATGTCGACGACTTCATGCTCTGGTGGTGGCTCCTCGCTACATGGGTAAGCATCTTCGGGCAAGTCTTCGACTTGATCGGGGAGAAAACCGCGGTTAAAGGCCGTGTTATCCGGATCGAGTTCGTTGCTTCCCTTCATTACATCCGTCGTCTCGTCTGGTGCGGGTGAGTCGGACTGGTCAAAATCCATTGGAACTGGATCAGCAGTCCCTTCGATTTGGTCGAGGTCTATTGGATCTGCTTCGGGACGAGTATGTGAACCGTTGCTTAGGTCCGCACTCCGCTTCGCGGCTTGTGATCTCGTAATCGCGTTAACCTCTTCGGCGACTTCGATACTTGGTTTTTCGATAAACTCAACCTGAACTACTCTTTGAAGATCTTTATCCGGTTGTGCTGACGAGCCGAGTGATGCGAGGGCATCTGCTTGCGAGTTCTATGATCTCGGAATTCTCGTCAAGGCTAAAAGTTCGAATTCCCCCGCTAAGGTTTTGGCGAGGGCGAGGTATGCCTCCATGCGCTCATCTTTTGTCGCGTACTCGCCGTTGAACTGATTTACGACGAGTTGGGAATCGCAAAAGGCTTCTATCCTTGTCATTTTAAGCGCTTTAGCCAATCGAAGACCCGCGAGCAAAGCCTCGTATTCTGCCTCATTGTTCGATGCTCTGAAGCCGAGGGGAATGATTGTTCCAAAGATTTCCCGTCTGGTGACGATAGTCGAATGCCCACTCTCGACCCGTGTTTAGATGACGAGCCGTCGACGTGTAACTGCCAGATTTGGGACGAGTCTTCGTTTTCCGTCGAGGTCGCCGCCTCCGGGAATTCGATTAGAAAATCGGCCAACACTTGTGCCTTGATTGTCGTCCTACTGCGATATTCGATATCGAACTCGCTTAATTCAATAGCCCACTTGGCGAGTCGCCCGGATTGAGTCGGGCTATGGAGAACACCCCGTAGCGGAAAAGTACTAAGAACAACGATCGAGTGTGATTGAAAGTAAGGTCGAAGCTTGCGAGCCGACGTAATAACCGCGAGTGCTAACTTTTCCGTCAGAGGATATCTTGTTTCCGCATCGGTCAAAGATTTACTGATGTAGAAAACTGGTTTCTGCTCGGTGCTGTCTTCGCGAATTAGAACTCCACTGACTGCCGAGGCGGAGACGGCGATATAAAGATAGAGCGGTTCGCCTGCTACGGGTTTTCTCAAAACAGGTGGAGTCGCAAGGTATCGCTTTAACTCCTGGAAGGCTGCTTCACACTTTTCCGTCCACTCGAAAACCTGTCGAGCCGCCCCCTTTTTATCCTTGAGCGTTTCATAAAAAGGAAAGCACTTGTCAGTCGAACGCGAGATAAATCTGTTCAATGCTGCGACTCTCCCCGTTAATCGTTGGATTTCCCTTTTCGTTTTAGGCGAGGCCATCTGGACGAGCGCATGGATTTGCTTTGGATTCGCTTCGATTCCGCAACGAGTCACCATATAGCCGAGGAACTCGCCTGATGTTACGCCAAACCGACACTTAGCCGGATTGAGCTTCATGTTATACTTGTTTAATAGCGCAAAGCATTCAGCGAGGTGGCCGACATGATCCTTCTCTTCGAGCGACTTGACGAGCATATCGTCTATGTAGACCTCCATTGTTTTGCCGAGGAGGTCTTGGAACATCCTGTTCACCAATCGCTGATACGTAGCCCCAGCGTTCTTAAGGCCAAAAGGCATGACCTTGTAACAGTAGATTCCGCGATCCGTGATGAAAGACGTCTTGTCGCGGTCGCCGGGGTGCATAAAGATTTGGTTGTAGCCAGAAAAAGCATCCATAAACGATAATAGTTTGTTCCCAGATGTCGCCTCGACGAGGCGGTCGATATGAGGTAGAGGGAAACTGTCTTTCGGGCATGCCTTGTTCAAATCCGTGAAGTCTACGCAGATTCGCCATTTGCCATTCTTCTTCTTTACGACGACTGGGTTAGCGAGCCAATCCGGGTATCTGACTTCGGCAATAGAGCCGGCTCGCAAGAGTCTTTCGACTTCATCATTTACTGCTTGAGCTCTGTCCGGCCCGAGTCGCCTTCGCTTTTGCTTTATAGGCTTAAAGGTGGTATCGACATTCAATTCGTGACTGATGATGTCGATATCGATCCCAGGCATTTCCTCGGCCGCCCACGCGAATGTGCTTACATTCTTCTTAAGGAATTCGACGAGGTCGAGTCTGACGGCTTCATCGAGCGTTGCGCCTATCTCCACACATTTTTCCGGGAACTCGTCGTCTAAGCAAACCGATACGACGGGTTCGCATGTCGGACCCGCCCCTTCTTCTTCGGCGGCTTCCGCGATCTGTAGTTGCTACAAAATATTCGAGAGATCTCTGACGGGCTCCCTGTCAGTTTTAATCTTTTTGCGCTTTTCGTTCGGGATCGGGGTTGCCGATTGACTCCTTAGCTTGTGCGCAGCCATGAAGCAAGATCGCAACGCCGCCTGACTTCCTCTGATAGTCTTGACCCCGCTTTTGGTTAGAAACTTAAGGCAGAGATGGTATGTTGAGGCGACGGCACGCATCGAATTTAGCCAAAGAGTTCCCATTATCACGTTATAGATTACCGGGATGTCCGAAACTGCGAACTCGACTATTCTAGTCACGCCCTCCGCACACACAGGGAGTTTGATCGTGCCGAGTGTCATTGTCGTTTCACCATTGAATCCGGTCAGTGGCTTTGGATAGGATTCGACTTGAGCGAGGTCTATTTCCATACGCTTAAGAGCGTCTATGAAAATGATGTCGACTGTGCTCCCGGTATCGATCAAAACGCGACCCGTGTCCCATCCTGCGATAGAGAGTCGGATGACAAGCGGGTCGTCGTGAGGTTTGTCAATGTCATCAATCTCATTCTCTTCGAACTGGATGACATCGTTTGGGAATTTAGACGGGTTTGGTTTGTTCACCCCTATCTCAGCTCGTCTCTGATAAGCTTTGATTGACGAGACGGTGTTTGAGCAATAGCGCGAGCTGCCCATGATCATGTTGCAGATTTTTTGTTTCGAGCCTCCTTGGCTTTTGTTATCGTTTCGCCTCCCGAGGTGGACCTCGTTGTCGTTCCGCCTGTCCCGCTTATTACTCTTGTTATTGTCCTCAGACGGACCGTCTGCTTCTCTTGCATCGTCGAACTGCTCGAGCTGAAAATCGTTGACACTTATGTTTCCTCTGAGTTCTCCGGCGGCTAGCTTTGCTGCGAGTCGCATACCGAGCACTCTGCAATTAGCCGTCGAATGCCCGCCCATCTTGTGCAAGTCGCAGTATGCGGACTCGTCAAATGGCGTGTTCCTCGTCCAAGTGCTGCCATAACTGCGGCCTGGAGTGCCGCTTCCGTGACCTCGCCCTCTTCCTCTACCATAACCAGGCGAGTCGACCTGATAGTTATGGGCGCCTTTAAAACCTCCCTCGTGAAGCACGTAATTGCCTTGCTTCTTTTTCCCTGGAGCCGTTGCTTCCTTCGGAATAGGAGTTCCGGACTTCCCATACTTCTGGCCTAGGATTCTGGTTTTGTCTTCGATCTTCGCGAAATCATTAGCGCGATGAAGCGCATCTTGAACTGACGAGGGCTCGTTGATGGTTATCTCCTTTCGGAAATCCGAGTTATACCACAGGGCTTTTCGTAGTGCACTAAGTGCGGACTGGTCGTCGATCCCTTTCACTTGAGTGAGCATCGCCTTGAAGCGTTCAATGAAAACTCCTAAGGGTTCGCTGGCCGCCTGCGACAGGGTATAAAGGTCCGCCTCGGACGACCTGCGTTTGATTAAGATGGAGTACTGCTTCATGAAAGCTTCGGAGAGCTGTGCGAAGCTGTCGATAGAGTTCCTTTTCATTCCCGTAAACCAATATAGGGCTGCCCCTTGGAGGTGCTCCACGAAGATGAGGCAGCAACCAACGTCAATTTCGTCGAGTCGGAGATTAGCTCTCCCCATTGCGATTGAGAAAGCCCTAATGTGCTCCGTGGGGTCGCCCTTTCCGTCATAAATAGGGAGCTTGAGCTTCCCCGGATCGGACAGACGTGTCTTTGTTATTCGCTCGGTAAAAGGAGTTGTGCGAGCTTCTTCAAGAACACGGTCGATCTCTGGCGCCTTGCTGGTTGCGCGATGGACTTGTGATCTCATATCCTTGAGATCGCGGGCTGTCTGCTGTATGACGGCTTTGAGTTCGTCCATCTCCCTTTGTTGCGAAGCGATAGTTCGGCGATTGGTCGGGGCTTCGGCTTGCTCCGCCCATCGTGTATTCTCCGCGATTTCACCCTCTTCTCGGCTCTGGATATGACTGGCCGGTCGACTGCGTCGAGCGGCTCCGAACTCACGTCCTTCCGAATCGTTTGCGACGAGGACGGCCCCGTCTCTGAGGGGCGTTGGAGTATTCTCCTCGCGAGTCCTGCGAGCCGAGGGTGAGACCGCCGGGGAGAAGTTAAGAGCGATCGGGGTGACGCGAAGCGCGGCATTGTGAGATAGTCCTTGAGGCTGACGAGCCGTCGACAAGGCTCTGATCTCGGCGGTCAAGTTGCTATTGATAGTTTCTTGATTTTGCGAATGCTTGAGCAATTGCTCGAGCATTGTTTTGAGCTGACCGTAAGCTTCCGGCGTAGCCGGGTCGGCCGAGCCTGTACGGATAGTTGTCCGGTCTCCTACCGGGATAGGTCTGTCTGTTTCCGTCTCCAACGCGGACTGGTCGATTACACTGGTTTGCCTATCCACAGTTGGTTCCCTCGGGTCGGCCGAGTCGGTCGCAGGAGTTTGCGGGTTTGTTATTGACATCTTGCGAATTCGTCTAAGCGTTTGTTTCGTGTATGAAGCTAGTGTTGCGAGTAGATCCCCTCCTTCTAGCGCCAAATTGTGCGAGCTGGAAATTCACACAATAGAATTTGTGAAGATTCTTATGAAATAGAGCTTCTTTAGGGTTTCAAACATGAAGACGGATTTCGGATTAGGGTTCTTAGTTTGTTCTTATTTATCAAGATCAGAGCTGTTTTTGTTCTATTACAAAGATTTTCGGATCCCCTCACAAGTGAGGGGGTACATGCTTATTTATAGTAAAAAAGTGACGGTATGAACAATAACACGCTACTGTTCATACCGCAAGTGGATTGCTAATGAACTGCTATTGGGCCTTTGATGGGCTTTTGACAAATCGGTAATGGGTCTTTAATGGATCGTTTAACGGGCCTTCGTCTTCTGGGCTCGATCGCTGAGCCGATTCAACGTACGTTTAGCCGTTTGGTTTATCGATTCTTCTAGGGGAGTTTTGACCCCTACACTAAACACAACGAGATATGAGACCAAAAAGAAAAGAAAAAAACCAAGCAACTAAAAGTCTAAAACCAAGTAAAGTAGAAAATCATAATGGACCATGCTTCTCTTAACACTTACTCCTTCCGTTCTTTTTTGTTTGATATTCTAGAATTTTCACACTTATTAAGAAAACACATTAATTCTTAGTTATAAATGTCTTGTTTTTTGTACTAAACAATTTTCTATAACTTTAGCCCAATAGTAATTCAATAAAATCAATTAAAGTGTCTTGAAATTTACAATTCATCATTATTTTTTTATTAAAAATGCATTGAGAATGTAAAAAATCAATCTTTTAGAAATTTTGTTTTTTCCTAGAACATCAATTAAAAGAGAACGGAGAGAGTAAAATTTTATCACAAGTATAGTAGAAAATCATATTCATAATTCCTACTTTTGCACTGGGAAAATCTTTCGAGGCTTATGTTTACATTTTTAATTACAAAGTATTTTATCAGAGTGAGAAAAATCCAACAGCGATGAAAAGAAATCGTCACAAAAAAAATTACAAATAATTTTCATTTTGTCCCAAAATTTACGTTATGTACACAAATGACAGCGAACTTTGAAAGAAAAAACATTCAAATGTCGTAATCAATGTCCGTCACATTGGATTCAGCCGCATGCTTAACAAGACGACCATCCTTGTCGTAAACATCAAAGTTCTCGCAAGGTCGAGGAAATATCGACCCAAAGACTCGTCCTTTCACAAACGAACACTGAAAGATATGCTTCTTTTTGTACGTTAACCCGACAGACATGTCCCGAAACGTCACATTCCTCACTGGAATCTGTTCGCTCCCGTGAATTCGCACCGGCACGCGCACTCCTTGTCCGTGGATTCCCGTGAAACTGAATCCAGAAAGTGTTGGATAAGCTTTCCGATCAAAATTATCGTCGGCGTGCTCGTTGTAATCTGTTTTGATCACGATCCCTACTCGAACATTGTCTAGTGTTAGGTTTTTGTAGGTTATGTTTCTGATGTAACCTCCTCGTCCTGGAGCTGTTTTTATTCTGATTCCACGGCGCGAGTTCCAGATCAGTAGGTTCTCGATCGTCACATTCGATATCCCACCCGACATTTCGCTTCCAATTGATACACCGGCACTGTCAAAACATCAGGATAAACATTTTTTTTTTTAAAAGCATAATTTCGAAATAAATTATCGCAATTAGCACTCTTTTTGATCAATTTTTTTGCTGTTTAACACCTAAATTATCCGCACAAACGTATTAACCCAATAGTAATCTATGTTCAAATGACAATCTCTACAATACTTAGTCAAAACTGTCATTTAGTTTTGTATATCCTCCAATCATATGAGAAATGTGTATATCTTTACCTGATAACAGAACGAACAACGAGATTACGGATGAGAATGTTTGTTGACGGTCGTCCATATGCGATACCAAACTGATCCCATCCACTCTTTATCGCAATCGCATCATCCCCGGTGCTAATGTAGCAATCTTCAATTACCATATCCTCACACGAATCTGTTTATAGGTGCAAAAGGTTTTATTTACATGTGTCAAGCACAGAACAACCAGAGGAGAGATAGGAAACGGAAAATACACATACCTGGATCAATTCCATCAGTGTTTGGTGCTCCAGTCACAGGAGCTAAGATGGTGACCTTTTTTATTGTAACGTTTTTGCAGTCATATGGATGAAGAGTCCAAAAGGGTGAGTCACGCAGTGTAATGTTAGCGATAACTATGTCACTCGACCACATTATTTGAACTAAAGGTCCCCTTGTATTGTTGAGAAGTCTTCTTTGATGCTTCTTCCACCACGATTGTCCTTGTCCGTTTATTGTTCCGTTATGACCTGTTCGTTATATCCATCCATCACTACTAACCGGTTATGATATTTCAAAAACATGAATTCAAAAGAGGGAATTACTCACCGGTTATGACGATGTCTTTGAGGTTTTGACCATGGATTAAACTCCCATAACGAGGTCCCGGACGCTCTCTACCATAACCATATGACGGCAACGGTGGCATTAACGGCCAATACTTCTCATCCTGATATTTAAAGTGACAAATTGAGTAACCAAGACTCACATAGCAATCACACAAAGTCTTAGATGGGAAAAGCCTCGAGCCCCAGTTTAGTCGCAGAACTCTCTCTTTCTCACTAAAGCAACACTCTACAATCTATCCTAAAATTCTGATCACCTCCTACTATATACACCAAAGATAAACTCATTTGCATACCAAATCCAGCACTTGTTATCCATTCAATTAGTCTCCTCACACACATTACATCAAAATCTCCCGAATTCTATTAATCCATTCACCAGAACCAAGCAAACAAAGTCAACATACTCTATATAACTCAGAAATCTCATCGTCTTAAGCTTAGTGGCAGCTAAAACCTCTGCAATTTTTCCATGTTCCGTGATGAAAAGCAATGCAAATCAAAATCGTTTTCACTAACCTCAACCCCAAGAATCTCGGAATCCTCAGCGAGAAAAAGAGTCATGTGGCTGGTGAGATTAAACGGTGCCGTTAGCCACCGTCCAGGCGGCACATTCAGCTGTCCTCCGCCGCTATTTCTCCCAAGCTTCGAGATCGAAATCACCGCTCTCTCGAACGCCTCCGTGTTAAGCGTAAACCCATCACCAACACCTCCGAAATCCTTCAAATCGAACACCACCGGTCTCAGGCGAGGCAGTGGCTGGGTCGGTTTGATTCTGCCGAATATAGCGAATTTTACACCGACGGGACCAGCGACGTAAGCCGTTCTCTGCCATAGGAAAACGGAACCAAAGGCGGCGATCCAGAGAAATGCGAAGAAGAGTGTCTTGTGGGAAGCAACGAGGGAAGTAAGACGACTCCTAGGGTCGAGTCTCTGAAGATGAGATTGGAATCGACTCGGAAGCAAATTCTCCACCATGATTGGAATTAGAGGGGAATAGAAACATGGGCTTATGGTTTTCTGGGATGAGATCTAGCGGAGGAATAGTGAATTATACGCAAAGATTCCGATGAGTTGACAAGTCTGTGTCACAAGCTGGTGAGTTTGGTATGTGTCATTCGAATATTCGATGGACTTCCGGTAAAGAGTTAAATCGGAGAAATTCCATAGAGGAGAACCAAACCGGAAAGAATTAGCATACCGGTTAGTTTAGCTCAGATGTAGCATACCGGTTCTGTTTTTAGAAAGAAGTTTCTTTCTCCAATAGATAATCAAGGTTTTAATGTTTTCACGTACCTCATACTTTTTCATTTTTAATTTTAAAATGCAATATTTTGCACACAAAAAATGCAATAGAAAATTTAAGTTTCTTGTATGTAGAATTATTCATTTTGATTTTATATGTTAATGGTAAATTTTCATTTCACGATTGTGGTGTATTTATATATATCGTAAATTTATACTACAAAACTGTTTTTCATAAAGTTATGTTTATTGTAATGGCATATCAACATTTAACTAATTTCAGTCGATAAATATTTAAGATAAAAAGAAAAGAAAAAAATATATAACATGTTTTCTCAAAAAAAAAATTTCTAAAATATTATTTTCTTATTAGTTCACTTTTTTTAAACTACCACAGTCAAATATAAAATTACCATTTAACCTTTTTATTTATCTCTCTTCCCCACTATCAACAAACTAGAGAGACCTCTCTCACCTCCCTTATCTTCTATAACACCTGTCTCTCTTCTTCTCTTTCACTTTTTTTTTCTCTCCCTCTCCTCTTCCTCCTCTATGTTGAGGGAGATGCAAAAGAAGAAGGGGAAAAATGGTGGTGGACGAGACAATACGGCGATAATGGTCGTGGATAAAGACCGGTGGCAACAATAGAGACAGTGGACGAAAATGTATACCGTCTAGTGGTGGACAAAAAACACTTGTGTGACAATTTAGAAAAAAATACCTTTATCTAGGGATATTTTGATATTTTTCCGTTAGTTGAACAATGGCTTGTGGTAGTCTAGAAATATTTTAAGAAATTGTATTTTTTAAAAAGTAATTTCAAAGAAAGAGTAGTTTTAAATATAATACCAAAAAATTATATCTATGATAAAAATTACTTTTTGTTTAAAATTATTATTTAATTTTCGTTTAATGTCATCCGCGTAAAATTTAGAGAGAACTAGGTGTAAGCCAAAGAAACAGAACAAAATTAGGTAAATAACAAAAATTCTCTGAAAACTATCAACATAGTTTTCTCTAGGTTACTGTGACACCCCCGGTTTCAGGACATATATGATATATGCGGTATATGCGGAGAGGCTTAAAAGAATTGATTTGGCTACCTATATCACCAAAGTGCACTTATCTTTTCGGTCACAGGTCTTGAGAGAACTCCAGAGTTAAGCGTGCTTGAGCTGGAGTAGTTTCAAGATGGGTGACCTACTTGGAAGTCATTTCCAGTATCGTGTGAGTGAGGTCAAAACACGAGGAAAGATCGGGTGGTGATTTGCAGGGTCAGTAATCAAGACTTCAGAGCCTCCCGAACTAACGTACCGACCGTCGGACATGGTGGGCCCACGGGCCATAGAGTGAACGGGGTCCCATGGGAGGGGCGGTCGGGGCGTTACAAGTGGTATCAAAGCGAGCCCTGACAACTGTGTGAGTCAGTTTGTCGGGGTGACGATCTTGGTATGCGCAACGAGGACGTTGCGATCTGTTAGTGGGTGTGATTGTGACACCCCAGTTTCAGGACATATATGATATATGCGGTATATGCGGAGAGACTTAAAAGAATTGATTTAGCTACCTATATCAACAAAGTGCACTTATTTTTTCGGTCACAGGTCTTGAGAGAACTCCAGAGTTAAGCGTGCTTAAGCTGGAGTAGTTTCAAGATGGGTGACCTACTGAGAAGTCATTTCCAGTATCGTGTGAGTGAGGTCAAAACACGAGGAAAGATCGGGTGGTGATTTGCAGGATCAGTAAACAAGACTTCAGAGCCTCCCGGACTAACGTACCGACCGTCGGACATGGTGGGCCCACGGGCCATAGAGTGGACGGAGGCCCATGGGAGGGGCGGTCGGGGCGTTACAGTTACGAAAAAACAAACATACCCTAGAAAAACAGCGCTCGGTTAGCAAGGAGATTTTTAGTGGATTTGTGGCAGATTATTGTAGATATCATGCAGACTATAGTAGCTTAGTAGGGACATGTGGGCAGTTACAAAACCATAGAAGCTGAGCAACCAAGTGGGCATTAAATGCTGTCAGATTGCACAAGATTTTCCCTCCAAATGTTGTCTTTCCGTTTAACGGGTTAACTCATACAAATACATTAATATATGAAAGTTAACTCGTAAATAGTTGAGTTAGCATATTTACAGCAATGAAGATGGTAAAAAATACGTTAAATGTTTCTATAACATGCTAAATTATCTTCTATACCATATAAACACATTGGTTTACTTATAACATTTCGTTTAAGATGCTAACTCAAATATTAACTAGCTAACTTTCATATTCTATATATACTTATATTTTACTGTAATATGTCAAAATATTTTTTGTACCACATAATGATATACGTTTACTTCTAACTTTTTGTGTTAACACGGTAACTAAATTATTATCTGTTAACTTTGATATTTATATATATAGTTTTATGTTATTGTATCATATAATAAGATATGTATACCTCTAAACTTTTGTTTAACTTGGTAACATATGTAATACTTGTGATTCCAATTGTTTGAACATAAATTTACTACACAAGAAAATAAGTACACATTAACTTTACTTGTAGCAAGATACAATAATAATAACCACACAAATATAAAGTTTATCGTTCTTCTCCAGAAACTTCCAACCAATTCGGTCAACTCAAACTCAACTCATCAAGATTGAGATCTCAGCCGCAAGATCTCTTCTTGTCATAAACTCACAATCATAACGGCGTTTGTGAAAGAGATAGTCTGGGAAGAAGAAGAATGTTGATGGTCTCCTTCTTTACCACCAAGATGTTCATCTTCCACATAACCATCACCAACAAATGCGACCTCGACAAGGATAACAACTGACTTGTCATGCTAAACTTCTGGTTATCCATATATCTTTAATTTTGCCCCTTCTTTATTATCATATATATGATAAGATAAATACTTATTTATTGTACTAGCATCTTAATTATATGAGGATACAAAATAAACATAAACAATACGACTCATGCTTACAATCGTAGCTTTGTGGCAAGGGTAATTCCCAACCAAAATAAACATCTTAACATTTTATTTAGCACGCTACAAGTGATTTTAGCTAGTTATAAACATATATAACACTAAAATAATAAATTACAGAGGTAATTTTTATTTATCAAAAGATTATAATGCTTATCCAAATCCATTTATTAGTAACAATTTTCTTCGGCTTGCTTCGTTATCATCGACATAAGAGAAAACCAGTGAAACATTGTGAAGAAAGAAAAATTTGACCTTTCGCGTTGATCATGCAGCATCTTCAGCTATAAAGCATCTAAAACCAACTTTAATGGAAAAACAAAATGAATCTCTTCTAAATGGGAGCCAGTGAGCTTCGAATCAAAGATAACTCGGAGAAATGTAAAGACCCAAATCGAATATAACGCACAATGTTCAGAATTTTGATATCCAAGAGCTAACAAGGCAATATCAAAAATACCTTCACTGTGTAAATTTTGAGCTTAGAAACAACTCTAAACCCATCATCAACAAGCTTTCGCTTATTCTTCAGGGCCACTTCCGTTAGAACTTGATTTCTCCGACTACTCCTCACCGGTTTCTCATCCTTCTCTCCATCTTCATCTTCACCATCTCCGTCCAACTCGTAATACGGTTCTACCATTGATTGTGCACCGACAATTTGGTTGAACAATTGTTTTGAGCAAAAATAACTCAAATTTAACAAAGCGAAGCGAAAATCGTCCGATGAAATTTTGGTAAGATTGGAATTTAGAGAAAGAAAACAATAAAAGAACAAATATGGATGAGAATTCGAGTGATGAACACGAGAGAAAGGAAAAAAAATAGTTGAGAAGATATTGTGCAGAAAGTGGGAGAGAGATCATATTTCACGTCCATCAAAACATATACATATAAATATATGTATCTATATCTAGCTATAAATCAACCGAGTAGTATTTGAAATCCTATCTTTGTGTCAGACCATGTTGGGATGTAGAGAGTAGGGTTATAGTCAAAATTTGTTTAAATATATTGTAGGCCAAACAGTTGTTTTGTATGTGGCCTAAATAAGGTCCAAATCTTTGCTTCTCAATCTAAATTCTCTAAAATTTATCCATTACGTTCAATCATTTTATAACTAAACCTAAGAGTGCATCATATTCAACCTATATTTTTCAAAAATATTAGGTTTATCACACATTAATTGATCTGAAAGATGTTAATTATTATTGTGAGCTTAATTAGCATTAAACTAGAAGATATATCTCAAATCGTGCAAATCATTTGAGAATATCTATAACAGATAATGTAAAACTATATATTAATATAACTAATCTGCTAGTGAAATAATTGTTAAAATACTTTTTTTAAAGCATATACACTACTAGTGAATACATAAAGCTCACTTATAAATAATAAGACACAAATTGGAGATATAGTAAAGAGGAAGGCGAGTGAATAGAAGGAGGTTTCGTCAAATTGTCTTAAGAGAGACGAAAAATACAATGTTCCAACTATATTAAAAATTCTAGAGTATTTGCACTCTACATCAACCGAATCTATTGAAATTAGCTAAATGACAATGAGACTATTCATTTTTCGGAAATGGCCGTCATCTCCCTATTTTAGGTACTTGCGTGTGTAGGTCGAGTGTCAGAAAACTTTAATACAAATGTGTTTAATATTTATTGTTTAATATTGGCATATACATATACACTATACAGAAGAGTATGTATGATATTTATATAATGATGAACATATCTAGAGTAACTTTTTATTAAGTGACTACAAAGAGAAAATTCGGGACTTTTCAGCTTTGAAAGTGAGAAAGAGGGAAACTGAGTTTCTTGGTTTACTTTCTTTGTTCTTCAACAAGAGTGGGGGATTTGTTAGAGTAAAGTCAAATCTGTGGATCTGATTAAAGGTGTTTCATGTGTAATTCGATGGAGGGGCATTTGGAGTTACCGGAAAGGATGTTTGCTATCGGGGAAGAACCAGTGGGTGAAAGGGTAAATTCGTATGTTCCTGCAAGTGGGATCCAAAGAATAATGGATGCTTTAATGAAAGAAGAAAGAGAAGAAATTCTTAATTCTTCTTTTGGTAAATTTGTTCGAATTGCTCATAAACCAACTTATTCGGGGAGATTTGGGAGATTTGTTATCTCCCGGCAACTCAACGTGAGGAAGAAGCACGAAATATGGATCTTTTATTAGGGGTGGGCGTTTTGGGTTTTTTTTGTTTCGGTTCGGGTTCAGTTCGGTTCGGTTTGTATGGTTTTAGTAAATTATCAGTCGAACATAAACCGAAATAAGTATGGTTTGGTTTTTTTTTGTTCGGTTTAGTTCGGTTTGGTTTGGTTTGGTTTAAGATCGGTTTTATTTTAGTTCGTTGAAAAATAAACACTTCAATAAAATAAAACCAAATGCTTGAAATAAAAATACTTTAATTCAGTTTAAACTAAACACCTAAACGTAAACAATGCAAAAACTAAGAAATAAAACTCAATGATTAATTAAAATTTATAAAACCAAACTTAACTTAGTAGGTAAAGATAAATATACTTCAAGATAGCAGTAAACTCCCTTCCAACAATGCTATCTTCTTTCTCACAACTTCTGTTACGAAAAACATGCAATAAGTCAAATAGCTTGCGTATAAGTTTTGCATGAACTAAATTATACATATTTTTCTACTAATGAGACTAAAACAGAGAAAAGAACACAAATAAAGAATATTTATTAAACAAACAACAACACAAAATTAACATGATTAGAAAAGACCATTACCTCTTTAGAAGATAGTCTTTTACTCGGGAGAATGATACTCTAACCAAGTCAGATAAAACAAAATTAGATAAGAGAGTAAATATATGAATGATTGTTGAATATGATTGTTAAGAAGAAGACAAGTCAAATACCTGCTTCGAGAGAATCCATAAACTTGTTCTCTTCTTCCAGTTTATCAAGAGACTTCATTGTTTCAGAACGAAGTGAAGCACGTAACCAATCCTGAGTTAAAACCAACGTTTCAACCATATCTGGAGTCAAACAACTTCTATATTGGTCTAGAATATGTCCACCGGTACTAAAAGCAGACTCAGATGCAACAGAAGATACCAGTATTGCAAGAACTTCTCTTGCCATTAGAGACATAATCGGATATTTGGTACTATTTTTCTTCCACCAACTTAGAAGATCAAACAAAATCCCCAAACTATTTTCAAACGCTACATCCTTCTCATCTTTAAGATACCTATCCAACTCAGTTCCAACTTCTGAAGTAGTTTTATTAGAAACCATAAATTTTAGAAAAGGATCATCAATGTTGTCTAGGAGAAGATTGTAGATTCAAACTAATGTACCGATCAGTGTACACTTTAAATAGCCTTTCTAAAACCTCCTTCACCAAATTATACATTTTTGTGCACTTTAAAGATCCTTTCCCATAAACAAGCTCTAAGCTAAACTTTGTAAATACCATTTTGCGACAAGGATCAAGTACACCAGCCACTATCAATATCTTATTTATCAAATTTTGTGGTCATTGCAGAAGCCATATCTCTCAAATCAGGATCTTCACTATAAGCCATAGTTCCCACACTTGATTGAATTTTACATATCTCATTGTATCAACCATGTGCCATTATCTTTATAGAAGAAGAGAATGTTATAGTCGAATCATAGAAAGTTTTCAAGAAACTTACTATATGACGAGTCTTGTCCCAGTCAATCGCCATTGGAGGTCCACTCCTCTTGTTTTTATTAGAATCTAGCTCTCTGAACCACGCATCATAAGGTTTATCCATAATAGCCATCCTGTCAAATGCAATTCGATATGTAAGTGCACTTTTCAACATTAAGTAGGTAGAATTCCACCTTGTAACACAATCCAAAACCACACTTCCTCTTGTTATCTTCTCAACCTCCACCCAACGCTTAAACAATTCCAATCAAGAATTAGAAGACCTCACATATTTAACAGCATTACGAACACTTATGATGCTCTTACTCATGTCGTCTAGTCCCTCATTGGCAATCAAGTTAAGTATGTGTGCACAACATCAAAGCATCATTGTTCCTAGCACTCAACGTCATTTTCAAAACTTTGATAGCTTTATCATTGGCACTTGCATTATCCAGTGTTATAGCAAAGACTTTCTCAATACCCCAATCATTCAAAGCTTTCAAAAATTGATTAGCAATGATCTCTCCTTTATGATCAGGAACCGGACTGAAGCTGATAATTCTTCTGTACAACCACCAATCCACATCAATAAAATGAGCAGTTACAACCATATAACTCAATGTCGTAATTGAAGTCCATATATCAGTGGTAAAAGAGATGGCTTGCTTATTCAAACTTATCATAGACTTCAATGCTGCTTTCTCATCCTTATACAGACCAACAGCATCCCTAGTAATTGTTCTTCGGGATGGAATATCAAACCAAGGAATAGCCATCTCGCAGAAGTGTTTAAACCCAACATTATCCATAAAAGAAAATGGCAATTCGTCCATGATAATCATTTTCACCATTGCTTTCTTACACACGGTTTGGTCAAAAGGCTTTGTCAGAGCAATGTTATTACCGCCACGGTCACTAGTACCCTCACCACCAGGGACTATGACATTTTGAGACCCCGGTTCAAGATCATCCAAATAGCCTTTGCACTTTTTCATGTGTGCGTTCATGTTGTTAGTTACACTTGTTTCAGGATCACATGAATAAGTTATACCACAGTAATTGCAAAAAACCCTCAAAGGATTATCTTTCAATTTCGTAAAAACTTTTCCTGCCGGTGATCTTGAAGGTAAACTTCTTTTAGGTTTTGGCGGCACTGTTGCAGTATCAGGTTCTTTTCTTTTGTTGTAAGTTGTGCTTCGTTTACCCATCTAAAAAACACATCATAGATCGTTAAAGAATTAGAAACATGCTGCAGTTTATCATATGCTCTGTTTTCCTGCACTACAAGTCTAGAACCTGTTGATTTATCAAAATACATAATCGGTTTTCCAATTGGTTCTCTAAAAACATAATTACTTTACATACAGCTTTACAAATGGAGTCCTATTAGTTAACAAAAAAATTATGGTTTGGATAAAATAATTGATCTTTTAGAACGTGCAAAGCAATGTTTCTTATTTTTCTTTTAGTATTGAATAAAAATAACATTATAAAATATGATCAAATGGAAGAAACATCGCCAATTTATGTTAGATCAAGAAATTTTTTTATGCTTGGTTAAATTTAATGGCAGATCAAGAAATTTTGGAGGAGCCGGCGGCAGAGATAATGAAAGAAGAAGGGTTTTTTTTTAGTTCTGTTTTTATGCTTAGATTAAAAAGTTAATTTTTATTAGGAAAAAATAAACTTGCGATCTAATGGTTAGTAGTGGATCTAGATTTTGTGAACACATCTATAATATTATATATAATTAATTAATTAAATAAAAAGCACATTGGTTTATCGGTTCGGTTAATTTGCCCACCCCTATCCGATTTGCTTTTCCCTAAGAGAGTTTGCTATTGTAACTGGTTTGCTTTGTAGAAAATTTCCCCGGAAATCAAAGAACTGTTTGAAGGACAACATAACAGAAACTCCTTATTGGCCTTCTCTATTTGGTAAGTTAGAGGTTGTTACTGTTGAAAGGGTCATCAAGATGTTGAAGAGGGAAACCGTGATAGATAAAGAAACCTGTGTTAAATTCGCTTGTCTAGCTTTGCTTGCATATGTCCTTATGCCGACGACGCATCAGGCGAAGATTGTGAAGGAACATGCAGAGGAAATAAAGGATCTGGAGGCTTTTTCCGTTATTCGTGGGGTAGGCTAGCGTTTGATATATATGCTCATGACCAGTCTGAAAGAGAAGAATGAGATTCATCTTTCTCAAAAGTTATTTGCCATCAAAGGATTTGTCCATGCTCTTCAACTTGTTCTTGTTGAAGCGGTTCCCGCTTTACTTGAAGGAATTCAAGTTAGTAATACTTCGTCGAGGTCAGAAGGGGATGGGGAAGATGGTGGTCCCAAGGAGAAGAAGATTAGCCTGAATCCAGGTCATGCTAGGGCCCTCCATGAAGCTGAGTAGGTAAATGGTTTGCATTCTTAAAATTGTTGTTGGATATGTTGTACATGATAATTGTTAGATTTTGGATGGCTAAAATAATATATATTGTTTTGAAATTATAAACTTAGCTGCCTACGTAAACTATTAGCAGGGTTTGTATATTGATTTATGGTTATATGTATTGTAGACAGGAATTGATTGCATCATTCCTGATGATGATGAACAAGAGCTGGATGAAACAGAACTTGGCTGATCTGAAGATGAGGAGGATGGCAAAGTTGAAAACATTTTGAAACTTATGAAGGAAGAGTGTTCCTTCTGTAGCTCAATGTTTGGTGGCGGAGCTACAAAAATCGATGTCTTGCGAATGATTAAGGAGGCTGAGGAAAGGGAGAAGGTTGCGCAAGCAAAGAATGTGAAAGGTAATCAGACGAAAAGGAAGCAGAAGAAAGGTGCGACAACAGCAGCAACTGCTGGTTCGTCTACAAATATTTTGGAAGGTGTGGTTTTGGGTGAGGAATGTTGTATACAAATAGCCGAAATGGTTGCAAACAAACTTTGTGTTGATATTAACAAGTTGTTTGATAAGGTGGATGAGGTGAATGACAAAATTGGAGATTTGAGATCTGAGATTAGTATAAATCAGTCTTCAATAAGTTCTGAGATTGGTCTGGAATTTCGTAAGGTTAAAGGCGATGTCATTGCCAGAAATAATAGTTTCCTGGATAAAGAGATTGGGAACAAAGTTAATAAGTCGTTCACAGGTGTCCCAGCTGCTGCTAAAAATATTAGTAAGGCCAATTTGGCAGCGCAAGTTCAAACTTCAAGTCGTAATGAAAACCAAATAACTCCTTAGTGTGCAACAGCTGCTAATTCGATCATTCTATGCGTCCTTAGAGCTGTCAATGGAGACACCATGGACCTAGTAGGTTGTTTTTTTTTTTTTTTTGTTGAAGGTTTTTGTTTTTAAAATTGTATACCTTCTTCTTCAGGGTCTTGGAGTACCTCCTGCTATTGTTAATAACGGTGCTAACCTCTCAGAAGTTGGGGACAACACAATGGATGGTGGTCGGGATGTGAATGTAAGTTTAGGTTAGATATAATTTTGATATTTTATGGTATAGGTTGTATTAATGGATTTATATTTGAATCAAAATTGTGCAGTTTACTATCGATCCTGAAGCAAGATCAAATCATTCTTTCTCACTTGGGTTAACTCATGAAGGGATTTCTAGGGATGTTGGGTTAGGTAATGAGACTTCTGAGGGAGGTGAAGCAGATTGTGGTGGTGGGTTTGCTTTTCGGAAGAGCAAAATGCAGAAAACTATCTGCCCATCACTGGTTGAGGATTACCAGTGTGGCAAGCGATTGATGTTGCGGTCGATGGAAGGTCATTTGGTCGACCTTGCAGATGGATATGAAGAGGACTTTCTCGATAAATATTTGAAGCTTTATCAGAAACTTCATATTATTCAGTAAGTACTACTTATTTTTAGTAGTATATTAGTGTAATAAAACATGTGTGATGCACCTGGTGGTTGGTTATTTAGTTAAGAAAAATGGATTTGTAGAATGCAAACATTTTGGTTATCTGTATAAACTGATTAATTGTACTTACAGAGTTTGACATTTGTGTAGTCGGTTTAAGGCTCTACTACCTTATATACTTTGTGTTATCCGTGTTTGGTTATTTGTTTTAAGTTTGCGTTGTCTCTTCAATCCTGGTTGACTACTAGGAACTTGAAGCTAGGTGGTGTGTCTTATACTGCGAAGGAATTTGGTAACATTGCTAGTAGAGGGAATTCGTTGTCACCAAAGATAATTATTTTGTTTATATTCGACACTGTTTTTGGCTATCAATTAAGTGTTTTTTGGGTGGGTTATTCTGACAGGTTGTTGATCTTCTATGTCGGCATATTAACATGTTTTTCAACCGAAAAGTTAATGATGGATGTGAGAAGGTTGTGTTCTTTGACACCAAATTTGTCACTTTACTTATGAGGAATATCTCCAAATTTGACAAGTTGGAGAACAAAGAAGATCATTCATTTCAGAACCAGCTTCTTCATTATTTCATTTCTGACAACGGAGTCTCTCCTAATGTTGACCGTATCTACTTGCCATTTAACTTTAACAAAACACAGTGGGTTGGTCTATGCGTTGACTGCATAAATAAATCTGTTTGCATTCTGGATTGCGATGTTTCAGTTCGTATTAAAAGTGTTATTGTAAAGGAGGTTAGTCTTGTAGCAGAATTATTTCCTCTTTAATATTTTTTTTTTTGAAAACATTACATGAACGTTTAGTTTCATCAATCATGCACCCTTGGACCATTCTTGTTTTCGTTTATATGTGTTTTAAGAGACATCAATTGAGAATATAAAAAAAAATCAATAAAATATAGCACTTTTTGTAATCAAAGTACTACACACAAAAAAATCTTCCAAAAAAAAACTCTATAAACATTATAATTCATACAAATAACGTAAGAACAATATTGAGTTCCACTATATACAAAAGTTCTACATCAATGATTGCTTTATATAGAAAGCTATCTTTGCCACAAGCAAATAATCCCTCAAACCATCAGTGTGATGTAAATGCCTGCAAAAGAAGTACCAATGAGAGCTGATCAATACAAATATCATGATAATGATCATCAAAGTTTTAGCTTACCGAGAAAATGTTACAGTGACCAGGATCAGCGAGATGAGCCATGAGATTCTCAATTGGATCTTGAGTACTACTATAGTTAGCTTGGAAACAGAAGCCAACAAAAGCAAGCATCGCGAGCCGTCCGTTTTTGATCTCTTTAGTCCTCAAAACCATTACCGGTTCAGGAGAACCTCTCCCCCACATCATCGGATCGAACCACAAACCTCCTGGATAACCAACATCCGGTTTAGGATTCACTTTGTGCGGGTACTTAGGCTCTATGTCCACAGACCCTGGTTTAACAAAATCAGCCCATCTTCTACCCTCGACCCATCCCATTAACACTAATTGGGCTACAAACAACGTTTTGGAATCCGCGAAATACTCGCGTGATCCTGCGTCGTACCATGAGAAATTCTCAATGAAACCTAACCGCTCGAGACATTCCGGTATTAGAATACCTGTCACAGCAAGCATAGCCCACCTGCTATGTATGAGCTCAGCTTGTGCAAACCATTTGAGAAGGTCCGGGTCAGACCCTGTTAAACAAAACCCGGTTCATTCAAAAAATCGGTTTGCATTGTAAACCAGATTGGGTTTTCATGTTTTCGTACCTAAACCGAGAGGATCAAAACCGAAATCACCAGGAAGGCTGCACGCAAGACGAGTGTCAAAATTCATATGACTTTTCTCTATTTCTTTAACAATATGCATAATACGAGTTGATTGACACATCAACGACACTAACACAAACCACTAAACTACATGTACTTATATACTATTGAGTTGTACAATTCATAAGAGAAACATAAATTAATGCACGAACCTGCCATCAAGCCATTCAGGTGGAGAGCTACCGGGGAACCACAAAGGACGGTCCGGAGGAAGTGGTTCACAAACGCTAGAAACTTCTTTTCCGGCACGAACCACCACCACGCGCTCGCTCATTCTTCCACCGGCACTTACTGCACATACTCCTCTTCCTCTTTCAACTCTGCTTGTGGATAAAGCAAGTGTTGGAGTGAGAGAAGAAGCAATGGCAAGAGCCATCGTTGGTTAGTGGAGATGAAAATGAATTATTTTTTAGGGTGTGATTGTGTATGTATTCGCATTATGCAGGCTTTGTTATCCAGAAGAATTTGTGAAGCCAGTGTTACTTGACACGTGTACGGTTCGATGTGGAGGATAATAGTTTTTAGTTTTTTTTTGTTTTGCTGGATGCCTAATAAAATGAAAAGAAGAATATTTACAGATAACGGAATAATGAATGATTCAACTGAAAAATTTATATACGATCACCTAAAATTGTACTTAAATGATTAATGGAACCATAACATTATTCAACAATTCCATTGCCTATTTTTGGACTAACCAATAATATTTACATGCCGATTCTGATCTCTCTAATGGTTAAATAGCACAATTTCCCTTTTGAGGAAATAATCATAAATAGTTGGCAAATAAAACAATTAATAAAATTTCTAAAAGCCCCCAAATTGATTTGTCCTTCACCAATTACACTACATACTTGGACGCGAGAGTACTAAGCGGGGTCGGTTACGAAGAGAAGGAGAAGCTCTTTTTAAATTTCTCGTGGCAACCATCTCATCCACGTGTCAAAATCTCAATCCCTCACTCCGGCGACGATGTACCGAACGGCGGCGAAGCGTCTTCTCGGCGCCGGTGGCTTTACAACCTCCCGCCTCCTCCGATTCCCCAAGCTCAGGTCAACAATCATCCCTTCTTCCGGTCTCTGCACTTCTTCAATGGGTAATACCGAATCCACAAACCCTAACCAATCGGATCACACGGCGTCGTCTTCAACGGCTACAGGGGAAGGACCTCACCGACACGGTGGCAGGAAACCGAGAGCCGAGTTTCAGGAAGAGCAGGCTCGTGTTCTCTCTGCGTCTCTTCGTCATGTGGTGGGTATAATTAATCTCCTAGATAGCTTTCATGGATTTGGAGATTGATTTCTGTTTTTTTTTTTTTGCAGCCGAGATTAGGTTGGACGGAGGAAGCGATGATGGCTGGCTCAAGAGATGTTGGTGTGTCTCCTTCCATTGTTGGATCTTTCTCAAGGAAAGAAGCTGCACTTGTTGAGGTAATTGACTACATTTCTGTGGAATCTATTAGATTTTGAGGTTTTGATTGGGATTTTGTTTTTACTCTCTTGTTCAGTTCTTCATGGATGAATCCCTGCAATTGCTTATTGATAGAATAGACTCTGGATTGGATTTACAAAACCTGATTCCAAGTGAGCGTATCTCCAAGCTCATCAGAATTCGACTAGAAATGCAAGTCCCTTACATTTCAAAATGGCCTCAGGCTCTTAGCATCCAAGTAAATGTTTTGGGTGGTTTCCTTTGTTTCGTTGATAAACTCAAGCAAATCCTGATTTTTAGAATGCAACAGGCCCATCCGATGAACGTCCCTACGAGTTTTAAGCAACGGGCAATGTTAGTTGATGAGATATGGCACGCTGTTGGAGATGGAGCCTCGGATTTGGATTGGTATGTCAAGCGTACTATTCTTGGAGGCGTTTACTCAACCACCGAGATTTACATGCTTACTGACGACTCCCTAGGTTTGTTTTAGTCCTCCTCTTTTGGATGCATTGCTATCATGTTGAAGAAAATTGACAGAATTTTGAAAATTGATATCGTTTTGTTCTGAGCAGAGTATCGAGATACATGGGCATTCTTGGATGACAGAGTGAAAGATGCTTTTGATCTGAAGAAAAGCATACAAGAGGTAAAGTAAAAAAATCTTTCTCTTCATTCTTGTTCCTACAAATCTACAACATTGGAATGAGAAAACCTCATGGAAATGTTGCAGGCCAAGTACTTTGCAGAAGACATAGGAGCTGGAGTTGGGAAATCGGTTCAAGGACTTATGAATGGAGTTATCCAGACGATGTCCAGAAGAGGTGGTAGCTCTGCGTTTTGAAAGATGGCACCTTTGGACAATGAATTTGCTTTTTATCCTTTAAGATTTTCCACTGTTTTGAGTTGAGATATGCTGCAATAATGATGTTACAATATGTATGCTTGAAGAAGTGTGAACTAGCTATCGAGTATGAATAAACCGTTGAATTAGGAATCTTGGTTTTTGTATACTGTATGTGGATGAAAATTGTGCTACGTTTGGTTTTTCTGTGAGTGGACTAATAAGAAAGTTGGACATTTTTTAATTGGGGAGGGTCTTTATTGTTCAAACACAAACATATGGGGTTTATTGTAATTAATAGAAATTGTGGTTAGGTGCAGGAACGGCTTTATAGTTTTCTACTTTGGCCCCAAAAAGTTTAGAAAAGTCAATTTTGAACGGCAGACAATTAACAAAGAGAGGAAACAAAACAGAAATTTGATTTGATTTGATTTGATATACAGTCTAAACAAAAAGCTTGAAGCTTGAGCGAGATCGGCGAGTGAGTAAGAAGATGGTGAAGTCATCAGAAATCGTGGGGAAGCTGAATCTCAGAGCTCACCAAGAAGGTGGCTTTTTCGCTGAAACGTTCAGAGATTCTTCTGTCCTCCTCTCCACCTCTCAGCTCCCACCCACCTGTAACTTTCTCTCTCTCTCATTCTCTGATTTATTGGAAATGTTAGTCTAGTGATTAGTTTCTGAATTGAGATTCTGAGATTTCAGTGGTTAGATCTGATCGGATATCATAGACCTTGTATTGGATTTGTTGAAGATGATTCAGTTTTAACCTCATAAGTTTGATCCTTTTTGTTGTTGTTGTTGTCTGAATCTGTGTAGTTAAGGTGGATAGAGCTGTGAGCACAAGTATCTACTTCTTGCTTCCATCTGGGAGTGTTTCTCGTCTCCATCGCATACCAATGGCAGAAACTTGGCATTTCTATTTGGGTGAACCCATCACAGTAAGTTGAAATCTTGCCATTACTGTGAACAAAACCCATTTTTATGGTTTGGTTCTTGAATCAAGTCTCTCTTCTTGAATATGGCTTTCCCAGGTAGTGGAACTCTACGATGATGGCAAATTGAAATTCACATGTCTTGGTCCTGACCTGATACAAGGTGACCAGAAGCCTCAGTACACTGTCCCTCCAAACATCTGGTTTGGTTCCTTCCCTACAAAGGATGTTCATTTTTCTACCGACGGGGTTCTTCTTAAAGCCGAGGCTAGAAACTCAGAGGAGCATTTCTCTCTTGTCGGCTGTACATGCGCTCCTGCTTTCCAGTTTGAGGACTTTGAGCTCGCCAAACGCTCTCATCTCTTATCACAGTTTCCTCAACACGAGTCACTCATCACAATGCTCTCTTACCCTGAGTGAGCGGACTTAGAAAGAAGAGACCTTAATCGCTCAATCGTTTGGTAACTACTTAAAAGAAGATACTATGTTGTTTTCTAACTCGATGCGAATTGTACTCTCCTTGTGTTTATCTGAAATGTGATTTGATCAAATCGTATTCAATAATGAAAAGGCTCAAGTACCGAATAACAACTTCATTCCAAAAACAGAGCAGAAGATTAACAAATGTCATACAAATGCACACCACCTAACATTATGACTTGTAATTTAAGGATCTTTCGCATTCTCATTCTTCAGGTGTTTTCTAATCGAGATCAAGGAACTCCATTCTTTTCCGCATTGTACCCTTTAAAAGCATTTCTTCTTTCTCTGCTTTCTGAGCCTGTGTATACACAAGAATGTAATCGAGGAATCAGTACAATCCAAAATCCATTTGTGCAAGAAGCTCCCAAATCAAAACACTAACCCTTTTAATCTCTGCTTCTGAAACTTGAATCATTTGAGCAGGAAGCTCTTCTTTTTCAATGTCCTAAGAGCACACACACACAAAAACCGATTCAATCATCGACGGAAATTTCATTTGAAAAGCAAGAGGAATTGGTTTGTTTACCAATTCACCAATCAAGACAACATTCTCTCCACGGATGATGTAAAGACCTAAGGGAATATCACAGTAGAGATCACCCACTATCACTCTTTCATAAGCTTCTTCTAAAACAGCATTAGCTTCAAACAAAACCAATACCAAAACCATTTCAGATATTTTGATTTTTCAGTAAAAAAAAAAAAGAAAAAAGAGAAAAAGAAACACAACAAGTACCGAATTGATCAAAAGAACGAAGTAGACCCATGAGTTTCCGACCATCACGAAGCAAGACAAGAAGTTTCTCTGCCAGAAAGAAAGAGAAAAACCAAGAATTGAGAGATGGTTGAATCATATAGCACAAGCCAGAGAGAGAGAGAGAGAGGGTTACTGTCTAAGTAAGCAGCAAGAGAAGTAGAGAAGAAGATATCATCAGGAGCAGACCAAGACATTGTAACTCAATCTTCAATCGCATTTGCCTTTTTGACTTGTCAATAATGGACCACAACGAACCCTAATTGAGATTTTGCCTGGAGATCTATGAATCGTTTTTTTCCTTCAGTTTTCACGACTCGCACGATTCTCTTCTCTTCTCTTCTCTTCTCTCCAGTTTTGCTCAATTCAGATCCAACCTAAACCAAACCAAACTATTCTTTTTTAAACCCCACAACTCTCTAACTATTTGCAAATTCAACCCATTTTCCACTAATTTCGGTTTCATTTTATATTTCTTGGTTAATTTGAGTAGTTTATACATAATTCTTAACTATATTAAACTCAAAAGACACTGTCTTTTTTTTTGCATATTCATTAGAGAATAATGAACATTTGTTAGTTACAACAGTACACATGGAAGCAAACAGATTTCTTTACCACATTAAAATCTGGAAAAAAAAAACAATATATGTATAGTAAAATGGAAAAACAAAAACGGAAAATTGGAATTAGACAAAAGAAATATACATCTGTAAACTGTAAATTGACAAAGATTTTCCATGATCCATTTTCATATTATTATCTTCAACGTCCACCACCACTCATTTGATTCCTGAAACAAAAATATTTTGATTGGTTTTCTTTCTTGAATCAGTAATCATCAAATCAAAGAGATTGAAAGAGAAAATATTTTTGATTAGTTTTTCTTAAAATTATTTACATTCTATTATTACCATGACTATCAGTCAGGTCCATTTAGCTTTATTGGTTGATATCTACATCTCCAAGACAATATCTGTAATCATAAAAGAAACTCAAATAAGCTTTCCCTATACCATTATTCTTGTTTTCTACATTTTCTCTACTTTTAGATTCTTACACTCTTAATCTTTATGGTGTTTTATTATATGCTTTTGACCTACCGTACCTAAATACTGCAATAAACCAGCCATCCAGTATTTGGTGATTATATGTGTATAATAAATATGAAAAAAAATCATACAAAACAAATCTCACATTCAGAATCAGTCTTGACCCATTTGTTGGCATCAACACTTGAACGAGCTTCACCTATAATCTTATTATTATTCTCCAAATATTTCTTTGCAACAGCATTTGAACGTTGTGGATGTATCTTCTTGATGAGTATTGTCCTAAGCATCTACAAATATAAAAAAACTTATCTTAAAACAATAGTATTCGCGAAGTATTACCACGAGTATTGCTTTAGAAAATGTTTATAGTTTACATGAATATCGTTGGATTCACGCGTTTTTATTAGAGTTTTAGTTTTTGATATGTATAAAGGTACCTTTTCCATTCGTGTATTGGGCAATGAATCTCCTCTAGACAGATCAAGAATAGGAGATGGAGTTTTGAAGCCACTTGAGCAAACAAACATCTTCTTGAAAAGAAAAGAGAGTGATTTCTTCTTCCCGATAGAGCCATTGATGGGGTTTGAGGTAACATCTGTGTTAATCGCAGCGAGATCTTTGCTTGAATCTGCATCGTCGTTTTCTTCTTCCTTGGAGCAGATATTGTTTCCAAGTGTTCCGATGGCTAAGAAGGTTTCTTCGTCTTGAGGCCAACTTTGGAGTTCTTTACTCGAAGCAGGTCCTGATGATTCTTGAGCTAAAGATATATATACATCATCAAACATATCAATGATCTATGCAAAGATTTAAAATGTAAATAGTCTTTGAACAATAATAATGTTTTTTACTCACAAGAATCTGAAGTAGGTTCATGCTTCTTTCCACTAAACTTTCTATGCACCCAACTAAAAATCTGTATGAACAACAAAATCAAGATTCTTACATGATCAAAAGAGAGAGATCAACACAACAAAAATTAAGTCAATCTAGAAAGAAAAAAAATGAAAACAAAACCTTCATATTTCAGAGACATAAAAATATAATTAAGCACATGTATATATCCAAGAAAATTGCTTATTCTGTCTATGATCTTTTATCTCCTTGAAATAGCTTTAGATGATAAAAGATGATCAATAGTGGTCCCATGTTTTTAAAAGACGCAGCCAATCCCAGAGGCCAGAAGCCAGCAAATTTATTAAAAAATGGGTTCAACTTTCTATGAACCCTCGAAGTCAGTTTCTTACGACTTCAAGTCACAATATTCCCAACACTTGATCCCATCTTTGTGGACTTTGTTGAATCTCATTCTATATTATTTACTATATAATATGGTTTAAGAGATCGAAATCGATCAAATTGTGAAAGGAAACACATGGATTTGTCTGTTCTTTACACTTTCTCCCTTGAAGCAAACTATACAAAGAAAAGAAACACAGCTTTTATATTTTGACTAGGCCGAACAGAAAAATTACATGTACAACTTACTTTTAACTTTTTCAATCTTTACACTCAGAATTCGAAACCGGCTTTTTTTTCTTTAACATAATAACTACCCGTCGTCTCCAGCACAACAAACATTTGAGCAACATTCGAAGCAGGCGATGCAAGCAATCGCTGTGAAGAGCTGTGTGAAGACAATGACACATTGATCGTTGAGCTTAGAGCAGCATTGGACGCAACACATGCAGCAGCATTTGTTGCACAAGGAGACGCAACAGCTCGAGGCAGCCTTCACAAACTTCTCAGCAGCATCGGGTGCTCTCTGTTCTCCAAATCCTGGTGGAATGTTTTCTCTTGTGGCTGTTGTATCACCAAATCCTATCCCGAGGCTTTGTAGTGGGATCGTTCTTGATATCATCTTCTGTTTCTCGCCGTTGCTCGCTGTCTGTTGCCATATTTGGTGAACATATGAGTTAAGAAAACAAGGTTTTGGTAGAATGTTGCGATTTTAGGTCTGGATGTGGATAAATACCTTTTTATTTCCCCCAGTGTCGCTGGGTTTCAATGCTTCTTCTGTGTTCTCCAATTGGATCATTCGAGTATACTCAGATGGAACACTAGCTTGGATACTTAGTTTAGCGATCTGAGAAGGAAAAGACAAAGCAAAATGAAGAAGCAAATCCTGAAAAGAAAATTTTAAGGAAGAAAATTGTAAACAAACCTTTTCTATTAGCTGTTTATCTTCAGAGAACCATGCCTCAGTAGTAAGCAAGTCAATCACGTTCTTTGCAAATACCTAAACATTTTATGGAAATGGCACTTTAAATAAAACTAAGATATCTTTAAAGAAAGGTCATTGAAAAGGAAGGTGATCTTACTTTATCAAGAGGCATGTCTTTTGCACTTTGTACAGTCAAATCTGTAGAAAAGCTGCTCAAGTCTCCTAGCAGACCTCTGGCTTTCACATTCTCAGGGAACTTACCTCGGTATCGCCCATATATCATCAATGGACTTGCAGACGTCAGATCAGGAATATCCGAAGGGTATACCTAATTAGTAGATCACAGGTAACACTTTCAGTTTTCGACGAAAACAAACAAAAAAAAAAAAAAGTCAGAAAAGATAAGCAAATAGTCTGAGAGAGGCACACCTCAACTTCATCTAGATTCTGCAGGGGCTCGATTGTTATATTTGCAAGAACGGTGGATAAAGCCCTTGTAAACAATTTGTCCATCCGTTCCTCAATGTGATCTGTACATCAGAGAAATTAAATGTTAAACAAACTAAATTACATATAGTATAATTATCTCCTGTAATTCACCATATGGAGTCAAAGTTTTACCTGTATTATAAACTGATTCGTGCTGTCCCCTGGATAGATTTGCAAGCATTTGCAGGAAGTAGTGATTACAGAATACACCTGAATTATGTTTCGGAGTACACATATGAAAAGGTAAATAAAAAGATAATCCTGGTCATTTTACACCAAAAACTTGGAGAAAAGTTTACCTAACCCAAAAGTGTGTATCCGTGGACATACTGATCCAGCACTAGCTAGACGTTTCTTCATTACATCACAAATGTGCCTCTCATCTTCAACAGACCCATCTGTTAAGAAGAAGATCATAGGAATAGAGCCACGAGTATTGGAGAGCATTTCCACAGCCTGAAAGTATTTAACCAAGTTGGCTTAGTTAATGTTAGGAATCAATCAGAGGGTTACAATCGCAAAAAGAGGTAAGCTTTTAAAGCTCTAAGTGGATAGAAGAAAGACCTTCTCTAGTGGAGGGAGCATATTTGTACCACCTGCAACGACAAAGTTCTTGTTCATCCATTCAATGCCTCTTTCAACAGCATCTGAAGTAACCGACTCCATGGACGTTGAAAACAAAGAAGTATCATCACTGAAAGTGATAATGTTGAAGGAATCTCCAGGATTTAGCTTAGCCAGAGCTGTGGATATTGCATTGTTTACATCCTCAAGAGGTTTTCCAACCATGCTTTTACTCAAATCAACAACAAATACTACCTCCCGCTTGAATGCCTGAAGTAGACAAAAAGAAACTTAAGAATGTAATGCAAATGGCATCTATTCCGCTGAAAAAAAAAACAGAGAATACAAAATCAAACCTTGGTTCTTTGCTGATTTCCTGGAAAAAGATAGACAGAGAATATATCTCTCTGATCAACATCATGAACAGGCGCAGATTGCAGGAAAAGCCCACCAACTATATTACTTGAAGATGCCTGCGATTGTTCAGGAAACAAATTATAAAGCATAAGGACTATTTATACTCAGTTTAGGGCCTATACCAACAAAAATTTCAAAGAACCAGTGAGAATTCATTCATACCATATAAGAAAAGCTAAAATCTGTGTTGGTCCACTTTAAAACATCTGCTTCATAAGAAAACCTCAACTTCCCTGCGCTCCGTAATTTCTCCTGTAATACATGAAGATAAGAAGACAATATAATGGAGCTTGTTCAGAAATTTTTTTAAAAAAGCAGACCTTTAGTGGATGACTGCATCCTTTACAGAGAACTTCAGTTCCAGTACCAGCATTAACACTCAAGTGTATCTTTTCTCTCTTTGAGATTTTCTTGACCGCAGGAGTCACATATTCAGGAAAGTTGAAAGGAATGTCGAGAAAAAACTGCCCATCATTATAAGTCAACTTCTGAGACCAAGACATTTTGATTGAGATGTTGGTACCTCCATCAACCTGCAAACAAGAAAAGAAATGGTAGACATAATCATGAGAAAGATGCATAAACAAACACAAGGAGAAGAGCATTTGACATCACCTGTGGTATAGTGAGAGTGAATATGTTTGGTTTCAAGAAGCCACCATTTTCAGGGTGCGCCGTTTTCTCCAACTCGTTTCCATCTTCGGCTGTGATCAATTGCGTTGTGTAAGATTTTCTAGGAATCTCAACCTCAACACCTAGAATTGAACCCTATTAGCCATATAGTACTAGTTAGAGAAGAAAACGAAAAGCATCAATGCGAGCCAAAGATTAGTGAAAACAAAAGTAATCATCAAGACTTGACAAATTCACTAAAACAATTCTGAGTTGCATGGTCTAGGGTTTATTAGCGAAATCCCTAATTTCAATTTCTCTGGGGGAAAAAACGAAGAAGAGAAGAAAGCCGAACCTCTTCTCCCATAGGAATAGCGATTCGGCAATCGCACCTCTTGCTTCCCATAACGCAATGGACACGCCACGATCCGGTGACGGTAACCAAAGCCGTGTCGAGATAACAATCGACGTCGAGCTCAATCGCGTTCATCTGCAAAGGAATCAAAGCCGGTGGGTCGCACCTGCCGTGCACGTGAGGCTGATAGCTAGGTAGGTCCGGGTTATCCACAATTCCCGGGTCGGGTATAACGGCGTAAACCATCGGTGCCGAAGGAAGATAAGCCTGCGTCGTCGTCGCCGTCGACGTCGTAGACGATCTATCCATCGTCGGCGGTGGTCTCGGCGCCGCAACCGCTCGATCTTTCCCGAAATAAATCCGTTTCGCGAGCTTAAGACCATCGTCCACCGCCCTAGCGAAATCCTCCGCCATCTTTCCCACACAGACGGCGAAGAAAATTCTGGTCTCGGCTTTGATTTATTTCTCTTCTCTTTCTTCCTTTAATTTTCTCGGGAAAACAAAATCACAAAGACGAATCGTGGAAATTGAATCGATTTCGGTCTTCTTTCTTCAGATAACGATGGAAAAAAGGAGAAATCACTCGGAGTCTTGAGTATTTTCCAGCTCATATATTTTCATTTTAAATTATTGATATACAGTTTGTTTAGTTACGAAAATACCCCTTTCCTTATTTGGCGGGATGGAGATCTAACGGTTGATAGTCACTAGAGTATTGCCGACAGGATGGGCGAATCTGCTACACCCGCATTCATTTTTCTGAAAATCCGTGAGAAGGAATCGTTTGGTTACACGTGGCAAGAGATCGTGGTGGACCCACCGGAGTGAGGCATCTGATTCTAGCCTTTAACGTTATTCAACGGTAAAATCCTCACATTGGTGTTTGTTCCATCTCACGTGACTAGCCGTTGGCTCATGGGCTTTCCATGCGTTTTATTGGGGTGTTGGGATCAGGTGACGACGTATCACTTACATTTTCTTTTGGGCTGGATTACTATTTCCTGATTTAGTGGGTCCGATTGGTAACGTAGCTTTTTTAAAAGTTGGCGGTAAACTTTATAGCATAGTGCAAAGCTGTATAGATAAAGATTTGAGATAAATCTTTATAAATAAAGATTAGTGTAATAGTGTTGGTAAAGCTTTTAGTAAAGTTTTCGTGATTTGTACAATCTAAAACGGTATAAATTAAAAAGTAGTTATAAAGATTGTAAAGCTTCTACCAATCTAACCCGGTATTTTGGTAATATGGTCTTAACATATCAAGTATTTTGGTAATATGGTCTTAACATATCAAGATTTTGTACATTGAAGAGTATGTAGGTGGGGTTACGAAATTACGAAATATTAATTATTAATGCTGGGGATTACAATACAATGATGGAAATAGTTAACGTGAAGTTAAATGATTAATCAATGCGCGGATTACAACTTTGTAATCCAATTATAGAAATTATCATGTAGTATATTATTAGTAGTGATGAAAGATTGCTATACTGTAACCGCTGGAAATTAAATACCAAAAATAAAATTTTGAACAAAATAATATTTTCCCCAATTTTAGTTTTCCAGAATTTAGCAGAAATTCCTAGACAAGGATCTTTACTTTCATAAACACGAATCCTTGTTTTCACAATTTGCACTAGGCAAACCCCTAGCTTAGTAGCGACCCATAAACTAAAAGATGGACATGGCAAAAAATGTGTGTTTTAAGTGCAGAGAAAGATTCTAGGTATTTACATTTCTCCTGTGCTCATCTTTCACCAGATCCAAAGCTTGTAGCTCTACCATCAACCTTTCATACTCACTTTTAACGTTCTCCAGCTCACTTCTCAGACTTATGGCCTGCAACACACAAAACGCAGAATGTATCACGACAACATTAAGATCGAAAAAAGCATGTTTTAAAACCATTGACTCAAACTCATTGTCGAATCTAATTCAGCAGAATATGAAATTGTACAATGGTAAGTAAAAACAGGAAATGCAAGAGTCAAGTAATCATAAAGGTTGTTAATGTCATAGGTAATTACCTTGACTTCAAGGTTTTGACTTCGCATCTTGTGGTCCAAGCATCTGAGTATAAGAAATATAGTAAATTTCTGGCAGTAATAAAAAATGCACGCGGAAATTGACAATATGTATCAGTACATAATTTGACTTACTTTGCTTGCAGCTTCTTGTTTTCTTCCATCAACTTGACGGTTTCAATATCTTGTGACCGATTTGCAGATCCATGAATAAACTTCGAACATGTGCAAAGTGAAAGAAGTTAGAGAAACAGAAATGGGTTAGAAGAGGTAACACACAAACAGCTACTATCATGTTTTTTTTTTTGTGTGGGCACACGTCCATGGGAAATGTTATGTTTACATCAAACAGTGATCAGAAGAAACTCTAGTCAGCATTATCCGCAGTTCTGGATTCAGCGTCAAAGTATTGGGTGCAGTCATGGGGTTAAACAAGTTCAACACGAAATCAAATAGAAGAAAGATTTTTTGAGGTACCTGTTCAGCCCCAATATGCCCCGGGACAGTAGAGCCATCACTTCCCACCTTTCTCTTTGACGCTGCACTTGCAACAAAATCAGGATGTTCTTTCCTTTTCTCCAACACCACTACAACAATAATGCAACCATCACATATCAGCATCCGAGAGAGTTCGGGAAAAACAACGTCCAACAAAACGAATGTATTAAATTAACTCTTCCTTTTACGTCATCACAATAATGGTAGAAACACTTGTAATCAGCCACTTAGATAAAGAGTGTCAGTTTTCCAGTAACATATTGCGTTTTTCCATTCTTCTTTTTGAAGTATGGGAGATTAAATAATTGCAAGTTACGGACTCTACCAGGCAGTCCAATATTTACAACTCTATTTTGTTGGTATAGCCAAAGACCAAATTGATCCCACTTTTCCACAGTTTCAAGTCTTAGTAGCATTTTACCTGGCTCAACTGAAACTCTAGGGTGAGATGCCAAATTTGCATTCGGAAAAACAGCTTGGAAGCCTGGAGGAGGACTCATTGCTTGTCTGCCACTATCTCCAGCAGAATTCTTCTGGTACGTGTTGCCATTTGTCATACCGCCAGGTCGAACATTTTGAGGTACCTTAAGACGAGGCTTTGTTCTATCGTGATACCCAATCAACACACAATGGCATTTCCTATTAAAGATTTCCAATCATTTGAAATAGTAAGAAACACTGGAATGTGATACAAGCCAATATAGAGGTAATAGAGAAACTTAGAAAGGGGAAATGAGGGACTGAATCCCATGCCCAGTAAGAGAACAAGATATCTTATATGGTCTTCTATTCACTATGAAAACTCTGTATTATCTACTTAGGCGAGGGAAACATAACAGCTACCAAAGGTTAAGGCTTAGGAAAATTACCAATACTCGATTGTCATTTCTTTCAAACGGTTTTCAAGTTTCTGAAGGAGGACAGTTTTCTCAAAATCCTGCTTGTTATGGGTTGGCTCAACAAAATTAGCTTCTAGAGCACCTGAGAACACATAAATTCACCCATTAGAGAGAGCTCTGCTGAAAACTACCAAATAAGTGGAAATCTATTGTTTCATTGATCGATCCTTTTTGCAGCTTCTTACCAACAACTCCTCTTCCTTGACTGCTTGAATAGTTCACGACCTGCCAAAATGGCTGAAAGGAGCAAAAAATAAGACAAGGTCACAGTAACATACAAAATTACGTGTGGATTTGTGATATAAACTTGACAAGATACTGATTGTGTAGTACTTAACTGGTGTAAAAACTTTTTGTGGCAATTTTTGAAAATAAATGTTAGATAAAAAAAACCCTGTAGCATCAGTGTAGAGAAGTCCAGTAACATTTAGACACATTTTCCTTGAGTTATATAAGGCACAGTTGCACAAACAAGGATGCAACAAAATGTTAACTCATATCCCGGTATGTGATAATCCATTTTTCTGGTGAATGTGAACTGTCATATTTACATTTCAAAACTTACCATTATTAGGCGGTTTTTGTGATAAACGCAGAACCCATGTAGGTTTACTTTGGGAGCTTCTTTCAGAAATCCAATCGTCGTTACTACTTCAGCCTGTTTATTGAACGCCACGATTCAGATCATAATAAAAGGGAAAGTAACTAAGAAGTTCCGAAAGAAGAAAAGAGCCTCAAGATATTATGCGCACCTCTTCATGTCCAGCAGCATGAGGCTTATACAAGATGAACTGAGGATGCTTGAGATCATCAGCAACGTTATGCTGCTCGACAACCTTACCACGCAAGAATATCTGGAAAGTTGTAGGAATCCGCAAGTATAGGATGGATAGGTAAACCTGCAAAATATTATCAGCAGCAGAAGGTATCACATTACAGTTGCATGTCAGTTGTCTAGCAACTATATAAACACAGCTGCACAAGAATTTTCAGATCTACACCCGTTTGCAGCCCTTTAACTATGTCTAGGTGTATTACGTATTTCCCATGAGTATTTATGAGTACATATGATTCACGGATCCATGTATGATTCAATAGTACCATGTATGCCACTTGCACATGAACCTAAGCATAAACAGTTATTGACCAAAGGAAATAGAAGCTTACTCGAAGAGAGTAAGAAAACCGGTTTGCAATATGATCATTCGCAATCTTACATGCAGTTTTTTTTACGTTTCCTTCAATGAGAATATCCTGCAGAAAAAAAGAAACAAAAAATATCTCAATTAAATGATAATACTTGGCAATGAAAAAAAGATCAGAAACATGAATGATAAACAATATTAACCTCTGCAACTGAGTCAAAGTCTAATTCCAATTTAGCATCGCTGTTGAGCCACATATTATAGATGATAACCTTTGTCCCATGTGGTCCAACGTCGTCAAACTGCCACAAGGAAATAAAAAGGAGCAATATGTCACCGATGAAAAAAACTTCGCAACATATCAGATAAATGATAAATTTTTATATGATGCAGGGGCAAAAACAAACAGAGAGTAGGCCAACATGAAGGAGCCTAATTTAAGCAGACACTAAAATTTCGACTGAATCGCTCACTTATCTTACCTGAGCATTCATTCATCCATATATTGAAGGAGTGGGAGGAGATATAAATGCTACCTTAGCCAAAAACGTCCAAGAAATATAGAATTATAGAAATGGATAGTAATCGTGGATGGCTTGAAAGTTATGATCTAGTAATTATATATGGAACTTAAAGCTCATCAAAAGCTTTCATGAATAGTAGCATAACAGGGAAATATCCCACTCATGGAACCCCAAATTTTTAACCAACTAACCAATAAATCTATACTGTAAACAACATTGGATGCAAGGAGAAAAATTTGAAAAGAAAATTGGCCTTGCCTGCTGCAAAAGTTCTGCCTCTGTTGAAAATGGAGACCATTCTAGTAGAATGGATAGACTGGATATGAAATGTTCTCGGTCTTGCAATATCTCGAATTTGCTAGTTGATGCCTTAAACTCGTAATCCAACTGAATATTCATAAAGCAACACGGTTAGATAGAGAAAAACAAGGTACATTTACATGTGTGAGAGACAGAGACTCACAATGGGAACAACTATTCTATCATAGCCAGTACGTGTCAGGAATGTATAAGATAGGAGCCCAATACTTTGTGTCCATGTTCTAGTCAGATGGAAAAGAAAATAGTCAGCACCTTCTGAAATGATTAATGGAGGGAACCAGAAAGGTAAAAACAATCAAACATACACTTGTATTTACTATTTCTGTAATTCCCCAAAATATTAGGATTGGCAAAAGAAAAATAATTGTATAGAAAAATGTTAGAACGTCAGCACATAGGTTAATCAACAATGGCCACTCACTTGTTCTTCAAATGGCGGCTGAAAACAATGACATCTGCCCCAAGTCTCATAGTGCTGGTCTTGAAACCATTTCCATCTAAAGAATCATAACGAAGAATGAGATATTGAGTCATATCTAAAGATCTCTACCCGCGAATAATTAGAGATATGTGTTGCAGAATAATAATTAGAAATATGTGTTGCAGAATCATAACTAAAGATATCAGTTCAAAGAATGAGGAGAAAGGTCCATACATCTTCCAATGGCTGAATCCGATTTCTTATCTGAGAATCCAAAACCCATGCAATGCCGCATTGCCTGAGGATTCATCCCACCACCATCATCTGAAAGTTTTATGCAAAGATTATTAGAAAATTTTTCCTTTAGCATGCTCCCTTCGTGAAATGGTGCGGAACTTAACCAAATAGATGCCATGCAAAAGTACCTCGAATTAGCAATGCTGTTGTATTATCCCTTGGATTTGTGGTTTTATCTACAATGACAAAAGTGGCCCCATTTTGGATCTATAGGGTGATAAAGATACAGAGCACAAAACAGATCAATAAATTGTCATTCAGAACTTTTAAACTTAATAAAATGAATGAAAAAGTAAAGTCAGAAAGAGAGGCACTTGGGTTCTGCAAGGGACAAGTTCTTGATCAAGAATATTCTTATACGAGTATATCAAGTATTTAAAGATTCATAACATTTTCCGTTTTGCCAAGACATTAAGACGTGTAGAAACAACCATTCTACAGAGTCTTATTCAAACATTTGCAGAAATGAAAAAGCAGGTAGTCAGACAAAACATTAAGCACATCAAAAGAAAGGTCATACCTCATCAACAGCATTGTCAAGCAGTTCTGCAACAGCTGCAGATAGAGAGAACCAGGTAAGTCTTGTTAAAACGATTGAATAATGTCTGATTGCCACATACAAAAAGGGGAAAATCATGGTTGTTTATGCATACCGCCAAAAGCCCATTTATGTGAAGTAGCATTGGAGTGGAGGAACATAGGATGCACATGAAGATAATTCTTTCCAGCTGTGAAACATATGTCAAGAACCATTAGCAAAAAGCATAGGAAACGTACTCCATAGATAAAACCAACTCATCCAAGCAAAGAGTAAGCAAATGCATACTTGGCTGCTGAGACTTTGAACTCAAATCATCATTGTAGTTTCCAGCTTTCCAGAATTGCCTACAAACAGGAGCTGGACAAATGGTGGATGAAGAAGTGACACCGGCATCTTCAGGAGGCGTACGGACCTGATCAACGACACTAGTGCTACTCTGCGCACCGATTGATCCTCTATTTTCTTCTGAATCTTGAGGTAGAGCGTTTCCTTTGGAACCATGGCTTCTAGGTGAGTTGCTTTGAAGCATAGTAGTGCGGTGTTCGGGTTTAATAACCATAGCATCATGAGAAACGTTGATACTTGTGTTGTAGCTCATCTTTGTTTACCTTCAAAAGAGAAAAACAACAAACGAATATCAGAGATTATCCACAATCACATATCACAAATTCCAGAATTCTATTTGCCATAAGAAATTCCTCAAAAAACTTACTAAGTGTGTATGTGCCCTAAGAAATTCCTCAAAAACTCACTATGTAACTTAGAAGAAATTGAGGTTTTGTGTCGTACAGAATTTATAGAGCAATCCCAGTACTGAACTCAGAAAAAATGACCTAGAAAGTAAAAATTAGGGGAATAACAAAATCACAAAGGTCGAGAAGAGAGAGAGAGAAGATCTTCGCTACTGAGGATTTTGTTTTACCTGGAAATTATTCTCATGCAAATCCAACTGTTACTTTCCCATTGTGTCCACAGTGCGCGAGATGTAAAATAGAGCAGAAGAAGAAGATAGTCAAATAGTGATGGAGATTGATGCTACTCTTAGGGCTTCTCTCGTTATACCGATTACGACTCTGGTTTAGCACTCCTTATTTCACGGGGTTGAGAGAAGGACAGCGATCACAGTCGGTATTGAGTCGCTGCCGGAACAATGCTCCGGTCAAATGAAAGCCGCGACACGGAGAGAGAGAGAAAGAAAGGAGTTAAATCTGGGGGAGAGAGAGAGAGAGAGAGAGAGAGATACCGGCGAAGGAAATCAGAAAGGAGAGGGAAGGGTTTGTGACCTCTTGGGGGAAGAGTTTGGGGAAGATGGTTGTGGAGAAAACCCACCTAAATTAATTTCTTTATTAACAATTTTAAAATGTAATATTACACGGATTAATAATCTTTTTACGGACTTAAAAATATGGAGTTTTGATGGATGATTAGTAAATTCTCGATTTGACCGTGAATTCTGGAAAGGAAAGCTGGAAACTACAATGATGATTTGAGTTCATCTTTATTTTAAATGCTTTTTATTTATTTCTTTTTTTTTTTTTCAACAAGTTCCATATATTAAATCACATTTGGTCGGTAGAAACATCTCCAAATCGGGTATTTTCTACCGACTCATCGAGATCTACATGGGAAAACATATGGTTACGTGCTCGTGCCGCTTTTGCAAAGGCATCGGCACGGTCATTACACGAACGAGGAATATAAGCTAACTGAAAGGAAATAAAGTGTTCTCTAAGTTCTGCAAAGTGATCTAACTCAGACTGGAAAGCTAGTCAATCTATCGGATCATCGGTCATCGGTCATTGTCAATAGGTTTGAGCAATCCGTCTCTAATCGGGCCCTAAGTATACGTTTTGGATAAGATAATCTATCCCCCAGAGGAGTCCCTCGAACTCTGCATATAAGGCTGAGAGACTTCTTCGGCATCTCTGCTTGCCGGTGTGTGTTTGACCTGATGTGACAGTGAGACACCATCTGAGACCGCTAGTGGGCCCTTTATTTGCCTAAGATACATCCACTTGATTACGACTCTGGTTCAGCACTCCTTATTTCACGGGGTTGAGAGAAGGACAGCGATCACAGTCGGTATTGAGTCGCTGCCGGAACAATGCTCCGGTCAAATGAAAGCCGCGACACGGAGAGAGAGAGAAAGAAAGGAGTTAAATCTGGGAGAGAGAGAGAGAGAGAGATACCGGCGAAGGAAATCAGAAAGGAGAGGGAAGGGTTTGTGACTTCTTGGGGGAAGAGTTTGGGGAAGATGGTTGCGGAGAAAACCCACCTAATTTAATTTCTTTTTTAACAATTTTAAAATGTAATATTACACGGATTAATAATCTTTTTACGGACTTAAAAATATGGAGTTTTGATGGATGATTAGTAAATTCTCGATTTGACCGTGAATTCTGGAAAGCTGGAAACTTTGAGTTCATCTTATTTTATATGCTTTTTATTTCTTTCTCATCTTCACACATATTTTTTCTCATTATTTTCACCTCTTAGACGATTACCACCCATGATTTTATAGAATATCAAAAGATTAAAAAAATAAAAACAAATGGAACAGTGCAATAACCATGAAAAAAACAATAACTTATAAACTAACAAATTAACCTAAATCTAAAGGTTTACAAATTTGCCACATATGCCACATTTTGTTACTTCCTCAATTATTAATTTTTTCTTTGCTACTTAGAAAATTGACCCATTGTAGTATTACATTTTAAAAAAAAATCTTATGTTTTTATATAGAGGAATTCCCTAATATGCCACCATTTTTCAAAAAGTTCCAAAAATAACACTTAATCAATAGTTCCAAAATACCTCAAATACAAAAATTGATTTTCAATAGATTTGTAATTTAAATTTTTTGGTTTGGATTAACTATTCCCAAAGTAGGATATCAATTTTAGGGGGTAGGGTTTGAGTTTGGGGTTTAATATTGAGTTTTAAATGTTAAAATTTCATTTTAATTTTGTGGTATTTTTGTATTTTTAACAAAAGTGGTATTTTGAAACTTTTCAAAAAATGGTGGCATTTTTTTGAATCGCCATTTTATTATATATAACTTTCATTATTATCTAATTTGCAAACAATTAAAAAAAAAAATTTAATGATACCAACACCAATCTCACCACTGGAAGCAGATTTATTAACAGTATCATAATGAATCTCAAACAATAAACAAATATTAAAATTTATACTAAAATAATAGGTATCATGGGTGTGCATGCTCTTAGCCTCATCAACCGAGTTTTCTTTTTGTATTATTAGACTAGGTCTTTCCCCACGCTACGCGCGGTATTTGTAATGAATTGTTATAATATATTTAGATTTAGTGTTTTCTAATGTGTTTTTTGACCAATATATCATATCTCGTTAAAATAGCATAATATTTGTGTAATTTTGCGATTGAAATAAATGTTACGATCATGGGAGATATAATTGGTGGATTTAAAATATTTTGAATATGTTCCGATTCATTTGATAATGGATGTATGATATGTGATTTATATGATTAAATTGTCTTTAAAATCATATGTTTAGTGCCGGTTAATTAGAGTTACTAACAATTATAAGATTTATTATATCGTTAAAATAAAATAAAAGTTTGCTTTTTTTGTTATGATTGAAATTTGTGCGGAATGCTTGAGTATTAATAATTTGATCTTTTAAGAAATTATGTTTACCAAGTTATAGTACAATGTTGTCGGCTTTAGTTTTGCTCAATTTAGTAATTTTGAAAAGGAAACACATTTTGAAGCAGAGAAAAATAAGACATGAATGGTAAATGTTTTTTATTATCGTCGAAACGTGTAGGGAGGTAAATTTAAAAAATGCATTCGAATTTGGAATCATAATAAATAAGTGGAGGTTTTCCGGTGGATCATGAGAAGATGAGTTACTAAATCTCTTGTTCTCTGTAGTCGTCCCACCATGATCAACTTCTTGATATGCCATTCTTGATATTAGACATTGGAAAATGATAGTTTCTTTTATATGAAAGCAACAAATATAGTATATGCTCGTAGATAATGAGAATGATATCCATAAATCCACAAAATCCCAAAAACAATTTTATTTAGTGAGGTAATAAGTTCATGTAGAGTTTTATGACCGGTTAAATAGTTTGTGTAGTAATTACTCTTACTTTATGTTTTCAATGCGTCCAACATCTTGATAAGAACAAAGCAATGAAAACTCAAGGTTTATTGATTATTAAAGAATATTACACCAATTGTTCCAGATCCAAAGAGAGATTACAATGTCTCGATATAATAAGCACATATGTTTGTTTCCAAATACCTAAAACAATCGATCACTTATCCCTTTCCAAATACAATTATGTTATGTCTTTGTTAGTAGTTTTGTTCAATTTTCTTTTTTAGCATTTGATTTACTTAATCTATAGATTAGAAACCTATTTATGTGGTAACTACATTTTTCATGAACTCGTACAGTGTTTATATTTCGTTTTATTTTGTAAAGCACGATTATTTCAACCTTTTACTGTTTGGTAAATATAGTTTTACTCAAACTATAAGTTCTCCATTGGTAGAGTAGTTTAGTTATTTAGTTATACTTAGGCTTGGTTCGGTTGAAGGTTAGTGTGCAATTCGTGAGAATGGAACATGAAGGGTTTGATATATTTCTTTACTTGGTGATGTAGCAATTTAAGTATATAAAGAGTAAGAAAACAATTTTTGGAACTACCGTAGTTATGTTGGCCGAGAAGTAGAGGACATGGCCTTGGAAATAATCTTTTTGGTTTTTACCTCTCATGATATAAATCTGAGTTTTTTTTAAATAGTAATTCACAAATTAAAATAGTAATTGATAAAAAAAATAGAAATGAGAGACTGGTAATCATTTTGTTTCATTGATAAACCCACATCTATAAACATAATATACATTGCTTTATTAGATCATCACAAGAGTGAAAACAAAGTGACATAAGTTCTAAACCTTGGTGCTTTTTCCGAAAGCATGAAAGCATACTTTTGAGTCACCACCATACGTAGGAAATTTGTTTAACCAGGCTTTCCAGAAAGTTAGACTGGCTCTTGCTATTAAAGAGAAGGCAAAGTGAATGATGGGTGATAATTTGGACTGAAAGCTTCAATCCTTCTCCCTGGCCAAATTGCTATGGTTGGTTTGAATCTATGGAAGCAAACAGAATTTCAACATATTTAGTAACTCGATTGCATGTGACCATCTACCTTAGAAAGAAAACAGTTTAAAGCATGAAAACTTACATTATAACTAATATAAGCATCTTCACCATTTTACCTACATCATCAATCTGAGAACTCATTGCAATGAAAGGAAAAATTAAAGAGTGAGTAATAATAAGATCAAAAATAATTCGATCAAATATAAAGTAAATGGACTCCATGAGATGAATTAGAAGAGAAACAGCGAATTTGATGTTTCGAAATAAATAAAAAACACAGCCAAAAGTGATCTCAATATCATATATTTTGAATATTTGAAACCTTTGGTCTTGTTCCACAATCTTTGATGATATTCAGTTTCTTGCGGACATCAATAAACAAAGAGGGCTTGAAGATGAGGAAATCAACCAGAAAATAAAGTCATAAGCACAAGTTATTATAAGAAAGCAAGTCATAACTTGAGAAAGAGTTTGAGAAAGACATATTGATGAATAAGAGGCAAGATCTAGAAAACCAATTTCCGTTTGTTTATTCATGTTCTTTTGCGAAGACTCACATTAGGTGATTCATCACAGTACTAGAGGTTGGGTCATTGTGGAACGCATCTTTGAAGATCACTTGACTCACCGAGGAGAAAGATCCTTAGAAACGTTCAAATTGTTCATGAGATCAATTGATTTTTATGAAAGACAGAAAGGGAAACGAAATAGTTAAAAGGGCTTAATCAAAATCTGTGAATAATTTGAAATAGAGTTTACTGAATACAAAAGTAGATATACTGGGTTCTTCCGAATAATGCAGAATCCTCGACATAAGATCCAGAGAAGTCGAAGAGCTCTTTCGCTCTCTCGTGATTCGAAGGTTGGCCAATTTGATCGGGACTTTAGGCGTTAATAGGGACGTGAGTGATGTGTAGGGGAGCAATGGGGCGGACTATAAATAGGATCGATTGGAGGAGGAGCCATTACGACGACCTAAATTCGTGAGGGACGTGGGAGAGATTTGTGGTTTCGGATGTGATATAATTGTGAGGGAGGTTAAACGATGGCGATAAATTGAAGAGTTGGAAGAGGCAAGAGTTGTCTACGAAGAAAGTGAGGAATCGTAACAGGCGAGAGTTGTCGAGAAAAATCTTTGGATTGGGATTTAAGTTAGAATTATTTGGCTCAATCATGTTTTTGAGTAAAGCGAGAGCGGGGATGACGTGTCGATAATCTCAATCCTTATTTGCTGAATATATGTCTGATTATTTTTGGACTATTTACGCTGACGTGGACAGCTTAAGAAGCCTCCAATTCTCTCCCCTTTTATATAGAGGAGATTTTATTGAGGTTATCACTTGTTCATCTTATCATTATTGATGAACCGTCCTCCATCAATTTTTTTGTGATCGGTAGGTGTATTTTTCACACAACAATACCATTGAATGCATTTCCAATAAACTATTTTGTTACAGTTTCTTATAGAATAGTTAGAAGATTAACCATCTAATAGTGCATATATGGAGCAAAGGTTATTAGGTTATTACAACTCCATTCATGTAGAAAGATTTATTTTATGTATAGGCATGTTTGTGTTATACAAGTATAATACTAACACTAATCCTAACTATTCATGTTCTCTAACTTATATCCAGCAACATTTGGTAGGTTACAAACCTTTTAAGAAATCGTATCAATTATCTAGCCTCGAGATATCTCGTTTAATATGTAGAAATACTTTTCATGTAGTTCTTGGTTTATCGTAAAACTCACACTATTACCCAATTTGTAGATATTATACTAAACCGAGTATAGGAGATACTCACCGGAAGTAGAGAATTGACTTGGAACTTTGTAACCCAAAACCCTAACAAACTTGATTTGCAAGTGGGTTTACGTAAAATTTTAAAATGTAAATAACTGGGGGTATAAGAGTAAATTGTTTAACTAACGGCTAGTTTGGTTTCTACGGCTACAAGTATATTGAAGGATTAACAAAATTTGATCACTCTTTTGTTTGATTTGGAACAGAGAGAAAAAAGAGATAAAAAAGAAGAAAAAGTGAAAAGAAACACTACTTAAACGGAGACTCTGATCTTTTTGAGACGACACAAAGATTGAAGGAACATAGACATGCATGAATCAAGGTTATCTTTATTTTCTTGATTTGATTTAGTTACTGGTTTTTTTTTAATTACTCTGAACATTGAAGAAAACTAGGAAATTGAAAACAACTACGTTTTTCATTGACTAAATTGGTTTATTGCGTTTTTTTCTTCTTTTGAGACACGAAGAAATTAAGGCGACAAAAAGAAGAAGTCAATCTTGGCATTAATTTCGCTCTTTTTCATTCTGAGACAGAGAATAAATTGTAATTTTTGGTTTATTTTTTTCTTTCTTCTTGCCAGATACTGAGACAAAGATTAAAGTCAAAATTCCTAAATAACTTCTTTAAGAAATCATCTTCAAAGTCCCGGCAAAAGATTCATTTAAATGTATGTCACTTGTTTCTAAATTGATTGAAGGTTTGTTAAGAGATAATCATTTTGCAGTGTGGTACCAAGACGACAATTTGCAAGATCCGTTTTGTTTATCGAGCAAAGAGACGACTTCTTCTTCTGGAAGACTTCCGCATCAACAATTTGAGATTGTAGCAAGAGGACCTAGCTCAGGAGAAGAAGTGCGTAGAACGTTCAGGGACAAGGACCTTTGATAAGTAAATTTTGAAGATCATCTTCTTTTGGTCCGAGCTTACTTTGGTTGTGGGAACGAATCGAAAATTTTGATAAAGGGTTACAAAATGAGACATACCTTACTTTGGTCGGTCTTGCTTAAAATAATGAGTACAAGAAGCGAGCAAACCCATGTTTAGTAGTTTCTGGTTTAATTTCAATTGTTAACTGATACGATTTTTATTTAGCTTCCAAGTTTTGCAAAACAATAGGGAACTAAAGACAACAAGTAAGAATGGTTTTCTGAGAAGATTATCATCCCAATGGTGAAGAAAAATGTAACTTTCCGTGCTTCACTCAAAGATATGTAAGACTGGTTTTTAAAAACATCTAGCTCCTGATTCAATCGGAGAGTTATTTATCACTCACAACACTCACTATTAGTACTATCCTTGTTTTCATTACAAATCGAACCCGTGTCTCCATCTCATTGCTATGTTCCTCCTCTATTCAAGTACTATCCTTCTTATGTTCTTCAAGTGTTGTTGCGATCCTGCACAAGAAACTCCAATGTGATAACGCGAGCATTTTGTAATTCACTTCACTAAATAGGCTTTTTGTGCATTCAAAGTGAAAAACTGTCCAACATAGCATGTAACATTTAGGGTTGGAACTTCTTTTTCTTCTTAATTGTTTGTCATCACAACCTCATCAAGGTTTTCCTCAAGCCCTGTTTCCTTCTCGCTCGGTTCTGCTTCACCCGCTACCTCCTTGTAGCCTACTTATACATTAAAGATTTTGAAATTATTTAAGAAAATGATTCCAAACGTGAAAGAAATTGGAGGGATGAAAAAACACAATTGGGCCATAAAAAGGCCTAATATTTGTTATGATGGCCCAAAATAAGAAAGTCGGTTCGAGCCTGATTATTACCCGAAACGAAAGTGAAAAAGCCTTAAACATCTTTTCTTCGAGAGATCTAATAATGGCGGTTTGTTCGATATGTGGTTCCGGATTCTGAGATGGGTATGAACACTTGCAGGCATGCTTCAGTTTGTCGATCATGTTACATACCAATGGTGATAAACAAAGACACTTGTCCGTCATGTGGACTTATGGCTACGGATTTTGTTGTGGTAAAATTAGGGTTTTTCCGATCTTTCTCGCTGAAAATTCAGAAAACATGCTAATTCCTGGTTGAATATGTTGCCATATACTGGGTGAATTCGATGTTCATTTGGGCTCAAGAAATACTTTGCTGCTACATTCGAGGGAAAACCTGTTCCGAACTTTTAACAAGGCCATCAATGGTCTCTTTCCCGATCTTCCGACCCTAATCATGTACTTATTTAGTCGATGGGGTGTCTTTGTGAGTGAAACTCCAGAAGTAGATCTTTGAGTCTTTGATTCTCTCATGAGGAACCATCAAAGATGAAAGATCCATGGATTTTAAAGGATCGATCGAGCAATATCGAGTATACAGCTCTTCGTGTTGACCCGAAGACAACAGAATGCTACCTGGTTATTTTCTTTCTTTTTTCTAAGTAGGCTACAATTTTTAATTTTCATTTCACCTTCCCGATAACATTTATAAACACGACACAAGATCATCAAAAATCATAAGAACCAAACAATAATAATAATAATAATAATAATAATAATAATAATAATAATAATAAAAAAAAAGTTAGTTTTGTTATGTATAAGAATATAATTCAAATTTTATTTTTCTTTTCAGTTTTTAAATAAAGTTTATCAATGGCATTAGTGTTATTATTTAAATAAAGTTTGATGGATTAATTATTTTTTTACACTTTTTTGACTAAAGTGTTTTTAAATGGGTGTTAGTCTAGTAATATATCAAGAAATTAGTGTCAATCTGAGTAATTTTCTCTAATTAATAATAATGATCACTATAATATTAGAACACTTGCACTCAAGAACGGAGGTTGTTTTGGAGAATCAAATTTACAATCTTTGTTCTTTAACATGAAGACTATCTCAGACATCGACGGTCTTGATTCTACTGAAGATTGAACTCACAACAATCGGATTTCAAGAACCTTCAAGTGATTCTTCGATAAGAAGAAGATTTAAACCTACAATGAATTAAAAAAACAAGTATTTTCTTGCGACAAATATGTTCAAACATTGTATATTTTAATTCAATTATAGAATCCGAAAATTTTCACTGATATTTTCTCGATTCTCGATCAGTAACTTAGGGTAAGTTCACGCGAAACACAAAAAGTAGAGGTAGTTCTACATGATATTAAACGATCCTTTAGATACTTTTTTTTTTGTTCGGTTTCACTTTGGTTATTGGGTTATAACCGAATCAAACCAAACACCAAAATAAATAAAAATAAAAATAAAAATAAAAATAATTCGGTTATTAGATATATAATGACCAATATACATCCAAACGCGTAATTCCGGGTTTGGATTTCGGATAATTTGTCCACTCCTAATGGAAAACAAAGCTTACTTAGCTAATTCCTTGCCTCGATGCATTGTTTTCCTTTCCCAGCTATTTACTGACCTTTGATTAGACACTCCGGAGCCAAATAACCGCTACAATGTGGAAAACAACAACATCAAGTTCCCAACTTTTTATTCTTTGAGTAATCTGAAACGCAAAATGGTATTAAAATGGTATTAAAGAAGTATCCGCGAGAAATACAAACTTACAAGAACAAGCCTCTCTTTATTGATCAAATGCCTAACCTAAGCTCACGGTGTTCCAGCAAAACTACCGTAAGAACAAAATAGCCAATGTACAAGTATTCTAGAAGAGAGTTGAGAAAATTCTCGTTTTCTAATTTTTCATGTCAGGTTCTGGAGAACAATTATAAACAAGACACAACAACATCCGTATAAAAATCCTAAGAAACTTATATTAATATCAGACTCTAGTTTCCTCATTTGACGTAGATACAAAGACCATACCCAAATCAAATCGATTTGAAAGATGAATTACGTTCGCACCTAAAGTGATATTTCGCGGAGATGGCACAACCTTTTCTCCTCCCAATGGTGTCAAGAATCTACACAACCAACACTGTCAAGATAGCCTTTCGGGGGACGAGAACGAGCCCTCATTGGCCTAGTTTCACATAGTCATGGAAAGACTCGGTTGCCTTCTCGCATTCCGTATTCGAAAGTTAAACACAGTGGAATTTGAGCTAAACAAAATAAGATCATAAATTAGAGACGGTTCCACAAAACAAGAAAACTCATACATAGCGTATGTAATTGATAAGGGATAAGAACGGACAAGAAAACCACAACAATTGCTAATTTCATAACATCCTCATTACTCAAACCTAAAGCTTCTCTGATCGACACAAGAAACACATATGGTTCAAGAACCATGACCTGCCAAATCACGAGATAATCAAACGCATTATGGTTCAGATTAAGTTATAACCAAGAAACAAAATGGGTTTAGATAAAGTTGCTTACTACGGTCGTCCAGGGTGATCATTGCATGTGTATCAAAATAACAATAATCGCCTTTGCGCTTACAATGCGGGTAATAATTAAGAGATTTATAGTCATTAATAGTGTTGGATATCACTACATTCTTGACATACTAAAACCTATTGTACACTAAGAGATTTGTCTTCCGATTGAAAAACAGAGCAATTGTAACCAAATATGCAGACTTAATTATATATTCAACTAGGAGGGAACAAAGTTTGTTTTTCATAAGCATCACTTAGTTTTCTCACAAAACTTGATCTGGATTTCACACTTGGACGATCTAGGAACCATTAGCAGATCTTTGGTGATTCGAGACTTTTCCTTGTCGTCTATTGCACAAGCACATACTTTGACAAACTCGAGACATGTAAGTTTCTCTAGGAAGTGTTTCAATTGGTCCAACTCTTCAATTGTTCCTCCATACTGAGTAATCTTTAGTACTTTCAAGGGACATGACGGTCCATATTCTCGTACACATTTATTAGCTTGCAATGGACCCTGAAACAAGAGGGAAAGATTACATATAGATTTGAGTTTGTCCAATAACCATTCAGGGATTCAGTTTATACCTTAATGACGAGAGTCTGTAGATTTGGAGATTTGTTTAGAAGTGTTGGAAAATATTTCCAATTTCAAATTAGTTGTAATAGATAAATGAAACAGGTTGCTGTACACTGGGATTGCTTCACGAAAACAGTAGAACATCTGCAACAAAATAAAAATCAAATAGTCAGTATTCATCAACAAATTGCTGATTGTGCAATAATATATACTTATCTTACAGAGAAAAAGAAAGAAAGAGAAGAGATGGTTCTTTACCTTTGAAGTGTCAACAGATGATAAGTCCAAGACCTCAACATTTCTTAACCCCTTGATCAGATTGGTTGGATTACAACCCAAAGCTAGATGAAGATCAAGCTTAGCTTCGACAAGGGACTCAAGATTCACAAATGAATAGTCTCTTGGAGCCAAATCAGAGTATTCTAAGTAGGCAGTGTCGAAAGTAATGTCCCAATAATCAAAACGATTGATACACATGATAGTAAGCTTCTTAAGGGTCGATGAGGACACTATGCGACAGCATTTTGGAATTTGCCGGGTGTCACCGTGAATGGTCAGCTCCTGAAGCACAGGGCAGGCAGAAAGAAGCTTTCCCAATACACAATAACTAGTATTATAGAAATAAATGTAACCAAGAAAGAGAGTTAAGTGATGGAAGAGACACATCTTGTGGAAGCATAGCATCAAATCCTTTTGCTAGTTTCAGCTCAACTATTGTCTTGCAAGTGAACATATCACTAAAATCGTTTCTTTTTCTTTAGTGATTATGTCTAAAACAAGATTTACGACACCACCACGTTTTAGCAAGTCAATCATCCAGCCGGTGCCATGACCCGAGTCGATACTCTTTCGACATATTATGGAAGCAGTCCTAATGGGGAAGTTGCCTGACACAGCCAATACTCTATCCACAAAATCGACGAAACTTTCTGCACTACCGTCTTCTTGAAGATCATCATCATGTAAATGAAGATTGGGTGTCAAGGCAAACAGATTACGCCATCGTTTTGAGAGAAGAGATGTTAAAGCAGAGTGTTTTGTCGGAAGGAAAGACAAATTGTGGCAAATAATCTCATCTGATAGATCGTTTATCCTCTCCATCGTTTTTCCAAACCTCTAGATAGATCCAAATAATCCTAACAAATCTGAATAGAGTTTTTCAATCTCCAGCATCAACCATCAAAGTAGATAATCACTCACTGCAAAATCTGAATCAAACCGAAGATTTGAGGTCCAATTTTTTAGAAAGATTTGCTCTTTAGAAGAAAAATTAATGTCTGCAAAACCTAGGTTTAGTCTAGACGAAGAAGAAAGGAAAGACCCAGTTTATTCATAGCACAAGGCCTATTTTACTCATAGCACAAGCCCATAAAAACATTAATTAAGAACCATACACGTTTTACTACCAATGCAAGTTATCCCCTATATATTATTAGAGAAGTGATTCTTCTAAAAAATCCTACATGTCATCCTCACATTCATTCTCAAAATTTAAATGTGACATGACATTCTCTAAAATGTGACATATCCAAAGTGAAAGTTATAGTGGGCCAAATCTCAAATGAATTTGAAGAAAACAAATATAATTAGTGGGCTAATTTCACAAATCCATTTAAAATCTAACATAATCTCTCACACCAAATGCATTTGTTATTTGATATTTTATTGAAATACAAACACAAACCAAAATGGAACCCACAAAAAAATAACCATTTAAAAAAAAATCATTTTAGATATTGTTATTCATAAATTGAATAATTCACACAACTTTAACCAGATGCATATTGAACACAATAAAAAACTTTTTAACCATGAAATAAAGTTTTCTAATTTATTTGATATTTGAAAACCGAAATAATATTTAGATATTAATCTAAAACTTAAATTTATTTGAGAAAAAAAGATATTTGACCAAAATTTAAATAGAAATTAAAACTATACTTTCTCGCTATATGTTTTATTCTAGATACTATTATTCATAAAAAAAAACTTTAAAATCGAAAATATCTTAAAGACCAATAGTGAACTAAAAATAAATTGAACATTAATAGTTAATATACCAAAAAGACAATGCACAAGTTATGAGACTATTTCAAGCAAAAACGGTTCTTCAATAGTTAATTTTGGAGACCTAATCCGTCTTTGTACCAGAAAGACAAAGATATGTCATTCCTGCTCATTAAGAAAGATTTCTTCGTTGAGCATTTACAGTCAAGTTCCCTATGATTGAAAAAAAGAGAGCCAATCTACAAATTTTGTAGAAGAGAGTTGACAAAATTCTCATTTTTTTATTCTCAGGTTCGGGAGAAGATTTATAAACAAGACACAAGAAGATTATAAAAAATCCTAAGAAACTTTTAATAATATCAGACTTTCGTTTCCTCATTTGTCATTAGAACACTTGCACTCAAGAACGGAGGCTGTTTTGGTGAATCAAATTTACAATCTTTCTTCTTTAACATGAGTACTATCTCAGACATCGACGGTCTTAATTCTACTGAAGATTGAACACACAACAATCCAATTCCAACAACCTTCAAGGCCTCTTCCTCTGTGAACTTCCCTTTTAACCGAGGGTCGATCGAGCCATTTAAAGTGTCGGCTTTATAATGTTCCCATACCTATCCCAACAACATCCAAGAACAGAGCTGACATATATGATTATGTGTTGTGTGTGTTTATATATTCTAATATAAACATGGAAACAAAGCCGCGTACTTACAGAGTATAAAACGGAGCTAGTTCCTTGCGTGAATGCATTGTTTTTCTTCCCAGTTGCTATCTCGATGATAAGAACTCCGAATGCGTAAACGTCAGCTTTCTCTGTTAATTGGCCTTTGATCAGATATTCCGGAGCCAAATAACCGCTATTACAAAAAAAAAAACCCATCAAATCACAAAACTTTAGACTCTTTGAATGGTGTTAAAGAAGACACTTACAGTGTTCCAGCAATTCCAGTATTGGTTTGCGTTGTGTCTGAGCCCATGGAACGTGCGAGTCCAAAATCCGCTATCTTGGGACTTAGGTTTTCATCAAGGAGAATATTGCTGGTTTTGATGTCTCTATGGATGATTTTTACTTGGGATCCTCTGTGTAGGTATTCTAAACCCTCTGATATTCCTATAATGATGTTAAACCGTTGCTTCCAGCTCAATATATGGACTGTATTCTTCACTGCAATATCCAATTAATCAGAAGAACAAAGTTAATTCACCGCAGATCAATTTGTTTATAGAAGTTCTTGCAACGTACTGAAAAGGATTTGATCGAGGCTTCTGTTATGAACATATTCATATACAAGAAGACTCTTGGGACCTTCAATGCTGCAACCAAGTAGCCTCACAAGGTTCTTGTGTTGAACTCCGCTGATCAAATTCACTTCGTTGAAGAACTGATCCGCCCACTCCCTTGTGTTAAAGAAGAGCTTCTTGACTGCAACGGTTCTGCCATCCGGAAGAATCCCTTTGTATACAGAACCAGCCCCTCCTTGCCCTAGTTTCATCGAGTCATGGAAAGACTCGGTCGCCTTGTCAAGCATCTCGTATTTGAAAGTTGCACACGATGGAATTTGAGCTAAACACACAGAAAAAAAGATGATGAATCAGAAACGGTTCCACGTAACAAGCAACTTGATATACGAATACCTTTTCTTTTCTTTGAAAACCGTCTATAACTGATAAACGCACCAAGAGAAGCAAGAAGAGACAACAAAACCACAGCGACTGCTCCTTCCATAACATCTTGATCACTCAAATCCGGGAAAAACGATGATTGTATAAAGCTTCTCTCGTCTGCAAAAGAAACAAACACAAGATTGATTGATGTGCTCTTCTTTAACATTCTAAATATCTCAACAAGACTCATAGAATCTTCCACACCATCGCTGTGTTTACGTTCTGCAGACTCATCGAAAAACTTGTGTGTAGAATACATCAAGAAACAGCCAGTAAAGAAAGCTCTAGCTTCATGACCATCACAAAACCTCAAGCTCGATCTCGCATTAACCAAACATTCTCGACACGAATTCTCATCAAGTGTTTGCCAACACTGAGCCAATGCATACACTCCACCACCGGCTCTAGTCACCGAAGCTGCACCAAATCCTCCATTTTTCACAGCCTTTGAAGTTACATTCACAAAAGCTTCATCAACATCTTTCCAAAACTCTCCAATCCCTAATCCTCCTTGCTCGCATTTCGCTCGATCGTATCTCGAATCGACGAATTCCTCCGAGAAATCATGACTATCGAAACGTAAGAAGCAGGAATCAGTGTGGATTCGACCGAACGAGCTCAAACAGGTCGTCTCGAGCTCCGATTTGGTCTTGTTGAAACAATGGCGGCAATCGGAAACGGAGAGTTCTTGGCGGCACTGGAGAAAGACATAGATGGGTGGAGATACATCGGTGATTGAAGAATCGGCCCAAAGCTTGTGGTCGGTTATGAAATCGTTCATCGGAGATATTGCTCTGGGAAATCGATGTGACGGCTAGGGTTTAGGGTTTGTTGACAAGTGAGAAAAGATTTCGAAGAAGAAGAAGCCAATGTGGATAGTAGTAGGAAGAATGAAACCCAGAAGAGGAATTGAGTACAAAATTGCATCAGAAAACCGGGAAGCTCCGATCATGAAGGAGTTTTTCCATATGCAAATCTGCAATTTCTGGGTAATGTGATCCAGAATAACATCGAGTATCTTCTTCGTCTTCTCCAACGAAGGCTAAGAAGATGGTTTCTCGAGGTAAGGAAGGATCGAAGAAGATGAAACAATCTCTCTGTAATTCTGCTTCATCTTTGAGCTTTGACAGATTGAAAAAATCTCCGTTTTCATTTTGAGAAGAGACAGAGAGATTTTGTGCTTGCCTTTGCCTTAATTTAGGGGATTAACTGTCTAAAATAGAGCTCTCTACGGACGAAATTCTCCTTTGCCACAAATGGCTCGGCTCAAATCTCAAATGTCATAGGCATTTATCAGTTTTTATTTTGATTTAATTTTAATCGAAAATTATGTAAATTACAGAAAAACCTATCTTTATAACACTTATTTACAACCCAACCAACGTGGATCCGACCCGAATTCAGTATCTAATCCCCTTAAATCGGGTTAAACCGCCCAACTTCTTCTTACGGTTTTTTTTTTCAATTTTGTGGATTAAGTGGGAGATTTGGAGGTTTTCTGAAATCAGAACACAAGTGAGAATCGAAGGGATTACTCGTACAACCGAAACTAAGATCTTCGAGTAATTCGAATAAGGTGTGTTCAAATTTCGTAATGTTATTCTCGATTTTGAGTTTGATTAGGGTTCGTTGTCAATTTCGAAACTAATTACCGTTTTTTGACCCAGAAATGGCACCACCACTGACGAGGAGAAGGGCGCGTACGAAGAATCCGCAATATGCACTGAAGGATGTAGATCCAATTGAGGATCCTCCAACTACTGCTGAACCTCCAATTGTTCAGTCAGTGTTTGAACACGGTTCGAATTCGAAAGAAGCCGCCGGAAATGATGAAGTAGAAGAAATTCCTGAAGAATCCGGCAATAGTGAAGAAGAAGATAATGAAGTAGAAGGTACTCAAGAAGAAGATGCCGAGGAAGAAAAGGAAGATGGTGAAAATCATGGTTTTGGGTCAAATGATGGAGAAGGGAGTGATGGGTCCGAAGATTCAATTTCAATGGTATGTGATTCCGATTCAAACTTTGTGAATTGAAAACAAAAATATTTGGTATTACTTGGTACTACTAGGTATTACTACATTGTAAGGCAAAAGAACAGTTGGTTGATATTACTAGGTATTACTATATTGTAAGGCAAAGGACATTTGTTATATGATTGCAGGATTCGTTGCAGGATGACACTCCATTAGAACCTGAATCTATGCACTTCAAACACACCTACTATACAAGGCAAATAAAGGTCCAATCACGGTGTTTCATAAAGGAGACAGTGGCTGATATCAATGCGATTCTAAAGCCTAAGGAGAAGAGATGGTTTCATGAGCACCCGCAGTTTAAGCATTTCTTCCACATGCATTTAGAGAAAACCCATAAGGTGATGGGCATGTGGATGCTCTTTCTTCATACGGCTAATCTAGCATCGAGAAGGCAAGCTTGGTTTATTGTCAATAGTGTTCCGATAAGATACACGGACTCATTTCTGGTTTATATTAGAAAACCATCTGCGGCCTCCAAGTCTCCTTACGTCTTAATGATGCCCAACAAGAAGAGAAACAAGGCAGCGGAGAAGAAGGATTGAATGAGCATCCTCCAAGTGTCTATTTACCTACTAATCTATCGATCTATCTATTTTAAAACTTTGCTTAGTTTGTGTTTTGTTTTTGGTGTGTTTAAAACTTTAAAATTTTGGTTGTTTGTGTTTTGTAAGAATAATGTTCTGATCTGAATTACTATGTCATTTTAGGTACTACTACAAATGAACTACTGGTATATTTAGGTATTACTACGACAGAATATGGACAGTGTTGGTAGATTAAGATATAACAAAACAACATAGTTTGATACCAAACAACAATACACAAACTAACCAAACATCAAAAGATGTTACCAAGTTTTAGGAAGAAATTAAACAACATAGTTTAGGAGTACAAAAACACAAACACAAGCATAACTTAGACAAGAACAAAGTAGAGGGAAACCGCAAGAACACAAACAAGGAGTCCAAGGACAGCAACGGTAAGCTTCATCTCTTTCTCTCCATACACCCTGGTTTGAGTTTGCTAGCAACTTCCTTTAGCTCATCTGCTTCCTTCTTAGTCTTTTTGACTTTCTTAACCGTCTCGGTAAGTTTCTTCTTCTCTTCCTCACAGCTATGGAGCAAGTCCCACATGACTTCCGGTGACATGTGATCGGGATGTCCAATCCATTCTCCAAGGCGATCTTTTACGGCACTCACTTTGTTCTTCAATAAACTTATCTCCTCCATGATTGCCTCGTCCCACAATTTCCACACATGGTGTTCATTAGTCTAATGTTCAAGCAAACGGAATCCCAATCAAACACTCACATTTTAAACCCGAAAAACGCAACAAATAATCAAAAATTGACAAGAACTTACGTTTTTATCTTTCTCGCGACTGTAAAATTTGCGCTGAATGGGCTCGGGATAACCGATGTGCGTTTTAAGGACAGGTGGTTGTCTGCAAACACATCGGGTCGGAATCCCTGGTGCAAATTCCGAAAAGTCATATTCTCCTTCATAGTTTATCCGCCATCTGGTCTCTTCGTCCGAAGATGAGTCGCTGGGAGCTGAAACCATGGTTACTCTCGGCCGGAAATGAGAAAAGTGAACCCTAATCGGCCGGAATTGAGTGGAAATGGTCGGAATCTCGTTGTCTCTCTCTCCCCGACAAACCCTAATTTTCCAAATTTGGGGAAGAATGTTTTTGAGGGAAATGAGAAAATGTGGATAATGTATTGTTTTCAAAAACATAATAAAACAAAAAAACACAAAACACGTGCGCCGTAATAGAAGGAACATATGCAGTTTGTTTTTTCAGATTTTTAACATATAGTAGTTCCTAGTTCTGGAGTGGTACCGAATTGTTCATAGTTGTCTAAAATGGGTTTTTGCTATTTTATTAGTTGTTCAAGGGTTTAGAAGAAACAATTTTAGTTGTTCACTTCAATTTTGGAAGTTTTACCACATTTCCAATGTCTCTATGAAGTAATATGTCCAATAACACATTTTATATGAAGATTTGCATCTTTTGGTAGTTAACACTATGAAACTCAATTTATAACTATATGGTGGTTTATGGAAGATAAACAATTTTTGTGTTATAATTGATAAAACTTATTTTCAAATTTTTTAATTTAATTCAGTGTAAGAGAAACAATAATTATAAAGCGAGGTTCTTTTATTTATAAACTTTGTTTACTTTATATTTTTTGAAAATAAAATTACGATTAATTATTAAAAATGCAATAAAAATATGATTAATTATCAAAAAATGTAAAAAAAAAATTTAAGCTATTGAAAATGCACAGAAATATATTACCAAACTTCAAACAAAAATAACGATGAATAGTTAAAATAAGAACCAAATTATAAAACACACATAACATGCCACTTATTAGTATTACGAATACAAAAAACAGTAGTTCTTAGTTGTCCAGCAGAAGTAAGAAACAAAATACATAAGATTCATGGCACAACACTTGGGCCACCAAATTCCACACTACTAGAGGTAGTCATCTTCCTTCTAGGGGTCAATTTTCAGTCCTTTGAGATGTCCCTTGAGGAGTTACTTGAGGAGTCCCTTGTGGAGTCCCTTGAGGAGTTACTTGAGGAGTCCCTTGTGGAGTCCCTTTAGGAGTCGTTTTAGGAGTCCTTTTAGGAGTTCCTTCACGGGTCTTTTTAGGCCTCCCTCATGGGGTATTTTGTTGGGTACCATCTTGGCTCTCAAGGTCAGATATTTTCTCTTTCTTCTTCTTTGTTTTTGGATGGGGTTCTCCTTATGATGGTAATCTTCTCACCCGTCTTCTTCCTCTGCTGTTTTTGTATTCCGGAGGTAAAACACACTTTTTTTCTATGTGTGGTGGAACTTGCCAATCAGAATGATGCGGGACAAGATAAATGATCTTCTCATAGGCCGATTTCCAATATTCAACCTTGTATTTGTCATCACACAAATCATGTAGCTCATAGCTCTCCGTCCTCGATTCTTGCCTCATGAGTGCATTACATGCGGATAATGCATGGACACAAGGATATTTGTCAATATCAAAGGCCTTACAAGTACAACTCTTGCTTCGCAAGTTGACCGTATACAATTTCCCATCTTTTCCAACAACACTATATTCAAGCCTCAATAAGTTTAGCTCCGTCGCAACCAAATAATACGCATCCGCACATCTGTTGTGCAATTCTTCATCCACGGTGGGCACTAACCTCTTATCGTAACCAATGACCTCCTTTCTATGTTTGTTGAACCATTCAGAAATCTTGCCCACAATCGCATCTATCATGGGTAGCAAATTGTAATGTCTTGCTTGCTCAAGCACATTGTTAAGCGATTCAACTGAATTCGTTGTATCAATGTTGTACCTTGCTCCGGGAAAGTAGCACTTCGCCCATTTATCAACCGCTACACTATCATCTAGATACACTCCTGTTTTAGGATATCTTGTCCTAAAATCAAGGTACCTTCTCTCGAACTCAGTCACTGAATAAATCTGAGCAACTTCCCGAAACGTCTCTGCAACTACATCTCTGTTTATGGCAACTTGCATTTTTACATTTTGGGACAAATGATAGATACAAAACCCATGTATAACCTCCTTATACACAACTTCTATAGCCTTGATAAGGCTGTAATTTCTGTCACTCACGAAAACAAGATCACGACTATCCGGTATAACTGTCTTCTGTGTTTCAAAAAACCACTGCCAACTTAAATTATTATCACTATCCACTACAGCAAATGCAACAGGATAAGTGTCTCGATTAGGATCCTGAGATGTAGCAATCAATAACACACCACCGTATCCAGACTTAAGAAAAGTTGCATCGACAATGAGAACTTTTCTCATACAAGAATTAAACCCTTCTATGCAAGCTCCTAGTGCGATGAATAAAAAATTGAACCTTCCTTGCTCATCTAACACCACTTCATTTTTTGTGCCAACGTTCACCTTCTCTAACATATGCAAATAAGAGTGCAACCTCTTGTATCCTTCAACTGGATCACCACGCACCGTGTTAATAGCTTCATTCTTTCCCCTCCAACAAGTAGAATATGACGGTGGCACACCATACTTTCTCTGAACCAAACCTATCAAAGCTTTAGGTGTTGGCGTTTCCAATAAACTTGAATAATCTTCTTTCAAAAAACTAGCCACTAATCCTTGTGTTGCTCTATTTCTACACTCGATGCTTTCACTTGCACTAGTCCGAGAGCATGTGTGAATGTTGTTGTAAACCGCAACACAAAACCGAGTAGATTTATTAATCTTTGCAGCATGAAAGTACCATTGACACCCTTTCTTACAAAGACGACATTTTAACATATATCTCGTTGTATCGCTTTTCTTTGCGTAGAAGGCAAAAGATGCTTTATGTGCACTTTTCTTCATAAACATTTTCACTTCCTTCTTGTTGTTGAACTCTCTACCAATTGCCACATCAATTTCATCTTTCCATCCTTTTTCCAACTGATTTCTTTCTTCTTCATAACTTGGAGCCTCAAAAAACAGATGTTCTTCTTCTTCATCAAACTGATTTTGTTATTCTTCTTCTCCAATCCCATCTAAACCCTCATGCACACTCTCATCCGAACCACTGCCTTCAGTCTCATTCTCCTCACCATTGTGCCCTTCATTCTCATTACTCTCCCAATCTTTATTAGCTTCATAGATAGTAAGAGCATTACAAGGAATATTCTCTTTCTCGTAATTCAATCCAACAAAACTACCTTGGTCTCCTCTTGAAACTACAATCTTACCCTTTTCCAACTGTTTCCTTCTTGAGGATACACCTTTCCCCAACTGATTTTTTTCAACCTCCACATGCAATACACTTCTACGATTATTTGTATCCTTTGACATTAGATACACATAAACATCATCATCATCGCATATATTTGCTTGTCTCAAAGGTGTTGTGTCCAGTGCTATGAAACTCAGTTTTAGCTTTATACTTGCAGAATCAATCCCAAGCTTTTTGCATATACCATCCAATAGCATCGAATAACTAATTTCCTTTGCGGAAAATCTCTTGAACAATAGTGGGTACATTTTCTCTTCACTTGAAATCCATTCATACCCATCACCGTTCTTTGCATAATGTCCTCCATAATCAAAATATAGAGTTGTGCTCATTGTATCCTGGAAAAAAAAATCAGAAAACGTCATTAAACCTACTGAAATACCATCATGAAAACAAGTAGTTCAAAGTATTTAGTAATAGTAGTACCTAGTATTACTAGTAATACACAGTGTTCACCGTAATACTCAACCTTCACAGTAATACCCAGTGTTACTAGTAATACCAGTGGTCCAAGTAATACCCAGTTTTCATCAATGTGCAGATTTCAATTCGATCCCCAGATTTGGGTTTTTACGATTGCCACTACGATTCAAATACTTTCTCATCACATTACTTACCAATGCAAGCTTCTAATCGACTCAATTACAGAAGAACAATGACCATGCATATAAATCGAAATCCAATTCAAGCACATCAATTTGGGTATTTTAATTTTTGATTCAAATAATTGGTTAAATCACTAACTATCGACTTCTATTAGAGCAGCCATTAGGATAACTCACCTAAATTAAGCTTGAACGAGCTGCAATTGATCAATGAATGAGCGGAATGAGCTTGTGCTTCAATGGAGAGGATAGTGAGTTTCAGATGAATTTGGTCGGGGAAGAAGAATCTGGTTCCAGCTCTCTCATTGGTCGATTTTATTGATTTATGTTTTTATTTTTTTAATTCAGTTGCTCAGGTTTTTTTGGTCATTTCACCATCACCAGTTGGGCCAGGATTTTTGGTCTTTGATAGACGTTTTATACGGGATTCGAGGACAAATCCAAAGTAGTGGGAAAGAATTGTAACATCCGCGAACCAGAAAGTCGATTTTTGGTGGTCGTGTCGAGCGACACAGGGAGTGTGTCGATCGACATGAAGGTTTGTGAGGTGTCAATCGACACTTCGTGTGTGTGTCGCTCAACACTAAGGTTGCAGAACCGGATGGTTAAGTTTTTAATTGCGGTTTAAGATGTGGTTTGGGGAGTTGCCCTAGGTTTCGTATAAATAGAGGTCCTCTATTCTTGGACGCGTCTTACAGATAATTGGGAGGAAAATTAAGGGTGTTTCGAGTGTTCTTGAGGTGATCATTGTTGAGGATCCATAGGAACTCTATTCTTCGTATTCTAGGACTATAGGAATCATCCATTCTTCGTAGTTTCGTGGTAAATCCCTCGGGTCAGTGCATCCTCGTATCTAGGAGGTCTTTTTGTGTAGGTCTTGTGTCTCAAATCCGTAATCCTTTCGTCCCTAATCCCTAAGGTGAGTTGTGACCGTGGTTTTTAGGCAATGAGGGTAATTCGTTGAGTTTTGTAATTTGGATGTGATTTCGTGTGATGATGATTGTGGTGGTTACTATGGTTTGTATATGTGGTATTGTCGTGTTTTCCTTGCAGGTTTGTTAATCATGTTTGCCAAAAATCGTGATACGAGAGGATGAACACGATTCCGGTGTAATAAAGAGGCGTGTCGATCGACACCAGGAGGGTGTCAGGCGATACGAGTGCGGTAGTCGTGTCGATCGACACCTTGTTGGTGCCGCCCGACACGATCTGTTGTGTTTCGAAATGTGTTTTAAATGCTTCGTTGAATATTTGTTGTGTGGTGTGGTACTATATGACGTTCGTCCGTTCTTCCTTTCTACCAAAACCGCCGAAACTGCCTTCTCTTCCTTCTCAAACTCCACACAAAATTCACCCTCAAGGATGCTCCAATCTTTTCCTCTCTCAAAAACACGAAAACTGGACTCTCTAAACCTTCCCAAGGCTGCTCCACGACAAAAGAGGCTTATAAACGAGGCCTTAGGGTTAATGCCCCTAAACCGAGCCCAAACTGCAATTATCACTTAAACAGATTTTCAATCCGAAAACATGGTGTCGGTCGACACCAAGCCTCAGTGTCGATCGACACCCTTTACCAAATTACATAATTTGGTTTTGAGATGTTAAAACCGTTGTCTCCACCACCGTCTATGTCCATCGTTTCCGTTACCTATCATTCATCAATGTCTCTGTCTATGTTTGCCATCTTCACTGTCTTCCGTCTTCGTCTTAGTTTCTGTCCACCGCTGCACCACCATCAATCATCGTCTTCATCACCGTCTCCATCCATGGTGGCTTTTTTGTCTCTACCAGAGAGAGAGAGAGAGAGAGAGAGAGAGAGAGATGAAGGATAAAATAGTATTTTGACAAGAAATTAGGAAAAAAAGTGGTATGGGTTGTAATTTTCTATATTTGCATAATGTTTAGGGATCTTATGATAAATTTTTGTTTCTAAATTTAACAAACTTATTTCCTATAATCTGGTACGTTATAACCAAATATTTATCGATTCACATCGACATAATCTATTACGCATGAATGTAATTAATTTGAGACCACATCTTATGTTTTGTTGTCTTAGACCATTTTCCTCCATGTGTCTTACTAAGGATCTTGTATCTTTGAAAAAGGAAAATAAATAAAAGAGAAGAGAGAGAATGAAGAAAAGTTTTTAAACAAGAACTTTAAGATCTCGTTTCTTGCTAAATGGTGTGTTGTGATTGGTTGAATGTATTTTTAATAAATTAAAATTTAAATAAAGAATTAAATTATATTAAAATTACTAAGTTAGACATTTTTAAATATCTTTATGGATGGAGATGCTCTTATAGGCCCCTCACAATTAAGTAAAGCTTAAAAGATATTAAATTTAAGACTATAAAGGATCCACCCCCAATACTTTGTCAACATCCGTATTTCTCTAGATTTGGTTCAAAAGCAAATCGGATTCACAAATCACACAATGGTCCACTAAAGAGAGTGCCTTTATTACATAAAAAGAACAATTTAATAAAAGAAACTCAACTGAGAAGTGAGAACTATGATACCAATTAAAAAAATGTTTATTTTGTCGCAAAATACCTTCTTAACAAAAAAGAAAAACTTAGATAACCTCGTAATATTTTTAACATAAATAGTATGATGTTTGACCCAGAAAAAAGAAAATACTAGACGTAGACCCGCGCCCAGCGCGGAACGATTTAATTAAGAGTAATTAATTATCAAACATAAAAGGTATTTTTTATTGTCTAATCATAAAAATTCAATACGAAAAGATTATGTAGACTATCACAGTACTTCACATAGTCTCAGATCACACAATCTACGTCCTAAAACCGTATAGGCTCTGATACCAAAATGTAACACCCGCATTTTTTTTTTTTAAATAATTAACCATTATCAAACCGGGTGAAACCAAGCGGAAAATAACCAACATAATTCAATTCCAATCCAAGAAATAAATAACCAATAATTCCAGCAATACCACAATCAGGAAAAATCATCTAACACTTCCAACGATACTAGCAACCTAATAGGCTACTAACAACAACCAGCAGCATAAAATAAAAGACATCCTAATCATCCTCCGTCCTTGCCTCGATTCCAAGATCACATTTTTCCTTTGCCTGCAACTCAAAAGAACACGGGAGTTGCATGAGTATTATCACAAATACTCAGTGAAGCGGTCATCCCGCATCAGATTCACATAGAATAACAATTTACAGTTAAAACACATTTAACACAATTACCATTTAAACAAGCTTGTAGATTTTTAAAAACAATTTTCTTAATTCAATAAACAGGTGTCGATCGACACCCACAGCGGTGTCGATCGACACTCGATACTCTGGTACAAAAAACTGTACCGAGTGTCGATCGACACTACCACTAGGTGTCGCTCGACACTCGCTAGCACGAGTATCTCTTTCAATTCGTCGTGTCGATCGACACTACCTCTAGGTGTCGATCGACACCCTGTTACAGAACCAGAGCCGAGACTCTCCTCTCATGTCTCGACTCGGAAAACAATACTTTAGCAACAGCGATCAAACACACAATAAATCCACAGAACAATCCTCAACAGACCTTCAATCATTACTCATAAACACGAAATCAAACAAACAAAACCCCATAACCGCTATCTACGAGAAACCTAACGATCACGCACTCACCTCGCTAAACGGGGATGAAGAACGGGATTTCGGATTGAAACGACGAACGAACAGCCTCAAAACCTCACTGATCCCCCGCGGAAACGCATAGGAACAAACACCCAAAGAAACACTAACACGAACGGCGAAAGAGACTCTGAGAACTCGAAGAATTCCCACGAACAAACGATTCTCACACGATTCTCTCCTCTTTCTCTCTTTTCTCTGATTTTCTTTCTGATAAAACCTTTCCTCTGACGGCTCACGATCCCAGGAACTAAAAGGAACCGAGCCCTAGGGTTTTCGCTTACCGAACCGCGTGAAAATCGAGGTTCAAACCAAACATTCGGTTTCAGCAACATTGGTGTCGATAGACACCTCTCACTGGTGTCGATCGACACCTCTCACTGGTGTCAATCGACGCCACCTAAAAATCCCTAATTTTAGGTTACGGTCGTTACAATTCTCCCCCACTAACACTGGATTCGTCCTCGAATCCTGACAAAACCGCCATTTAAGGCCACAACTCAAACCCGACCCAAAACTGGTCAAATAAAACCAAGATCATAAAACTCGATCTCCGAGGCTCTAGTTCAGTCTCATGCTTATACGCCCGTTTCTAGATATCTATTACTCTTAACTCATTCCATACCACTCCCACCCGCAGGACGCATCCTTTGGGCTATCGGTGTGTCGTGTCCCTTCCACTCTCAGGACGCATCCTTTGAGCTCCGGGTACACAGGGGAACTAATCATACCTTCGAGAGAACTAATCATCCATCGATACTCGCAATGGAAACTAATCATCCCAAGAGTATACAGGAGAACTAATCATCTCCTTTGAGGAACTAATCATCCTCGCTGAAGAACTAATCATCTCCAAATAAAATGAATGAGTTATTCGGAGCCGCATCCCCTAGAGTAATAAATTCTAAAACCGTCTATAAACATCTATCGACTAGAACTACCTCGCGTGGCCAACTCGATACTCCCTAAACCCGGAATATCGCCACGTAACACTTATAAGAATAACTACTCTTATAAATACACAGAGATAAATAAGGAACAACTCCATCTTATAAATCTCAAAACGTAAAATCGTTACAACATAAACAAAAATACAACAATACAAAAGCATCAACATGCTAACAAACGAAACTAGAACCGCAAAGAGAAATAAAGCTCACGCCGCGACCTGCTTGTCGAACCACTTCTTGAACTTTAACTTCATCTTTGCCTCTGGCTCCCAAGTCTCCTCCTGGCAACCGCCACAATCCCATAAAATCCTCAGCAATGGAATCATCTTCCGACGCAGCTCCTTGACTCCTCTCTCCAGAATCCTCACAGGAACCGCCGGAACCGTCAAATCTGGCTGAAGATCCACAGAGATCTCAGGCACTAACTCCTCCGACTCATGCAGGCCCTTCCGCAACATCGAGACATGAAAAACCTTATTGAAATCCTTCATGATCAGAGGTAACTCAAGCCGATACGCAACCGGTCAAACACGTTCCACCATAGGAAACGGACCCATAAACCGCGGACTCAACTTGTTCTCCCTAATGGACCTGTTAGGGCCCCGCTACATAGCCATCTTGAGATATACACGATCTCCAACCGCAAACTCAAGCTCTCGCCTCCGCTTATCAGCGTAGCTCCTCTGACGATCCTGAGCTTCCTTCATGTTCATTCTCACGACCCGGATCTTCTCCGTCGTTTCTTCAACATAAGTAGCTCCCAGAACACTACGCTCCCCCACTTGGGTCCAGCATAATGGCGTCCTGCATGGCCTCCCATACAAAGCCTCGAAAGGAGCCATACCGATACTCGCCTGAAAACTGTTATTGTAAGCGAACTCAACTAAGCTCAAGTGCTCGGCCCAATGGCCACCCCAATCCAAAACACAAATCCTCAGCAAATCCTCCATAATCTGAATAGTCCTCTCTGACTGCCCATCAGTCTGCAGATGATACGCAGTACTCATATGCACCTTAGTGCCCATCTCTGCCTGAAACGCTCCCCAAAACTCAGATGCAAACCTGGGATCCCGATCAGACACAATACTAGCTGGCACTCCACGCAGCCTCACTACTTCTTTCACGATCTTAGCTAATTTAGCCGCTCCATCGGTCTTCTTAATGGCCAAAAAGTGCGCTGATTTAGTCAACCGATCCACAACTACCCAGATAGCATCATAAGTCCGCGAAGTTGGCAAACCAACCACGAAATCCATCGTAATCATAACCAATGAACATGTATTGCACTTAGAAACATAAGCCGCCATGTCCTTCTTCATCCCGACCCAGTGATAATACCGTTTGAGGTCTCGGTACATCTTAGTCGCACCCGGAAAATCGAGAACTTGCTCGAATGAGCCTCACTCAGAATCTCCTGCCTCAAAGCCTCATCTCGAGGAACACACACTCGACCACGAATCAGAACTGTCCCATTCGGAGATACCACATACTCGGAACCCATTACTCGCGACGCACCCAACAAACCCTGATCACTCTGCTGAGCCACTCTGATCCTGCTGAGAAGATCTGCCTGATCGACTGCCTCTAAGCCCACAGGCTCCTCTGAAATAGCACAAAGACGCAGAGTGCTAATCTCGCCTACCAGATCCTCGATATCCTGCTCACGGGCTGAATCGAACCTCCGTCGACTCAAGGCATCCGCTACCTGATTAGCCTTGCCCGAATGATAAATGATCTCCAGATCGTAATCCGCCAGTAACTCAACCCAGCATCTCTGTCTCATATTCAGCAATGGCTGAGTGAAGATATGCTGCTGATTCTTGTGATCCGTAAAAATCTGAACTCTGCCTCCATACAGATAAGATCTCAAGATCCTCAGAGCGAACACGACGGCTCCCAACTCTAGATCATGCGTAGGCCGATTACGCTCACTACCCTGCAACTGCTCGAAGCATAAGCAATAACTCGACCCTCCTGCATCAGAACACAACCCAGACCAACTCCTGAAGCATCAGTATACACGGTGTAAGGCTTCCCCGGCTCAGGTAATGCCAACACCGGCGTACTAGTCAACATCTCCTTAAGCCTCGCAAAGCTCTCCTCGCACTCCGGCGACCAAACAAACGAAACCTCCTTACCGGTCAACTTTGTCATCGGCTGCGCCATACTCGCAAAGCCCTTGACGAATCTCCTGTAGTATCTTGCTAAACCCATAATACTCCTGATCTTGGTAGCACTACTCGGTCTCGGCCAATCTCGAATCGCCTCAATCTTAGCCGGATCCACAGACACTCCCTCTGCAGACACAATATGACCCAGGAATCCCATCTGCCTCTGCCAAAAGCTGCACTTGCTCAACTTTGCGTAAAGGTTCTGCTCCCGAAGCTTCTCCAAAACCAACCGCAAATGAGCCTCGTGCTCCTCGGGACTCCTCGATTAAACCAAGATATCATCAATAAATATGATCACGAACACGTCCAAATACTCGTTGAACACGTCATTCATCAATCTCATGAATGCCGCAGGCGCATTCGTCAAACCGAAAGGCATAACCACGAACTCGAAATGTCCATACCTCGTCCTGAATGCCGTCTTGCGAACATCCCCCTCATCAATCGGAATCTGATGATATCCTGAAGCCAAGTCTATCTTGGAGAACCATGTCGCACCCCTCAACTGATCCAACAACTCGTCAATCCTCGGGAGAGGGTACCTGTTCTTCACAGTGACTCGGTTAAGTCCCCGGTAATCGATGCACAACCGGAAACTCCCATCCTTCTTTTTCACGAACAAAACCGGCGCTCCCCACGGCGAAACACTCGGCCGGATAAAACTCTTCTCCAGAAGGTCCTCTAACTGCTTCTTCAACTCCGCAAACTCTGCTGGAGCCCTCCTGTAAGGAGCCTTAGATATCAGAGCTGTCCCAGGCTCTAGCTCAATCGTGAAAGGATCGGACCGAGATGGTGGCAACCCCTTCAACGATCGAAAAACATCCTCGAAGTCCCGAACAACTCTAATATCCTCAAAAGCAACCTCACTACTGTCCTCTGAGATCACAATCGTCGCCGAAAACACCTCGCAACCTCGCTCTAACATCTGCTCCGCCTGAATAGCCAAAATCACAAGGCTACTGGAAGTCGGTCTCAAACCCTGAAACACCAACCTCTCTCCATCACGCTAAAAGACCACTCTGCCTCGATAACAATCCAAATGAACCCGGTAGAAGGACAACCAGTCCATGCCGAGAATCACATCATACAACGCTACTGGACTAATCACCAAGTCCGCTGGCATCGAATGTCCCGCGATCTGAACATCTACTGCCCTAGCATGGCCCGAAGTAGCCAGGAAACCTCCTCCAGCTACCTTGACCATGCCTGCGCGCTCACCAGCGCTGCTCGGAATGCCGCTGCTCTCGGCACACTCAGGAGTAATATAGCAGTGTAATGCTCCCGAATCAAACATCACGAGAGACTCGAAACCGCCCACTACCTTGACCCTGATAACTCGACCACAAGCAAAAATAAAGGAACACTAGCACAACAACCACAAAATTCTACCACTAGAAATTTTACGAAGTTAAGTCCAAAATTTTACCTGTGATCTGCCCAGCTCCACTGTTCTGACCGAACTCTGGTGGCGAAAACACTCTCGGTGCCGGTCTGATCTGCTCAAACGGCTGCTGCACTGCCGCAATCTGACCCCTCGGCTGCACCTCAACTGACTGAATCGCAGCTACAGTCGCCGGCTGCAATCTGGGACACGACGTCGTGGATGTGCCCAGGCTCTCTGCAGTGGAAACACACTCTCGAATCCCGCTGCTGCGACTGCGGCTGCTGCTGAGATAACTGCTGGTGATCGCTCTTACGGGGGCAACTCGCCAAACGATGCTCCAGACTCCCGCATCTATAACATGCTCCGCCCCTCTGACTGGGCCTAGAAGCACCATCCTATTTCCGTTTCCCACCCTGCGCAGGCTTGCCGCCCTTGCCGGAACCACAACCGACACGGGTACGGCCGCTGGATTGGCTACAGCTGACTGACATCTCAGATCCTCCTCAATACCCGCAGCCATCTCAACCAGCTTCGCCCTCGAGGTGTACTCCAAAACCCTGCAGCGAATCCTCAAATATGCGCTAAGTCTTCTCAGGAACCTCTGAACCTGAGTTCGCTCGTCCTCCATGCCACGATCCGCATAGACAAGCAACCTACTGAACTCGGCATCATACTTTCGCACAGTACGATCACCCTGAACCAGCTCCACGAACCTCGTCCCGAGACGATCTAAAGCCTCCTGAGGAAAGTACTTGGCGTTGAACTCTGCCACGAACTCTCCCCAAGTCCAGACAGCACCAGGCCTCCTAGCCTCAATCGCTCTCCACCACAAATGAGCATCCCCAGCCAGATAGTGGATAGCTATCTCAACACGATAATCCTCCAGACAACGAACCGAGCGGAAATTGCGCTCCATGCGCATACGCCACTCATCTGCCTCCTCAGGCCCAACGCCGCCTGCGAAGAAAGCGGTACTCATCTGCCGCATCTGACCCATCATCTCCAGATAAGTCGGACGCATCTCAACCATCGCAGCCCTTGGCTGCACCTCTGCCACTGGAGGCACCACTGGAGCCTGAACCGGAACTGCCGCCGGAAAGCGCCCCAATAACTCTGTCAGAATACCCTCCATGCGATCCATATGCTCCTGAGCTGGAACAACACCCACACAAGGGCCCGCTCCTCCACCAGCCATCCCGGCGCCTCTCCCGGCACCCATAGCACTCATGCTAGCACTAACACTGGTCTCGCCCACAGAACCCGTATGATGCATTAGAGTCCCTGACGTACGCGTAGCACTCGAAAAAGACTTATCCACTGGTCCGCGACAACGACCTTGGCCTCCACGGCCACCAACTCTGCCACCACGGGCACCAGCTCTGCCACGACCTCTAGCTCCAGGAACCATACTGTACTGCATTTCCCAAAAACACAGGCTAAGCTACTAGAAGTCACACAGAAAAATAAAACACAACATACCGTGGAATCACACTGGAGGCTCGGGAGGATGATCTAAGACTCTATACTATCACAGTACTTCACATAGTCTCAGATCACACAATCTACGTCCTAAAACCGTATAGGCTCTGATACCAAAATGTAACACCCGCATTTTTTTTTTTTTTAAATAATTAACCATTATCAAACTGGGTGAAACCAAGCGGAAAATAACCAACATAATTCAATTCCAATCCAATAAATAAATAACCAATAATTCCAGCAATACCACAATTAGGAAAAATCATCTAACACTTCCAACGATACTAGCAACCTAACAGGCTACTAACAACAACCAGCATCATAAAATAAAAGACATCCTAATCATCCTCCGTCCTTGCCTCGATTCCAAGATCACATTTTTCCTTTACCTGCAACTCAAAAGAACACGGGAGTTGCATGAGTATTATCACAAATACTCAGTGAAGCGGTCATCCCGCATCAGATTCACATAGAATAACAATTTACAGTTAAAACACATTTAACACAATTACCATTTAAACAAGCTTGTAGATTTTTAAAAACAATTTTCTTAATTCAATAAACAGGTGTCGATCGACACCCACAGCGGTGTCGATCGACACTCTATACTCTGGTACAGAAAACTGTACCGAGTGTCGATCGACACTACCACTAGGTGTCGCTCGACACTCGCTAGCACGAGTATCTCTTTCAATTCGTGGTGTCGATCGACACTACCTCTAGGTGTCGATCGACACCCTGTTACAGAACCAGAGCCGAGACTCTCCTCTCATGTCTCGACTCGGAAAACAATACTTTAGCAACAGCGATCAAACACACAATAAATCCACAGAACAATCCTCAACAGACCTTCAATCATTACTCATAAACACGAAATCAAACAAACAAAACCCCATAACTGCTATCTACGAGAAACCTAACGATCACGCACTCACCTCGCTAAACGGGGATGAAGAACGGGATTTCGGATTGAAACGACGAACGAACAGCCTCAAAACCTCACTGATCCCCCGCGGAAACGCACAGGAACAAACACCCAAAGAAACACTAACACGAACAGCGAAAGAGACTCCGAGAACTCGAAGAATTCCCACGAACAAACGATTCTCACACGATTCTCTCCTCTTTCTCTCTTTTCTCTGATTTTCTTTCTGATAAAACCTTTCCTCTGACGGCTCACGATCCCAGGAACTAAAAGGAACCGAGCCCTAGGGTTTTCGCTAATCGAACCGCGTGAAAATCGCGGTTCAAACCAAAATTCGGTTTCAGCAACATTGGTGTCGATCGACACCTCTCACTGGTGTCGATCGACGCCACCTAAAAATCCTCAATTTTAGGTTGCGGTCGTTACAGAAATCCATGAAATGTTTGAATCGGTCTTGAATTTTCGGGGGCCCCAAACAAAATATATAAAATAAAATCATTTTTCATATACAATATTATATATATATATATATATATATCAAATAGTTATGCAACAAATAATAAATTTACTTGTAATATTACATTTTTTTATGGTAATAATATTCTTCTGTAGAAACAAATGAACAATTGAAATATTTTGTTGTTAATTTTTTCTTCATAATTTATATTTTTCTAGTAATTTATTTTATTTGGTATTGTAAAACATAGAATTATCATTATTATATAACTCTTTGTCTTAAAACTGTGGGCCCCACAAAATGGGGGGCCAACAATATGGGGGGCTAACACCAATATTTCCTCTAAATTCTCCCAGGGTCGACACTAATGATAAATAAACACGATAACTTTGAAAATGAATATTTGTGGTATATGTACGTTTAAAAAAAGAATATATACCTTAGTTGAAAAAACGTTGAAGCGTCAGCAACATTTAGATGCAGTAGTTAAAAACCTCGGTATACATGTTTGTGTGGGTCTAAAATCAATAATCAAAATCTTTGAAACGTTCAAACCCAAAGGAATAGCAAAAGAAATATAAAAATGTTCCATTCAAATAAAAATAGTAAAACAAAAATCAGTGTGTATTTATAAATCTTTTGTGACATTGTAAACAATGAAATTGATTTTGAAGTGGGTAAAATGAGTATTTTGACTATCAAATCAAAAGTTATCGGTATCAATAATTTGACTTGTGAAATACAACACATATTGTCAAGAAAGTTGAATCTAATGTATATAAAGACAAACAAATAGACAAATCTACCACATACACCAATGTATGTGAAAAACTATGTTGATTATTAATGTTGTTTTTTTTAACTACACCAATTTTTTTAGCTACACAAATATTTTGAATTCAAAGTAATTATACATTTGAAATGATGGAGAATATTAAAACATGAGATTTCAATTCATCGCTTGTATATTTACACCATAATAACAAAAGAGATTTTAGTAGTTTGCTCGTATGGAGAACATGACTATGTGCGTGTATTACTTTATATAACAAAGATGAGAATTTATTTATAATTTGTTGAGAGGTAGTAAGTAACAAAAGTAATTTTAAAAGTACAATTATGTTTATATTGACCTTTCAATGAAAAGACATCGGAATAAACAATAATCCGACACATAAATTACACACTCTCAATTTTAAGTGGAATACAATACATATAAATTCAGAATCCCCTCAAATACATTTATGCATATGAAATCATGTCAAAGTTTTTATATTTTTATATGTTTTTTGAATTAGAAAGTTTTTAAAATTGGTATGGTTACTCATAAACATTTAAATGGAATATGATCTAGTAAATAAAACTAAAGTGATAGCCTTAAATCTAAATAAACAATTGTCATGGCTATAAAAACATATACGATCTAAACAATTAGATGATGTTATTAAGTGATATCAATACAAACGAATATCTATAGAATAACCAAAAGATAGGTTTAAACACATCGTTATTGGTACGATTAAGATCGGGTAAATGATATACGCTATCGGGGTTATCCTATGAAAACTACGATTGATCCAATCCTCACGAGGTGACTCCATCCACGATATTTCATCAAAAATATCATAACATGAAAGTCTAACCCCTCGTAAATACACGTATATATTGGAATTATATATCGATCCTAAAAACTAAAATTTAGTATCTAAATCAAACTACAAACACGTAAAATATGAAATTTTAATAATTATGCCATTAAATTATTGGATTATGGATGTTAAATCCTAGCATAAACCTATAAGCCTTAACCATCCACAATAGAGGTATTATAAAAATGCATAGGCTAGAATTAAAGGATTCAATCAATTGATGAGGTTCCACTTGAATTTTGATTGTACTTGTTTCTGAAAAAATATTTGAGATATACGCTAAATGTCTAGCAAAACCAACAAAAACTCGCGTATTAAGACTTTTAAAAACTAAATATGGTTTGTCACTACTTTAAGTGGAGCGCATAGTCCTTTTTCATTAACGCTAATTGTTTAAATTGAACTTTGGATTTTCCATACGGAATTGTAGATGTTTTGCATGAAATCTTGGAGTGTAATATGTGAATTCTTGTAGAGTCCCAAGTAGAAATTATGTCTTCTTATGGAATAAGAGACGCGTTTTTCTAAATTATCGTCTCTGGTAAGGTAACCACGTTAATCTTTTGGACATGTGAAGCCCCATATATACGTAATATCATCATGAAGTTTTTCGGCATGATGAGAAATGGTTTATCTCTTCAAAACTTTATGATGTCCAAATTAAATTACCACTCAAAAGTTACTTGTTTCTCCAATATCCTAGAATAGATGTAAAGAGAAGAGGGGTAGAGTTCTTAGGGAGAGTTTGACCAAAACTCCATTTCTAAGTATTGCTTTACGTGAGAATAGTTTTGAGAAAATATCCCGTTACTTTTTTCTTTTATTAGGTGCTACTTCCTCATTTTTTGTGTTCTTCATCTTTTCATTTAGCTCTTTCGTGGATATCCTCTTACTCTTTCTTATATACTTAGAAATTAATAACATGTACCTTAATGTTTAACTCGTCCTTTGTGGTATTTATGGAAAAAGGGATATACACACACTTAAATCATTTTTTTTCTCTTTTTCCTTTCATCAATTTTTTTCTCCGTCGTAAATAATTATTCTTCCATTCCATTAAAATAAATATAATACTTATATAGAAGTTTTTCGTTTCGTAAAGACATTTTTCAAAAGTATTAATGTTCTATTAAATTATTAATTCCAAGACTATAAAGCATAAACTCAAATCCACATATGTGACAAAATTCGATTTTTAAAGACATTAAACGATCAATTACAGGAAAAGGAGTCACTTTTGATAAAATATTTAACGATTTCCTCTCAACAATTAGCATGATTCTTTTAGTTTTCTGTCTTCTTTGTTTGCCATGTAAACACTTCTCTTTCTTTGCACCATTAATAGGAAATAGTTTTCTACGCTTGAGGTCTACGAAATGAATTGTATCACCAAAAGCCAATAGCTCAACTGAGAAAAAATCTCTAAGCAAATCCTAGAGGTTCGAGTGGCTCTTGGGACGGGACCATATAACATGCTCTGGTCCCAGACCTGAAGGGATGTACAGGTTTAGGCCCAAAACCTCTTAGTTATTCAAAAAAAAAAAAAATTGTATAAGGTGTGCTAAATAACGTGGGTCATTTAAATGTAAAATACACCATCCCACGAACAGTCCGGATATCTCGAAAACATGTGGGTCCTTTTACACAGAGAAGCAAATTACGGAGATAATAAGCTTCACCAGTAGAAGGAGGAACATAAACCAATCTACTTTTATTAATTGTTATATCTCTCCTATTCCATTTAGAAGTAATTGGATCCCAAACGAATTTCGAAGAAAATTCAAGATATGTTAGGGATTTGGCAGTGTCACTATCCATCAGTGTCCTGAGAAATGTAATTGATTCGTGAAATTCTCGTGAAGAACAACACATGGAATCATTTGGCCAATACGACCACCATCTAAGTATACGATCAATTTAGGAATTGGTAGATGAAACGTAATAACAATATATTCGGATCTCGATAAGCTACCACGATGAACTAAATCACCTGATTACGTACAACACAAAAACAATACTCAATTAAACAACAAAGCGTGAGCATCACATATAAACAGCTAAATTGTAGAAAATTTACCATAATTATCATCATCAGAGCCTTCAAGATTATTAGAGAGAGATGACTCCATGATTATATGAAAAGCAAGGGATATAATGACACATATATTACAACACCTAAAACGCGCACGCATATATATATATAAGGCGTGGGCATAAAACACGAAACCGAAAACCGAACCCGAACCCAAACCGAAAAACTCGGGTTCGGTTCGGTTTCGGGTAGTGCCTATTACCCGAATGGTATCTATTCTCGTCGGGTTTCGGGTTCGGTTTCGGTTTCGGGTATACCCGTGTTACCCGCGGTTAACCGAAATACCCGAATACTAATTACAATAATACTAATTACAATAATACCCAAAACTTCTTCACATGTCGTCCGAAAAATATTCGGTTTTAAATTGGGTATTTCGGTTTTTCCGAGTTTTAAAACCGGAAAATCCGGTTTTACATTGGGTGTTTCGGATTTTAAATTGGGTATTTTGGGTTTTTCGGGTTTTAAAACCGAAAAATTCGAAAACTGAATACCGAAAATTATTCGGTTTTTATGGGTAACACGAAACCGAACCGAACCCGAGTATACCCGAACCGAAACCGAACCGATAATTCTAAAAACTCGAATGGTTTTCATATTTATCAAACCGAAAACCCGAATACCGAATAACCCGATCCGAAACCCGAATGGGTAACCGAATACCCAAGCCTGATATATATATATATATATATATGTAATTAGGGCTACACATGTTATCTATAAATTCACAAAATATCTAGCAAAATACGGGACACCATAAAATCTACATACACAGAACAACTAATATAATAATCCCATTACAGCCTATCGTCTAAATGGAAGAATTAATCTATTAAATTTTACGAATTTAACATTTTTAAATACGAATTTAACAAAATACGATATGATGTATATATCTATCGTATAATTAGAGATTATGTAGTTCAATTATATTTTTTCTAGCATAGCGTTGGATATATCCTATCTACCACAGTATTATCCATATCCAATATAAATAGTATGTATCAATAACATGTAGCAAGCTGATTCATAATAGTGTGGTGGTTAAATTACCATTTCCCTGTGATTCAAATCCTTATGTGTGTTGATAAAAACAAATTTAACAAAAAGAAGATGTTATATATGATATTGTGAAACAAAAGAAATCTAATAGAAAATGATTATTTCTAAAGTAGATATTGGTCCTTCTTATGCGTGATCATTTAGAAATGCAAAGTATCTTTTGCGTGATAATGATCAAATCCACTCGGTTGACTTAGACGACTAATGTAGATATGACAATAAATCTTTTTATAATAATCAAATTGAAAGAAAAAAAAAAGAGAGATAATCGGTGAATAATAATGAAACATTCAATTAACTGATTTCAATGTCCACTGGTTTTATTGATATTGATAAACACATAAACTACATACATAGTAGAGTAACGAAAAAATGGAGTAATCAGAAGGAAAGTTCCAGGTCACGAGGGAGTAGTCGCTGTCGGATCGAAAGAAACAGAGCAAACAAAGATCTTTGAAATCTTAAAAAAAAGATTCGGTGCCCAAAGATATTGACCTTGAAGACACAAAATCTTAAAACATTTGTGTTGATTTTGTTTTTCTGACACACAACATCACACTTGACCCCAATCTAAGATTTTGTTTCCACTTCAAAGATCTTACCACCAAAAAGATCCCATTTTTCATTTCTCTCCCTCTCTCTCTATATTTAATATTTATATATCACCTAACCTAACTTTTTCTTCTTCTCTCCTTCCTCTATCACATTGATTTCTGTGCTTATTCTTTGTCTTTAATTCAAAGCTGAACCAAATCTTCACTCTTTTTCTTTCTGAATTATAATAACAATGGCGGTCGGTGATGTTATGAGGATGGAGGTTCCCGCCGGTGGAGATTTGACTGTTACTTCGCCGGAGTTACATGTTCTCGCCGTCGACGATAGTATTGTAGATCGTAAAGTCATCGAGAGGTTGCTTCGAATCTCTTCTTGCAAAGGTAAAAAATCTATCTCTCTCTCTCTCTCTCTCTACTCTGTTTTCCTTATAAACTCCAAAATCTGATTTTTTTGTTTCTTTTTTTTAGTGACGACTGTAGAGAGTGGGACTAGGGCTTTGCAGTATCTTGGCTTAGATGGAGACAAAGGAGCTTCTGATCTTAAGGTAAATATTTTAAAAAATATAATCTTTTTGTTATCTACAAATCTGTTTTGGTTACTGAGAAATTCTGTAACGTGTGGTCTTGCTATTTGTCTTTATGATTAAATGGGATTCAGAAAAGAAAGAAATAAAAAAGACTTTTTAGTGATTGATTTGTTTGTTTTGGTAGTAAGATCTGAATTTTGTGTTTTTTTATCTAACAATTTTGTGTTTTTTTGTTATAAAAGGATTTGAAGGTGAATTTGATAGTGACTGATTACTCAATGCCAGGAGTAACAGGATATGATCTTCTCAAGAGGATTAAGGTAATAACTAATAAATAATAATAATAGATTTTGATTTTATCAATCACATAAAAAGCTATCTATAATGCTAATACAAATTTCATTGATATGTGCAGGAATCTTCTGCATTCAGAGGAATACCAGTAGTGATAATGTCATCTGAGAACATCTTACCTCGTATAGAACAGTAAGCGACTCTGTTATGTGTAGATAATCATAATACTAATACAAAATGGATCTTATTTTTGTCTACACTGTGATTTAGACTATGTGGCTTATCTTCTTATTTTTGTTTCCAGATGTTTGAAAGAAGGAGCCGAGGATTTTCTGTTAAAACCGGTGAAACTAGCGGACGTAAAGCGAATAAAACAGCTCATAATGAGAAATGAAGCAGAGGAATGCAAAATCTTAAGCCTTTCCAACAAGAGAAAGCTTGAAGAAGAAGATATTGATACAAGATCACCATCATCAAGTCATGATGATTCTTATGTCAAGGACATTCCACCTTCGAAACGGATGAAATCAGAATCTGAAAACATTTCTTCTCTACTTTGAAATATATAATAGAGCAAAGACCTTAGCTAACATGTTCTGTTGATATTCCTCATCTAAGTTTTTGTTTTGGTAATACAATGACACTGTTTGAGAGTCTATTCATGTTTTTATTTTAAAACACATAGCATGTTTGTTTTTGTTGTCAATGTGATTAATATACATGGCATGTAACGATTAAATGTGGACTACTCGTATCGGTAATGAATTTATCTTACAACGACGCTGTTAAATAACTCTAGATGCGGTGCCAGGAGGATAAGACTTGATGAATATAGACCAGAGGATGCAAAACCGCACAATCTTGTTATATTTCTTGACTAAAGTCAGATGATGCAAGAGTCCGCATTCGAAGCTTGTTCTATTTTTATGTCAAGGACATTCTATCAGAATCTGAAAGCATTTTTTTCTCCTCTACTTTAAATTATATAATAGAGCCAAGACCTTAGCTAACAAACATGCTCTGCTTTTGTTTTGGGGTAATACAAAGACACTGTTTTAGAGAAAGTCTAGCTCATGTTTTTGTTTTAACCAAATAAGAAAAGAAGAGAAGCAAGAGATTGTTTAGCCTAAAGTAGCTCGTGTAAATTCTTCAAAGCTTGCCACTCAAGCTTCGGATGCTCTTCTCTTGGAAGTCTTGGTCTATCATTAACCGAGCTTGAACCATCATTGTAGGTGAGCTTGCAAACAGCCCATTTTGAAGGGGGAGACAATTCAAACTCTTCCACTTTCCACCCGGTCCTGGAGAAGACGCTCTCATTCAAATTGAAAGAAAACTTGGTTTTGGACCCGATAATGTTTCTACTTATGTCATAGTCTCTGATTTTTGTAACTTCGCCATTGATCCTCCATCTTTTTTTCTTGTCGCACAATGAGAACATCGTATTCAATCCATCACGACGAGATGAACTGTTTTTCACAAAGTAGAACCACTCTTTATCCTTGTAGAATGGATTTCTTTCATGATCAAGTAGCCACGGCTCCTTGGCAAATAGTTTCAACTCTTTTATGAAGCTGCTAAATCCAGTTGAACGGTTCTTTGGTGTTAGATACAAAGTGAGGAGTTCTTGGTCCGTGGGATGGAAGCGGAACCCATATGTAAACAAGTCTTGTTGGACGTTCAGACTCGAACTCCTCAATCCATCTTGTAGTTGCTTCAACTCTTCGCACTTGAGCCTTGGATGCTTTATCCCGGTAGGCCTTGGCTTGTCGTAATGCTCGTTCCAATCTGTGTAGACGAGATGACAAAGAACCCATTCCGCAGAGTCCACAAGGCTGAATTCTTGGACAGTCCAATCGGTGAGGCCCACATAACCATTGCTCCCTATTGCACACATAGAAAGCGAGGGTTGATTTTTGTCCAATAACCCTTCTCTCCTCGTCACCGTCTTTAACGATTTCCTCTGTAACCCGCTTCCACCACCCGTTAGTCTTAGCCTTTCTTAATGAACTCTCCTCTTTCATGAGTCTCTTGTGACCGCTAGGGCTTTTTTTCACAAAGTAATACCACTCGTGCTCACCAAAACACGGATTTCTCTGATGCGGAAGTAACCATGGGTCATTGTCATACAAATCCATGGCTTTGATGAAGCAAACCAAGTCTGGAGAACGTGTCTTCTGCGTAAGGTATTCTGTCACCAGTTCTTCATCGGTTGGGTGAAATCGAAAACCTTTCGTAAACACGTCTGACATTGGTAAGACCCACAAATGTTCGAAGAAGATTTCTACAAGAAAAAGAGAAAAACAAGTCATGGTCAAAAGAAAACCAATCAAGAATTGGGTCATGGTTGAAAAATTATCTGAGTGAATGATCAATGACTTCATCTTGCGGGCCAGAAAACGTCAAAGTTTAACAGAGATTAATGCCTCGAAACAAGATTCTACTTGAAAAACGACAACAAATTGGAATCGTCTTGATGAATGCATGAAGAAGAAGAAGAAAAAGAAGAAGAAGAAGAAGAAGAAGAAGAAACTTGAATCGCAGAGACTGATTGTCACCAACTTACCTGAATCAGTGATCGATGACTTCCTCCAACAAGATGAAAAATCTAGTAGCGATGTTTGCTAGAAGAAAACCGATAAAGAATTGGAGTCGTGGTGTTGAATGCTTGAAGAAGAAGAAACTTGAATAACAGAGATAAACGTAGGGTCGTGAACTTACCTGAATTAATAATCAATGATTTCTTCTAACAGAGATGAATGCGTGAAGAAGAAGTTTCTACAAGAATCGGAATCATGGTGATGATTTATCGAAGAAGAAACTCAAACAGAGATCAATGGTCAGATAATTACCTTAATCAAATGAAGATTTCGAGCAGAGACTCGTCACACCAAGAAAGTGAATCTTGGACTCTCTTCTCAGTTTCTTGCTTAGAACTGAATAAGCAACGACTAGTTTGTTTTTATATCAAGAAAAAAAAAAAAGTTTAAACTTAATTATGCATTAACGTTCGTGCGCATGAAATCACGCTCCCCCAAATTTCCTCTCCTCGTAGGCGAAAACAAGTAACCTAATTTCGACGTCTAGCTCTTTAACTAAGCTCCTCTACAGTAGTTTTTTTGTTTTTTTTTTTTTTTTGTGTTAAAGTTCTGTAGAGTCTCTTCCAGGGCTTCTTCTTCCCCAAGTAGAAATCTTGGGTTTGCAACCATCGATTTCGACTCCATCATGTGAATGATATGACAAGATATGAATCCTCAAAATCCTCCACCCACACCACTCGGCCCGTCTCACACATTGGGAACTTCGAGCTCAGATCTTCACCATTCGCCCACTGCCTCAATGCCGTCGTCGCTCTCTCCGACCGCAACGCCATCTCAGTCGCCGTCCTCAACTCCGGCGACGTCACCACGGTCGTCACCGTCTCAGGTATGTTCTTCGAACACTGAATCTCCTTCTTCCTCCCCTCCCACATCTGAGCCCACTGCTCCAATCATACATGGGCCAAAACCCATGGCCCAGCCCAATACCTCACCAAATTTATCACCCATCCCAAACACTTCCCCTAACCAAACAGAAATCCATAATCAGTAAGGCCCACAAATAAGCCCATCTCATCCAAACCAAACCCAAACCCAAGTAACCACAAATAATTTTAATGCTGCACCTCATACGACCACAAACACACCTCCACCGCCCTCTTCCCCAATGTCACCACAACTGATCAACAACCATCGTATGATTACCCGTCGGAAAAACGCAGTCTCCAAACCTAACCCCAAATACACTCAGCGGCTCTTTCCTCCATTATACCCGCCGAACCTCGAACCGTTAATCAAGCTCTTAAGGATAAGCGTTGGCGAGATGCAATGTCCTATGAAATCGATGCCTTTGCACGCACACGCACCTTTGATTTGGTTCCACGTGAACCTCATTACAATGTCATTGGCTGCAAGTGGTTGTTTAAAAACAAATTCTTCAACACGGGTCTTCATCAACGGTGCAAGGCGCGCCTTGTTGCTAAAGGATACAATCAACAATTTGGACAAGATTACATGGACACATTCAGCCCTGTCTTCAAAGCAACCACAATCCGGCTAGTCCTTGACCTTGCAGTAAGCAGAGGCTGGTCTCTTCAACAACTAGACGTCAACAACGCCTTTCTTCAAGGAACTCTAACCGAAGAAGTTTATATGGAACAACCACCAGGCTTTATCGATCCCGATAATCCGACTCATGTCTGTCGTTTAAACAAGGCTATCTATGGCCTAAAACAAGGACCGAGAGCGTGGTACAACGAGCTCAGCAATTTCCTCCTCAGTCTCGGATTCACAAACTCCCTTGCTGACACATCGCTCTTCATTCTCAAAACCGGTAACCAGTTTGTTTATCTATTGGTTTACGTAGACGACATACTTGTCACAGGTAGCAGCACCGCATGAATTGAACGAATACTCCACCTCCTTGCTGAGCGATTCTCTGTCAAAGACCCGGAGGATCTTAACTACTTCCTCGGGCTTGAAGTGCACCGTACGACAGCGGGTCTTCACCTCAGCCAACGCAAATACATACTTGACCTTCTCCACCAGTATGATATGCTGAATGCAAAACCGGTTCTCACACCCATGGCTACTTCCCCAAAACTGAAGCTCGACTCCGGTGTCAAACTCTCCGATCCAACAAAGTACCGCCAGCATGTAGAAAGCTTACAATATCTTCAATTCACGCGTCTTGACATTGCGTATGCCGTCAATCGACTATATCAGTTCATGGATCGCCCCACCGAAGAACATTGGTAAGCCGCCAAATGCATTTTGCGTTATCTTGCGGGAACACCAACACACGGCATCTTCTACAAAGCAAACAATCGGCTATCCTTACAAGCCTACTCAGATGCGGATTGGGCTGGCGACTCCGATGATTATGTCTCGACCAATACATATATAATCTACCTCGGCGATCACCCGGTCTTATGGACTGCCAAAAAGCAAAAAGGTGTAGCGCGCTCTTCTACGGAAGCCGAATATCGAGCTGTCGCAAATACGGTGGCTGAAGTTCAATGGATTTGCAACATCCTAACCGAACTTGGTATCACATTACCAACTCCACCGACAGTTCATTGTGACAATATCGGCGCAATGTTTTTATGTGCAAATCCGGTTTTTCATTATCGAATGAAACACATTGCACTTGATTATCATTTCGGCCGCGGTCACATACAACGTGACGCACTACGCGTTGCTCATATCAACACTCGAGATCAACTAGTCGATGCACCTACCAAACCACTGCCTCGAACCCGGTTTATTGATCTCTTGAACAAGATTGGATTGGCCTCAGCCCCTCCATCTTGAGGGGGGATGTGAATGATATGACAGGATATGAAGAAGATTTATAATAATATGTGAAGATATGAAGAGGATATGCAGAAGCTGTCACAAAGATATGATTCAATTACCATTCATTGTAAATATTAGATTACAAACATTCCTTAGTTAGATTCTTCACTCTTGTATAAATCATCTCGTGTATCACCCAGTGTAAAGATATAACAATTACATTCCTATTACATCATGCCTTCGGAATGGATCTCTTCATCTCACCACCGGTGCTCTGTCTCTCCTCCTTCTTTAGTATTACACAGAGGGGTTTGTGGCACTGCCTAACGTTTGTTGCACATTGGTCTCCTATTAAGAGCATGGCTACTACATCGGTTTCAATGTAAGTTGTACTCAAGTATTGAGAATGGTGGAATTAGGTTCTAAGGACATTCATTAGCTCTTGTTTCTTGGGTTGGACTACCTTCACACTCATGCAATTATTCACAAAGACATCAAGGCAACAAATTCTCCCCATGCTTTGAAAGTACTTACATTTTTAAATCCATGCCATGGTATTCTATGTTCTCAGAGGCCTATTATCCTTGTGGATAACAAATGATGCATTAGAGCATGATTATAGGCAGGGCGGCTCAATAAATTGCGATAAGTTATGGGGCCATGTGCTAATCCTAGAAAATTTAGCCCTTAATTCGTAGTTTCTGAAAATTTTGGGCCTTTTATTGTAAAATTTTAGGCACAAAAATTTCCTAAAAATTGTGGGTCCTGGCATTTGCTCCACTTGCTCCCCTCCAAAGCCGGCACTGATTATAGGTAATAGTTAACTTGAGGTGTTATTTGAATTTTATAGTGTTCCTTCGGGGACATCCGATAAAAAAAGTTTGAATTTTATAGTATAAATTGTGTTGCGATTAACATTAGAACCCCAACTTAATTTTTTATTTTCTTTTGTGATTATAGGTAGTAAATATAGACGGGTTCTAAAAAAAAAAAAAATTATGAATTTGTGTTTTTTTTAAAAGAAAGTTTATTTTCTCAAAATATAAAATTTCTTTTTGATAAACATGTTAAGATTTGTTGACAAACAGAAAACATGTTTAGATTTAGATGATAAAAAAAACATGTTAAGAATTATTATCGGTTTTCACCTTTAACACAAACTAAACGATGCAACAAACTACAACAAGAAACATGGTTTCGGAATTGTTCTTAAACTAAAGCTTTTAAATCATCTTCTTTCATTGACTTTTCTCGCTCATATTCTTGAGATTTCTCCAAAGGTACCTTCCACTAGCCATACCATACTACTAGTATCCACTTTCACTTCCTTCACTTCATATGTTCTGAGAAGTACCTCGAACGTTCTTATCTCTGCAAAACTCAACACATCACAACCAAAATCCGGTATCAGTTTGAATGAAACTTGCTAGGAAACAAGGAACTATAAGTTTATGACAATTGATTAGTACCGGTGTGCTTCCTCTAACGTAATGTCAAACTATCTACGTAAAGGAGTTTATCGACTTAAAACAAATTGAGACAAGGGGTAGACTAAAGAAAAGAACTTTAGTATATCTAAAGCCGTAATAATGCCGTATGATACATTAGCAAGAAAGTTTCTACCTTGCAGTCTCAGGTCGTTGCTCGTGAAAACCAAACGAATACACATGTCCAGTTGGAGCAACAGCTCGAGCAAGTGAAGTCGAAAGCGAACCAATTCCCGTCCCTGACTCAAGAACAACACATCCAGGCTACGACGTCTAGATACATTACCAGAAAGCTAATATCCGCAATGTAAAGAATCTGAATCGTGTGGCTTAATACCAGTGTCCATAGCTCAGGAGTCGGAGCCAACATGTACACAAATTTACACTTGTTGCTGAATACTTTCGCCCCTAATGGATCCCGATCCAATCCGAGTCTCCGAAACGGTTCTGAAGCACACCCTCTTTGCTTACTACAACCGGTTTCATCACATCATGTCTTTCGTAAACGATGACCAAGTCACCATCTTTGATATACCTTTTGAATGACAATGCCTTCTTTGACTCAGTTGGTAACATCTTGAGATTATGGTCGATTCTGAAAATCCAAGTCTCGAGTTAATTAACAAACAACACACTTTTATTAAACTCAGAAACAATGAATTCACATAAATTGCAATATTTAATCTCAATTTGATGATGAATCCAAAGCTACTCAGTATTGAACAGTTAATCACATTGATATTTCAAAATTCTCGTAATGAATCAACTACACCGAATTGAAGAGAAACAACTTATTTTATTTGATTTCAACTAACAAAATCAATTCAAGGATTCAAAAAACCTAATTTCAACAAAGAGGCACAAATTTCTGATAATGGCTAGACAAAGCAACGGTTTCTTTTTTTTTTTTTTTTTTTGAAATTTAAAAGCAACGGTTTCTACAAGAAAACGGATTTCATAAACCAAACAAGGCTATTACGAAAAGGTCGATGAGAACGGATGATCGAACCGTTCTCAGACAAATTCCGAGTGATTCATCATCAGAATTCACTGGATCGACGGTGGTTCTATCTGATTTCGACATTTTTTTAGAAGATGATTGGGAGAAAGAGAGAGGAGAGAAAAAAAATGTGAATGGTCGGGGTTGTTTTTTTTCTTTCCATTCTCTTATTTTTATTGTCCAGTTACATGGTGACACGTGTCCAAAATTAGGAGTTCTAGAGTATCCATTTTTAGCACCGGTTCTAGTTTTTTTTTTGCGTCACACCGGTTCTAGTTAAATTATTCACTCAGTTTATTTTTTAATTATTTTTAACCCTTAGCAACTCTCTAAAACCTCTATAATTACTACCTATAATTATTTTATTTTCTTCAATAGATAACTGCATAAACCATTGTGTTTGTCTACACTTTTACTTCTCACCCGACATTATACAGTAAAACCTCTATAAATTAATAATATTATAACTTTGAAAATTTATTAATTTATCGATATTAATTTATAGAGAGATTTCCATATTCTGTAAAAAATATTTTTTTAAATAAAAAATTTACAATAAAATTCATACAAATTCTTCATAAAATTTCTTTATTCAAATATTTATATATTTTAATGTTTACATATTTATTTTACCCCAATCTCGCTTATTATGTCAATAGTCTACTTGATTATTCTGATAAGAATGATATATACTCCAAAATTAAAAGTTTAGTAAAAATTACAGTTGTAAATCAATAAAGTTTAGTACGAAATAACAATACCCAAAGTAGTTACACGTAAAAAAACATTGGTCGCGTCTAAAACTCTTATAATTTTGGGATGCAAATCGAGATAATAACACTATAAATTTTTTATGCAAAAAAAAAAAAAAAAAAAATTTGGTTACCACGAAATTCCTAATTTAAAAGAAACAGATAATACAAAAGCCATATTTCACTAAATGTTTTAAGAATATATATATATATATATATATATATATGTGTGTGTAATTCATGATTATTAATTTATACTATTATTGGACCATATTTTACACAGGAGTTTCAAAAAAATTATTATCTTATCATATTATCGAATTTTGTTAATTACATTGACCCGACTCTGGACAGGGGAAATTTATTAATTTATGGTGATTATTAATTTATAGAGTATTAATTTATAGAGCTTCTACTATATAAGATAAATTTTGAGTTATGCCATTTTTCCCATGCCACTATTTGAAAACCATTACAAGCATGCCATTATTTTTTTAAAAATATTCCCATATTACCTTTTATTACAAACTAGATCTGATTTTTTTCTCTCTTATCCATATTTCATTTCTCTCTCTCTCTCTCTCTCTCTACCAGATTTCATATTTCTCTCTCATCCAAGATTTCGCCATCATAAGATCGGATCTCACTTTCACTGAATTCGATTTTTGTCGTCTATGATTTCACTATCTCGATCTTTGTCGCGATTTCCTCTAAGAAGATTTGAGAAGACGTTGTTGAGGAAAAACATGGATCTGAGATTGGATCGAGCAGATTTAAGAAAAAAAAAAAGAAGAAGAAGAAGAAGAAGATTAGATCTCAAAGCAAATTCAAACACATAATCGACCGTAAATTTTCGAGTTTGGGACAACTATTATGCATTTAGGGTATATATTGGGGAGGGGTTGGGTTTTCATTTCCACTATAGAACTGTTTTAAAAATTATAAAGTTTTAAACAGTTTTTAAGCAGTTATTAAAAGTTTTATAAAGTTTTTAAACAGTTTTATAAACTTTTAAAACAGTTTTTAAGCAGTTTTTTTAAACAGTTTTATTATAAACTTTTTGAAACCCTTTATAAACTTCTTGAAAAATATTGTGAGCTTTTTAAACAATTTTTTTAAACCATTTAAAAACCTTATAAATATTTTCAACTTTTTAGTTTTTGATGACATATACAAATTTCTTATAAAACCTTATAAAACTGTTAAAAAACCTTATACAACTATTTTAAAATCTTATAAATCTTTTAAAGACCTTATAAATTATGAATTGTTCAATTTTTAATGACAGATACAAAATTTTTATAAAACTGTTTAAAAAATATATAAAAAACTTAAAAACCCTAAATCAATAAGAAGATACAAAACTTTTATAAAACTTTTTAAAAAGTTTATAAAAAACAGAAAAACCTAAATCAGTAAGATGATACCCTAAATTAGCGTCGAATTAGCGTCGAATGACTCAGGTGGCGTCGGTAATCCGACGGTAATTTACCATCGAATTACCATCGATTTAGCATCCATTTAGCATCGAAACGTTTCGATGCTAATTTGACGCTATAGTAGCGTCGATTTAGCGTCCAGATAATGCGTCTGATTAGCGTCGAACATCCGACGCTAAAGAAGGGTCGAATTAGCGTCGAACTTCATTTCGACACAAAAAGCATCGAAATAGCGTCGAAAATGAATTAGCGTCGACGGTTTAGCGTCGAAATGTTTTCGACGCTAAATCGACGCTTAGCGGTTTTAGCGTCGAAATATGCCGACGCTAAATCAGTGTTTTCTTGTAGTGATAACACTGTTTAAAAAGTTAAAAAAAAAACAGAAAAACCCTAAATCAGTAAGAAGAACATCAAAAACAGATCTAACCCAAAAAATAACCAAAACTCAGATCTGTTACCAAAAGCGAACCAAAAAGTCAGATCTGTAACCAAAATCGGAGAAAAGCTCGAATTTGTAACCAAAATCGAATCAAAAGCTCACATTTGTAACCAAAATCAAATCAAAAAGAATAAATTCATGGATTACAATCGAATCAAAAGGAATTTACAGAGATTTACATAGACGAAAGAGAATCGAAAATCGTAGATCTATCCTCGTTGCGTTTGCGTCCAATGGAGGAGAGAGAGAATCGAAAACTCTAGATCCATCACCCTAATCCGATTTGCAATTTCAAAGAAGAAAATTTTGTGAGAGAGAAAATTTTGGATCTGGAAGATGAGTTTGTGAGAGAGATTAGAGAGAAAGTGAAATCTGTTTTTTTTATTAAAACAAGGGCAAAATTATAATTTGGTCAGTGAATAGTGGCACGCTCGTAATGATATTGTGAACAATGGCATATTTGATTAAATTTTTGCCATGTGTGGCATATTTGTAATTGCCCCACTGTATAACATATTCTTCATCGTAATTCAATGTGACTGACATCATTTATGGTGTAATCTTAACAGAAAATAGAGCATTGTTAAGCTAAACACCTGAAATATTTCTTCGGCATGAACCAACACCGTTTGGCGTTTGCCCATGTGTTTTGCTTGATTCATTGTGTAACACCCGCATTTTTTTTTTAATAAATAATTAGTCCGGATTAAATGATCCCATAATCATTTAATCCTCAACGACTAATTCAGGGTGAAAGACACGCGGAAACATAACCAATATAAAACAAATAAAATTCCAATAAAATATTAAATCAATTATTCCAGAATTCCATATTCAAACTAACCATTCTAGCAACCTAACCAGGTCCTAATAACACAACACCACGACACATAGTTTAGAGATCCTAATCATCCCCTCATCCTAGCCATGATTCCACGATCTCGAACTTTTACCTACAACACATGGATAAAAGAGTTGCATGAGTATTATCACAAATACTCAGTGAGGCGGTCATCCCGCCTACCGGTTACATAATAAGGATAACAATGCCAATTACTACAATTCATTCAACATTTCATAATATTCCAATTTATCACAAGATTAATCAACAAACGATTCTCTACGTTCGAATTACCAACACAAGAATAAACGATACAAAAACCAGCATTTACTGACTCGGTGTCGATCGACACACCACCCTGGTGTCGATCGACACACCACCCTGGTGTCGATCGACACACCACAAATCAAAACGACAATATCAACAGGGTGTCGATCGACACAACCTCTAGGTGTCGATCGATACTCCACTCGCAGCCAAACTATCACGAACACAAAAACGTGGTGTCGATCGACACATCCTCTAGGTGTCGATCGACGCCTCGTTATAGAGACAAAAATCGACCTAATCCTCACATGGTTCGATTCCGATCAACGCATAACCAAACTACTACAATCATCACGATTTTCATACAATCAACACACAACATCCGTGAAATCAATAATAATTCCGCTACAACTAATTAACCGATAACCTAACATTGATTACCCATAACCACGATCACGCACTCACCTTAGAAACGGATTGAAAGATGAAGAACCCTAATCCAAAGCCTCTGATTTCGGAACAATTATCTCCTCAACTTCAGCTCCGAAACAGAATCGGAAAACAGTTCTGAAAACTAGACACAGAGACCTACTCAACGGTATGTGAATCGTCTCCTAACTCTGACAGGATCGACGGTAAACCAGCCGGCAATCTTGCTAAACGAAACTGGAAAAACAGAGATTTCAGAACCGACTCCCTGAAATCAAACGAACACAGAGAACGGAGCCTACCTCCGAATCAGGATCCGAAACCTGATCTAGAAACTAGACAGAACTATCTTTCCAACGGTATAAGGATCATCTCCTGATTCTCTCTGGTTCGACGGGAATCCTCCTTCGAAGCAGACTGATCGCAGATTCGAATCTGCAGAAACCTCTCTCACGAAAACAACGATAACTCAGCGAATACTCAACCAAATCACAAGAGGTTTTCGCCCACATCAAGAGGAAATAACGGAGAACTTACCCTCCAAATTTCGCTCCAATACGACTTGATCTCCCCAGTCGTTTGCCTCCTCCAAAACCGAGCAGAAACTGCCCTCAACACCTCAACTCTCCCAAGGATCAACAAGGCTTCTCTCCCAGTCGAAACCCAAGCCTCTCACTCTGATTTCTGACCCTTAACAGCACAAAAACGCAGCCAAAAACTCAGCCAAACGTTTTTATACTTGAACCCTAAGTTCCCCAAACCGGCCCAAACTGAAACGATCAAAACCGAAACATCTCGAACCGAAATTGGCATGTGTCGCGCGACACACTCCCTCTGTGTCGCGCGACACAGCGTCAAAACGCACAAAACCTTCGTGAATCAACGCATGTCACACCGCACACAACCGACAAATCACATTTTCGGTTCACGGGCGTTACACATTGCCCATGGATCTTAACTCTAATGTGAAACCAACATAGAACCGAAGTTTATTCAGATTGGGTAATATTATCCGAAACACCTGAAATATTCTCCAAAAATTGTTCAATTGTAGTAATAAAATTGGTAATATTCCAACGAACTCTCTTGAAATATTGTAAACCCGCAAAATAATAAGGAATAAACAAAATATAAATGGCAAAAAACTTGCTTAGGAAACAACGTTTTTTCTTCATATTTTGTTTGTGTAAAAGGAACTAGGTGGATGGCCCGCACCGTGTGCGGGTATGAGTTTTTTAGATATATAAGATGGTTTTAGTATTTAATAAGAAGAATTTAGCAAATTTTGGAACATTAAATATGCATGATTGGTTGTTTAAAAAAATAATACATGTTGCATAATTACTAATATTTGAATGTTATCTTGAAAGCAAAGGTGTTTTTGTTTTGTAGTTTTTGTATTTGTATTGAAATAAAAGCCAAACTGTGGATAATATAATGTACAATTTGAAGACACACACAAATGTAAAACTTCAAGAGAAAAATCATAAAACTAAACAAAGAGTTTTTTTCATGTGATTCACAAACGTTTTATACATACATAAATAATTTTTAAATTTCGTTAATGATAATACGTAACTAACTGTTATTATTAATTAGAATTTATTTATTTATATAAACTTTATTAATAAATAATAGTTTTTTTTTGTTTTGGACTTTGTTAATTGAGATCTTTTTTTATTTTTTTTTTTCTTTCTTTCTTTTTTCTTTCCTTCTACTTAGTTTATAGAGATATTTTTGGCATAGACACATAATAAAGGATAAATTATGAAAAACTCATTTGAAAACTAAACGTGCATACTAATTTATGATATGTAAATGATTTTATGTTGAAACTATTTTCAAAACTTTGGTAATGAAAATGTTAAAAATGTGTTTTGAAAAAAAGATTGTTGTTTTAGTTTTCCACAAAAAAAAATCATTAACTTTTCATTAGAGATTAGTGTCATTATTCATATTTGCCATATCATGTTTCTATTGTTGAAAGGAATATTTGGAATATTTTGATAACGCTGGTATCTATTTGGAATATTTCATGTTTATTGAGTATTACTTTTCAGAATATATTATCTTATAAGAAGATTAATTTCTATAGCCAATCAAAACAATAAAAATTGAGAATCATAAATATCCATTTACTTTTATGTTTTATATAAAATTTAGTATGGAAGTGAGTATAATATTAGGTGACTATAAAATGCATTATACAATTTGATTAATTTGTTTCTATATATTATGTATATATAACTGTTTTATTTAGATTAATATGGAGTGAGGGTTAAATGTATGATAAGTTTTTTTGTTTGTAAAAGAATTAGTAATTTTTTTCAAAAATGTTTTATCGGTTGATTTTTTTTTTAATCCGAAATTGGTGTGACCAAAAAAAAAATCTGAAATTTGTTGTTAATTTATACAAAAGATCCCATAATTGTTCATTTTTAATTGATATAATAGTTTTAAAATAAATAAAAGATCAATTAGCAATTTAAGCCATGTCATTTTTACATGTCATCATTTCATGTCATAGTTTTTAACCAATCAAATTAAAACAATTAAGTTTTTCACTAATTGGACTTTGCTTTTAATAGTAAGAGGATTTAACCGCAGTGATTGGTTGAGACTTTTTTTTGTTAGTTGAGACTTTAATTGTATACATTGTTACTTTAACATGAATCTTTGAAATCTGCTATGGCTTTTTATTTCTTATATTAAGGCTATGGCTTTTTTAAAAAGATAAAAAAATATCTTTTTGGGTTTCAAGAAAAACAATGTAACAGAGACAAAAATGTCAAATTTGGGATGTGATAGATTTTAGGGACTTGAAAGATTTTAGAGACTTTGAAGGTTAAACTCTGATTGGTGGAAATATGACTTTTAAAATTAAATTTTAAAGTTCTTAATATCTAATCACCAATCACCCCCTATTTTTTATCTGGATTCCAGAATCATGATTTAAATTTTGCTTGAAAAGGGCTTTGGTCTATATAGAAAGACGTATGTGCGTGTGCCTTACCTTTTAAATCTTCGAATAACCAAGTTAAAAAAGAAAAAAAAACATCATGCTTGACAAAATCCTACAATAGCAAAACTTTGAGCAATTTGTTTTTAGTCAACAATCTTAAAAAACAAAATTAGTTACAAAGTTCTCTAACCTCGATGTCTTTATTGATCTTCACGTGGCAACTCGAAACGACACAATGGACAAAAGGGACTGGTCGCAAACCAGTTTACAATACACTCATCGTCAAAGTCATGTCCACATGGTAAAATCACAAGTTTTTCTCCATTCTTAAACTCCTCCAAACAAATTGTGCACTTGTCACCCACGAGAGAGCTAGTCTTGTTGTATATTTTCCTGGTTAGGGACTTCACCACGAGGTTGCTTGCCGGTCTAATTTTGGACTCATCATGCGCTTCAAAGTCATCGAAGGAACGAGGAGGAAGAACACGAATAGTCAACCACAGAGACAAAGCACAATATGTGCTATAGTCACCTGAGGAAGTCAATTCAATGACACGGCCAATGACTTCTTCGGTCAGCAAATGCAATGTGGGTTCGTGAGGGAAACCTGCTTCCATAAAAAGCTCATCCAGTTCTTCTTTGCAACCAAGTCCTTCATCTTCTGTGAAGTCCTCCGCGAGCCACGTAATCGAGAATGTTCGGACCGAATCATCCATGTTATCACTCCACGTGACCATGGTTGCACAAGCTTTGATTGTGCCAGCATCTGAGGCCGTTGGATTGCTGTCGATTTCATGGTTGAAATATAATCGGCCTCCCATGACGAAAAGGCGATCTGGTTTTTAGGGTTTTTGTTTTATTTTGTAGGACTAGGATCTTTATAACTAATACATGGGGTTGGGATATTTATAAAGGCGGAGGATTGTGTCAGTTTCTTCGTAGGACTAGGATCTTTAAATGCCCGAGATTAGGTTTCGTTTATTTGCCTAATTAGGACTCGAAATATCGTAAACATCGTTTATTTGCCTATTTCGCGGGGGAATATCGTATATTAAATTTTAAATATAAAGAAATAAAAAATGACGATTTAGAGAGTAAACATCTACTAGTACATTATGTATAATTATTATAATAAAAGTAAGTACACTAAAACTCGAAAAACACGAGTTTAAAACGTTTACCGGAATTCGTAACCATAAAACAGTTATTTCGAAAAAAACGCAACCTTTGGAAATAACTATAAAGTGATTATTTTTGAAAAGACACAATCATAAAGCGGATATATCTATAAAAAAAAGACGCAACCCTCCGCAATAACTTTAAAACGGTTAACAGAATTTAGAACTCTTGACAAAAAGGTTATATCAAAAAGACGCAACTATCGAAAATAACTACTTTACATTTTTTTATGAAAAGTCACAATCCAAATATATTCTTTTTCGGATCATTATAGAAATCCTAAATTTAAAAACGCACTAGATGTACCACCAATTTCAGGGAAAAAAATAGTTGAAAATTTCATCAAATTTTTATATGTAAAACTTATTATTAAATTTGCATGATCATAAGAATCCCAAATTTACTCCCACAAATCAAAAGTTTTAGGAATTTCTGTAATACTAAAAAGATAAAAAAAAAATAAAAAAATTGAAAACAATTATACGACATTTTGTATTATTACCAAGCTTTAAAATAATTAAAAAATTGATAGCCATAAAATGAACTAAATGTTAAACGAAAGAAATAAATAGGAGGTTTTTTCGAAGAGACACGACTCAAAAGAAACAACCTGACACGACTCTACAAAATAACCATAAAGCGGTTATTTTTGAAGAGACGCGACCTTAAGAATTCCAAAGGGCACAACCTTTCAAAATATTCAAAAGTGATTATTTTCACTTTATGGTTTTCAAAATATATATCAAGGATATTTGTTGGTGAGCTATCATGATACAATAACTATAGTTGTAATCGATATCTATTTTGTAAAAAAATGGAATACATGTCCAAAATAAAATAAGGGGGAATTGCTAAAAATGACCCATAATTTGTTTTCGTTAACAAATGTAGACCCCTTATGTTATGTTTGGCAAAACTAACCCAAAAGGGTTGTGAAAAGACAATTAAATCTCTTCTGAACAAACAAAAAAAAGGGAAAGCAAATGACAATATCACCCTCCAGAAATCTACTTTTCAGTATTAGAGACTGCTATACACTACAAGAAAACAGCAAGAAACTGACGGAAATATCAGTCGGAAATCTGTCGGAAAAGGCATTTTCCGACAGATTTCCGACTGATATTTCTGTCCGTTCTATCTTGTCGGAAATGATAATTCTGTCGGAAATCCGTCACAAATTCCGACAAACTTATTTCCGACAGAGTTCCGACAGCTCGCCGGAGTCCGGCGATCTGTCGGAATGACGTCGGAAATAAGTCTCCAGCAACCTGTCGGAATGCTGTCGGAAATAAGGCTGTCGGAAACCTGTCGGAATTTGTTTCCGACAAAATGCCGACAGTTTCCGATAACTTCTAAACCGACAACTTTCCGACAGATGTCCGACAGACTTATTTCCGACTGCATTCCGACAGGTTTATTTCCGACAGATTTCCGACTGATTCGTAGAAATTATTAAAAATGAAAATAATTTTAATTATTATTAATTTAATATAAATTTTTAATTTAAAATTTGAAATTATTTAAATTGAAATAAAAATATTTAAATTAAAATAAAAAGTTAAATTGTTTTACAAAACGGTAGAAACTTAAAATCTAAGCGGTGGGAGGCGGCGGCGGCGGCGGACGCGGCGGAAGCAAACCCGAGGTGCCCAACCACTCCATCATCTGTTGCATCGCCTCCCAGTCCTTCTTCATCTGTTCCCGGTCCTTCGCAGCTTCATCTTGTATCTTCTGGACCGTCGTCTTCAATTCCGAAATTTCGGCCTCCTTTTCCTTCATCTGGGCTCTCAGCTCGGATGACTCGCTGTTGTAACAAGAAGACCCCGATGATCCTGCATCGTCGGGAATACCATAAATCCGCCCTTTGCTCTGCGGAGCAACCTGTGGAAGAAATTTCAATTAACGAAAAATTTCTTGATAAGTATTTTAAATTTTACATACCTTTAAGACGAATTGGTTGATGATGTCGTCCGTTGCTTGGGTGAGGGGAGGGGTTCCTTCCGTTTCTGGCTGAGACATAATGTAGTCTTCTTCCATTCTTTGGACGCTCTCCTGAATCTCCCGAGCTACCGGATCCTGGACGACACCATCCTTGTTGGTGTGTGCTGCTAGCAGAAGTTCAAAGTTGTTGGGTTCCCAACCCAACTCCTTAGCCTGCGGTTGTTAGATATTTATTTAATATAAATGTATAAAACTAAAATTTTTTTAATAAAAATCAAAGAATGGCATAAAAAACTATCATATCTCTAGCCTTTGTCTTCTTGCTGGTAGCTCCGAGGTTGTGGGTGGCTTTACCCTTGCCCTTGCGGTCGCTGTTTCGGTTGGTAGAGTGATATGTAGAGCTCGCCTTGGTCTCCTCTAGTTGCCAATAGGCGATGAACCCGTTCCACAATTCCGGCTTCTCAACCATCTCCTTTGGCACCTCACCGTGTAGCCACTTATCCTTCCACTCGAACACCTTCTTCGAGTAGTGCAGTCCCGCTTTCGTGTCGAATTCCCTCCTGACCAGACCGGTCAAGTGTGGGTCCCACTTAAATTCTTGCTGGAATAAGAAAAATTAAATAAAAAAAATAATACCTTTAAATGAAAGTAAAAATTGTGAAAACAGATGACTTACCGCAAATGTGCGAAACCACAATTCTTGATCCTCCGGTGGCATTTTGGCGTACGTCGGATACGGAAAGCGGAGCAAAGAATTTTCCATCTTGTTGAGGGACTTCGAAATCCCGCTTCGAGAATCATCAAACCTAAGAAAAAAAAATTAACAATATAATTACATTAGTCACAATTAAATTAAATTAGTAAAAAAAAAAATAAAAATGTAACAAAAAATTTACCATGTGTCTCTACCGATCTGGTCTGGATGGAGAGTAGTTATCCGCCCTCGTCCAGGAAGACCCACAAAGTCCTCGACGCTAATCTGCGACGGTGGTGTGGCGGCTGGTGGTATCTCCGGCGTCTGTAGAGGTGTAGACGACGGTGATGGTGCAGACGTCGTAGCCGAACGAGGTCTACTCTGACGACGACGACGTCCGCCGCTGCCAGATGCAGCGAAACCACTATAATCCCTACATTTATATATAGATTTTAGGGATTTAGGAATTGTAAAAAAAAAAAAAACTTTTCAAAAACATTTAAAATTTTAAAAATTTAAGGGACTCGCTCAATGTTGGGAGTTGTATGCAAATTGACATATTTAAGGAATTAGAGATTTATGGAAACCAAGGCAACATAGATAGAACTTCTACGATTCACGGCCTTGGATCTTTGATTGGCCGTGCATAAATCAGAGAAGTTCTATCTATGTTGCCTTGGTTTCCATAAACCTCTAATTCCTTAAATATGTCAATAATTCTTGCATACAACTCCCAACATTGAGCGAGTCCCTTAAATTTTTAAAATTTTAAATGTAATTGAAAAGTTCATTTTTTTTTTTTAAATGTAAGAGATTTATGTGTTTTTTTAAAATTCTTAATAAAGAATTGTAAAAATTTGTAAATTATTGAATATCGTAGATTAATCATATTATAAATCCTTAAAAGTTACAAAAACTTATATAAAATTTTTAAAAATATATATATATTGAAAAATAAATTCATTATCTTAAAATTTCTTTATATATTTTTCCTAAATCTAAATATATAAAATTTGTAAATTTATATATAAATTCAAAAATTAATTCATTATCTTAAAATTTCTAAATTTATATATAAATTCATTATATTAAAATTTCTTTATATATTTTTCCTATTTTTAAATATATAAAATTTCTAAATTTATATATAAATTCATTATATTATTCATATTTTTAAATATATAAAATTTCTAAATTTCTAAATTTATTTTTCCTAAATCCTAAATCTAACCAAATTCACCAAATTCAATAATTAACCCTAATTTCACAAAATTTCCTAATCCTAAATCTAACCCTAATTCACAAAATCAATTCCTAATTCACTAAATCAATTCCTAATTCACTAACCAAAAGGAATTAGGAATTGAAATCTTTCAAATGTGATGGCAAATCAGCCATTGAAGCACCTGAGAGAAGAAGGAACGGTTGGTTTCCGGCGAGCGGCGGAGAAGATGAAGAAACGAAGGCGGAGGAGGCGAGGCTCGGTGGGGGAGAGGATCGAAGGCGGAGAAGGGCGAAATCCGGCGAAGACAACGGCCAAATCGTCGATTGGCGAGCGGCGGAGGCGGAGGAGGCGATTTTAGAGATTTTTGTGACTGTGAATTGTGTTCTGTCGGAATTTTTTATAAATTTTCATTGGACCGACTGGTTTCGCGGTATTTATTTTCATTTCGCGGGTAAAATTTGGTAATTCTGTCGGAAATCTGTCGGAAATATATATATATATATATATATATATATATATATATATTTCCGACAGATTTCTGACAGAAACGGATATATATAATCTTCTTATAAAAAATTCATCTGAGTATATGTTGCAAAAACCCGTGTCGATCGACGGATATAGAATTGTCGTTCGACACTGTCTCTTCTGTTTTTAAAGTTATTTTCAAGAATCTGTCGAAAATCTGTCGGAAATATATATTTCCGACAGATTTCCGACAGATTTGGGGTTTTGAGCATTTTAATGATACTAGCATGAATGGATCATGATTTTGAAGATAAAATACTTGATAATGATCATTGTTACTTTCAAATTCTAAACAGTTGGTTTTTTAGTATTTCCCGTAAACATCTATAGTTTTGTATATGTAACTGTATGAAACGTTTTTGGTTGAAACTTGACAACATCGCAAATCATGTTCTGTATAACATCGACCTTTGCTTTTACTTGACAAGGTTATTTACTCTCTTAGCTTTTACTTTTGTTGTTAGAATTGTATGCCGAGAATGTGTTTTCTCGAAATTTTGAAATTTGACCTTAAAACCCCAAATCTGTCGGAAATCTGTCGGAAATATATATATATTTCCGTCAGATTTCCGACAGATTTGGGGAAACACGTGTCGTAATTTAAGGTTTGCCTGGTATGAAACATCTGTCGGAAATCAGTCAGAAATATATATAATTTCTGACAGGTTTCCGACAGATGCTTCAAAATAACTAAAAAAAACAGAAGAGCCAGTGTCGATCGACAATCCTATATCCGTCAATCGACACTGGTTTTGGCAAGATATACTCACATGAATTTTTTATAAGAAGATTATATATATCCGTTTTATATTTTCGACAGATTTCCGACAGAAATACAGATTTTAAAAAAAAAATTACAAAACAATGCATATGAAATTCTTGTTTATGTTTACATATACAAACATATAATGTAACTAATCTGAGTCCGATTCTGATCCTTCCGAAGGAATTGTGTCTTCGTCTTCATCAAATTCTCTAACTTCTTCTTCTGATTCTGAGTGTACTATATTATCACCAAATTCTGTGAAATCAACAAAAAGGTCCACTGCGGAAGAAATTTCAACTGGATCCATCAGAGTAATACTAGTTGGTTGCATAGCATCGTGCTCAGCAACTCCATATAGTCGCCCTCTTGGATTAATTGGAGTCACTGTAATCCAAGGATCTCTTCGATGTGTTACCCTAGGGTAAGAAATATAGCATACCTGAAAAAAACATATTTAGTTTAGGCAATTACAATATCATTATTTATCAATAACGCACGTATTATAAAATTTTAAAATCAAACTTGGTCTGCCTGTGATGCTAGGATGAATGGGTCATACTTTTGCAGTCTCTTAGAAGAATTTACTGAAGTGACGCCAAATTGGCTCACCTGAACACCTTCTGGATAATTTGGATCATACCACTCACACAAGAAAACAATGCACCTCATGCCCAACATTCCTGGATAGCACACTTGCAATATTTCTTTGAGAAACCCGTAGTAGACTACATCACCACATGTAGCTGAAATACCGTAATCTGCAGTTGCCCTGACCTTTCTTCATGAATCCTAAATGCAAATCCCCTAGTGCAATACCGAACGTATAAAGTTGCTTCGAAGCTTGGGCCAAAAACTATCTCTTGCAACCATGTTAGAAACATTTCTCCATTCTTCATTCCTTCAGAAACCTGATATAATAATTTAGACAAATTAAGTATTAATTAATGCACTGATTTTAAGATATATAAGCGTTTTTTAAAAACTTACGTAATATTGCAGCCAGTTTGCAAACTCGGTTTCCTTAGATTGTCCAAGTTCGTCTTCTGTCATATTCGGATAATAGCGACGTATTGATGCAATGTAAATCCTGAAAGCAAACAACAATATATAACATATGAAACCTATATATTACTTGGTATTAAAAAAAAAGAAGTATTTAAATAAGTTCTGTTTTTACCTTTCGTACTCCGCCATCTCCTCACAATTCGTTAGGATATACATATGTAAGTGACTCCACTCATCTTGTGATAGGAAGCGTTTCTTCCCTCTCCCAGTCACTCGGCCAACTTGCGAAAACAACTGAGGGACCAGCGCGTGATACATGACTCTCTCACCTCTATCATCATGACGAGCAGGACGTCTACTCTTCGTACGAACTTCCCGTGGAAAGTAAGATTCCGCAAACTGTGATGCTTCTTCATTGATACTCTGTACGACAATAGAACCTTCAACTCGAGCCAAATTTTTGACCTTCTTCTTTAGATGGAACATGTACCGCTCAAAAGGATACATCCAACGAAATTGAACGGGACCACCTAGTTCGGCTTCGCGGGGGAGGTATAGGGGAAGATGTTCCATAACATCAAAAAAAGACGGCGGAAAGATCTTTTCAAGATTGCAAAGGATCACTGGTATATTGGCATCTAAATTGCGGATCCCCTCAACTGTAAGTGTCCTCATGCATAAATACCTAAAGAAAGCACCAACTCCTGCAATAGCTTCGTGGACAGTTTGAGGAAGGAGATGGGTAAAAGCAAATGGAAGAAGCCTCTGCATCACTACATGACAATCATGACTCTTCATTCCTATAAACTTTAGGTTTTGCGAGTCTACGCAGTTACCCAGATTAGCTGCATATCCATCAGTAAATTTAACTTCGTCTTTAATCCACCGGAAAAACGCTCTTATCTTTTCTTTTTGCAATCGGTACGGAGGAAAAGGATATGTACCATCGGGAAGACGTTCAAGATAATCACGGTTGCAAATCATTGAAACATCCATCCTAGACTTCACATTGTCTTTTGTCTTTCCCGGGACGTTTCACACTGTATTCATGATGTTGTCAAAGAAGTTCTTTTCAACATGCATCACATCGAGGTTGTGCCTTAATAAATGATCCTTCCAATATGGCAAATCCCAAAATATACTCTTCTTGTGCCAGTTATGAGCTTCCCCTACACCATAAAGAGGTTCATGCCCATTACCCCCACAATCAGGAGTCCTCTCAGCACCAAAATCTCTCAACTGCTCTAATATAGTACGACCGTCTATCTCATCAATTGGAGCATCAACCACTTGTTTATTTTTCTTAAATAATCTTTTAGACCGACGATAGGGGTGGCCGTCCGGTAGAAACCTTCTATGGCAATCAAACCAACATGGCTTTCTTCCATTCCTCAATTGGAAAGCGTCAGTGTTGTCTTGGCAAAACGGGCACGATAATCTTCCATGAGTAGTCCATCCAGATAACATACCGTATGCTGGGAAATCACTAATAGTCCACATAAGGACCGCACGCATATGGAAATTCTCCCGCCGTGAAACATCAAACGCTTCGACACCGTGACTCCATAGCATTTGTAACTCATAAATCAATGGCTGGAGGAATACATCAAGTGATCTCTTCGGATGCTCAAGGCCGGGAATTAGAAGGGAGAGGAATAAAAACTCTCGACGCATGCACACACCAGGGGGCAAATTGTACGGTGTTAGGATTACGGGCCACAAAGAATACTGCCTTCCATGCTTCTCAAATGGGTTGAAACCATCCGTACTTAACCCGAGGTACACATTTCTTGGCTCGTATGCAAAATCGGGATTCAACATTTGAAAATGTTTCCACGCTTTTGCATCTGAAGGATGTGTAATCTTTCCATCTTGACGATGCTCTGCATGCCATCTCATTTCTTCTGCCGTTCGCGCAGATTGATATAACCTCTTTAACTTTGCTATCAAGGGTAAGTACCACATACGTTTGTATGGAATTGGAACTCTGCCACCAGTATCCTGATACCGTGGTTACGACAAAATCTACATCTTCTCCGGTCTTCGTCTTCTCTCCAATATAGCATACAGTTGTCGATGCATACGTCTATCACCTGATACGGCATACCAAGACCAGCTACAAGTTTTTGTACCTCGTAGTATGATGCAGGTGCCTGATTATCTTCAGGCAAAATATCCCTCACAAAATCTGCTATCGCATCAACACACTCTTCCGCCAAATTGAAGTCCGTCATAAGGGTCATCAGTCTACTAGCAGTTGATAAAGGTGAATGTCCGTCTCTACACCCATGATATAATGGCTGCTTCCCTGCGTCTAACATTTCCAAAAATCTTATAGCTTCTTCATTTGGTTCTTCTACTCTATCCTCCCCTATTACGATCGATGACAAATTCTCTCTAAACGCATCATGAACCATCTCAGCGGTACCTACACCAAAATCTACTTTTGTTCTATGTTCGTCTACGCTATCCGTTCTATGTTCACCTAAGCTATCCGTTCTATGTTCGCCTAAGCTATCCGCAAAATATGGTGCATTGCTACTACTACCACCATCATAATTAGTTTCTCCATGAAAAAACCAAATTTTGTATCCCGGCATAAAACCATGGGTATACGAGTGATGCCAAACTTGTTCTACCTTAACATTACGCGAATTGCAACAATTTAAACATGGACATTTTATCTTACCACCTTTTTGCAGGTGCGGTCGATTCCCGACAACCTCCATGAACTCGCATATACCTCGTGCAAAACTTTGATTTAATGCTTTCGACTCCAGATCATACATCTCTTCATCCATCCACGATCTATAATATCTAGAAGATGACATCTCCCTCTCTTTACGATTTTTATCTAACAAATGTTTGGTTGGAAGTTGTTGTGAGTGAATGAAGATGTGTGGAATCATATATATAAAAACGCTGACCGTCGGAATCTGTCGGAAAAGCGTCGGAAAGACAACAGATATAATAACGGTTATATAACGTAATTTATTTTCGATAGATTTCTGACGCCAGTTGAGTGTCTGTCGGAAATCTGTCGGAAATTATTAACGGTAATTTATTTTCGACAGATTTCCGACAAACCACCGAAATCTCATCCGGCGTCGGCGCCGGCTAGTTACACCGTCCGACAATCCGACCGATTTCCAACGGTTTTGTTGTCAGTCGGAAATAATTCCGACAGATTTCCGACAGAATTGAAAAATTTTAGTTCCGTCGGTAATCTGTCGGGTTACAGTTGATGTATGAAGTTTTAAACCAAAATAAAAGCTGCAAGTGCACAGACAATCGCAGTAGTATAAGGGGTATCGAATCCACAGAGACCAAGGCTACGCTATGAAATTACAAATTCTAGTTTAAAGCTAAGATAAAATAGGGTTGGTGGTTTTTGCAGCAAGCAGGTGCTCAATACAAACGAGCAGGTGCTCGAAATAATAACCGGTTTAAAACAGATGATAAAAGCACTAAGTTAACGCAATTCTCCGGTGATTTCGGATTCTAAAGCTGAGCATCAATTCAGGGCTAATTTAAGTGCGGTCTAGAACTCAAACATAGAGGTAGTATTGCCCCACTTTCGTGATGTATCAATATCTTCGTCTAACAACCTAAATACCTAAACTGTCGTTTGGATTTAGTAATGAAGAAGACGAGCATTTACGAATAGGTTCAATATGTTCACAATTAATCATAACAATCAACTGTCGTTGGTTATGCACTAATTGCTCATCAATGGTTTATCTAGCAACCTAGAGCACTGTCGTGAATAAGTTAAACTTGAAATCATAGACTAGGCGGCCACGCTAACCTAAGCATTACGATTACCAATTGATGAAGACATAAGATTCGGCCCTATTTGGCTCAGCCACTAACAATCCAAAATCACCATTGAAATTACCTTAACCTAGCAAGAGGACTACTCGGCCATGGAAAAGAACAACACCACAATCAATGCAAAGAAACTCATAACGAAATTATAGAGATAAAGGGTTTAGAAATTCTTCTCAAGGTAAATGATGTAGACTGATCCGGATTGAGAAAGCAAGCCCACGGTTGAGGTGGCAAATCGGAATGACAGAGTATAACAATTGTTTCCCGAAATCCCAAAACAAATGAAGAAAAACAAACGAAATGATTTTTATTCAAAAACAAGAGAAAAGAGAATGAACGTCTCTGATCTTTTTGTTCGTGAGAAAGTGATGATCCAGTCAGAAGGAATAATCTCTTCCTCTAATACAAGAGAATGCCATAAAAGCAAATCTCTAAAATCTTTCTAAAAAGGAAATAAAATAAAATCTTCATAATGGGAAAGAGTGATCATCTCCCAAATAGAAGGGGAGTTTCTTTGACTCATTTGACAGGGAATCTTGTGGGCCATCCTAGTAAATGTCGGCCTCAGCTTTATTAGGTTGAAGTCTGGAGCCACTGATCGAGTAGGTGCTCGGTCGGGTGAAAAGTCTTCTTTTTGCTCCAATTCTTCTCCTTTCCATCAAAGAGCTCCAGCAGTTCCAAATCATGCTCCAAAGCATCCTAGAACCTGCAAAGACACCAAAAAGAACCAAAAGGACTCGAAAAACAACATAAAACATTAAGTAGATTAGGCTAAAATCCTAATATATCAACTCCCCCGAACTTGCCTTTTGCTTGTCCGCAAGCAAACAAGAGAATATAAATCCGGAAAAGAGGTTTGAAGGCGGGAACTCAAATCCAAAAGAAGCACTAAAGGGCTCAACAATATGTCCTAACAAGAATTAACTCGATGCACAACAAACTCTACTCAAGAAGCTTCCGCCATACTCATCACTTATGAAATATTACTCCAAATCCTGAGACTCAAAGGAAATCTTGCAATCAACAAACATTCAACTCTTTAACATTCATTATTGTGTTTGGTGCGGTCTCACAATTGGAAATTGAATCAATACCATTTGGCTAGAAGAAGGCTTGAAAATGATGTAATGAGAAGGTTCATATTCTTTTTGGTGGTTAACTCTCAAATGCAAGTGTCACATTTAGCAAAAGCAAGAAAGCAAAGAGACAATTGATGCATACAAGGCTAGGAATCCAAAGTTCTACCCTTTATCCCCTTGTTGCATTCTCTCATCTCTCTTTTCTCACTACCCCATGTTTAACCACCAGCCCCTTTTCGGCTAAATCTTTCTTTAATACTCTCAAACTTCCTCTTTTTTCCTTTTCTTTTAATTTCCAAGCCCTAGGGAATTTTCTTTTCTTTGTACTAGCTCTTTCTATCCTAGCATTCTCTAACATATTTTCTTCTTTTGATTCTATTCTAAGAGAATGCTAAGCCATCGTTATCCTTTCAAACACTTAGAGCTATATATTTTCTTTTTAATTCCCTTCCCTAGAACTTATTCTTTCTTCTCCTTTTCTTTATTTTCTTTCTTTTCACACTCAACCACAAACCCAAAGATATTCAAATAAGCATTTAACCATTTTGGTTTCATTCCCCACCTAAGACTAGTCTTAGACACAAGAAACTAGTCTATTGGAAACTTTGCCTTGTCGTCTCTAATGCTTGCAAGATTTTGCCAATGCAACACAAAGAAAAAGGCCTCACTCAAAGAACATATGCAAGGGCTTGAACAAAATGGTCGGGTTTAAAAGGTGTGGTACTATCCTGATCTAAAAGATGAACTTAGATCGAGATAGCCATTCAAATCAAGATAAGAGTGGTAAAAATAAGGCAAACATGATTTGAATGTCAAGTGTTTATCCATAGTTATGATTCAATATCCAAAAGTGAGAGAGATTAGTCAAGATTAAGTTCAAGTTGACAGAGTTGAATCTAGATCATGGAAGTTTCTAATGAGTTGGGACTTTCAAAGAAATAAGATCCAAGTATGGATGAGCCTCTACTTCATGATTGTTAATGCATCGAAAAAGTTCTAACGAGGGCATGGCATTGAATCCTAAAATGAAACTTTACAAGGAAATATCATCATTGTCCCCTATGCAAAAATGCAAATGCAATCTTAAAACGTTCTAGACTCAATCCTAGATTAAAAACTCCTTTTTTTTTTTTATGAAGAACAATTAAAAATCAGACTCAATGAAAACTCAAATAACTAACCGCTCCCCCGGACTTAAATCACACCGTCTCCGGTGTGAAAAAGTTCAAAAGATTGGCGACTCAAAGCAAGAAATAAAATCAAAGCAAATATGGATTAAAAAATGGTGGTAAAAGGTGAAAGAAGATATCACCCGGAAGTAACGTCGTCCTCGTCATCAACTATCCTCCTCTTCCTTCTGGTTGGCTGACCCGAGCAGGTGCTCGGGTGCGAACGAGCAGGTGCTCGCTGCCTGTGTCGATCGACGGATAGGAGTGTTGATCGACAAAGGAGCTCTTGGAAATTTCGAATCGCAGCTCCGATCAGTGTCGATCGACACTGATCCTTGTCGATCGACGGAGGTCTCCCTGGAAAATTTTCTTCTTCTTCAAACCTGACCGAGCAGGTGCTCGCTGGAATTTGTTTTTTTTTTTTTTTTTTTTTTTCTTTTCTTTTTTTAGAACTGAAAATTCAAAACTTAAAACCCAAGTTAGTAGAAAAAGAAATCAAATTGAAAAAGATTAGAAAACGTAGCGGTGGGTTGCCTCCCACCAAGCGCTTGTTTTAAGTCGTTAGCTCGACTTTGTAGACTATTTAGGCTCAAGGAGGGTCCCATTGCTCAGGTGGTGGTCTCGGTCCTCTGGAGTACACCCCATAAGTATCTCCAGGATCAATCACGTATGAAGCGGTGGGGATGACAGCAGCTCCTGAGTTGGCTCTAATTCGCTTGAGAGGTGGCTGAAGTGTTATGTCGTGAAATTTCCGCTTGTGGCAACTACCAGGTGTAGCTGCTTCCTTAGGTGACATCTCAACTACTTCCGTCTTATTGTGTTCAGGACGCTTGGGGTAGGATCAGGATCAGGATCCGGGACGTGCAAATCCTCGATAATGCCTACAGGAAGCTTTGTAGACCTTCTCGGATCACCTTTTTTGTCAACACCTTACTCTGAAGTTTGGCACTACACTCCTTAGAAACCATTATCACACGAGAATCTTGCACAACCTTACCAGCAACCAATTCCTTCATGTACCTCTTGAGTGATGGTATCATTTGCACGACATCAACCAAAGAAAGCTTCACCGTTAGATCTTTCAGCATCTCCTTACACTTAGCATCCTCCAAATCTTTCCTAGATTTCTTAGGAGGTACTAGGTAATGCACTCTAGGTACATAAACTCGCTCGGGAGAAGTTTCTGGATTTTTCGTGGGAGCAACCAGTGCGAGCACGTGCTCGGCAGAAGGAGCAGGTGCTCGCTGGGATTTTTCCTCAACATCGATTGGAGCAGCATCCTGGTGTGTCCCTGAGCTTGAACCAATCTCCTTATGCACATCATCCTCAGAAAAATCACTCTCTTGAGCCTGATGCTCGGTAACCTTCTCCTTAGCCTTCGCGTGGGAGGTCGTGATTGTAGGCGGGACCAATACCCTTCCACTCCTCAACTCAATAACATTTACCTGATCCTCCTTCCTAGGATTCACCTCACCATGTCCGGGAAGAGTTCCAGCCGGTCTCTTAATACCTTCGGTCGTTTGAGCCACTTGCGTGTCCAATTTCTTCAGCGATGGTATATGTCTTGCTTCGAGAAACAGTACTTCGATCTCTTCTATACTTTCTCTGCAATCTCGGAAGTGACTTAGCAGAGGGCGGCACTCTAGAGCTTTTTCAAAGGTCAGTGCATGTGGAATCCTTCGTACCATTTTCTGAAATCCAAGCAGCTGCTTCAGAGATATGGGGTCCATGAGATGTTTAGGTGGTCGAGGGTGCGATACCTTAGGCATGTGGACTCGCTCCAGAATTGGTTTTGGGTTTTCCATGCTCAATCTCTCATGTGACGAACCTGCGTCGATCAACTCTAGCTCTGGAGCTTTCAGCTCGCTCCAAGAACCGCAAAAAGGTAGATTTTCGGAAGCAGGTGCGCGCGCAGCCGGAGCAGGTGCTTGCTGGGCTGCAAATGACTCACTAGCAGTCTGCGCAACCTGAATGTCCAGCTCCTTGTCATGGGAGCTTTGTGCTTCAAATTTCCCTTTCCAGTGCTCTAAGTCCCTCTGTTGTTCTTCCAGCATCTGTTTCATCATACTTTCTAACTCGCTCGTCGGTGCAGGAGGTGATTGGTAAAAAGAGACTTGAGGGGGTTTCTGATACCGACCGGCATCTTCATGAAAGAGTAACATCCATCCTCATTCAGTATATATCCTTGCTCGTTGCAAAAGTGACCATATTGGTCTCTGAGAACACCAGCTTTATCCCAACTCAAAATCACGAGATTAACCATAAGGTCCGGAGCAGGTGCTCGGTCTGTCTGAGCAGGTGCTCGCTGGTCACGCAGCTGACACTGCTGCATTTGAGCTATTCGTTGTTCAAGCCTCCGAATAGCAGCAACTACATGACCATTTGCAGCTCGGTTGTAGGTTTCGTCGCCCATGTTGGCTGAAACACCTGAAACACACTAGAAACAAATAAAAGAAAACAAAATTAGAAAAATTCTTAGACTATAAATAAAATCAAATTTCAAAGGTAACGCAATTGGTCCCCGGCAACGGCGCCAAAAACTTGATGTATGAAGTTTTAAACCCAAATAAAAGCTGCAAGTGCACAAACAATTGCAGTAGTATAAGGGGTATCGAATCCACAGAGACCAAGGCTACGCTATGAAATTACAAATTCTAGTTTAAAGCTAAGATAAAATAGGGTTGGTGGTTTTTGCAGCAAGCAGGTGCTCAATACAAACGAGCAGGTGCTCGAAATAATAATCGGTTTAAAACAGATGATAAAAGCACTAAGTTAACGCAATTCTCCGGTGATTTCGGATTCTAAAGCTGAGCATCAATTCAGGGCTAATTTAAGTGCGGTCTGGAACTCAAACATAGAGGTAATATTGCCCCACTTTCGTGATGTATCAATATCTTCGTCTAACAACCTAAATACCTAAACTGTCGTTTGGATTTAGTAATGAAGAAGACGAGCATTAACGAATAGGTTCAATATTTTCACAATTAATCATAACAATCAACTGTCGTTGGTTATGCACTAATTGCTCATCAATGGTTTATCTAGCAACCTAGAGCACTGTCGTGAATAAGTTAAACTTGAAAGCATAGACTAGGCGGCCACGCTAACCTAAGCATTATGATTACCAATTGATGAAGACATAAGATTCGGCCCTATTTGGCTCAGCCACTAACAATCCTAAATCACTATTGAAATTACCTTAACCTAGCAAGAGGACTACTCGGCCATGGAAAAGAACAACACCACAATCAATGCAAAGAAACTCATAACGAAATTATAGAGATAAAGGGTTTAGAAATTCTTCTCAAGGTAAATGATGTAGACTGATCCGGATTGACAAAGCAAGCCCACGGTTGAGGTGGCAAATCGGAATGACAGAGTATAACAATTGTTTCCCGAAATCCCAAAACAAATGAAGAAAAACAAACGAAATGATTTTTATTCAAAAACAAGAGAAAAGAGAATGAACGTCTCTGATCTTTTTGTTCGTGAGAAAGTGATGATCCAGTCAGAAGGAATAATCTCTTCCTCTAATACAAGAGAATGCCATAAAAGCAAATCTCTAAAATCTTTCTAAAAAGGAAATAAAATAAAATCTTCATAATGGGAAAGAGTGATCATCTCCCAAATAGAAGGGGAGTTTCTTTGACTCATTTGACAGGGAATCTTGTGGGCCATCCTAGTAAATGTCGGCCTCAGCTTTATTAGGTTGAAGTCTGGAGCCACTGATCGAGCAGGTGCTCGGTCGGGTGAAAAGTCTTCTTTTTGCTCCAATTCTTCTCCTTTCCATCAAGAGCTCCAGCAGTTCCAAATCATGCTCCAAAGCATCCTAGAACCTGCAAAGACACCAAAAAGAACCAAAAGGACTCGAAAAACAACATAAAACATTAAGTAGATTAGGCTAAAATCCTAGTATTTATAACGGCTATTTTTCCGACAGATTTCTGACAGCCAGTTGAGTGTCTGTCGGAAATCTGTCGGAAATTATTAACGGTAATTTATTTCCGACAGATTTCCGACAAACCACCGAAATCTCATCCGGCGTTGGCGCCGGCTAGTTACACCGTCCGACAATCCGACCGATTTCCAACGGTTTTGTTGTTAGTCGGAAATAATTCCGACAGATTTCCGACATAATTGAAAAATTTCAGTTTCGTCGGTAATCTGTCGGGTTACAGTTGATGTATGAAGTTTTAAACCAAAATAAAAGCTGCAAGTGCACAGACAATCGCAGTAGTATAAGGGGTATCGAATCCACAGAGACCAAGGCTACGCTATGAAATTACAAATTCTAGTTTAAAGCTAAGATAAAATAGGGTTGGTGGTTTTTGCAGCAAGCAGGTGCTCAATACAAACGAGCAGGTGCTCGAAATAATAACCGGTTTAAAACAGTTGATAAAAGCACTAAGTTAACGCAATTCTCCGGTGATTTCAGATTCTAAAGCTGAGCATCAATTCAGGGCTAATTTAAGTGCGGTCTATAACTCAAACATAGAGGTAATATTGCCCCACTTTCGTGATGTATCAATATCTTCGTCTAACAACCTAAATACCTAAACTGTCGTTTGGATTTAGTAATGAAGAAGACGAGCATTAACGAATAGGTTCAATATGTTCACAATTAATCATAACAATCAACTGTCGTTGGTTATGCACTAATTGCTCATCAATGGTTTATCTAGCAACCTAGAGCACTGTCGTGAATAAGTTAAACTTGAAATCATAGACTAGGCGGCCACGCTAACCTAAGCATTACGATTCCCAATTGATGAAGACATAAGATTCGGCCCTATTTGGCTCAGCCACTAACAATCCTAAATCACCATTGAAATTACCTTAACCTAGCAAGAGGACTACTCGGCCATGGAAAAGAACAACACCACAATCAATGCAAAGAAACTCATAACGAAATTATAGAGATAAAGGGTTTAGAAATTCTTCTCAAGGTAAATGATGTAGACTGATCCGGATTGACAAAGCAAGCCCACGGTTGAGGTGGCAAATCGGAATGACAGAGTATAACAATTGTTTCCCGAAATCCCAAAACAAATGAAGAAAAACAAACGAAATGATTTTTATTCAAAAACAAGAGAAAAGAGAATGAACGTCTCTGATCTTTTTGTTCGTGAGAAAGTGATGATCCAGTCAGAAGGAATAATTTCTTCCTCTAATACAAGAGAATGCCATTAAAGCAAATCTCTAAAATCTTTCTAAAAAGGAAATAAAATAAAATCTTCATAATGGGAAAGAGTGATCATCTCCCAAATAGAAGGGGAGTTTCTTTGGCTCATTTGACAGGGAATCTTGTGGGCCATCCTAGTAAATGTCGGCCACAGCTTTATTAGGTTGAAGTCTGGAGCCACTGATCGAGGAGGTGCTCGGTTAGGTGAAAAGTCTTCATTTTGCTCCAATTCTTCTCCTTTCCATCAAAGAGCTCCAGCAGTTCCAAATCATGCTCCAAAGCATCCTAGAACCTGCAAAGACACCAAAAAGAACCAAAAGGACTCGAAAAACAACATAAAACATTAAGTAGATTAGGCTAAAATCCTAATATATCAACAGTCGGAAAATTTCCGACAGATTCATGTCTGTCGGAAATTCTGTCAGATTTGCGGTTGTTTTCTTGTAGTGCTAGTAGAGTTTCGATAGAAGTCTATCAAGTGGACTACGAATGAAGTCTATACTGCATTTTTGTAGACTTTTTTGGCCGTCTACTGTATAATTAATTAGAATATTTAAATTATCGAATTAAAAAAAAATAGTTTGATTGAAACATTACATTATATTCATGAAGAAACTATAAACAAATGTGATGTATGAAAAAAAAATTTCAATAAATTGAAACTAATTAAACTTAGTAAGATAATTTAGATTGTAATAAAAAAAATATAGTAATATTGAAATGTATAGTAAACAAATACATGGGATACCAAATTAAGCTTCCATATGACCATATGTTTAGATATTGATGAGGTAACATGTTGGTAGTTATAGTTGTTTGATATTTACAAGTTTCATGAGTTTATGGTTGTAATGGTATGGGTTTAGGGTTTGTATTTATGGTTTAGGGTTTAGAGTAAACAACTTTATATAGATTATAGTGTAGAGTTTGATTTTTTAAGTTGAGTTAACTATAATGTGATGTTAAATATTGATTTATGTATGTTTCCGAGTTACGAGTCCGAAATATGTGTAATGATTTGACATTACTAGTTGGAAACATGTTTTTACAATTAAGGTTAAATTTAGAGTTTTATAATTTTTATATTTAAAATGTCAAATTTGCATAAAATTGTTATATTGTGAATATATAAAACGTTTTGAATGTTTGATATATGATTTTATTTAGGATTTTTTTTTTTTTGAGACTAATCAATTTAGTAGACTTGTGATGAAGTCTATTTTAGTTTTCAGACTGCTTGTGAAGTTTACATAGCGTTTACAGTTTCGTTTTAAATATAAGGTTTCGTTCTGAATTTCAGGTTTCATAGACTTCTAATGAAGTCTGCTAAACCAGAAATTTTAACCTAACCAAATTTTTTTAACACCATATATAAGGAAAATTTACATTGAGATTACCCTAGTTTTCTATAATAAAAACCTCAATTTCTCTCTTTCAGATCTATTGTAACACCCGTATTTTTTTTTTTTAAACATTTAATTAAATAGTCCAGATTAATATTCCCATAAATATTAACCCTCAACGACTATTTCCTATCAGTTACTATGCGGAAGTTCTCAATAAAACCATTTATTAAATAACCAACTCACGAATTATAATCTAACAAACATCAACTCAATTCAATTCCATATTCCAATTCATTCTAGCAACCTAATCACAATTCACAATCCCTAATCATCCTCTTCCTCTGCCATGATTCCGCGATCACACAATTCTTGTACCTGCAACACATGGTAATAAGAGTTGCGTAAGTATTTCATAAATACTTAGTGAGTTGCTCATCCCGCTTACCGGCGTAACAAGCAGGCTCATATGACCAATACAAACACAATATTAACCAGCTCAACACATAACATAACTCAACATCAAGAATCAACACAATTCGGGTAAAAAAGACCTTAGTGTCGAGCGACACCACTAAGGCGTCGAGCGACACTATCACGAGTCCGGTGTCGAGCGACACTACAAAGGTGTCGATCGACACATGACAAAACCTGGTGTCGATCGACATCCCTCACTGTAACGAGGAATCGAGTCTTTCTCCTCTCGAGACTCGATTCCGGGTCACCCGAGTCGCACAATCTGCACAGAAACACAACAATAACAACAGTAGTATCCACAACACCCACAATAACCATCATAACATGAATCACACACAAATCAACCACAAAACATGTCATATCATCGTCATAGCCTAGAAACCATGGTCACAACTCACCTTAGCCTAGAACGAATAAAAGGAATGAATTGAACCAAGGAAGACACACGAACAGACACTTCTCAGCCTCGAGAACTCACTGATCACACGAAACCACCACAAAAACGACGAAGAACGATGAACAAACACTAATAATCGAGGGGAAAGGCTTCCCAGATCGATTTCTTTGCAACAATCGATCGAGAACTCACACTTTCGATAATCACTCTCTCACTTTCTCCTCTGCTACCAAAACACGACGGCCCCTCTTTTGCACGCAACCCTAGGGCGTATTTATACGCTTAACCAAGCCCAAAACCGGCGATTAAAACTTAAACCGAACCGAACGCAGAACTTGGTGTCGATCGACACCCTCCCATGGTGTCGATCGACACCCTTACCAAAAACTGAATCTTTGGTTTTCGGGATGTTACAATTCTCCCCCACTAAACTGGATTTGACCTCGAATCCTAAGACACCATACCCCACACTCTGGCCGCACCGGCCCATACCCACAGAGATTCTCACATAATCTCAAAAGACCACAACCAAGCCCATGCTTATATGCACGTTTTCAGACATTTATTACGTTTTAACTCATCCACACACACACACACTAAGGAAACACCATCCCTCCGAGAGAACTACCGTCTCCTAGCACTATAGAGGAAACCACCGTCCCAATATAGGCTCTCAGTACCATAAAGGAAACCACCGTTCTAATATCCGTACACAGGAAAACCACCGTCTCCATGAGAGTACCACCGTCTCTCCATATGTATACAGGAACCACCGTCCCCGATACAACTCTGAAAAACCACCGTCTCCAGATCATGTGTCATCCGTAATAAACTCTAAAACGCCTACCCCCATCAACAATAAGAACCTACAAGAACGCGCAAGGCTCCTAGCCCGAAATATCAAAAAATGCAATGTTTACAAATCCTGCCTAGGTCTGCCCAATTGATCGCACAACAATCAAACAAGAACATCTACAACCAGCTGTAGACCCAGAATTGGATCGATCGATCATGCAACAATCAAACAAGAACATGCATGACCAAGACACTACACCCGATATCCCGGTCGTCGAAACCGAACGCACAAGAAAATCATCGAGGTCCGTATCCCGTTCCATTCTCATGCCACGGTCAGATATTGATTACTCATATTTACCGTCATCATCACACTCTCAGGATGTCTCCCATGAGGTAACGATGTCGATGCCACTCCACTCTCAGGACGTCTCCCTCAAGCTCTGGCCCTATATAGGAAAAATATTTCCTTAGAGTAACCAACGCATACGTGACAAGCACCTGAAACTAGGAATACTTTCCTTGATAACACACGCAACAAGCAAAAAAAAAAAACTAATCTAACAAAACAAATCTACTTCTACCGAACACTTGGCAAACACAACCGACTCTACAGAAGAACTACACCTCCACCTCGAAGCACCAAACCAACCCAAGCAAACCTCCTCGCATGCCCCAGATATCTATTGCTCTTAACTCAGTCTACACCTGACACCCACAGGACGCATCCCATGGCCCATCAGAACACATAACTGGAATCTCACATCCCAAAACAACACACAGGAGAGCTCACCTCTCCTCACAACACATGAGTTATTCGGGAACGCAATCCCTAGAGCAATAAATACTGCGCACTGAACATCGAAAACTGAACTACCCAACAAGGGTCCAAAACCACTCCTGACGCCTCAGCGCACACAACCCTCGGCCGAAACCCTGCCTGTCCCGTTCGAAGGGACCTGAAACTGAACTAACTGCTTCAAAAAAACCCATGCCTTGGATTCCTCGGCTGAGCCCCACAACACTCTATGCACTCCTGAACGTGTGCGATACGCAACTAGGCTGATTTTTGATCCTGAAAACTCCGCTCCCTTTGACAACCCAGACAATCTCCTGATAAACTGAACGCTCCTTGCTCACTCTGCACTCCATCCTCCTAACTCAGACTAGGTCTAACGGATTGACCGTACAACAATCAAACAAGAACATGCACGATCAAACGTAAACCCAGAATTGGATTTCTCAACGTGCCATAACCATCCAACCAAAACTTCTTGAAAAAAATCTAAATTGCCATCCGAGACGAACCTTGAAACCTTTGGTTACTCCCATCTGCCATCTCGCAACCAAACCGGCGCTCCTTTAAACAGTACTGCTCGACTCTGCATCCAGCTTTTGCTCCTGATCCTCTCCAGAACCAACACCATGAACCGCAGGCTCCTCAGGATCCCACGACTACATCGCACAACTCTCATACATACCGCATGTATACTTGTCACACCAAGAAACACGACCACAACTGGAAATGCTCATTGCTTGCCTAGCATCACCCGGAACATTCTTAGCAACACTTTTAGTCCAAACAGATCTGGCGGTCGATCGTACAACAATCAGACAAGAACATGAACCACCGCCCGTCAGTCCCGACTACGCAACATTCTTAATCCAGACCAGGTCTAACGGTCGATTGTACAACAATTAAACAAGAACATGTATAATCGCCCATCAGTCCAACTTCGGATCTTCACAATTCTACATCTGTTACCAGAACTCAATCCCGGGCCTAACCGGACAAGCGACACTTTGGCTCACCGCTCGAGCCTCCTGAACTATCTAACACAGACCATAATCTTGGCTACTCCAGCCAACACTACACGAGATTCCCACTCGTTCCGCAATCGTCCAACATGGACCAAAATCCCGGCCTGATACGGCCGATACCACACGAGATCCTCCCCTGACCTCAGAGGTTCCCTCTAATCCACACACAAAATATACCGCTCGCACTCTCGGGACGCATCCCTTGAGCCAACGGTATCTGGGGATCTCACATCCCCGCAAGAGATCTCACATCACTCGCTACTTATTCCGGGAACACGCTTCCCAATAAGTATACAGGAGAACACATATCTCCTCTGATTAGAGCTGCCTCCTGTGGTATAATTCCGGTATTCCTATCCTGGAATAACCTCACCGACCCGACCAACCATGGTCCACACGTAGAAACACATCTAGGAAACACAGCCTCATGCTCATATGAAAATAATAAGAAACACCATCTTATAAATTTTCAAAAATGTAAATCGTTTCAACACCAACGATAATACAATAATTCAGAAACAAAAACACCAAATCTCAAAACTCAGAAAACTGGAAACAAACACCAGCGAAAACCTCGACCTGCTCCTCGACTACTCAAAACAATATTGGCTGGCACTCCATGCAGCCTCACAATCTCCTTTACAAATCTCTTAGCCAAAACAGCCGCGCCGTCTGTCTTCTTGATGGCCAGAAAGTGTGCTGACTTAGTCAACCGATCAACAATCACCCAGATAGCATCATACGTCCGCGAAACAGGTAATCCCACAACAAAATCCATCGTGATCATATCCTACTTCCACTCCGGAATGGGTAAACTCTGCAGAAGACCACCCGGAACCTTATGCTCTGCTTTAACCAAAGAACACGTGTTGCACTTAGAGACATAAGCCGCCACATCTCTCTTCATCCCGACCCAGTGATAATACCGTTTGAGATCACGATACATCTTAGTCGCTCCCGGATGAATTGAGAATTTGGTCGCATGAGCTTCTCGCAGAATCTCCTGCCTCAGCTCCTCAACCTTGGGTACACAAACCCGACCGCGAACAAGAACTGCCCCATTCGATGAGACCTGATACTCAGAACCCGCTGCGGTCGACGAAACCACTAAACCAGAATCACTCGCCTGAGCCGCGAGAATCCTACTCAACAGATCCGCCTGATCAACTACCTCTAAGCCCAACGGCTCCTCTGACATAGCACATAAACGCAAAGTGCTAACCTCGCTCACCAGCGACTCGATATCCTGCTCTCGAGACGAATCCACTCGCCGACGACTCAGCGCATCTGCTACCTGGTTCGCCTTACCAGGATGATAAACTATCCAAATCATAATCTGCTAACAACTCGATCCAGCGTCTCTGTCCCACATTCAGCAACGGGTGAGACATCACCGCCAGTCCAGATTTGGATTTTCCGAATGCTACATCTGTTACCAGAATTCAAACATAGGCCTAGTCTTACCAGCGATACTTCGACTCACAACCTAAGCCTTCCGAACCGTCTATCACAGACCATAATCTTGACTGCTCCAGCCAACACTACACGAGACTCCCACTCGTTCTGCAATCGTTCAATATGAACAAAATCCCGGCCCGACACAGCCGATACCACACGAGATCCTCCCCTGACCTCAAAGGCTCCCTCTAATCCACACACTAAACATATCGCTCGCACTCTCGGGACGCATCCCTCGAGTCAACGGTATCTGAGGATCTCACATCCCCGCAAGAGAACTCACATCCGTCGCTACTTATCCCGGGAGCATGCTTCCCAATAAGTAAAAGGAGAACACATATCTCCTCTGATTAGAGCCGCCTCTCGTGGTATAATCACAACATTTCCATCCTGGAATAACCTCACGGAACCGACCAACCATGGTCCCACACAATACAAAACACATAGCGAACCACTCGCCTCATAACTCATACAAAAAAATAAAAAGGAACACCAAAGCTCAAAATCCGAAACTGGAACAAAACCACAACCGGACAAACCTCGTCCCTCTGAAGAAATCCTCATTTCCCAAACAAGTATACCGGAAAATCCTCATCCCTCTGGAGAAATACTCATCTCCTAAGCAAGTATACCGGGAAACCCTCATCCCTCTGGAGAAAAACTAATCTCCAAAACCATCCTCAGCTCGGGATCACATCCTGACCCCATTCCCAGGTCAACTCTGAACAACCCAATCGCACAGGGTGTTCTCTAGGGTTTCTCAAGCATAAACAAGTTTTAAATTCCCATAAATTCTGACTTCCAACCCTACTCCAGTCACACAGAACTCCGCAACGATACAATCGCAAATAAATAAGAAATACTCATCTTATAAATTTTAAATATCCAAACCGTTCAAACCACAAACAGAGAATACAAAAATCCAGAACAACATGGCGAAAGCCCAAATTCTGAAAGCAAAACCAAAATGAAACAAAAGTAACCCAGCTCAAACCTCGAACTGCTCCTCTAGGCCCTCGACCGCTACAAGTGCCTCCACCAGCTCTGCCCTCGAGGCATACCTAGAAACCATGCCAGGCTTCTTCAGCCCGATCCGAAGTCCCGCCACGAACTTGCCCATCTGGGCTCGCTCCTCATCCATGCCGCTACCCGCATAGACCTCTAGCCTGCTGAACTCGGCATCATAACCTCGAACTGATCGGTTGCCCCAAACCAGACTCTGGAACTGCAACTCTAACTGCTCCACAACTTCTTGAGGAACATATCTGGCATTAAACTCGCCCAGAAATTCTCCCCAAGTCAACAATGTCCGTCTTCTCCTAGCCTGAACACTGGCCCACCAGAGACGAGCATTGCCCTCCAAGAACTGAACCGCTAGATCAACACAGAACTCACCAGGACATCTGAGGATACGAAGTCTTCGCTCGACCCGCAACCTCCACTCATTGGCTTTCTCAGGCCTCCCACCACCCGAGAATGACAAGGGCCCCATGAGTACCAACTCGGTAGACCATGCAAGATACTGCTACCTTCGGACCTCCACTCTAGTCTGCACTGGTACCGCACCCGGTAACCGCTCCAAAATCAAGGCTAACATTGCAGACACATGATCCTCCGGACTCTGAGCTCCGCCTGAAGCACCACCTGCACCTGGGTCTCTCGCCGCACCCGTGGCTCTGGCACTAACCCCAGCTCCAGCTGAACGATCCGACACACTGAAAGAGCCCTCTGACAACTCCTGATACGTTGGCAAGCCGACCACCTGGTCCGATGACTCACTCTGAGTCTCCCACTCATACGACTTAGCTACACGACCCCGGCCTCCACGGCCACGACTCTGGCCTCCACGGCCTCTTGGAACTCTAGCCATCACACACTGCACTTACCAACAAGCACATTCTAAGCTACTAGAATTCACAGAATAAACACAAAACTTACCGTGGAATCATTTTAAAAGGCCGAAGAGGATGATACTAAGACTCTATTAAATTGACTAAGCACAAAAAAAAAATCAATTTAAACACATAGTCTCAGACATCCAAATTTCATTGTCCTAAAACCGTCTAGGCTCTGATACCAAAATGTAACACCCAAACTTTTTTTTTTTTTTAAAGGCTAACATTTCTACCACGGAAAATAACTTAAATAATTAAATCAAATAACTCTCAATAAATTCGATAAAAATAAATAAATTCCTTTAACACAAAAATTAATCAATTATCAATTCAGGAACTAAACCATGCTAGCAACCTAAACCAACGGTTCACTAGACTAAACAATAATACCACTAAACCCTATCATCCTCTTCTCTTGGCCTCGATTCCACGATCACATTTTTCCTTTACCTACAACTCAAAAGAACACAGGAGTTGCGTGAGTATTATCATAAATACCCAGTGGAGCGGTCATCCCGCTATAGGAAAACATAAAATACAAATACCAATTTCTACGCGATTTAAAATTTAATTAAAACAATTTCCAGATTTAATTACACATTTCAATCATAATTCACACAAAAGTCAACAAGAAACGACGGGTGTCGATCGACATTTGACCTAATTTGTGTCATCTTCTTCGCGAGGTGTCGATCGGCACTTCGTTTCAGAAACTGAGACCGAGCCTTGACCTCACTGGGCTCGTCTCGGATCCCACACAAATGACCAGCGAACGATATAACACAATTAGGCATGAATCATACACAGAACAGAGACCAATAATCACCTAATCAACAATCAATCACACACGAACGTTCCTAATACTCGTATCCTATGTTTTCCGAAGCAATCACGCACTCACCTTTGAGTTTGATGTGGATTGATACAAAAATCCCACGAACCAGTCTGATCACCACCACGATCTCACTGATTCCTCGCTGAAACGCCAAGGAACGAACCACAAACCCCCACAAACGATCACTGGAACAAACGAACGGCAAAGCTTCGAACACACGAATGATCCTCACTCAAAACCTCTTAAACACGAAATCTCTTCTCCTTTTCTCTGCGTTTTTTCCTCTCTGCCGCAACCACAAATCCCCCACGTCCTATATATAAGAAACCCTAAGCGTAAACCAATAAACCGAACCGAACTGCGTTTTAACTTTCAACCCGATCGGTCTAGAACGTTTGGTGTCGATCGACACACACCATGGGTGTCGATAGACACCCTTACCGAATTCCTAATTTTCGGTTTGGGATGTTACAATTCTCCCCCACTAATAATGGATTCGCCCTCGAATCCCAACAAAACCGTCTAATTAGACACATATCCGACCCAAAACCGGCCACCCTATCTGAGATCCAAAACCCGATCTTCGAGGCTCCCGTTCAGACTCATGTTTATACGCCCGTTTTCAGACATCTATTACCCTTAACTCATTTCACACCCCTCTCACTCGCAGGACGCATCCCTTGAGCTATCGGTGTCACACCACTCTCACTCGCAGGACGCATCCATTGAGCTATCGGTGTCCCGTACCCCTCTCACTCTCAGGACGCATCCTTTGAGCTATCGGTGCCCGCACCCTTCTCACTCGCAGGACGCATCCTTTGAGCTATCGGTGCCTCATGCCCCTTCCACTCTCAGGACGCATCCTTTGAGCTCCAGGTACACAGGGAAAGCTAACAATCCCTCGAGAGAACGCATCCTCTCCAAACCAAATGAATGAGTCGCCCGGGACCGCAGCCCCTAGGGTAATAAATTCTAAAACGACTATAAACATCTAACGACTAAACCACCTCTCGTGGTCACTCGATACTCCCTAACCGGAATATCACCACAATCGCATATAAGAACTCGATATCTTATATAAACAAAACCAACAGATAAATAAGAATAACTCCATCTTATAAATCTCGAAAAGGTATAATCATTACCACACAATGAAAATACTACTATACAAAAGCATCAACATGCTAAACCGACCAAACTGGAACCACAAACAGAAATAAAGCTCACGTTACGACCTGCTTGTCGAACCACTTTCTGAACTTTAACTTCATCTTTGCCTCGGGCTCCCGAGTCTCTTCCTCAAAACCAGCGCAATCCCACAAAATCCGTAATAAATGAATCTTCTTCCGACGTAGCTCCTTGACTCTCCTCTCGAGAATCCTCACAGGCATAGCTGGAACCGTCAAATCAGGTCGAATATCCGCAGGAATCTCAGGTACTATCCCTTCCGACTCATGCAAGCACTTCCTCAACATCGAAACATGGAAAACCTTATGAAATGCCTTCATGATCGGTGGTAACTCAAGCCGATACGCCACCAGCCCAACTTGCTCCACTACTGGGAACAGACCCATAAACCGCGGACTCAGCTTGTTCTCTGCTATGGATCTGTTAGGACCCCTCAACATAGCCATCTTGAGATACACGCGATCTCCCACTGCAACTCAAGCTCTCGCCGCCTCTTATCCGCATAACTCCTCTGACGATCCTGAGCTTCCTTCATGTTTAGCCTCACAACTTGGACCTTTTCCGTCATTTCCTGAACATAAGTAGCTCCAAGAGTACTCCGCTCCCCCACTTGGGTCAAGCATAGGGGTGTCCTGCATGGCCTCCCATACAAAGCCTCGAAAGGAGCCATCCCAAAACTCGCCTGGAAGCTATTATTATAAGCAAACTCCACTAAGCTCAAATGATTAGCCCAATGACCACCCCAATCCAATACACACATCCTCAGCAAATCCTCCATAGTCTGAATAGTCCTCTCTGACTGCCCATCAGTCTGCGGATGATACGCTGTACTCATATGCACCTTAGTGCCCATCTCTGCCTGTAACGCTCCCCAGAACTCAAATGCAAATCTCGGATCTCGGTCTGACGCAATACTGGCTGGCACTCCATGAAGCCTCACAATCTCCTTCACAAATCTTTTAGCCAAAACAGCCGCACCGTCTGTCTTCTTGATGGCCAGAAAGTGTGCTGACTTAGTCAACCGATCAACAATCACCCAGATAGCATCATACGTCCGCGAAACATGTAATCCCACAACAAAATCCATCGTGATCATATCCCACTTCCACTCCGGAATGGGTAAACTCTGCAGAAGACCACCCGGAACCTTATGCTCTGCTTTAACCAAAGAACACGTGTTGCACTTAGAGACATAAGCCGCCACATCTCTCTTCATCCCGACCCAGTGATAATTCCGTTTGAGATCACGATACATCTTAGTCGCTCCCGGATGAATTGAGAATTTGCTTGCATGAGCTTCTCGCAGAATTTCCTGCCTCAGCTCCTCAGCCTTGGGTACACAAACCCGACCGCGAACAAGAACTACTCCATTCGATGAGACCTGATACTCAGAACCCGCTGCGGTCGACGAAGCCACTAAACCAGAATAACTCGCCTGAGCCGCGAGAATCCTACTCAACAGATCCGCCTGATCAACTGCCTCTAAGCCCAACGGCTTCCCTGACATAGCACATAACCGCAAAGTGCTAACCTCGCTCACCAGCGACTCGATATCCTGCTCTCGAGACGAATCCACTCGCCGACGACTCAGCGCATCTGCTACCTGGTTCGCCTTACCAGGATGATAAACAATATCCAAATCATAATCTACTAACAACTCGATCCAGCATATCTGTCCCACATTCAGCAACGGCTGAGACATCACCGTCAGTCCAGATTTGGATTATCCGAATGCTACATCTGTTACCAGAATTCAAATATAGGCCTAGTCTTACCAGCGATACTTCGACTCACAACCTAAGCCTCTCGAACCGTCTATCACAGACCATAATCTTGACTGCTCCAGCCAACACTACACGAGATTCCCATTCGTTCCGCAATCGTCCAATATGAACAAAATCCCGACCCGACACAGCTGATACAACACGAGATCCTCCCCTGACCTCAAAGGCTCCCTCTAATCTACACACAAAACATACCGCTCGCAGTCTCGGGACGCATCCCTCGAGTCAACGGTATCTGAGGATCTCACATCCCCGCAAGAGAATTCACATCCCTCGCTACTTATCCCGGGAGCATGCTTCCCAATAAGTAAAAGGAGAACACATATCTCCTATGATTAGAGCCGCCTCTCGTGGTATAATCACAACATTTCCATCCTGGAATAACCTCACGGAACCGACCAACCATGGTCCCACACAATACAAAACACATAGCGAACCACTCGCCTCATAACTCATACAAAAAAATAAAAAGGAACACCAAAGCTCAAAATCCAAAACTGGAACAAAACCACAACCGGACAAACCTCGTCCCTCTGAAGAAATCCTCATTTCCAAAACAAGTATACCGAAAAATCGTCATCCCTCTGGAGAAATACTCATCTCCTAAGCAAGTATACCGGGAAACCCTCATCCCTCTGGAGAAAAACTCATCTCCAAAACCATCCTCAGCTCGGGATCACATCCTGACCCCATTCCCAGGTCAACTCTGAACAACCCAATCGCACAGGGTGTTCTCTAGGGTTTCTCAAGCATAGACAGTTTTAAATTCCCATAAATTCTGACTTGGGACCCTACTCCAGTCACACAGAACTCCGCAACAATACAATCGCAAATAAATAAGAAATACTCATCTTATAAATTTTAAATATCCAAACCGTTCAAACCACAAACGGAGAATACAAAAATCCAGAACAACATGGCGAAAGCCCAAATTCTGAAAGCAAAACCAAAATGAAACAAAAGTAACCCAGCTCAAACCTCGAACTGCTCCTCTAGGCCCTCGACCGCTACAAGTGCCTCCACCAGCTCTGCGCTCCAGGCATACCTGGAAACCATGCCAAGCTTCTTCAGCCCGATCCGAAGTCCCGCCACGAACTTGCCCATCTGGGCTCGCTCCTCATCCATGCCGCTACCCGCATAGACCACTAGCCTGCTGAACTCGGCATCATAACCTCGAACTGATCGGTTGCCCTAAACCAGACTCTGGAACTGCAACTCTAACTGCTCCACAACTTCTTGAGGAACATATCTGACATTAAACTCGCCCATAAATTCTCCCCAAGTCCACAATGTCCGTCTTCTCCTAGCCTGAACACTGGCCCACCAGAGACGAGCATTGCCCTCCAAGAACTGAACCGCTAGATCAACACAGAACTCACCAGGACATCTGAGGATACGAAGTCTTCGCTCGACCCGCAACCTCCACTCATTGGCTTCCTCAGGCCTCCCACCACCCGAGAATGACAAAGGCCCCATGAGTACCAACTCGGTAGACCATGCAAGATACTGCTCCCTCCGGACCTCCACTTTAGTCTGCACTGGTACCGCACCCGGTAACCGCTCCAAAATAAAGGCTAACATTGCAGACACTTGATCCTCCGGACTCTGAGCTCCGCCTGAAGCACCACCTGCACCTGGGTCTCTCGCCGCACCCGTGGCTCTGGCACTAACCCCAGCTCCAGCTGAACGATCCGACACACTAAAAGAGCCCTCTGACAACTTTTGATACGTTGGCAAGCCGACCACCTGGTCCGATGACTCACTCTGAGTCTCCTACTCATACGACTTAGCTACGCAACCCCGGCCTCCACGGCCACGACTCCGGTCTCCACGGCCTCTTGGAACTCTAGCCATCACACACTGCACTTACCAACAAGCACATTATAAGCTACTAGAATTCACAAAATAAACACAGAACTTACCGCGGAATCATTTTAAAAGGCCGAATAGGATGATACTAAGACTCTATTAAATTGACTAAGCACAAAAAAAAAATCAATTTAAACATATAGTCTCAGACATCCAAATTTCATTGTCCTAAAACCGTCTAGGCTCTGATACCAAAATGTAACACCCAAACTTTTTTTTTTTTTTAAAGGCTAACATTTCTACCGCGGAAAATAACTTAAATAATCAAATCAAATAACTCTCAATAAATTCCATAAAAATAAATAAATTCCTTTAACACCAAAATAAATCAATTATCAATTCAGGAACGAAACCATGCTAGCAACCTAAACCAACGGTTCACTAGACTAAACAATAATACCCTTACACCCTATCATCCTCTTCTCTTGGCCTCGATTCCACGATCACATTTTTCCTTTACCTGCAACTTAAAAGAACACAGGAGTTGCGTGAGTATTATCATAAATCACGCACTCAACTTTCCTAATACTCGTATCCTATGTTTTCCGAAGCAATCACGCACTCAACTTTGAGTTTGATGCGGATTGATACGAAAATCCCACGAACCAGTCTGATCACCACCACGATCTCTCTGATTCCTCGCTGAAACGCCAAGGAACGAACCACAAACCCCCACAAATGATCACCGGAACAAACGAACGGCAAAGCTTCAAACACACGAATGATCCTTTTCTCTGCGTTTTTTCCTCTCTGCCGCAGCCACAAATCCTCCACGTCCTATATATAAGAAACCCTAAGCATAAACCAATAAACTGAACCGAACTGCGTTTTAACTTTCAACCCAATCGGTCCAGAACGCTTGGTGTCGATCGACACACACCATGGGTGTCGATCGACACCCTTACCGAATTCCTAATTTTCGGTTTAGGATGAAACATTTTAACCTAACCAAATTTTTTTAACACCATATATAAGGAAAATTTACATTGAGTTTACCCTAGTTTTCTATAATAAAAACCTCAATCTCTCTCTCTAGAACGGCGCCTCCACTCTTTTTTTTCCAGATCTATTGTAACAACTGTATTTTTTTTTTTTTAAACATTTAATTAAATAGTCCAGATTAATATTCCCATAAATATTAACCCTCAACGACTATTTCCTATCAGTTACTACGCGGAAGTTCTCAATAAAACCATTTATTAAATAACCAACTCACGAATTATAATCTAACAACCTAACAACATCAACTCAATTTAATTCCATATTCCAATTCATTCTAGCAACCTAATCACAATTCACAATCCCTAATCTTCCTCTTCCTCTGCCATGATTCCGCGATCACACAATTCTTGTACCTGCAACACATGGTAATAAGAGTGGCATAAGTATTTCATAAATACTTAGTGAGTTGCTCATCCCGCCTACCGGCGTAACAAGCAGGCTCAGATGACCAATACAAACACAATATTAACCAGCTCAACACATAACATAACTCAACATCAAGAATCAACACAATTCGGGTAAAACAGACCTTAGTGTCGAGCGACACCACTAAGGCGTCGAGCGACACTATCACGAGTCCGGTGTCGAGCGACACCACAAAGGTGTCGAGCGACACCCTCCTGGTGTCGATTGACACCCCTCACTGTAACGAGGAATCGAGTCTTTCTCCTCTCGAGACTCGATTTCGGGTCACCCGAGTCGCACAATTTGCCCAGAAACACAACAATAACAATAGTAGTATCCACAACACCCACAATCAACATCATAACATGAATCACACACAAATCAACAACAAAACATGTCATATCATCGTCATAGCCTAGAAACCACGGTCACAACTCACCTTAGCCTAGAACGAATAAAAGGAATGAATTGAACCAAGGAAGACATACGAACAGACACTTCTCAGCCTCGAGAACTCACTGATCACAAGAAACCACCACGAAAACGACGAAGAACGATGAACAAACACTAATAATCGAGGAGAAAGGCTTCCCAGATCGATTTCTTTGCAACAATCGATCGAGAACTCACACTTTCGATAATCACTCTCTCACTTTCTCCTCTGCTACCAAAACACGACGGCCCCTCTTTTGCAAGCAACCCTAGGGCGTATTTATACGCTTAACCGAGCCCAAAACTGGGGATTAAAACTTAAACCGAACCGAATGCAGAACTTGGTGTCGATCGACACCCTCCCATGGTGTCGATCGACACCCTTACCAAAAACTGAATCTTTGGTTTCGGGATGTTACAATTCTCCCCACTAAACTGGATTCGACCTCGAATCCTAAGACACCATACCCCACACTCTGGTCGCACCGGCCCATACCCACAGATATTCTCACATAATCTCAAAAGACCACAACTAAGCCCACGCTTATATGCATGTTTTCAGACATTTATAACGTTTTAACTCATCCACACACACACACACACACTAAGGAAACACCGTCCCTCCGAGAGAACTACCGTCTCCCAGCACTATAGAGGAAACCACCGTCCCAATATAGGCTCTCAGTACCATAAAGGAAACCACCGTTCCAATATCCGTACACAGGAAAACCACCGTCTCCATGAGAGTACCACCGTCTCTCCATATGTATACAGGAACCACCGTCCCCGATACAACTCTGAAAAACCACCGTCTCCAGATCATGAGTCATCCGTAATAAACTCTAAAACGCCTACCCCCATCAACAATAAGAACCTACAAGAACGCGCAAGGCTCCTAGCCTGAAATAAAAAAAAATGCAATGTTTACAAATCCTGCCTAGGGGTGCCCAATTGATCGCACAACAATCAAATAAGAACATCTACAACCAGCTGTAGACCTAGAATTGGATCGATCCATCGTGCAACAATCAAACAAGAACATGCACGACCAAGACACTATACCCGATATCCCGGTCGTCGAAACCGAACGCACAAGAAGATCATCGAGGTCCGTATCCCGTTCCATTCTCAGGCCACGGTCAGATATTGATTACTCATATTTACTGTCATCATCACACTCTCAGGACATCTCCCTCGAGGTACCGATGTCGATGCCACTCCAATCTCAGGACGTCTCCCTCAAGCTCTGGCCCTATATAGGAAAAATATTTCCTTAGAGTAACCAACGCATACGTGACAAGCACCTGAAACTAGGAATACTTTCCTTGATAACACACGCAACAAGCAAAAAAAAAAAACTAATCTAACAAAACAACTCTACTTCTACCGAAGACTTGGCAAACACAACCGACTCTACAGAAGAACTACACCTCCACCTCGAAGCACCAAACCAACCCAAGCCAACCTCCTCGCACGCTCCAGATATCTATTGCTCTTAACTCAGTCTACACCTGACCCCCACAGGACGCATCCCATGGCCTATCAGAACACATAACTGGAATCTCACATCCCAAAACAACACACAGGAGAGCTCACCTCTCCTCACAACACATGAGTTATTCGGGAACGCAATCCCTAGAGCAATAAATACTGCGCACTGAACATCGAAAACTGAACTGCCCAACAAGGGTCCAAAACCACTCCTGACGCCTCAGCGCACACAACCTTTGGCCGAAACCCTTCCTGTCCCGTTCGAAGGGACCTGAAACTGAACTAACTGCTTCAAAACAATCCACGCCTCGGATTCCTCGGCTGAACCCCACAACACTCTATGCACTCCTGAACGCGTGACGATACGCAACTAAGCTGATTTTTGATCCTGAAAACTTCGCTCCCTTTGACAACCCATACAATCTCCCGATAAACTGAACGCTCCTTGCTCACTCTGTACTGCATCCTCCTAACTCAGACTAGGTCTAACGGATTGACCGTGCAACAATCAAACAAGAACATGCACGATCAAACGTAAACCCATAATTGAATTTCTCAACGTGCCATAACCATCCAACCAAAACTTCTTGAAAAAAATCTAAATTGCCATCCGAGACGAACCTTGAAACCTTTGGTTACTCCCATCTGCCTTCTCGCAACCAAACCGGCGCTCCTTTAAACAGTACTGCTCGACTCTGCATCCAGCTTTTGCTCCTGATCCTCTCCAGAACCAACACCATGAACCGCATGCTCCTCAGGATCCCACGACTACATCGCACAACTCTCATACATACCGCATGTATACTTGTCACACCAAGAAACACGACCACAACTGGAAATGCTCATTGCTTGCCTAGCATCTCCCGAAACATTCTGAGCAACACATTTAGTCCAAACAGGTCTGGCGGTCGATCGTACAACAATCAGACAAGAACATGAACCACCGCCCGTCAGTCCCGACTACGCAACATTCTTAATCCAGACCAGGTCTAACGGTAGATTGTACAACAATCAAACAAGAACATGTACAGTCGCCCATCAATCCAGCTTCGGATCTTCACAATGCTACATCTGTTACCAGTACTCAATCCCGGGCCTAACCGGACAAGCGACACTTCGGCTCACTGCTCGAGCCTCCTGAACTATCTAACACAGACCATAATCTCGGCTACTCCAGCCAACACTACACGAGATTCCCACTCGTTCCGCAATCGTCCAACATGGACCAAAATCCTGGCCTAACACGGCCGATACCACACGAGATCCTCCCCTGACCTCAGAGGTTCCCTCTAATCCACACACAAAACATACTGCTCACACTCTCGGGACGCATCCCTTGAGCAAACGGTATCTGGGGATCTCACATCCCCGCAAGAGATCTCACATCCCTCGCTACTTATTCCGGGAACACGCTTCCCAATAAGTATACAGGAGAACACATATCTCCTCTGATTAGAGCTGCCTCTTGTGGTATAATTCCGGTATTCCTAGCCTGGAATAACCTCACCGAACCGACCAACCATGGTCCACATGTAGAAACACATCTAGGAAACACATCCTCATGCCCATATGAAAATAATAAGAAACACCATCTTATAAATTTTCAAAAATGTAAATCGTTTCAACACCAACGATAATACAATAATTCAGAAACAAAAACACCAAATCTCAAAACTCAGAAAACTAGAAACAAATTGAAAAGAAAACAAACACCAGCGAAAACCTCGACCTACTCCTCCACTACTCATGCCCACGCTGCGCTCCTCCAAACTGACCTGGCGGCTGTTCCGGTGCTATTTGAGCTAACGGCTACGCCGCTATAGGGTGAACCACTACAAGCGCCAACGGCTGCAGCTTGGGACACATCGGCTTAATATGCCCCGGCTCTCGGCAATGGAAGCAAACCCTAGTCTCCCCAAAAAACTTGGGACAGTTCGCCACGCGATGCTCAGAACTCCCGCATCCGAAACACTCATGACTGCCGTGACTCCTTGAACTTGATCTAGACGCGTCATCCCATCTTCTCTTCTGACCCTGCGCGGCTTTACCGCCTTGGCCAGCACCAGAGCCAGATCCAGAACTGTGACCACCCTGCTGCTGCTGCCTTCTCGGCTGAACGGTAGGAACAACTGTCGCTGGAACTGCTATAGCTGATTGACCTCTCAGATCTTCCTCAATGCCTGCAGCTATCTCTACCAGCCTCGCCCGAGAGGCGTACTCCGCTACTCGATAGCGAATCCTCAAATCTGCAAGGAGTCCCCTCACGAATCTCTGAACCTGCGTCCGCTCGTCCTCCATGCCTCGATCCGCATAAACAAGCAACCTACTAAACTCTGCATCATACTCTCGCACAGTACGATCACCTTGAACCAGTTCCACAAACGTCGTCCCGAGACGGTCTAAAGCCTCCTGAGGAAAGTACTTGGCGTTAAACTCAGCCACAAACTCTCCCCAGGTCCAAACTGCACCAGGCCTCCTGGCCTCAATCGCTCTCCACCAAAGATGCGCATCCCCACTCTGATAATGAACCTCTAACTCAACCCGATAATCCTCCGGACATCGAACCGAACGGAAGTTGCGCTCCATGCGCATATGCCACTCATCTGCCTCCTCAGGCCCAACATTGCCCGCGAAGAAAGCAGTACTCAAATACCGCATCTGACCCATCATCTCAAGATAAGTCGGACGCACCTCAGCCATCGCAGCCCTCGGCTGCACCTCTGCCACTGGAGGCACCACTGGAGCCTGAACCAGAATCGGCGCCAGAAAATGCCCAGCAGCTCTGTCAGAATACCCTCCATACGATCCATACGATCCTGAGTTGGAACAGCACCCACACCCGGGTCCGCTCTTCTACCAGCCATCCCGGCGCCTCTCCCGGCACCCAGAACACTCACGCTAGCACTAACACTGGTCTCGCTCACAGAACCCGTATGATACGTAGGAGTCCCTGACACCTGCGTAGCACTCGCAGCCACGTCACTAGACGACTCAATCGCAGGACCACGACCACGACCACGGCCACCAGCTCTGCCACCTCGGCCTCTCGGAACTCTAGCTATCACACACTGCACTTAACACAAGTACACACTAAGACACTTGAACTCACAATCAAAAACACAAACAACAACTTACCGCGAAATCTCTTTAAAGGCTGAAGAGGATGATTCTAAGACTAAAATTGACTAAGCACACATAATCAATTAAACACATAGTCTCAGTTCATCCAAACACTACTAGCCCTAGAACCGTAAGGGCTCTGATACCAAAATGTAACACCCGTATTTTTTTTTTTTTAAAACATTTAATTAAATAGTCCAGATTAATATTCCCATAAATATTAACCCTCAAAGACTATTTCCTATCAGTTACTACGCGGGAGTTCTCAATAAAACCATTTATTAAATAACCAACTCACGAATTATAATCTAACAACCTAACAACATCAACTCAATTCAATTCCATATTCCAATTCATTCTAGCAACCTAATCACATTTCACAATCCCTAATCATCCTCTTCCTCTTCCATGATTCCGCGAACACACAATTCTTGTACCTGCAACACATGGTAATAAGTGTTGCGCAAGTATTTCATAAATACTTAGTGAGCTGCTCATCCCGCCAACTGGCGTAACAAGCAGGCTCAGATGACCAATACAAACACAATATTAACCAGTTCAACACATAACATAACTCAACATCAAGAATCAACACAATTCGGGTAAAACAGACCTTAGTGTCGAGCGACACCACTAAGGCGTCGAGCGACACTATCACGAGTCCGGTGTCGAGCGACACCACAAAGGTGTCGATCGACACCAGGAGAGTGTCGCTCGACACCCCTCACTGTAACGAGGAATCGAGTCTTTCTCCTCTCCAGACTCGATTCCGGGTCACCCGAGTCGCACAATCTGCACAGAAACACAACAATAACAACAGTAGTATCCACAGCACCCACAATCAACATCATAACATGAATCACACACAAATGAACCACAAAACACGTCAAATCATCGTCATAGCCTAGAAACCACGGTCACAACTCACCTTAGCCTAGAACGAATAAAAGGAATGAATTGAACCAAGGAAGACACACGAACAGACAATAATAATCGAGGAGAAAGGCTTCCCGGATCGATTTCTTTGCAACAATCGATCGAGAACTCACACTTTCGATAATCACTCTCACTTTCTCCTCTGCTACCAAAACACGACGGCCCCTTTTTTGCACGCAACCCTAGGGCGTATTTATACGCTTAACCGAGCCCAAAACCGGCGATTAAAACTTAAACTGAACCGAACGCAGAACTTGGTGTCGATCGATACCCTTACCAAAAACTGAATCTTTGGTTTCGGGATGTTACATCTATAATCAACATCACGAGGTTAAACCCTCACACACGAACATTAAATACAGAATGATGCAATATCAAAAAAAGAGTGAATCAAGGTTTTTAATACATGAGTTTATTTTAATAATATCATCCTCATAACTTCAAATAAAAGTCAAAGGATTCTTATTCAATGAAAAAGCTCAATTAGTGGCAATAAGACTATTATTTGATATAGCTAATTTTCTTCTTTTGTTTAAATGTAAATATTTTCTTTTAATGTAAGTTATTGTAAAGATTACCATGTAAGAGCTATAAAAAGCTCAATTGTTCCATTGTAAAAATATGTAGCTATTTTTGGTTTAATTAAATAGTCTAGATTAATATTCTCATAAATATAAAAATTAACCCATAGTTTATCGGGAGATTGTCTGGGTTGTCAAAGGGAGCAGAGTTTTCAGGATCAAAAATCAGCTTAGTTGCGTATCGTCACGCGTTCAGGAGTGCATAGAGTGTTGTGGGGCTCAGCCGAGGAATCCAAGGCGTGGGTTGTTTTGAAGCAGTTAGTTCAGTTTCAGGCCCCTTCGAACGGGACAGGCAGGGTTTCGGCCGAAGGTTGTGTGCGCTGAGGCGTCAGGAGTGGTTTTGGACCCTTGTTGGGCAGTTCAGTTTTTGATGTTCAGTGCGCAGTATTTATTGCTCTAGGGATTGCGTTCCCGAATAACTCATGTGTTGTGAGGAGAGGTGAGCTCTCCTGTGTGTTGTTTTGGGATGTGAGATTCCAGTTATGTGTTCTGATGGGCCATGGGATGCGTCCTGTGGGTGTCAGGTGTAGACTGAGTTAAGAGCAATAGATATCTGGGGTGTGCGAGGAGGTTGGCTTGGGTTGGTTTGGTGCTTCGAGGTGGAGGTGTAGTTCTTCTGTAGAGTCGGTTGTGTTTGCCAAGTGTTCGGTAGAAGTAGAGTTGTTTTGTTAGATTAGTTTTTTTTTTTTGCTTGTTGCGTGTGTTATCAAGGAAAGTATTCCTAGTTTCAGGTGCTTGTCACGTATGCTTTGGTTACTCTAAGGAAATATTTTTCCTATATAGGGCCAGAGCTTGAGGGAGACGTCCTGAGAGTGGAGTGGCATCGGCATCGTTACCTCGAGGGAGACGTCCTGAGAGTGTGATGATGATGGTAAATATGAGTAATCAATATCTGACCGTGGCATGAGAATGGAACGGGATACGGACCTCGATGATTTTCTTGTGCGTTCGGTTTCGACGACCGGGATATCGGGTGTAGTGTCTTGGTCATGCATGTTCTTGTTTGATTGTTGCACGATCGATCGATCCAATTCTGGGTCTACAGCTGGTTGTAGATGTTCTTGTTTGATTGTTGTGCGATCAATTGGGCAGACCTAGGCATGATTTGTAAACATTGCATTTTTTGATATTTCGGGCTAGGAGCCTTGCGCGTTCTTGTAGGTTCTTATTGTTGATGGGGGTAGGCGCTTTAGAGTTTATTACGGATGACTCATGATCTGGAGACGGTGGTTTTTCAGAGTTGTATCGGGGACGGTGGTTCCTGTATACATATGGAGAGACGGTGGTACTCTCATGGAGACGGTGGTTTTCCTGTGTACGGATATTGGAACGGTGGTTTCCTTTATGGTACTGAGAGCCTATATTGGGACGGTGGTTTCCTCTATAGTGCTGGGAGACGGTAGTTCTGTCGGAGGGACGGTGTTTCCTTAGTGTGTGTGTGTGTGGATGAGTTCAAACGTAATAAATGTCTGAAAACATGCATATAAGCGTGGGCTTGGTTGTGGTCTTTTGAGATTATGTGAGAATCTCTGTGGGTATGGGCCGGTGCGGCCAGATTGTGGGGTATGGTGTCTTAGGATTCGAGGTCGAATCCAGTTTAGTGGGGGAGAATTGTAACATCCCGAAACCAAAGATTCAGTTTTTGGTAAGGGTGTCGATCGACACCATGGGAGGGTGTCGATCGACACCAAGTTCTGCGTTCGGTTCGGTTTAAGTTTTAATCGCGGGTTTTGGGCTCGGTTAAGCGTATAAATACGCCCTAGGGTTGCTCTAAATCAATAAGAAGATACAGAACTTTTATAAAACTTTTTATCAAAAACAGATCTAATCCAAAAAATAATCAAAACTCAGATCTGTTACCAAATGCGAACCAAAAAGTCAGATCTGTAACCAAAATCGGAGAAAAGCTCGAATTTGTAACCAAAATCGAATCAAAAGCTCACATTTGTAACCAAAATCAAATCAAAAAGAATAAATTCATGGATTACAATCGAATCAAAAGGAATTTACAGAGATTTACATAGACGAAAGAGAATCGAAAATCGTAGATCTATCCTCGTTGCGTTTGCGTCCAATGGAGGAGAGAGAAAATCGAAAACTCTAGATCCATCATCCTAATCCGATTTGCAATTTCAAAGAAGAAAATTTTGTGAGAGAGAAAATTTTGGATCTGGAAAACGAGTTTGTGAGAGAGATTAAAGAAGGGCAAAATTATAATTTGGTCAGTGAATAGTGGCACGCTCGTAATGATATTGTGAACAGTGGCATATTTGATTAAATTTTTGCCATGTGTGGCATATTTGTAATTGCCCCACTGTATAACATATTCTTCATCGTAATTCAATGTGACTGACATCATTTATGGTGTAATCTTAACAGAAAATAGAGCATTGTTAAGCTAAACACCTGAAATGTTTCTTCGGCATGAACCAACACCGTTTGGCGTTTGCCCATGTGTTTTGCTTGATTCATTGTGTAACACCCGCATTTTTTTTTTTAATAAATAATTAGTTCGGATTAAATGATCCCATAATCATTTAATCTTTAACGGCTAATTCAGGGTGAAAGACACACGGAAACATAACCAATATAAACCAAATAAAATACTAAATCAATTATTCTAGAATTCCATATTCAAACTAACCATTCTAGCAACCTAACCAGGTCCTAATAACACAACACCACGACACATAGTTTAGAGATCCTAATCATACCCTCGTCCCAGCCATGATTCCACGATATCGAACTTTTACCTACAACACATGGATAAAAGAGTTGCGTGAGTATTATCACAAATACTCAGTGAGGCGGTCATCCCGCCTACCGGTTACATAATAAGGATAACAATGCCAATTACTACAATTCATTCAACAGTTCATAATATTCCAATTTATCACAAGATTAATCAACAAACGATTCTCTACGTTCGAATTACCAACACAAGAATAAACGATACAAAAACCAGCATTTACTGACTCGGTGTCGATCGACACACCACCCTGGTGTCGATCGACACACCACAAATCAAAACGACAATATCAACAGGGTGTCGATCGACACAACCTCTAGGTGTCGATCGATACTCCACTCGCAGCCAAACTATCACGAACACAAAAACGTGGTGTCGATCGACACATCCTCTAGGTGTCGATCGACGCCTCGTTACAGAGACAAAAATCGACCTAATCCTCACATGGTTCGATTCCGATCAACGCATAACCAAACTACTACAATCATCACGATTTTCATACAATCAACACACAACATCCGTGAAATCAATAATAATTCCGCTACAACTAATTAACTGATAACCTAACCTTGATTACCCATAACCACGATCACGCACTCACCTTAGAAACGGATTGAAAGATGAAGAACCCTAATCCAAAGCATCTGATTTCGGATCAATTATCTCCTCAACCTCAGCTCCGAAACAGAATCGGAAAACTGTTCTGAAAACTAGACACAGAGACCTACACAACGGTATGTAGATCGTCTCCTAACTCTCACAGGATCGACGGAAAACCAGCCCGCAATCTTGCTAAACGAAACTGGAAAAACAGAGATTTCAGAACCGACTCCCTGAAATCAAACGAACACAGAGAACGGAGATTACCTCCGAATCAGGATCCAAAACCTGATCTAGAAACTAGACAGAACTATCTTTCCAACGGTATAAGGATCATCTCCTGATTCTCTCTGGTTCAACGGGAATCCTCCCTCGAAGCAGACTGATCGCAGATTCGAATCTGCAGAAACCTCTCTCACAAAAACAACGATAACTCAGAGAATACTCAACCAAATCACAAGAAGTTTTCGTCCACATCAAGAGGAAAGAACGGAGAACTTACACTCCAAATTTCGCTCCAATCCGACTTGATCTCCCCTGTCGTTTGCCTCCTCCAAAACCGAGCAGAAACTGCCCTCAACACCTCAACTCTCCCAAGGATCAACAAGGCTTCTCTCCCAGTCGAAACCCAAGCCTCTCACTCTGATTTCTGACCCTTAACATCACAAAAACGCAGCCAAAAACTCAGCCAAACGTTTTTATACTTGAACCCTAAGTTCCCCAAACCGGCCCAAACCGAAACGATCAAAACCGAAACATCTCGAACCGAAATTGGCATGTGTCGTGCGACACACTCCCTCTGTGTCGCGCGACACAGCGTCAAAACGCACAAAACCTTCGTGAATCAACGCGTGTCACACCGCACACAACCGACAAATCACATTTTCGGTTCACGGGCGTTACACATTGCCCGTGGATCTTAACTCTAATGTGAAACCAACATAGAACCGAAGTTTATTCAGATTGAGTAATATTATCCGAAACACCTGAAATATTCCCCAAAAATTGTTCAATTGTAGTAATAAAATTGGTAATATTCCAACGAACTCTCTTGAAATATTGTAAACCCGCAAAATAATAAGGAATAAACAAAATATAAATGGCAAAAAACTTGCTTAGGAAACAACGTTTTTTCTTCATATTTTGTTTGTGTAAAAGGAACTAGGTGGATGGCCCGCACCGTGTGCGGGTATGAGTTTTTTAGATATATAAGATGGTTTTAGTATTTAATAAGAAGAATTTAGCAAATTTTGGAATATTAAATATGCATGATTGGTTGTTTAAAAAAATAATACATGTTGCATAATTACTAATATTTGAATGTTATCTTGAAAGCAAAGGTGTTTTTGTTTTGTAGTTTTTGTATTTGTATTGAAATAAAAGCCAAACTGTGGATAATATAATGTACAATTTGAAGACACACACAAATGTAAAACTTCAAGAGAAAAATCATAAAACTAAACAAAGAGTTTTTTTCATGTGATTCACAAACGTTTTATACATACATAAATAATTTTTAAATTTCGTTAATGATAATACGTAACTAACTGAAAAAGCGGTTTGTGTGGCTAGATCTATATGTTTGTGTACGCTGCGAGTATATATGAGCATAAATTAAAGAAGACATAGAGTTTTTTCACGAGGTTCGTTTCCTACATCCCCGGGACCAAGTCCAGAATAAATCCACTAGAAAAGGCCGCAACCTACAATTGCTATATGGCATACCACCACTCTTTTCTACATGGACAAACTATGAAGATAGGTTTCAAGCCAGCAGCTTGACAACCAACCAGCAGCACCGGTGCAACGCTGTCTTCTCAACGGTTGCAATCTTCATAGACAAACCACCATCAATATGGTGGGACGACGCCACACACACATGTGTGCATCTCACAAAGGAACCCTAGGCGCGTAAGTTTTTCTGTCACCGCCTCGGCCTATTTTATAACAATACCAAAACCCTAAGCTTCTCACGTGATCTTCAAGGCCTCACATGATGTTGGGCTTCACCTCTCTTGTAATTGGGCTTTCTAATTCGAGCAGAACCCAAACTCACTTTTTCCGCATGTTGGAACAGATGTCTTGTTGTTCCAGCAGCTCATATCTTAATGCTTCAGCTCATATCTTGATGCTTCAAAAACCTCTCTTTCATTCTCCCCCTTTTTGATTGAATGTGTGCATCTAAGATCATCTTCAAACTCTTTAAAATCAGTATTCAACTCCCCCTCAGTGGTTACATCAATACTTTCGTTAGACTCACTTCTTTAGGTTCTCCATTGAGATTTGTTGGAGATGCATCCGCACTTTAATCTCCCCTTGCTTGGTTGGCACATTCATTCAAAAACTCAAGCTAATCAAGGAACAAGATGCTATATCACGCTCTTCCTCTGTTCTTGGTCATGTTCCAACAGTCCCTTTCCTGTTCCAACAAGTTTTTGTGCTCCAACTTTCAGATGATTATTAGCCAACTTTTACCACGATTTGCAGACAGATTTTCACTTTAATTGACAAGCCGCCAGTTTCTATCTCTTCCTTGCAATAAGGTCTTTCGAATAACACCTTAAATGTGGCCTAAACCTTCTTGAGTCGTCGGGAATACATGCTCAAAGTTGCCTCCTCATTCACGGATTTGCAGGTTTTCCTGCAGATTTAGCCACAAATAAACACTCATAACTTCTAGAGTTCATGTCGGAATCGAGCTTCGTCTGGTTCTGTGGAAAGCTCGCTTCGTCATCTTTGCAATGGTATCAAAACCGATTCTTGGTTTGTTCTGGTCTGCCGGGAAAATAGCTCGCAAAGTGGCTCGTCACATCTGATACTACCCCTTAGATTTTTCTTCAGATTTCTTCACCTCCATAACTGAGCTACTTCTCTTACCACAATTTTTGACTCTTCTTTGCTATCTCATACAAGAACTGGTCTCTCCCACATATTTTTTAAGCCCCAAAAACAAAATCCAAAAAAAACAAGCCCATTCAATCTTCTTCTTCGTTTGAATAAACATAAAAACCCTAATCTCATACTTCTCTCTTCTATCTATGCCACCAACACCTAATCCAGGATCATACTCGAAAATAAGAACGAATCTCTATCGAGTCCCGCTCTGATACCAATTGAAAAAGCGGTTTGTGTGGCTAGATCTATATGTTTGTGTACGCTGCGAGTATGTATGAGCATAAATTAAAGAAGACATAGAGTTTTTTCACGAGGTTCGTTTCCTACATCCCCGGGACCAAGTCCAGAATAAATCCACTAGAAAAGGCCGCAACCTACAATTGCTATATGGCATACCACCACTCTTTTCTACATGGACAAACTATGAAGATAGGTTTCAAGCCAGCAGCTTGACAACCAACCAGCAGCACCGGTGCAACGCTGTCTTCTCAACGGTTGCAATCTTCATAGACAAACCACCATCAATATGGTGGGACGACGCCACACACACATGTGTGCATCTCACAAAGGAACCCTAGGCGCGTAAGTTTTTCTGTCACCGCCTCGGCCTATTTTATAACAATACCAAAACCCTAAGCTTCTCACGTGATCTTCAAGGCCTCACATGATGTTGGGCTTCACCTCTCTTGTAATTGGGCTTTCTAATTCGAGCAGAACCCAAACTCACTTTTTCCGCGTGTTGGAACAGATGTCTTGTTGTTCCAGCAGCTCATATCTTAATGCTTCAGCTCATATCTTGATGCTTCAAAAACCTCTCTTTCACTAACTGTTATTATTAATTAGAATTTATTTATTTATATAAACTTTATTAATAAATAATAGTTTTTTTTTCTTTTGGACTTTGTTAATTGAGATCTTTTTTTATTTTTGTTTTTCTTTCTTTCTTTTTTCTTTCCTTCTACTTAGTTTATAGAGATATTTTTGGCATAGACACATAATAAAGGATAAATTATGAAAAACTCATTTGAAAACTAAACGTGCATACTAATTTATGATATGTAAATGATTTTATGTTGAAACTATTTTCAAAACTTTGGTAATGAAAATGTTAAAATTGTGTTTTGAAAAAAAGATTGTTGTTTTAGTTTTCCACAAAAAAAAATCATTAACTTTTCATTAGAGATTAGTGTCATTATTCATATTTGCCATATCATGTTTCTATTGTTGAAAGGAATATTTGGAATATTTTGATAACGCTGGTATCTATTTGGAATATTTCATGTTTATTGAGTATTACTTTTCAGAATATATTATCTTATAAGAAGATTAATTTCTATAGCCAATCAAAACAATAAAAATGTTTTATATAAAATTTAGTATGGAAGTGAGTATACTATAAAATGTATTATACAATTTGATTAATTTGTTTCTATATATTATGTATATATAACTGTTTTATTTAGATTAATATGGAGTGAGGGTTAAATGTATGATAAGTTTTTTTGTTTGTAAAAGAATTAGTATTTTTTTTCAAAAATGTTTTATCGGTTGATTTTTTTTTTAATCCGAAATTGGTGTGACCAAAAAAAAAATCTGAAATTTGTTGTTAATTTATACAAAAGATCCCATAATTGTTCATTTTTAATTGATATAATAGTTTTAAAATAAATAAAAGATCAATTAGCAATTTAAGCCATGTCATCTTTACATGTCATCCTTCCATTTCATAGTTTTTAACCAATCAAATTAAAACAATTAAGTTTTTCACTAATTGGACTTTGCTTTTAATAGTAAGAGGATTTAACCGCAGTGATTGGTTGAGACTTTTTTTTTGTTAGTTGAGACTTTAATTGTATACATTGTTACTTTAACATGAATCTATGAAATTTGCTATGGCTTTTTATTTCTTATATTAAGGCTATGGCTTTTTTAAAGAAATAAAAAAATATATTTTTGGGTTTCAAGAAAAACAATGTAACAGAGACAAAAATGTCAAATTTGGGATGTGATAGATTTTAGGGATTTGAAAGATTTTAGGGACTTTGAAGGTTAAACTCTGATTGGTGGAAATAATGGCTTTTAAAATTGAATTAAATTTTAAAGTTCTTAATGTCTAATCACCAATCACCCCCTATTTTTTGTCTGGATTCCAGAATAATGATTTAAATTTTGCTTGAAAAGGGCTTTGGTCTATATAGAAAGACGTATGTGCGTGTGCCTTACCTTTTAAATCTTCGAATAACCAAGTTAAAAAAGAAAAAAAAACATCATGCTTGACAAAATCCTACAATAGCAAAACTTTGAGCAATTTGTTTTTAGTCAACAATCTTAAAAAACAAAATTAGTTACAAAGTTCTCTAACCTCGATGTCTTTATTGATCTTCACGTGGCAACTCGAAACGACACAATGGACAAAAAGGACTGGTCGCAAACCAGTTTACAATACACTCATCGTCAAAGTCATGTCCACATGGTAAAATCACAAGTTTTTCTCCATTCTTAAACTCCTCCAAACAAATTGTGCACTTGTCACCCACGAGAGAGCTAGTCTTGTTGTATATTTTCCTGGTTAGGGACTTCACCACGGGGTTGCTTGTGTTGGGAATGTCCTGAAATCATTTGTACATTACTCTAATTAAAGTTGTAATGTCGAGGTTTGACAATTGTATAATATTGGATAGTTATAATGTTTTGCTAGAAGCTGCTTATAACTTATGGGTCTAAAACCCCATTACTAATATTATGCAATCCTATAGGGTCACACACCTAAGCAAACTATATCATTAATAAATTGGGATTTAATAATAAAATATATATATATAGAATATATGATATACGGATATATATATAAATTTGTATTAGTATTTTTGGAATAATATATACGATATTTATATATGATATAAATGATCACGTGCAAGTAACTTAGGCGGCAAGAAAAGTCATTGATGGGCTTGGGCCATTAGGTTACATGACGTTCGTTATATATATGATATAATGATGGTTGATTATTGACTCAATCTCTCACGCGGAAAACCAAAAGTAGTCAGATTAAAACCCTAAGGAAAAAGACAAAATAGTTTGTCTTGTTAAACTGAGATATAGATCTCTACGGCACTAGCATCCCGTTTGATCTAGTTTGTGTGCATGTGGATACCGATAGAGGCACGACGTTTGAAGTGCTATTAAACCTAGATCAATCTCAATCCATCTTTCCGCTGCAGTTGATCCAGGTATATCCAAAACTCTGTAGACTAGATTTGATTCAATATTTACACGCATTCTGGAAATTGAATTCGAAACTATTTATTTATAAAGTGTTATAAATCGGAACGAATTCCAACAGTGGTATCAGAGCGTACGTGTATAATATTGAAATTGGTCTAGTTTAATATATGATATTATTTTAATCATGTTCGATTGTTTGATTTTGATGTTTGGTATATTATGTATATCGATACATATATGCTGCATCGTTCGATATATTGATATCGATGTGTCTATTAAGTGTTTTACTAATATAATATAAATACAAACATCTTGTGGATGATTATTATGATACCTTGGAACATATATAAATTTGTGAAATTTATTTGTTGAAACATGCTCATGATAATGTATAGAATCGGGTTTCAGTTGCTGGAACATGTAAACTATAATTCGATTATAGAGTTTTACAGTGTTCGATCATTGTCCGAGTAATAATCTATGTGAAAAGGTTTCACTGTGTAATTATTAGATATACGTAAACTGTAATTTGATTACATGTGATTACTGTGTATGCATGGACTAATGTGTTTGTTATTTATCATGCATGATTGATTTAATAATATTATATGCATGCGATTGATTGAGAATCTCGTTCGCATGTGTTTGGTCACTGTTGCTAATCGTATTACTAAATCAAATCAAAGTCCCTCGATCCAAAGTTCCTGCTAACGGTTGATTTGAGTTTTCGATTAACGGCATAGTTGTAAAAGGATCCAGAACCTGTGAGATTCAATCCGAATTAATCATGAGAATAATTAATGACTTTAATTTGATTAAGGAAATTTAATTATTAACGATCCAATTATATACATATTAGATATGTGTTATATATATTTTATATAAATATAAATTGGGTTAAAAATTAATTCCTCAATTTAATATCAAGTATTTTTGATGCCTCCCCAATCTTTACAACTGTCAAGGCTTATTCGTTGTGCGATGGGCCTGTCAAGCAGGGTGTCCACTTCTACATAAGTGAGGGAGATGGTAATGGTTACCATATGAATTGAGATTGGTTTACTTGACTAGGCCATCAAAATGGTTTTGGGCTTAGAGGTATATGTTGGATTAGACATAAGATGTCATCTAACAACCAAGAGTTATATTTGATATAATTAGCAAAGTTGTTGCTTACCTAAATAGCTAGTATTCAGGCGATGAGCCAAAGCTCACTTGAATTCTAGTAAAATAAGGATCTTGGATCATTATATTCATTTGAGGAAACATTGTTTTGAATATAATGCGAGTTTTCTTAATTGTTAAGATTTCTCATTTCCTGAACATCATAACTAAAACTTTTTCTTTTCTTTTTACTAGTTATGTCTAAAACCCTCATCAGAACTCTTTCTCGTTGCGATCCGTCCTTGAGAAGGACAAGTTAAATGGATCCAACTTCCTTGATTGGTATCGGAACTTGAGAATCGTTCTCAAGCAGGAGAGAAAGGACTACGTCCTTGAGAAAGTTCTCCCTGAGAAACTAAGGTCCAATGCCTCACATGCAGTATATGATGCTTGGAATAAGCATTACTATGATGTGGTCGATGTGCGTTGTCTGATGTTTGCTACCATGAACTCGGACTTGCAGAAGCAATATGAGAAAGTGGCATTGCCTATCGAGATGATCACTAGCCTGAAAGCGAGGTTTCAGGAGCAGACTCGAATTGAGAAATACCAGACGGTTAAATCTCTATTTGAGTGCAAGCTACCAAAGGATGTTCCAGTGAGTCCTCATGTCATAAAGATGATGGGTTATATTGATAACCTGAGGAGACTGGATTGTCCTATTAGCCAAGAGTTGGCTACTGACATCATTCTGCAGTCACTGCAGTCGAGCTATGATAAGTTCATCAAGTACTACATCAAGAATGACTTGACAAAGACGTTGACTGAACTGCATGACATGCTCAAGACAGCTGAGCTCAATATCAAGAAGGGCAAAAGGTTTGAGAAACCTGGTAAAGACAAGGGTGAGAGAAAGGCCGTCCAGATTGTGAATCAGGATAAGCCCGAGTCTCCCACTAAACCCAAGTCTGGCCCATCTGATGATGATACATGCAGCTACTGTGGGGAGCCAAGGCATTGGAGGAGAAAATGCAAGAAATACATGGAAGATTCTATGGAAATAATGAAGATGTATGAGACTTCTTCAGGTATTTATGTTATTTCAAGTTCTATCTTATGGGTATTAGATACCGGTTGTGGTGCTCATATTTGTTGAAATATGCAGGACCTGAGCAACAGTAGAACGTTGAAGAAGGGACAAATGGAGATGCTCAACAGGAATGAAGCAAGAGTTGCTGCATTAGCTGTAGGAAGTTTCCATTTGTAGTCGCCTTCAAGCTTGGTTTTAGAAACTGAATAATCGCTATTATGTACCTGCTAAGAGCAGAAATGTCATTTCATTTTCTTGTATGATTTTGAATGATTTTAATTTGATAAAAGACAAATGTTGCTCTTTTGATCTCAATGATATGTTCTATAGTAGCACCCCATTAGAGAATGGGTTTTATTTCGTAAACCAATCTATGCCTGTCTATAACATAAACATCAATCGGTTCTCTAGCATTGTCGTTTGGGCTACAGAGGATTCAAAAGTTCCATAGTGATGGGCCTTTGGGCTCACTTGATTGTGAATCATGTGAGAAATGTGAATCATGCTGTTGAACAAAATAACTAAGGCCCATTTTATCAAACTAAATGAAAGGGCCAACGAATTATTGGGCCTTATACATACAGATGTGTGCGGCCCGATGAGCAACAGTGCTAGAGGAAATTTTTAGTACTTCACTGATGGCTTCAGTAGGCATGGCTATGTTTATCTAATGAGTCACAAGTCGGAATCCTTTGAAAAGTTCAAGGAGTTCCAGAATGAAGTACATAATCAAATTGACAAAAGTATTAGACCTATTCGATCAGATCGCGGAGGAGAATACTTAAGTCAAGAGTTAAGTGATCATCTTAGAGAGTGTGGAATTGTTTCACAGCTCACTCCTCCTGGAATGCCCAAATGGAATGGAGTTTCCAAGAGGAGGAATCAGACCTTATTGGATATGGTTCGATCAATGATGAGTCACACAGATCTTCCATTATCCTTGTTAGGGATACGCTCTAGAAATGTCTGCGTTTACACTAAATAGGGTTCCATCAAAATCGATTGCAAAGACACCACATAAGATGTGGACAAGAAATGTTCCAATTTGTCTTTCCTGAAAATTTGGGATTGTAAGGCTTGTGTAAAACGTTTACCAAACTTGCACCCAAATCCGATAAAGTGCTACTTCGATTGGTTATCCTAAGGAAACCAAGGCTTACTACTTCTACAACCTTTCTGAGAACCAAGTGTTTGTTGCTAAGAACTATGTTTTCTTGAGAGAGATTGTCTTTCCAAGAAGAACAGTGGGAGTGAAGTACAACTCGAAAAATGTTCGAGAATCACAGGAGACTACTCGACCTGTTAAGGAAGAGCAGTAGCTGGATCTGCAAAGAGTTGTAGAACCTACACCTGTGGTGCCTGAAGTTCGCAGATCCGAAAGGATTCGTAACGATCACGAGAGATATGGATTTCTTGTGACCAATTGTCATGACTTGTTGATTATTGACAATGACGAGCCTGCGAATTTTGAATAAGCAGTGTTGGGCCTGGACTCCGAAAAGTGGCTTGGAGCCACTAGATCCGAAATGGGATCCATGTCAGAAAAACCAGGTATGGTACTTGGTAGATTTACCTGATGGTGTAAAAGCCATTGAGTGTAAATGGATCTTCAAAGGAGAAGACTGACGTGGATGGATATATCCAGATATACAAAGCTAAGTTGGTGACTAAAGGTTTCGAGCAAACCCATGGTATGAATGTGAAGAGACCTATTCCCCAGTCGCTATGCTTAAATTCATTTGGATTATCCTAGCAACTGCCATTTATCATGGTGATGAGATTTGGCTGATGGATGTGAAAAACAGTTTTCTTTGATGGAAATCTGGAAGAGGATGTGTACATGACACAACCTGAGGTTTCACAGATCCTGTAAATGCTGGGAAAGAATGCAAGCTTCATTGATCTATTTATAGATTGAAGCAAGCATCAAGGAGTTGAAATCTTCGTTTTGATAAAGCTGTCAAAAGGTTTGACTTCATCAGGAACGAAAAGGAACCGTGTGTTTACAAGAAGACTAGTGGGAGTGTAGTTGCATTTCTTGTTATGTATGTAGATGACATACTTCTTCTCGGAAATGACGTTTCGTTGCTTTAGTCCTTTGAGACTTGGCTTGGAAGTTATTTTTTTTCAATGAAAGGCATGGGTGTAGCCGCGTGCATTCTAGGAATAAGAATCTATAGAGATAGATTGGGTAGGCTGATTGGATCGTGTCAAGATGCTTATGGTGATAAGGTCTTGGACAGATTCAGTATGCATGATTCCAAGAAGGGCCTCATACCAATGTCTCATGGCATTAATCTTGGCAAGACGCAGTGTCTCTGGACGCTGGCTGAGCAAGAATGTTTGAGTAAGATTCCCAGGCGTATGCAGTGGAATCTATCAATAAATGCCATGACCTGCACTCGCCAGATATTGCTTGTGTTTTAAGCATGACGAGTAGATACCAATATGATCCACGTGAAAGTCACTGGACAGTTACCAAGAATAATCTCAAGTATTTGAGGAATACTAATGATAGGAGCTTGGTGAACTGAGGAAGTAATGGTTTTTGTTGAGAGTGGTTAGACGGACAAAGATAATTTCTGGTCGGAACCTGGTTATGTCTTGTGTCTATATGGCGGTGTGGTTTATTGGAAAGGGTTCCAAGCAGAGCACCGCAGCCTGCGGTTTGTTGGAAAGGGTTCCAAGCAGAGCGCCACAGCCTCTCCCACGACCTAAGCATGAGTTTTATTCTCCTGCTGTAGGTATAGGATATATTAAGATGTGATCTTGATTCTAGTGGGAGTTGTAATGGATTTAGTTATACTATGATGATGAAATACTTTGGTTATGTCATGATGAAATTGTTTCATGTATTATTTAATTATTGGATAATTGAATAATAGTCCCAAAGTAATTTATGGCATTTTATAGGTCATCAAGTTGAGGACTTGATCATGAAACCCTATAAGTGATAAATGACATAGATTATATTTTGTCCCTGGTCAAGGTTGTTAAAGTGGGACACTGACAACCACGTGAGACTGGTATGTGAGGTGACTGATGACTAAGTTTCATGGAGTCATTAATAAGAGTATTAAAGTCAATCACATAGATATGTGTTAGAGAACACAGGATCGGACATGACCCGCTAATGAGAACTCTACAGGATAGTTATATAAGTGTCATAAGAGGTTCTCATTACGACTATAGAGTATAGTCCTTAGACCTGAGTTCATCATGATTTCTTATACATGAATTAGTCTGTTTTGACTCTGTCAAACGTCAACCGTAAAAGGTGATTATAAAGGCAGTGATTGGGCATACTATGAAGCGTGTAAGGAACAGGGATGGAATAAGATGGGATTTGTCCCTCCTATTTAACGGGAGATAAATATCTCTGGGCCTATCGAAGATTTGATACTGAAAAATGCATGGTCGTGCTCAAACGAGGTGAAAGTTAGTCGTTTGTTTTATCAGTATAAATCAGAGTTCGATAAACGTGATCTAGCTGAATAAGGATGACACAGTTTCTTGCCTTATGCTATGATCGAGATATAGAGACGAAGGGATTATAGGAATAAATGATTCCAGTACAAGTGGGAGATTGTTGGGAATGTCCTGAAATCATTTGTACATTACTCTAATTAAAGTTGTAATGTCGAGGTTTGACAATTGTATAATATTGGATAGTTATAATGTTTTGCTAGAAGCCGCTTATAACTTATGGGTCTAAAACCCCATTACTAATATTATGCAATCCTATAGGGTCACACACCTAAGCAAACTATATCATTAATAAATTGGGATTTAATAATAATATATATATAGTATATATGATATACGGATATATATATATATATATTTGTATTAGTATTTTTGGAATAATATATACGATATTTATATATGATATAAATGATCACGTGCAAGTAACTTAGGCGGCAAGAAAAGTCATTGATGGGCTTGGGCCATTAGGTTACATGACGTTCGTTATATATATGATATAATGATGGTTGATTATTGACTCAATCTCTCACGCGGAAAACCAAAAGTAGTCAGATTAAAACCCTAAGGAAAAAGACAAAATAGTTTGTCTTGTTAAACTGAGATATAGATCTCTACGGCACTAGCATCCCGTTTGATCTAGTTTGTGTGCATGTGGATACCGATAGAGGCACGACGTTTGAAGTGCTATTAAACCTAGATCAATCTCAATCCATCTTTCCGCTGCAGTTGATCCAGGTATATCCAAAACTCTGTAGACTAGATTTGATTCAATATTTACACGCATCCTGGAAATTGAATTCGAAACTAATTATTTATAAAGTGTTATAAATCGGTACGAATTCCAACAGCTTGCCGGTCTAATTTTGGACTCATCATGCGCTTCAAAGTCATCGAAGGAACGAGGAGGAAGAACACGAATAGTAAACCACAGAGACAAAGCACAATATGTGCTATAGTCACCTGAGGAAGTCAATTCAATGACACGGCCAATGACTTCTTCGGTCAGCAAATGCAATGTGGGTTCGTGAGGGAAACCTGCTTCCATAAAAAGCTCATCCAGTTCTTCTTTGCAACCAAGTCCTTGTGGGGGTCGAAACCAACACAACTAGAATTTGTAAGAGTTCTAGGGAAGCTTGTGAGATTTCTATGGTAAGCTAGGGCCAAGAAAGATGTAAAGAGATTGTTTATTACTCAGAAAAGCTTTGAGTACAAGTATTCGTCTTGAAAATTGCGGATCCCCCTTGGGGTGTTTACAAAGGTCTATTTATAGTCTAAGCTAAGCCGACTCCGTCTCCTAAGTCCCTGCGGATTCACCTCGCCTGGGTCGGCTGCGTCAATGCTGTGGGCTTTGTTGTCTAGACCGGACCGCCTTAATGCTAGTGGACCGAAGAGTGTATTGGGCCGAGAGCATGGTCGGCAATCCAGAGAAGGCCGTGGTCGGGAGTTGGACCGAAGCCACGATCGGTCGCTCTATGGGCCGAGGCCGACCATGCGATCGGTCGCTCCATGGGCCGAGGCTGACCATGCGGTCGGTTATTCCATGAGGCGAGGCCGACCATGCGATCGGTCGCTCCATGAGGCGAGGCCGACCATGCGATCGGTCGCTCCATGAGGCGAGGCCGACCATGCGATCGGTCGCTCTATGAACCGAGGCCGACCATGCGGTCGGTCGCTTCATGAACCGAGGTCGCGGTCGCTCCGTGGGCCGAAGCGTTCGGTCGGACCGGCCGAAGCTGTGGTCGGTCCTCCAGGCCGAAGTTATGGTCGGTCGCACCACGCGAGGCCGTGGTCGGCTTCGGCGACCCGAACACACCTTCATCCGTCAAGTCTACGATGGTCTCTCATTTCGTCCAGACAACTTCCATGATTTCCCCTTTTGCTTCGCAAGAGGACTTAGGCGACGTTATGCCTTCCTTTTCGAGAACCCGGAGGGCCATTTGTTCAGTCAACTTGTCTTTGGACGTTAATGTTGAGCGGGTGAAAACCGACCCCAACAGTTAGCCCCCCAGCTCGGTAGTGTTTAGAGATAACAGTACCGAGTTAAAGATGTATTGGGTATCAGCGTTAACGTTCAAAGTCATGGCGTTTTGCTTGCATAACCACTCACACAGCAGTAGAGGGTGACTTCATACTTGAGGTTTTAAGACTCCGCAAGCATTCTGAAGGTTTCAAGACTTCCTGCTTTGTTTGCTGAAGCTGCTGCGCTTTTAAAACATTTTTCCTTTTCGAAGGTTTTAAGACTCCGTGTCCCGAATGCCGATGAGGATGAAACCGATGAGGATGAGGAGGCCGATGACTGGCTGTCTCCCCTTGTTTATGGCTTAGTTTATTTTTTGCTCATGAATGAGGCTTCGTTTGCTCATGCCTGAGGCTTTGTTTGCTCATAAATGAGGCTTTGTTTGCTCACGAATGAGGCTTCGTGTGCTCACGAATGAGGCTTCGTTAAGAAGAGAGCACGCAAATGCGTTCTCATCTCCTTATCTGCCAACGTTGCTGTTGGGCTTTGCATAATGGTGCTGTTCTCTAAACACGTCTGTCTGAGAACGAGTTCACCTTGATTTTGACCAGAGTGTATCCTGGGTTTCTGAATGACACGTTCAAGGTATAGGCCAAACGGAGGTCATTAGCAGCTGCATTACCAACGACGTTGTTGGGTTTCTGAGTGATCAGGGGGTCATCCGGAGACGATTCTGAACACTGGAATTTATATAGCGCGCTGTATCCGTTGTGGATGTCATTGTGTTCGTATCTCTACACTATTACTGTGGCCAGCAATAATAGATGTAGAACGACTCTACTCGAATAAAGCTTTGATCAGTCCGTAGAGGACAAGCTGTTCTCATGATGAGTGATGTGGCGAGTGTTTGTTGTGTGACGATGAGGTTGTCACTGGGGTTGGTGTCGTATGAGCTCATCCGGAAGGAGGCTGAAGTGAAACGTAATTCCCCCCCCTTTTGATGGAGGGGAGCAACTGAACCTATCCGAAGACAGGCTGCCTACGTACCCTTTGCAGGGATCAAGTCGCTTCGTAGTTCATTGCAAGAGCTTCTAAGAGGGTGGTGGTGTCACAGCGGACTGGATGGGCTCGTCCGCGTGCTTGGTTTTCCCGCCCCTCTTAGCGCGAACTTCTTCTTCGCTTCGAGCGAAGTCTGCAGCGCGGTGGAGAGCATCCTGGATGGTCGCGGGTGGATTGACAGTCAATTCCTGCCAGAATGGAGAAGGGCAGCGGAGTGCTCCTCTCAAGGCCTCCAGCGCGGATGTGTTGGTGATACCGTCCACCTTTGACAGTGTATGCTTGAATCTTGTCACGAAAGACCGCAGGCTTTCATTCTCACCCTGCTTGTTCGTCCACAGCTCCGCATCATAGATCTTTCCTTCGGCGAAGATGTTGTAATGCTGCACAAACATCTCTGAAAATTGATCGAAGGTGTGGACTGAATTCTTCTCCAGCTTGTAGAACCACTGGAGGGCAGGCCCTTTGAGGCTCTCTACGAACAGTTTGCAGTAGCCAACGTCTTTCTCGGCTACTGTGAAGTTTGCCCTTCCCAAGGCGACTTCGAATTCCATCAGATGTATAGCAGGGTCAGTGGTTCCTTCATAGATTGGAAGCTTGATTTTTCCGGGATCGGAGATTGGAGTTCTCGCGACCCTCTCAGCGAAGGGTGTGTTCCGTGCTTTCTCGAGCATAGAGGCGATCCCAGGAGCCTTCGCCGTGCTCCGGTACATCTGTAGTTGGGTAGCCTTTAGGTCAGAGGCGACCTGGTCTAACTGGGCTTTTAGCGCAGCGACCTCTCCATCCCGGAAGCCTTGCGGAGCCCTGCGCTCTTGTTCCCTCCTGTAGAGCTCCGCTATGATCGCATCTCCTTCTTCTGCGGCCGTAGCATGGTCAACTTCTAGGTCGACTCGGGCATGTCTTCGAGGAGGCAGATCCTCATCTGATTCTCCAATCATGCGCTCGGGAGTTAGATCGGATTCCCGACGAGGCGGTGGTGGAGGCAAATCCTCTGGATCTGTGCGAGCAGCCCGAGGTGGTAGCTCTTCGTGTCGAACCCTCCGATTGGTTCGAGGCGTGGCAAAGCTGAGGCGTGTCGGACAGACACAGGACCTCCTGCGCTTCCTTCTCTTGAGCGATTGCAGCTCGCTCGCTGTATGTTCAGTTTTCTTCATCAGAGTCTCAAGCATCTGCTTGATCTCCGCGAGATCCGCAGGGTGGTTAGCGGCGCGAGGCGCGGTGTTCTCCATGGAGTTGTTTCTTTCCTCGTCGTGCTGGTGAGACGAAGATCCTTCGTTGCTCATGGTGTTGCTTGACATCTTCGTAGGTAGTCTGAAAACCTAGCTCTTCTTGTGTCAGACAATCTCTAAGCTCCCCTTAGTCGGCGCCAAATTGTGGGGGTCGAAACCAACACAACTAGAATTTGTAAGAGTTCTAGGGAAGCTTGTGAGATTTCTATGGTAAGCTAGGGCCAAGAAAGATGTAAAGAGATTGTTTATTACTCAGAAAAGCTTTGAGTACAAGTATTCGTCTTGAAAATTGCGGATCCCCCTTGGGGTGTTTACAAAGGTCTATTTATAGTCTAAGCTAAGCCGACTCCGTCTCCTAAGTCCCTGCGGATTCACCTCGCCTGGGTCGGCTGCGTCAATGCTGTGGGCTTTGTTGTCTAGACCGGACCGCCTTAATGCTAGTGGACCGAAGAGTGTATTGGGCCGAGAGCATGGTCGGCAATCCAGAGAAGGCCGTGGTCGGGAGTTGGACCGAAGCCACGATCGGTCGCTCTATGGGCCGAGGCCGACCATGCGATCGGTCGCTCCATGGGCCGAGGCTGACCATGCGGTCGGTTATTCCATGAGGCGAGGCCGACCATGCGATCGGTCGCTCCATGAGGCGAGGCCGACCATGCGATCGGTCGCTCCATGAGGCGAGGCCGACCATGCGATCGGTCGCTCTATGAACCGAGGCCGACCATGCGGTCGGTCGCTTCATGAACCGAGGTCGCGGTCGCTCCGTGGGCCGAAGCGTTCGGTCGGACCGGCCGAAGCTGTGGTCGGTCCTCCAGGCCGAAGTTATGGTCGGTCGCACCACGCGAGGCCGTGGTCGGCTTCGGCGACCCGAACACACCTTCATCCGTCAAGTCTACGATGGTCTCTCATTTCGTCCAGACAACTTCCATGATTTCCCCTTTTGCTTCGCAAGAGGACTTAGGCGACGTTATGCCTTCCTTTTCGAGAACCCGGAGGGCCATTTGTTCAGTCAACTTGTCTTTGGACGTTAATGTTGAGCGGGTGAAAACCGACCCCAACAGTCCTTCATCTTCTGTGAAGTCCTCCGCGAGCCACGTAATCGAGAATGTTTGGACCGAATCATCCATGTTATCACTCCACGTGACCATGGTTGCACAAGCTTTGATTGTGCCAGCATCTGAGGCCGTTGGATTGCTGTCGATTTCATGGTTGAAATATAATCGGCCTCCCATGACGAAAAGGCGATCTGGTTTTTAGGGTTTTTGTTTTATTTTGTAGGACTAGGATCTTTATAACTAATACATGGGGTTGGGATATTTATAAAGGCGGAGGATTGTGTCAGTTTCTTCGTAGGACTAGGATCTTTAAATGCCCGAGATTAGGTTTCGTTTATTTGCCTAATTAGGACTCGAAATATCGTAAACATCGTTTATTTGCCTATTTCGCGGGGGAATATCGTATATTAAATTTTAAATATAAAGAAATAAAAAATGACGATTTAGAGAGTAAACATCTACTAGTACATTATGTATAATTATTATGATAAAAGTAAGTACACTAAAACTCGAAAAACACGAGTTTAAAACGTTTACCGGAATTCGTAACCATAAAACAATTATTGCGAAAAAAACGCAACCTTTGGAAATAACTATAAAGTGATTATTTTTGAAAAGACACAATCATAAAGCGGATATATCTATAAAAAAAAGACGCAACCCTCCGAAATAACTTTAAAACGGTTAACAGAATTCAGAACTCTTGACAAAAAGGTAATATCAAAAAGACGCAACTATCGAAAATAACTACTTTACATTTTTTATGAAAAGTCACAATCCAAATATATTTTTTTTCGGATCATTATAGAAATCCTAAATTTAAAAACGCACTAGATGTACCACCAATTTCAGGGAAAAAAATAGTTGAAAATTTCATCAAATTTTTATATGTAAAACTTATTATTAAATTTGCATGATCATAAGAATCCCAAATTTACTCACACAAATCAAAAGTTTTAGGAATTTTTGTAATACTAAAAAGATAAAAAAAATAAAAAAATTGAAAACAATTATACGACATTTTGTATTATTACCATGCTTTAAAATAATTAAAAAAATTGATAGCCATAAAATGAACTAAATGTTAAACGAAAGAAATAAATAGGAGGTTTTTTCGAAGAGACACGACTCAAAAGAAACAACCTGACACGACTCTACAAAATAACCATAAAGCGGTTATTTTTGAAGAGACGCGACCTTAAGAATTCCAAAGGGCACAACCTTTCAAAATATTCAAAAGTGATTATTTTCACTTTATGGTTTTCAAAATATATATCAAGGATATTTGTTGGTGAGCTATCATGATACAATAACTATAGTTGTAATCGATATCTATTTTGTAAAAAAATGGAATACATGTCCAAAATAAAATAAGGGGGAATTGCTAAAAATGACCCATAATTTGTTCTCGTTAACAAATGTAGACCCCTTATGTTATGTTTGGCAAAACTAACCCAAAAGGGTTATGAAAAGACAATTACATCCCTTCTGAACATACAAAAAAAAAGGAAACCAAATGACAATATCACCCTCCAGAAATCTACTTTTCAGTATTAGAGACTGCTAGTAGAGTTTCGATAGAAGTCTATCAAGTGGACTACGAATGAAGTCTATACTGCATTTTTGTAGACTTTTTTGGCCGTCTACTGTATAATTAATTAGAATATTTAAATTATCGAATTAAAAAAAATAGTTTGATTGAAACATTACATTATATTCATGAAGAAACTATAAACAAATGTGATGTATGAAAAAAAAATTTCAATAAATTGAAACTAATTAAACTTAGTAAGATAATTTAGATTGTAATAAAAAAATATATTAATATTGAAATTTATAGTAAACAAATACATGGGATACCAAATTAAGCTTCCATATGACCATATGTTTAGATATTGATGAGGTAAAATGTTGGTAGATATAGTTGTTTGATTACAAGTTTCATGAGTTTATGGTTGTAATGGTATGGGTTTAGGGGTTTGTATTTATGGTTTAGGGTTTAGAGTAAACAACTTTATATAGATTATAGTGTAGAGTTTGATTTTTTAAGTTGAGTTAACTATAATGTGATGTTAAATATTGATTTATGTATGTTTCCGAGTTACGAGTCCGAAATATGTGTAATGATTTGACATTACTAATTGGAAACATGTTTTTACAATTAAGGTTAAATTTAGAGTTTTATAATTTTTATATTTAAAATGTCAAATTTGCATAAAATTGTTATATTGTGAATATATAAAACGTTTTGAATGTTTGATATATGATCTTATTTAGGATTTTGATTTTTTTTTTTGAGACTAATCAATTTAGAAGACTTGTGATGAAGTCTATTTTAGTTTTCAGACTGCTTGTGAAGTCTACATAGCGTTTACAATTTCGTTTGAAATATAGGGTTTCGTTCTGAATTTCAGGTTTCATAGACTTCTAATGAAGTCTGCTAAACCAGAAATTTTAACCTAACCAAATTTTTTTAACACCATATATAAGGAAAATTTACATTGAGGTTACCCTAGTTTTCTATAATAAAAACCTCAATCTCTCTCTAGAACGGCGCCTCCACTCTTTCTTTTCCAGATCTATAATCAACATCACGAGGTTAAACCCTCACACACGAACATTAAATACAAAATGGTTTATGATGCAATATCAAAAAAAGAGTGAATCAAGGTTTTTAATACATGATTTTATTTTAATAATATCATCCTCATAACTTCAAATAAAAGTCAAAGGATTCTTATTCAATGAAAAAGCTAAATTAGTGGCAATAAGACTATTATTTGATATAGCTAATTTTCTTCTTTTGTGTAAATGTAAATATTTTCTATTAATGTAAGTTATTGTAAAGATTACCATGTAAGAGCTATAAAAAGCTCAATTGTTCCATTGTAAAAATATGTAGAAATTTTTGGAAAAAATAGAATTTTCTCTAAAGCTTAGGCTTTGTTTTGTTTATCTAAGTTAGGTGAGATTCCTTTACTTAGTAAACATTTTAATCTATGTCTCTTGTGTACGATTTCTTGAGAATAGATTTGTGAACTCATCACAAGGGCTTTCACACCCTTGGGTGGCGTTCTTCGATCCATCAAAACTTGTCAACTTTGATATCTTGTGATCAATAAGATTTGGTGTGATTCCGAGTCTTATATCATTTGGTATCATAAAGATTACCATGTAAGAGCTATAAAAAGCTCAATTGTTCCATTGTAAAAATATATAGAAATTTTTGGAAAAAGAGAGTTTTCTCTAAAGATTAGGCTTTGTTTTATTTATCTAAGTTAGGTGAGATTCTTATACTTAGTAAACATTTGAATCTATGTCTCTTGTGTGCGATTCATTGAGAATAAATTTGTGAACTCATCACAAGGGCTTTCACACCCTTGAGTGGCGTTCTTCGATCCATCAAAGCTTGTCAACTTTGACATCTTGTGATCAATAAGATTTGGTGTGATTTCGAATCTTATATCATTTGTTATCAGAGCTAAAAGCTCCTATCATCTATCTTTTTATTTTCTTTTCTGTTTTGTTTTCTTTCTCATTCCATTTTTAAAAGGAAAAACCAAACAAAAGAAGCTTTATGTTTTTGTTCTTTGTTCTTTGATTTTATATATAAAAAAAACATAAAAATAGTTTTTCTTTACTTTTGTTAAAGTTTTGTTTTATCTCATTAAAGAAAAAGAAAAAAAAATCTTGTTTATTTCGAAGTTATTGTTTAAAAATTGCTTCCATTTATTTCGAATTTTCTTGATTTAAAAAAAAAAGAAAGATTTATAATTATTTTCCTACATAAATTTCGTCCACAATAACCTTCAAAAAAATATATAGTTTTCCATTTACCTGTATTTATTTCAATAGTTTCTTTTAAAGAAAAGCAAAAAAAAAAAAAAAAAAAGATTTTAGTTTTGAGGACAATACCTTTTGAAGAAGGAGAGAATGATGAAATATCAAAAAAAGAGTGAATCAAGGTCTTTAATACATGAGTTTATTTTAATAATATCATCCTCCTAACTTCAAATAAAGTCAAAGGATTCTTATTCAATGGAAAAGTTAAATTGGTGGCAAGAAGACTATTATTTGATTTAGCTAATTTTCTTCTTTTGTTTAAATGTAAAAATTTTCTTTTAATGTAAGTTATTGTAAAGATTACCATGGAAGAGCTATAAAAAGCTCAATTGTTCAATTGTAAAAATATATAGAAATTTTTCGAATAAAAGAGTTTTCTATCAAGCTTAGGCTTTCTTTTGTTTATCTAAGTTAGGTGAGATTCATTTACTTAATTAGTAAACATTTGAATCTATGTCTCTTGTGTGCGATCCATGAGAATAGATTTGTGAACTCATCACAAGGACTTTCACACCCTTGAGTGGCGTTCTTCGATCCATCAAAACTTGTCAACTTTGACATCATGTGATCAATAAGATTTAATGTGATTCCGAGTCTTATATCAGTTTAAAATGTTCAATTTGACTAAATTTTGTTGTTTTGAAAGGGCACTAAACCCTAGTATGGGAGCCTAAACCCTCACACATGAACATAAAATATAGAATGGTTTAAAACGTCCAATTAATTTAATTTATTGAATTTGAAGGGTACTAATTAGGGTTGGGCAAAAATAACCGGAACCGACCGGAAATTATCCAAACCAAAACCGAACCGAATTTTTAAGAATACCTGGTGGGTTTTATTGTTCAGAACCAAAAGAACCAGAACCGAACCGATACCGAACCGGGAACCGAATGGGTACCCGAAATATCTGAAACATAAATTAATCCATAGATATGTATGCATAGTTTGGATATATTTTATAATTTTTCTTTGTATGTTTACGATTAGTTCGGTTAGTTCAAATTCTTTAGCTATTGGCAAATAGTTCGGATAAAAATAGCTAATATAAGTGTACTATTTTATGTTTTTATTAAAATCAAATATTCTTTAGATATTTCTTTCATTTGAACTCTCTTTCTAATCTACTCTATATTTTTGATTTCTAACACAAGGTTCTTTCATTTTTCGTTAGAGTTTGAACCTGAATTCAACTTATAAAGATCCTAATAGAGTAAGAGAAGAAGCTTATCAGGGTATGTTTCATGAAGAATTTGTTAGTTGTTTCATTTCCTACTGTTTCTGTAATGATTTGCTTTGAATTTCAACTTTTAAGTTTGTTTCTTTTTTTTCTTTTGTTTCTTTGTTTCTTTGTTTCAAAACTATCTTGTGTTGCTTATGCTTTTTGTTATGAACTTGTTTCATTATCTACTGTTTATGAGATTTTATTTCTAGTTTTCTACATTATGAAGTTAGAGACTTAAATATTATGTTTGGTAACATTTCAGGTATTACCGAGACCGACCCGGAACCGATTGATACTGAACCGAGTCTCCGTCGGTACCTATATGGGTATAAAACATCTATACTCGATATACCCAGAACCGATTGATACTGAACCGAAACCGAACCGAATATCCGGTTCCCCAGGCCTAGTACTAATCCTTAGTGTGTGAGCTTAAACCCACCCACATGAACATAAAATACGAAATGGTTTAAGACATTCAATTTGATTAAATTTGTTGATTTTGAAAGTACTAAATCCTAGAATGAGAACCTAAACCTTCACACACGAACATAAAATACCGAATGGTTTGAAACGTCCAATTGACTAAATTCGTTGATTAGAAAGGGCACTAAACCCTAATATGGGTGTAACACCCGCATTTTTTTTTTTTAAACATTATTAAATCAGGGTGAATACTAAGCGGAAATACAGAAAGATAAATTAAAATCCAATTCAACCATCTATTCAACCAAATAACCAATAATTCAATTCCAATAAACACCAAGTCTAACAATTCTAAATAAAATATCTAGCAACCTAACAGGCTACTAAAAACCATAAACACCAATAGACTCAAATCCTATCATCCCCCCGTCCTCGCCTCGATTCCACGACCACATTTTTCCGTTACTTGTAACTCAAAAGAAACCGGGAGTTGCGTGAGTATTATTATAAATACTCAGTGAAGCGGTCATCCCGCAACAATAATACAAAGCAATAAATAACAGTAACAACTTAAACGGTTTACATATTTAATTCAATTTCCGGTTAAATAATTAAACAGTTCCGGCTAACACAATTTAATCTGAAATTTAACAATTCACAGAACCGGGTATCGATCGACACCCAACAGGTGTCGCTCGACACCACGAAACGATTTCAACAATTTTCACCGAGTGTCGATCGACACAACCTCTAGGTGTCGATCGACGCTCGGTTTTAGAAACTGGAGACCGAGCCTGTCCTCACGCGGCTCTTCCCCGATTACACCGAAACCAGCCACAACAAGAACACAATCAAATTACGCATCACGCAGTAACTAAACAACAGAATCACAAACGAATTTACCACTATCACTCAATCGAAATTACGGCATTCCAACCTATAAAACTATATATATCGTCGCGATCACGCACTCACCTTAGCTTAAAACGGATTTAAATCGGTTTGTACGGATGAATAACACGGCGAACGGAAACACCCACAATCCTAAACGTTCTGATCCGAACAAAAACCACCAAGATCAAACGTTTTCACAAAAAACCAAATATACTTTCTTAGAACAGAACCTACGCGATTTACTAAAATCAACGCTGAGGACAGAGTTTACCTCGGATTTTTGATCAAAAACCTGTTCCGAAAACTAGACACACAGATATTTCCAACGCCCTCTAGATCGTTGTCTAACTCTCACAGTATCGACGGCAACCCAGCCCGCAATCTTGCTAAACGAAACTGGAAAAACAGAGATTTCAGAACCGACTCCCTGAAATCAAACGAACACCGAGAACGGAGCTTACCTCCGAATCAGGATCTGAAACCTGATCTAGAAACTAGACAGAACTAAATTTCCAACGGTACTAAGATTGTCTCCTGATTCCATCCCAAACGCCGGGAAAACGCCTGATCGAAATTCGGAACTGCACAGACCCCTCAAAGGAAAACGATCATAAATCATTAGCTACAAATCGGAACGACGATCCGATTTTTCCTATAGCTAGCTAAGAGGCAGAAGAACATACCTACCAAGGATCGCACTGAACACAGATGATATGGTTGACCGTTCCTCCTCTCTACCGAGACAGGCGAAATAGACCTCTTCTTCTCTCAAATTCTTCACACAAACTCTTTCTCTCCCTCTTTCTCTTTGATAACTCTGCGTTTTTCTGACTCAAGAAACGCGGCCACGACCTTCTAAGGCCTTTAAATACGCAGCCCTAGGTTGTTCTCATAACCGAGCCAAAACCGATGATCGATTTTTAAAACAAACCGAACATTAGAACACGGTGTCGATCGACACCTCTCTATGGTGTCGATCGACACCCCTTACCAAATTATAAAATTTGGTTTCGGGATGTTAGAATTCTCCCCCACTAAACTGGATTCGTCCTCGAATCCTAACAGTAACGACCATCAAGGACCCAAACCTGATCCAAAACCGGTCAATACCACCGAGATCCTAACACGATCTCCGAGGTCTATATCTAGTCCTATGCTCACCCACGTTGTCAGACATTGATTACTTTTAGCTCATAGCATAACGCTCATACTCTTAGGACGCATCCTTCGAGTCAACGATATCTGGGGGAAACACACCCCCACGAAAGAACACAAAACGATCGCGCAAAATTGGGGAACTTGCACTCCTGCAAAAGATCACAAAGCAATCACTCTACCCTAGAGGACTCGCACCTCCGCGAAAGATCACAAAGCAATCGCTCTCGACTGAGCTATTCGGGACCAACATCCTCAAAGTAATCGACCTTTAAACGTCTCAGAGCATCCATTGGCTAGAACTACCTCACATGGACTAAGGTACGATATTCTCAACCCGAATATCCATAATAATAAGAAATCACATCTTATTAGATACGGGAAATAAATAAGGAAACTCCATCTTATTAATTCCCAAGATGTCAACCATTACGACGAACAAAAACACAAGCTCGACACAAAACAACACTGGCACACGAGCCAAACCGAAACTAGGACCACAAAGAAAGCTAAGCTCAACGGCGACCTGCTTGTCAAACCACTCCCTGAACTTCAGCTTCATCTTTGCCTCTGGCTCCCAAGTCTCTTCCTGGCAATCGCCACAATCCCACAAAATCCGCAACAACTGAATCTTCTTCCGACGCAAAACCTTGATACTCCTCTAGAGAATTCTTACAGGAAAAGCCAGAATCGATAAATCAGGCTTCAGATCCACAAGAATCTTAGCCGCCGACTCTTCCGAATCATGCATGTCCTTCCTCAACCATGAACTCAAAACGCCTCATGAAATGCCCTCACAAATCAGAGGTAACTCAAGCCGATAACCCAGAAAAATGAGGCAATCCATCTCATAAGTCTTCAAATGTATAATCGTTACACAAACAAAAATACAATAATCAAACAACAACATCGGCACAAGGCCCAAACTGAAACTTCAACTTCACATCTACTCTAAACAGTTTAAAAACGCATAGTTCATAACCCGGAATATACATAATGCAACGTTTCCTAATCCTGACCAGGTCTGACCAATTGATCGCGCAACAATCAAACAAGAACATGCACTACCAACTGTAGGCCCGGAATTGGATCGATCGATTGTGCGCCACCCAAATGTGAACATACACAACCAAGCCGCTACACCCGTTAACCCGGTCATCAGAACCAAAAGAACAAAAAAATAAAAACCAATGCTAAAACATGGAGATTAGAATTGTCTTACAGGGTCCAAAATCACTCGTGACGCCTCAACGTACACCTTCCTCGGTACACATACTCGCCTATGTGCCTGAACGTCCCCTTCAAAGAGACTTGACACACATAACCAACTGTCGTGGTGCATTCATCATACCTGATCCCTCTCGAGAGCCATAAACAGGTTTACCCAGATGATCTACCTGATCAACACTACAAGAAAACAGTCTTTTTACTACTACATTTGGCGACTAAATTTGTAGTTGTATATTTGGCGACTAATTAGCTATTTTTAAGCGTCTATGTTACGTCTACATACAATTAGTTGTATATTAGTCGGTAAAATGCGACTACATAAAGTAGTCGTAAAAATGGTCGTATATTAGCGACTAATTTATGACTAAATGTCACACGAGGAAAATAGTCGAGAAGTAAAATGGCGGGTCGTAAAATAGTCGCTAAATCGGCGACTAATATACGACTAAAAAGGCGAGTCGTATAATAGTCGTAAAAATAGTCGTAACGTACGAGGAGAAAAAACACATGGTTTTCATGTCGGGGTAGGTGTACTGGTTTTTGGCGACTACTTGGATTAGTCGCCAATGTAGTCGCCAAAATGAGCCTATATATACTCCCCATTTGTTATCTTCATCCCACCAACATCTTCTCCTCTAAAAAAAAAACGTTTTCAAAAAAAAATAATGTCGGGCAATTCAAATTATTGTAATTCTCGAGAGTGGATGTACAAGAGATTTGATGAAGTTACTGGAAATTTTTCGGAAGAATTCCAATTGGGGGTGGAACAGTTCATAACATTCGCTAATAGTCATCCCCTAACACAGGATAATCTCGGTAAGTTTTACTGTCCTTGTAATGTTTGCAAAAACGAAGTATTTCTCCCGGGGAGAAAAATTTGGAATCATCTACTTAGCAAAGGATTTATGCCTGATTATTATGTTTGGTATATGCATGGAGAAGAAGTCAATATTAATTTAGGAACGAGTTACAATGGTCCGACGTATGTAGATAGGGGTGAAGAAATTGGTAATGTAGTAGAAGATAGATGTGTGGATATGGTGAATGATGCATTTCGGGTAAATGTGAATTTTGGTGATAACTATCATCCGGATGTTAATTATCAGGATGTTAATTTTCAGGATGATAGTTATCAGGCCGTAGAAGAACCGGTATATAACCATTCAAAAAAATTCTACGACTTGTTAGATAGTGCAAAAAATCCATTTTATGATGGTTGTCGTGAAGGTCACTCGCAGTTATCCTTAGCTGCTCGAGTCATGCAGAATAAGGCTGAATATAATATGAGTGAAAACTTAGTGGATTCTGTTTGCGGAATACTGACAGATTATTTACCAGAAGGAAACCGGTCTACTAGTTCACATTACGAGACAGAAAAATTGATGCAAAATTTAGGCCTCCCATATCATACCATTGATGTTTGTATTAACAATTGTATGCTCTTCTGGAAAGAAGACGAGAAGGAAGATAAATGTCTCTTTTGTGGTGCACAAAGATGGAAGCCTAAAGACGCCCGACGCAGAACAAAAGTACCATATAGTCGTATGTGGTATCTACCCGTTGCTGACAGATTGAAGAGAATGTATCAGAGCTACAAGACTGCAGCGGCAATGAGATGGCATGCCGAGCATCACGCAAACGAGGGAGAAATGAGTCATCCTTCTGATGCGGCGGAGTGGAGATATTTTAAAGCTCAAAATCCCCTGTTTGCCGAAGAACCCCGTAACGTATATCTTGGATTATGTACTGATGGGTTCAATCCATTTGGCATGACTCGCAATCATTCGTTGTGGCCTGTGATCTTAACTCCATACAATCTACCCCCTGGTATGTGCATGAATGAAGAGTACTTGTTTCTTACAATTTTGAATTCTGGGCCAAATCATCCGCGAGCTAGTCTTGATGTCTTTCTCCAACCACTTATTGCGGAGTTAAAAGAGTTGTGGTCTACTGGAGTAGATGCGTACGATGTGTCTTTGAAGCAAAATTTTAATTTAAAAGCAGTGCTTATGTGGACGATAAGCGACTTTCCAGCGTATGGCATGTTATCAGGATGGACAACTCATGGTAAATTATCTTGTCCAGTTTGCATGGAAGATACAAAGTCTTTTTATCTACCGAATGGAAGAAAGACGTGTTGGTTTGATTGTCATTGAAGATTCCTTCCTAATGGTCATCCAATGAGAAGGAATAAAAAGGATTTCCGAAAGGGCAGAGATGCATCGAGAGAGTATCCACCTCAATCTTTGACCGGTGAGCAAGTTTATTGCGAACGCTTGAATGGTGTAAATCCTCCTAAAACTAAGGATGTGGGTGGAAATGGTCACGAAAAGAAGATGCCTGGCTATGGAAAGGAACATAATTGGCACAAAAAAAGTATATTCTGGGAGCTGCCGTATTGGAGGGACCTTAATTTCCGACATAATATTGATGTGATGCATACGGAGAAGAATGTTTTCGATAACATCATGAATACTCTTATGAGTGTGAAGGGTAAATCAAAAGACAACATCATGTCAAGACTGGATATACAACAATTCTGTTCTCGGCCACATTTACATACCAGTGGGGGTCAAGCTCCTTTCCCAGCCTACACATTGACAGAAGCTGGAAAAACAAGTTTATTGGAATGTGTGAAACATGCGGTTAAATTCCCAGATGGTTATTCGTCAGATTTAGCTACTTGTGCTGATTTGGTGAATAGAAAGTTTACATGCATGAAGAGTCATGATTGCCATGTTTTTATGGAGCGACTACTTCCATTTATCTTTGCAGAACTCCTAGACCGGAACGTCCACCTTGCTTTATCAGGTACGAGTTATTTGAGATATGCAACACGTAATATGATTCTAGTCTTTTTATAGTAATTAACTTGACGTAGTTAAAATATCTACATTGTAGGGGTTGGAGCTTTTTTTCGAGACTTATGTTCGAGAACTTTGCATACAAGTCGGGTCCAAATTCTAAAACAGAACATAGTTATAATTCTATGCAATTTGGAAAAGATCTTTCCACCATCATTTTTTGATGTGATGGAGCACTTACCTATACACCTCCCCTACGAAGCTGAATTAGGTGGGCCGGTCCAATATAGGTGGATGTATCCTTTTGAAAGATTTTTCAAAAAGTTGAAAGGAAAAGCAAAGAACAAAAGGTATGCGTCAGGATCAATTGTTGAATCATATATCAATGACGAGATTGCATATTTCACAGAACACTACTTTGCCGACAATATACAAACAAAATCAAGGTAACTGTTAATTTGCAAATCATTTTTACTAAAAGTAAGTCAATTTATTATTTTATTTTAGTTACTTACTTAAAATTCATTTGGTCAGGTTAACAAGATTTGATGAAGGTGAAATCCCTGTATATCATGTCTCTGGAGTACCTTCTATATTTACTCAAGTCGGCCGCCCAAGTGGGGAAATGCGTGAAGTATGGCTTTCAGAAAAAGACTATGAATGTGCACATTCATATGTTTTACGAAATTGTGACTATTTTCAGCCAATTGAACGGTATATAAGCTGCCATCTCTCAACTTAATTATGCTTTTATATAAGCTCTCATATATATATTTTTTGGTGTGGTATATATATAGCATGTTCGAGGAATACATTTTGGCCAAATATACAGGACTTACCAAAAAAGAACTCTCCGCGAAAAGGGCTGACGAATATCATGAATGGGTTAAAGCTTATGTAAGTGAAAACTATATTCATACCTATGTTAATACTATATCTTATTATTCTATATTTTCATATTGTTTAAGCTTATGCAGGTTACTTACTGGAATGCCACAAATCCATTTCCTACTTGGGTTCAAGAGATAGTGCAAGGACCTTTGAACAAGGTCAAAACATGGCCAATGTATTTTACAAGAGGCTATTTGTTTCATACGCAAAATCATGGCTTTAGAGGAAAGACATGTAACTATGGGATATGTGTCAAAGGTGAAAATTACACGGATGCGTCTGATGCAGCGGATTTTCATGGGATCTTAACTGATATCATGGAACTTCAGTATGAGGGGATGGCCAATTTGAGAATCACACTTTTTAAGTGTCAGTGGTATGACCCTGTTATCGGTAGAGGCACTAGGAGGAGCAATGGTGGCGTTGTAGATGTTCTTTCATCGAGACAGTACAATAAATACGAACCATTTATTCTAGGTACATATTTATTTACATACATATATACACACACATATGTCATCATTTATTAACTTGTAGATGTTTATATTGCAAAAAGCCTCGCAAGCAGGTCAAGTTTGTTATATTCCATACCCATACATAAAGAGACCGAAGAAAGCGTGGCTCAATGTTGTGAAAGTCAACCCGAGGCAAAACATTGAAGTAGGATATGCGACCAATCAACCGGCGCTTTTGCAAACCGAAAATGATGATGGTGTATTAGGGATTACAATTGAAGATCTCGAACTCGAAAATGTGGGAGAGGGAGTAAATCCAATAGATCTCGATTATGATGTCGGAGATGCAGAACCAGAGGATGAATTCCAGTGTAATTTATCGTCTTCGGATGATGAATTAGAAGCTGCTCCACAAATTCCGATGTAATGGATAATTTTAATTTGAGACAAAATTTAGGTTAATAAGTTTATTCATTTTGAATAATTACAATTTTTAAGTTACAATTTGTTGATTAAGTAAGTTAAATTGTTTAAGTTAGTGAAATTTGCATATAATTAAATTACTTAAACACTTATTAATTCTCATATTAACCCAAACCCAAATTAATTTAAAGCCCAGCCCAATTATTCCTAAACCTACACGACAATCGCCTTTCTCTCTTCTCTTCCACAAACCCTAAAAATCGCCTTCCTCTTCTCTTCTTCTCTTCTCTTCATCTTCTTCGATTAACCCGCATAAACTTAAATCTCCTTCATCTTCTTCGATTTCTCTTCGAATCTTCTTCGATTTCTCTTCGAATCTTCTTCGATTTCTCTTCGATTTCTCTTCGAATCAACCAAAAATGGCCGGAACAAAGCAGAAGGGACGAAAGAGAGCAGCTGCTCCCAACGTTTCTCAGAGAGCTGCAGCAGCGAAAAGACCTAATTCGCTTCCTACTCAGTACGATTTTACGCCGGCGGCTCCAAATCCTCCAAATCAATCAACCCAAGAGCCAGTCCGTCGTTTACCCCAACCTTCAACTCCCGCAGCACCAAATTTCCGGGACTTTCCACCGCCCCTTACACTTTTCCAGAGTTCAGGTAATCACCAACGTCAAGACCTTGGAAGTCAAGAAGTTCAAAACAATCCGATTGTCCAACCGACCCATTCACCTTCCCAATGTAACTTTCAGCCGGCGCAGAGTCAACCATCTTCTCAAGGGAACAACTTCGTCAATGAGGATGACGAAGATGCTGTGGTAGGGCTTCAGGAGGACTCACTGAGGGAGCTAAATGCTCTGTTAAGGATGCCAGGCCGTGATAGTTTTGTCACGGTTCTCTCTCCCACACCTATGCCAAATACGCAATGGTATGACTCTTCCTCTTCTTCAGCTTTAAGACAATAGCTCGTTTTGAATTGGGGGTTTTGTAATTTGTTGATTTGATTGGACTTGGTGCTTAGCTTTGTATTGGTTTCATTCTAAAGTTTGCTCCTTTACTGGTTTCTGGATTGTGGTTTTCGCAATTTGTTGATTTGATTGGATTTGGTGCTTTGTTTTGGATTGGTTTCAGTCTAAAGTTTGGTTTGTAGATTTGAGTTTGCTCTGTGTTGAAGTTTGTGTGTGAGTCTACATTTCTTCTTTTCTTGTTATGTGGTTAGATTCATTGAAGTATGTGATTATGGAAATATACGTAGAGCAGAGGAAGCTGTGGGTTAAAATTGAAAGCAATCTCCAATTGTCTTGTCTTTCTCTTATTTTAACTGCTCTATGTGTATGAGTGTGGTCCTGAATGTTGTTTTTATTAATGATTTATTGTGTAGATTATGTCATGAGTCACATGTGTTGTTTTGATGTCTATACTAATAATAGATATTGACTTTGTTTAGGGATTTGACTTTGTTTGCTAGTTAAGTACTTTACTTTGAATTAGCATTGTAAGCAGAGCAAATGTTGAAATGTGTAGCTTAATTTGACCCAGTAGCTTAAAGTTATTAAGTACTATACTTTAAATTTACATTAGCATAGCTGCAACTTAGTTTTGATTGAAACCAACTTTGTTTTGCTTTGCTCTGTGCAATTTGATTGGAGTGATTTCAGTTTTGGTTTAAAAGTAGTGCTTTCTGTCTTTTCAGTTTCATACACAAAGGGTTTTCATTTGCAGGTTTACTCGTGATGTTAAATCACGCCTGGTTAGGAAGATTACTAAAATTTGAACAAACAAATTCAATGGTCCCTACTATAGCTGGTCATGTGTGCCTCAGGATAAGAAAGAAATGTTATTCCTCGAGTTTGCGGTAAAGTTTTCTGTCCTCTAGCCTTCTTAACATATAGGCTTACTTATATTTTTATTACTAACATCAGTTTACGCTCTTTGTTTTGTAGAAAACCCACACTTGGGATCCCTTGATAACAGGGACAGTTCAGGAACATTTTGAAACTATTTGCGGACGGCGGCTGAAAGACATGGTAAGCAACGTTAGGGTTAGTCGAGAACGCCCTAAATGGATCAAGAAAACTCTCTGGGACACAATGATTGAATACTGGAATACTGAAGAAGCACAACAAAAGAGTCTCACCTATTCCAAATGTCGTATGTCTGACCGTAATGGTCTCGACCCTAGCATCCACTTATCAGGGCCAACATCGTTTCAAGAAAGAAAAGCAAAAATGGTAAGTCATTGTAAGATTTCATTTCTGTATTTTATTAACTTTAATTTTTTCATAATATTTGTTTCTTTTGTAACAATGCAGGAACAAGAATTGGGAAGACCAGTAAGTATTGGTGAGGTTTTCGTGCAAACGCATACAAAACCAGATGGTACTTTTGTTGATCGGAAGGCGGAGAAAATCATTCTTACTTATGAGCAGGAAAAGGAAAAGAAGTTGGCTGACATCCAGAAAGAGACTTCATGTGTTTCAGACTGTGCTTCACGACCTCGGGACCTCACAGAAGATGAATGTAATGCCATATTTCTTCAGGTTAAGTAACATATCTTCTAGACTATATGGTCTTTTAATTCAAATTAGTAATGCTCTTTATTCACTGTTTTCTTTTGTTTTGACAGGCCACTCAGAAGGATTCAAGAGGTATTCCTTATGGAATTGGCAGCATCAATCTGGAGAATGGTGTAACTCGTAACCAACAAGGAGACTCTTCAAAGTTTCTGACATTAGAAGAGAAACTGAAGGAGGCTCAACGTCTAATCGAGCAGCAAGCTAAGGATAGTAAAAAGCGTGAAGAAGAGCATTCCAAAGTGGTTGCTGAGCATAAGGGCAAGCTGAAGACCTTCTCCTTGGTGGAAGAGTATCTGCGCGAAACTGATCCCTTGTTTCTGGATTTTTTGGCGAGTCGTTCAGGTGAACAAAGCACAACAAGGCCTCTATCAACCTCTCCACCAACAACTCGTCCTTCAACTCCACATGATTCTGCTTCTTAGGTTTCTTATCTATCCCTCTCAACTTCTTAACTATCATGAACAAGTATGAATGTGTGTACAAACTCTATGTCTTTTATTTGGTGTTAAGACTTGTAAGAATGGTAATCTATGTAATTTTTACTCTTTTGTGTTATATTTCTAGTGCTCTGATCTTTGTTTTAATTCCATTAGGATTTTATATATTTTGTTGACATAAGAAACAAAACAAAATGCAGGCAGCCAAGAATAGGATACAATACATTATTGTCCCTCATTATATTAGTCGCCAAATTGTCGTATATCCGTCGTCACATAATCGTAACATAGTCCCATATTAGTCGCTTATTTTCCATAACAAAACATTTATAGACCATATTGGTCGTAAATTAGTCGTAAGTTAGTCGGGAAAGTAGTCGTAAAATAGTCGCTAATTTTTACGACTATACTACGACTCCAACAAAACCACCTGTATTCATGCGAATTAATCGTAAATTTGTCGTAAGCTAGTCGTAAATTTAAGCTTCTATGTTACGACTACGTTACGACTACATAAAATAGTCGTAAATATAGTCGTAAATTAGCGACTATATTTACGACTACTTCAATCACCGACTATGGATTTACAACTACACTAAGTAGTCGTAAAATAGTCGTAAATCTTGATTTAGCGACTAAATTGCTACGAATATTGCAGTCGTAAAAACCCTGTTTTCTTGTAGTGCAACTACCCCACGCAGGGACTTCAGCAAAAGTAGCATAGACAACGACGTGCTAGACCGCTTACTAACTTAGATCAAAACTCTGAAACTTCAATTGCAGCAATACGTGACCAGGGAAAAAGAAATCACCTCCCACTGTCACAATTTTCTTTTGCTCAAAAACAACACACACACCTTTGTTCCAAAAACCTTTCCAGAACCAATCTCCACTACGCGCCTGATCCTCAGGACCTCCTGAATACACTAGGACCTCGTCAAAACCCCAAAACCACCAAGACATCAAAGTACTCATGTGATACACCGCTTCTGAGCCTCACGAACTCGACTGATGTCCTGGCTAACTCAAACAACCCCTCTAGGTTAAATGCCCACCCAGTGATCTGTCGAAAACCAACACTTGATCAACAACACACAAGCTCTTTTCTCATTCTTAGAGGCTCACCTCTAATTTTTACGTGACCAAGCCCGAGTCACTTCCCATAATTCTGATACACCAATGTCCACTGAGAGTTCTTCCACCCTCTCTCTGCTATCAAGTTCAACCTTTGGCCTAGCCTGACCAGCGCTACTTCGGCTCACCACTCGAGCCTCTCGAACCGTCTATCGTAGACTATACTCTTGACCTATCCGGTCTACCCTGCTCGAGATCTCTACTCGATTCTCATAATCTGCCCATCATGGGCCAAAGAAATCCTGACACCTTCCGGTCAGCCTCACCCGGAACCACTACCCGAGTCTCACACAAGTGTCTACTCAAGACCACAAACAACACCCGTAACCTGACCCGAACCGGTCAAAATATCCGAGATCACAACACTCGATCTCCGAGGCTCCAGTTTAGTCTCATGTTTATACTCCCGTTTCTAGACATCTATTACCCTTAACTCATTCCACACCACTCTCACTCGCAGGACGCATCCCTTGAGCTATCGGTGTCACACCACTCCCACTCTCGGGACGCATCCCTCGAGCTATCGGTGTCCCGCACCCCTCTCACTCGCAGGACGCATCCTTTGAGCTATCGGTACCTCGTGCCCCTTCCACTCTCAGGACGCATCCCTTGAGCTCCGGGTACACTAGGGAGCTAATCATCCCCTCGAGAGAACTAATCATCCCTCGATACTCGTAATGGAAACTAATCATCCCAAGAGTATACAGGAGAACTAATCATCTCCTCTGAGGAACTAATCATCCTCACTAAAGAACTAATCATCTCCAGATATAATGAATGAGCTATTCGGCCTTTAAATACGCAGCCCTAGGTCTTTCTCATAACCGAGCCAAAACCGATGATCGATTTTTAAAATAAACCGAACATTAGAACATGGTGTCGATCGACACCTCCTATGGTGTCGATCGACACCCCTTACCAAATTATAAAATTTGGTTTCGGGATGTTACAATGGGGGTCTAAACCCTCACATATGAACAAAATTACTGAATTGTTTAAAACGTTCAATTGGACTAACTTCGTTGATTTTGAAGGATACTAAAACCTAGTACGAGAGCATAAATCCTGACACATGAAAATAAAATACATAATGATTTATAACGTTCAAATTGATTAAATTCCTTGATTTTGAAGAACACTTAACCCTAGTATCGGAGCCTAACCATCACAAATGAACATAAAATGAATTTGATTAAACTTTACACGTAGAAAGATTTCTTACTTAAATATAATGTTTAGGCAATTCTTAGAACAACGACTCTATTTTTAATTTCACCGATATATGTAAAAGAAATTATGGTTTTTTCTTTTCAAATATTTTATCTCCGCGTTACGTATTTGCAAAAGAAACACCCATCAATATTAGCTACCATAAGTTTCTTTTTCTTGTGTGATAAGTCAATGTAGAAAGCTGTCCACATGCACGTTATCACTTACCAGTGAATGAATCTTGAATACTATAAAGTAGAATTATGTGATATCTTGAGAGTTTTCACTTTTCATGACCCCTATTATTAATGGGCATAACTTCCAAATCTGCTAACAAAGACCGAAGCGTAGCGAGTTCCATATATTTCCTCTATTTCTTGGAAAATTTTCTCTCTACCTCCTTCGGATATGCATGAGCTTCAAGAGTCTTTCCTTATTCTATCTTATTATAATTACAGTGATCTTTGTTTTTGTTTGTTACTTTTCAAGACATAGAGCTGTCATATTCGCAAGTAACTAACGATAGGTCACTCCTTCCTCAACTTCTTAATGCATATCCCAAATTATAACAATTCCAACTTAGAGATAAATAGAAAGTTGTCAGATGGTTCAAAAAGCCCTAAAACCAAACAAAAACCATTGAGTACTTGATTTCCTATATGAGTCCATGATAAAACTCAAAATTCAAAGATTCACCTAGGAAAAAAGGGTGATATATACATTGGTTTCAATGCAAAATCTTAAGCCTTTCCAACAAGAGAAAGCTTGAAGAAGAAGATATTGATACAAGATCACCATCATCAAGTCATGATGATTCTTATGTCAAGGACATTCCACCTTCGAAACGGATGAAATCAGAATCTGAAAACATTTCTTCTCTACTTTGAAATATATAATAGAGCAAAGACCTTAGCTAACATGTTCTGTTGATATTCCTCATCTAAGTTTTTGTTTTGGTAATACAATGACACTGTTTGAGAGTCTATTCATGTTTTTATTTTAAAACACATAGCATGTTAGTTTTTGTTGTCAATGTGATTAATATACATGGCATGTAACGATTAAATGTGGACTACTCGTATCGGTAATGAATTTATCTTACAACGACGCTGTTAAATAACTCTAGATGCGGTGCCAGGAGGATAAGACTTGATGAATATAGACCAGAGGATGCAAAACCGCACAATCTTGTTATATTTCTTGACTAAAGTCAGATGATGCAAGAGTCCGCATTCGAAGCTTGTTCTATTTTTATGTCAAGGACATTCTATCAGAATCTGAAAGCATTTTTTTCTCCTCTACTTTAAATTATATAATAGAGCCAAGACCTTAGCTAACAAACATGCTCTGCTTTTGTTTTGGGGTAATACAAAGACACTGTTTTAGAGAAAGTCTAGCTCATGTTTTTGTTTTAACCAAATAAGAAAAGAAGAGAAGCAAGAGATTGTTTAGCCTAAAGTAGCTCGTGTAAATTCTTCAAAGCTTGCCACTCAAGCTTCGGATGCTCTTCTCTTGGAAGTCTTGGTCTATCATTAACCGAGCTTGAACCATCATTGTAGGTGAGCTTGCAAACAGCCCATTTTGAAGGGGGAGACAATTCAAACTCTTCCACTTTCCACCCGGTCCTGGAGAAGACGCTCTCATTCAAATTGAAAGAAAACTTGGTTTTGGACCCGATAATGTTTCTACTTATGTCATAGTCTCTGATTTTTGTAACTTCGCCATTGATCCTCCATCTTTTTTTCTTGTCGCACAATGAGAACATCGTATTCAATCCATCACGACGAGATGAACTGTTTTTCACAAAGTAGAACCACTCTTTATCCTTGTAGAATGGATTTCTTTCATGATCAAGTAGCCACGGCTCCTTGGCAAATAGTTTCAACTCTTTTATGAAGCTGCTAAATCCAGTTGAACGGTTCTTTGGTGTTAGATACAAAGTGAGGAGTTCTTGGTCCGTGGGATGGAAGCGGAACCCATATGTAAACAAGTCTTGTTGGACGTTCAGACTCGAACTCCTCAATCCATCTTGTAGTTGCTTCAACTCTTCGCACTTGAGCCTTGGATGCTTTATCCCGGTAAGCCTTGGCTTGTCGTAATGCTCGTTCCAATCTGTGTAGACGAGATGATAAAGAACCCATTCCGCAGAGTCCACAAGGCTGAATTCTTGGACAGTCCAATCGGTGAGGCCCACATAACCATTGCTCCCTATTGCACACATAGAAAGCGAGGGTTGATTTTTGTCCAATAACCCTTCTCTCCTCGTCACCGTCTTTAACGATTTCCTCTGTAACCCGCTTCCACCACCCGTTAGTCTTAGCCTTTCTTAATGAACTCTCCTCTTTCATGAGTCTCTTGTGACCGCTAGGGCTTTTTTTCACAAAGTAATACCACTCGTGCTCACCAAAACACGGATTTCTCTGATGCGGAAGTAACCATGGGTCATTGTCATACAAATCCATGGCTTTGATGAAGCAAACCAAGTCTGGAGAACGTGTCTTCTGCGTAAGGTATTCTGTCACCAGTTCTTCATCGGTTGGGTGAAATCGAAAACCTTTCGTAAACACGTCTGACATTGGTAAGACCCACAAATGTTCGAAGAAGATTTCTACAAGAAAAAGAGAAAAACAAGTCATGGTCAAAAGAAAACCAATAAAGAATTGGGTCATGGTTGAAAAATTATCGGGTGGTTTACTCAAATGACCTTGGAAAGTTCGTTTTCCATAAAACAGACTTCCTCCTCAAAAAGTTGTGTTTTCGAGAATTTTTGCCCTTTTTACCCTTGTTGGCCTTGATAACAAAAAACGTATTTACGAAACTGCAATTAATGAATCGGCGGGAAAAATTCCCGCCAATGAAAATAAGTCTACCATTCTTTGATGGTAGACTTATTTCCGACAGGTAGACTTATATTTTGATCGATAGACTTATTTTTTGATCGATAGACTTATTTTTTGAGCGGTAGATTTATATATGAACGGTAGACTTATTTGTCCACTTGATGGTAGATTTATTTTGGAGCGGTAGACTTATTTTGTGATTGGTAGATTTATTCCGAAGATTGATAGATTTATTTCCTTTAACGATAGAGTTAAATTTTCGTGATAGATTTGTTTTGCGACTGGTAGACTTAGTGACTGTAGTGATAGACTTATTTTACTGACTGTAGTGATAGACTTATTTTAGTGGTGATAGATTTATAGTAATTGGTAGATTTAATGATTTTGACGATAGACTTATTGAATCTTTTTCTGTTTTACTGGAACGATTTCCCGAAAAACATTGGTAGACTTATTTTTTCTGTTTACCTTATGGTAGATTTGTTTTTCGGATGGTAGATTTGTTTTTCGGATGGTAGATTTGTTTTTCGGATGGTAGATTTTTTTTTCAGATGGTAGATTTGTTTCTCAGATGGTAGACTTATTATCCGGAGATGATTTTCATATAGTTGTGGTAGACTTATTATCCGACGATGGTTGTTCATATAGTTGTGATAGACTTGTTTTCCGACGATGATTGTTCATGTAGTTGTGATAGACTTGTTTGCTGACCTAGTTTCATATAGTTGTGATAGACTTGTTTTCCGACGATGGTTGTTCATATAGTTGTGATAGACTTGTTTGCTGACCTAGTTTCATATAGTTGTGATAGACTTGTTTTCTGACATAGGTTCATATAGTTGTGGTAGACTTATTATCCGACGATGGTTGTTCATATAGTTGTGGTAGACTTGTTATCTGACATAATTATTCAAACAACGATGTTGTGGTAGACTTGTTATGTGACCTAGGTTATTCTAATAACCCTGTGGTGGTAGATTTGTTATGTGACTTAGATTCTTCGAACAACAATGTTGTGGTAGACTTGTTATGTGACTTAGGTTTTTCAAACAACAATGTTGTGGTAGACTTGTTATCTGACTTTGGCTCTTTAAACAATGTAGTGGTAGATTTGTTATTTGACTTAGCTTCTTTAAACACTGTTGTGGTTGACTTGTTATCTGATTTTGGTTCTTTAAACAATGTGGCGGTAGACATATTATTTGACTTAGGTTCTTTGAATAATGTTGTGGTAGACTTATTATCTGACTTAGGTTCTTTAAATAATGTTGTAGTAGACTTATTATCTGACTCATGGATAAAAAGTGCATTGGAGACTGAGATGGAGTGATACCAGCCAAGGAAAGAACACAAGTGTTTTAATTGTTGTCAATACGATCATAATCATACCACTAGTGAAGCTTAAATATATGTCTATTATTATGTGTGCCTTTTCAATATAACTTGTTTTTTCCTGTTTTAATGTTATAATAATTGATGCTAAATGCATTTGGAAACAGATTATATATCGAGCAAATTTCTAGAGTACATAAATTCTGTCAATTCATTACATTGAACAGAGAATAAATCTACCATCAAAGAAGAACAAATCTACCATCAAAGAAAAATAAATCTATCATGCAATCAAACTAAAATAAATCTACCATGACAGAACAAATTTTCTACCAAATTAAACTACCACAACCGCCAAATCCAACATATCCATGACCTCCGCTTCTTTCGCCACCATCTCCGAAACCTCCAAGTCCACCAGAATAAATCTACCAGCAAAGAAAAACAAATCTACCATCAAACTAAAATAAATCTACCATCAAATAAAAATAAATCTATCAACACTGAAGACTTTTGCTCACAAGGCGATTCAATTCTACGATGTTCAAGACCGGCTTGGTTTCAACCCAGAAGAACCGCCGTTAAACCTCAAGTCTCTCCGCCACCACCTCTGAAACCTCCATGTTCACCAATAACATAACAATAAGTCTACCATAACATAAGAATAAGTTTACCGTAACATAATAACAAGTCTACCATAACATAAGAATAAGTCTACCGTAACATAATAACAAGTCTATCGTAACATAATAATAAGTCTACCATCAAATGCCAACAAGTCTATCATCAAATACCAACAAGTCTATCATCAAATGCAAACAAGTCTATCATCAAATGCAAATAAGTCTACCAAATTAAACTACCACCACCTCTGAATCCAACAGATCCATGACCTCCGCTTCTTTCGCCACCACCTCCGAAATCTCCACGTCCATCAGAATAAATCTACCAGCAAAGAAAAACAAATTTACCATCAAACTAAAATAAATCTATCATCAAATAAAAATAAATCTATCAACACTGAAGACTTTGCTCACACGGCGATTCAATTCTACGATGTTCAAGACCGGCTTGGTTTCGACCCAGAAGAACCGCCGTTAAACCTCAAGTCTATCCGTCACCACCTCTGAAACCTCCATGTTCACCAATAACATAACAATAAGTCTACCATAACATAAGAATAAGTCTACAGTAACATAATAACAAGTCTACCATAACATAAGAATAAGTCTACCGTAACATAATAACAAGTCTACCGTAACATAATAACAAGTCTATCGTAACATAATAATAAGTCTATCATCAAATACCAACAAGTCTATCATCAAATGCCAACAAGTCTATCATCAAATACCAACAAGTCTATCATCAAATGCAAACAAGTCTATCATCAAATGCAAATAAGTCTACCAAATTAAACTACCACCACCGCTGAATCCAACAGATCCATGACCTCCGCTTCTTTCGCCACCACCTCCGAAATCTCCACGTCGTTAAACCTCAAGTCTCTCCGCCGCCGCCTCCGCCGCAACAACCGCAAAATCTTCAATTCAACAAAAAAGCTTCAATGTCGAATAAAAGAGAAACGAAGGGAAGAAAAGAAGAAACAAAGAGAAGAGAAGTTGAGAGAAGCGCGAAACTTACCTTTGGAGTCGTCGGAGACGAGGAAATCGCCGGAGAAGATGAAGAGACGCGGTTGTTTCGAGTCCCCGAGGGAGAGTTGTTGTTGATTTTGTTGCTCTTCTTCCTCTTCCTCCGCCGTCGATTTTCTCCTTCCTCCTCCTCCTCCTTTTCCTCCGCCGCAACCTCCGGCTTTCTGTTGCTCTTCTTCCTCCTTTTCCTCCGTCGATTTTCGCCTTCCTCCTCCTCCTCCTTTTCTTTCCCGTCGAAAGAATGAAAAAAAAAAGGAAAACAGTTTTATTTGGAAAAAAGGAAAACCTAATTTTTTTTTTCAATGGCAATTCTGTAATAAAAATGTTTACACAAGGTTTATAAGACTTTTCAAATGCCCTCATCTCTACAAGGTCATTTGAGTTATTAAGTAACTTTATAAGGTCATTTGAGTTATTATCTCAAAATTATCTGAGTGAATGATCAATGACTTCATCTTGCGGGCCAGAAAACGTCAAAGTTTAACAGAGATTAATGCCTCGAAACAAGATTCTACTTGAAAAACGACAACAAATTGGAATCGTCTTGATGAATGCATGAAGAAGAAGAAGAAGAAGAAGAAGAAGAAGAAGAAGAAGAAGAAGAAGAAGAAGAAGAAGAAGAAGAAGAAGAAGAAGAAGAAGAAGAAGAAGAAGAAACTTGAATCGCAGAGACTGATTGTCACCAACTTACCTGAATCAGTGATCGATGACTTCCTCCAACAAGATGAAAAATCTAGTAGCGATGTTTGCTAGAAGAAAACCGATAAAGAATTGGAGTCGTGGTGTTGAATGCTTGAAGAAGAAGAAACTTGAATAACAGAGATAAACGTAGGGTCGTGAACTTACCTGAATTAATAATCAATGATTTCTTCTAACAGAGATGAATGCGTGAAGAAGAAGTTTCTACAAGAATCGGAATCATGGTGATGATTTATCGAAGAAGAAACTCAAACAGAGATCAATGGTCAGATAATTACCTTAATCAAATGAAGATTTCGAGCAGAGACTCGTCACACCAAGAAAGTGAATCTTGGACTCTCTTCTCAGTTTCTTGCTTAGAACTGAATAAGCAACGACTAGTTTGTTTTTATATCAAGAAAAAAAAAAAAGTTTAAACTTAATTATGCATTAACGTTCGTGCGCATGAAATCACGCTCCCCCAAATTTCCTCTCCTCGTAGGCGAAAACAAGTAACCTAATTTCGACGTCTAGCTCTTTAACTAAGCTCCTCTACAGTAGTTTTTTTGTTTTTTTTTTTTTTTTGTGTTAAAGTTCTGTAGAGTCTCTTCCAGGGCTTCTTCTTCCCCAAGTAGAAATCTTGGGTTTGCAACCATCGATTTCGACTCCATCATGTGAATGATATGACAAGATATGAATCCTCAAAATCCTCCACCCACACCACTCGGCCCGTCTCACACATTGGGAACTTCGAGCTCAGATCTTCACCATTCGCCCACTGCCTCAATGCCGTCGTCGCTCTCTCCGACCGCAACGCCATCTCAGTCGCCGTCCTCAACTCCGGCGACGTCACCACGGTCGTCACCGTCTCAGGTATGTTCTTCGAACACTGAATCTCCTTCTTCCTCCCCTCCCACATCTGAGCCCACTGCTCCAATCATACATGGGCCAAAACCCATGGCCCAGCCCAATACCTCACCAAATTTATCACCCATCCCAAACACTTCCCCTAACCAAACAGAAATCCATAATCAGTAAGGCCCACAAATAAGCCCATCTCATCCAAACCAAACCCAAACCCAAGTAACCACAAATAATTTTAATGCTGCACCTCATACGACCACAAACACACCTCCACCGTCCTCTTCCCCAATGTCACCACAACTGATCAACAACCATCGTATGATTACCTGTCGGAAAAACGCAGTCTCCAAACCTAACCCCAAATACACTCAGCGGCTCTTTCCTCCATTATACCCGCCGAACCTCGAACCGTTAATCAAGCTCTTAAGGATAAGCGTTGGCGAGATGCAATGTCCTATGAAATCGATGCCTTTGCACGCACACGCACCTTTGATTTGGTTCCACGTGAACCTCATTACAATGTCATTGGCTGCAAGTGGTTGTTTAAAAACAAATTCTTCAACACGGGTCTTCATCAACGGTGCAAGGCGCGCCTTGTTGCTAAAGGATACAATCAACAATTTGGACAAGATTACATGGACACATTCAGCCCTGTCTTCAAAGCAACCACAATCCGGCTAGTCCTTGACCTTGCAGTAAGCAGAGGCTGGTCTCTTCAACAACTAGACGTCAACAACGCCTTTCTTCAAGGAACTCTAACCGAAGAAGATTATATGGAACAACCACCAGGCTTTATCGATCCCGATAATCCGACTCATGTCTGTCGTTTAAACAAGGCTGTCTATGGCCTAAAACAAGCACCGAGAGCGTGGTACAACGAGCTCAGCAATTTCCTCCTGAGTCTCGGATTCACAAACTCCCTTGCTGACACATCGCTCTTCATTCTCAAAACCGGTAACCAGTTTGTTTATCTATTGGTTTACGTAGACGACATACTTGTCACAGGTAGCAGCATCGCATGAATTGAATGGATACTCCACCTCCTTGCTGAGCGATTCTCTGTCAAAGACCCGGAGGATCTTAACTACTTCCTCGGGCTTGAAGTGCACCGTACGACAGCGGGTCTTCACCTCAGCCAACGCAAATACATACTAGACCTTCTCCACCAGTATGATATGCTGAATGCAAAACCGGTTCTCACACCCATGGCTACTTCCCCAAAACTGAAGCTCGACTCCGGTGTCAAACTCTCCGATCCAACAAAGTACCGCCAGCATGTAGAAAGCTTACAATATCTTCAATTCACGCGTCTTGATATTGCGTATGCCGTCAATCGACTATCTCAGTTCATGGATCGCCCCACCGAAGAACATTGGCAAGCCGCCAAATGCATTTTGCGTTATCTTGCGGGAACACCAACACACGGCATCTTCTACAAAGCAAACAATCGGCTATCCTTACAAGCCTACTCAGATGCGGATTGGGCTGGCGACTCCGATGATTATGTCTCGACCAATACATATATAATCTACCTCGGCGATCACCCGGTCTTATGGACTGCCAAAAAGCAAAAAGGTGTAGCGCGCTCTTCTACGGAAGCCGAATATCGAGCTGTCGCAAATACGGTGGCTGAAGTTCAATGGATTTGCAACATCCTAACCGAACTTGGTATCACATTACCAACTCCACCGACAGTTCATTGTGACAATATCGGCGCAATGTTTTTATGTGCAAATCCGGTTTTTCATTATCGAATGAAACACATTGCACTTGATTATCATTTCGGCCGCGGTCACATACAACGTGACGCACTACGCGTTGCTCATATCAACACTCGAGATCAACTAGCCGATGCACCTACCAAACCACTGCCTCGAACCCGGTTTATTTATCTCTTGAACAAGATTGGATTGGCCTCAGCCCCTCCATCTTGAGGGGGGATGTGGATGATATGACAGGATATGAAGAAGATTTATAATAATATGTGAAGATATGAAGAGGATATGCAAAAGCTGTCACAAAGATATGATTCAATTACCATTCATTGTAAATATTAGATTACAAACATTCCTTAGTTAGATTCTTCACTCTTGTATAAATCATCTCGTGTATCACCCAGTGTAAAGATATAACAATTACATTCCTATTACATCATGCCTTCGGAATGGATCTCTTCATCTCACCACCGGTGCTCTGTCTCTGCTCCTTCTTTAGTATTACACAGAGGGGTTTGTGGCACTGCCTAACGTTTGTTGCACATTGGTCTCCTATTAAGAGCATGGCTACTACATCGGTTTCAATGTAAGTTGTACTCAAGTATTGAGAATGGTGGAATTAGGTTCTAAGGACATTCATTAGCTCTTGTTTCTTGGGTTGGACTACCTTCACACTCATGCAATTATTCACAAAGACATCAAGGCAACAAATTCTCCCCATGCTTTGAAAGTACTTACATTTTTAAATCCATGCCATGGTATTCTATGTTCTCAGGGGCCTATTATCCTTGTGGATAACAAATGATGCATTAGAGCATGATTATAGGCAGGGCGACTCAATAAATTGCGATAAGTTATGGGGCCATGTGCTAATCCTAGAAAATTTAGCCCTTAATTCGTAGTTTCTGAAAATTTTGGGCCTTTTATTGTAAAATTTTAGGCACAAAAATTTCCTAAAAATTGTGGGTCCTGGCATTTGCTCCACTTGCTCCCCTCCAAAGCCGGCACTGATTATAGGTAATAGTTAACTTGAGGTGTTATTTGAATTTTATAGTGTTCCTTCGGGGACATCCGATAAAAAAAGTTTGAATTTTATAGTATAAATTGTGTTGGAGCAACAGCTCGAGCAAGTGAAGTCGAAAGCGAACCAATTCCCGTCCCTGACTCAAGAACAACACATCCAGGCTACGACGTCTAGATACATTACCAGAAAGCTAATATCCGCAATGTAAAGAATCTGAATCGTGTGGCTTAATACCAGTGTCCATAGCTCAGGAGTCGGAGCCAACATGTACACAAATTTACACTTGTTGCTGAATACTTTCGCCCCTAATGGATCCCGATCCAATCCGAGTCTCTGAAACGGTTCTGAAGCACACCCTCTTTGCTTACTACAACCGGTTTCATCACATCATGTCTTTCGTAAACGATGACCAAGTCACCATCTTTGATATACCTTTTGAATGACAATGCCTTCTTTGACTCAGTTGGTAACATCTTGAGATTATGGTCGATTCTGAAAATCCAAGTCTCGAGTTAATTAACAAACAACACACTTTTATTAAACTCAGAAACAATGAATTCACATAAATTGCAATATTTAATCTCAATTTGATAATGAATCCAAAGCTACTCAGTATTGAACAGTTAATCACATTGATATTTCAAAATTCTCGTAATGAATCAACTACACCGAATTGAAGAGAAACAACTTATTTTATTTGATTTCAACTAACAAAATCAATTCAAGGATTCAAAAAACCTAATTTCAACAAAGAGGCACAAATTTCTGATAATGGCTAGACAAAGCAACGGTTTCTTTTTTTTTTTTTTTTTTTGAAATTTAAAAGCAACGGTTTCTACAAGAAAACGGATTTCATAAACCAAACAAGGCTATTACGAAAAGGTCGATGAGAACGGATGATCGAACCGTTCTCAGACAAATTCCGAGTGATTCATCATCAGAATTCACTGGATCGACGGTGGTTCTATCTGATTTCGACATTTTTTTAGAAGATGATTGAGAGAAAGAGAGAGGAGAGAAAAAAAATGTGAATGGTCGGGGTTGTTTTTTTTCTTTCCATTCTCTTATTTTTATTGTCCAGTTACATGGTGACACGTGTCCAAAATTAGGAGTTCTAGAGTATCCATTTTTAGCACCGGTTCTAGTTTTTTTTTTGCGTCACACCGGTTCTAGTTAAATTATTCACTCAGTTTATTTTTTAATTATTTTTAACCCTTAGCAACTCTCTAAAACCTCTATAATTACTACCTATAATTATTTTATTTTCTTCAATAGATAACTGCATAAACCGTTGTGTTTGTCTACACTTTTACTTCTCACCCGACATTATACAGTAAAACCTCTATAAATTAATAATATTATAACTTTGAAAATTTATTAATTTATCGATATTAATTTATAGAGAGATTTCCATATTCTGTAAAAAATATTTTTTTAAATAAAAAATTTACAATAAAATTCATACAAATTCTTCATAAAATTTCTTTATTCAAATATTTATATATTTTAATGTTTACATATTTATTTTACCCCAATCTCGCTTATTATGTCAATAGTCTACTTGATTATTCTGATAAGAATGATATATACTCCAAAATTAAAAGTTTAGTAAAAATTACAGTTGTAAATCAATAAAGTTTAGTACGAAATAACAATACCCAAAGTAGTTACACGTAAAAAAACATTGGTCGCGTCTAAAACTCTTATAATTTTGGGATGCAAATCGAGATAATAACACTATAAATTTTTTATGCAAAAAAAAAAAAAAAAAAAAATTTGGTTACCACGAAATTCCTAATTTAAAAGAAACAGATAATACAAAAGCCATATTTCACTAAATGTTTTAAGAATATATATATATATGTGTGTGTAATTCATGATTATTAATTTATACTATTATTGGACCATATTTTACACAGGAGTTTCAAAAAAATTATTATCTTATCATATTATCGAATTTTGTTAATTACATTGACCCGACTCTGGACAAGGGAAATTTATTAATTTATGGTGATTATTAATTTATAGAGTATTAATTTATAGAGCTTCTACTATATAAGATAAATTTTGAGTTATGCCATTTTTCCCATGCAACTATTTGAAAACCATTACAAGCATGCCACTATTTTTTTAAAAATATTCCCATATTACCTTTTATTACAAACTAGATCTGATTTTTTTTCTCTCTTATCCATATTTCATTTCTCTCTCTCTCTCTCTCTCTCTACCAGATTTCATATTTCTCTCTCTACCAGATTTCATATTTCTCTCTCATCCAAGATTTCGCCATCATAAGATCGGATCTCACTTTCACTGAATTCGATTTTTGTCGTCTATGATTTCACTATCTCGAACTTTGTCGCGATTTCCTCTAAGAAGATTTGAGAAGACGTTGTTGAGGAAAAACATGGATCTGAGATTGGATCTCAAAGCAAATTCAAACACATAATCGACCGTAAATTTTCGAGTTTGGGACAACTATTATGCATTTAGGGTATATATTGGGGAGGGGTTGGGTTTTCATTTCCACTATAGAACTGTTTTAAAAATTATAAAGTTTTAAACAGTTTTTAAGCAGTTATTAAAAGTTTTATAAAGTTTTTAAACAGTTTTATAAACTTTTAAAACAGTTTTTAAGCAGTTTTTTTAAACAGTTTTATTATAAACTTTTTGAAACCCTTTATAAACTTCTTGAAAAATATTGTGAGCTTTTTAAGCAATTTTCTTAAACCATTTAAAAACCTTATAAATATTTTCAACTTTTTAGTTTTTGATGACATATACAAATTTCTTATAAAACCTTATAAAACTGTTAAAAAACCTTATACAACTATTTTAAAATCTTATAAATCTTTTAAAGACCTTATAAATTATGAATTGTTCAATTTTTAATGACAGATACAAAATTTTTATAAAACTGTTTAAAAAATATATAAAAAACTTAAAAACCCTAAATCAATAAGAAGATACAAAACTTTTATAAAACTTTTTAAAAAGTTTATAAAAAACAAAAAAACCTAAATCAGTAAGATGATACCCTAAATTAGCGTCGAATTAGCGTCGAATGAATTCATGGATTACAATCGAATCAAAAGGAATTTACAGAGATTTACATAGACGAAAGAGAATCGAAAATCGTAGATCTATCCTCGTTGCGTTTGCGTCCAATGGAGGAGAGAGAGAATCGAAAACTCTAGATCCATCACCCTAATCCGATTTGCAATTTCAAAGAAGAAAATTTTGTGAGAGAGAAAATTTTGGATCTGGAAGATGAGTTTGTGAGAGAGATTAGAGAGAAAGTGAAATCTGTTTTTTTTATTAAAACAAGGGCAAAATTATAATTTGGTCAGTGAATAGTGGCACGCTCGTAATGATATTGTGAACAATGGCATATTTGATTAAATTTTTGCCATGTGTGGCATATTTGTAATTGCCCCACTGTATAACATATTCTTCATCGTAATTCAATGTGACTGACATCATTTATGGTGTAATCTTAACAGAAAATAGAGCATTGTTAAGCTAAACACCTGAAATATTTCTTCGGCATGAACCAACACCGTTTGACGTTTGCCCATGTGTTTTGCTTGATTCATTGTGTAACACCCGCATTTTTTTTTTTAATAAATAATTAGTCCGGATTAAATGATCCCATAATCATTTAATCCTCAACGACTAATTCAGGGTGAAAGACACGCGGAAACATAACCAATATAAAACAAATAAAATTCCAATAAAATATTAAATCAATTATTCCAGAATTCCATATTCAAACTAACCATTCTAGCAACCTAACCAGGTCCTAATAACACAACACCACGACACATAGTTTAGAGATCCTAATCATCCCCTCATCCTAGCCATGATTCCACGATCTCGAACTTTTACCTACAACACATGGATAAAAGAGTTGCATGAGTATTATCACAAATACTCAGTGAGGCGGTCATCCCGCCTACCGGTTACATAATAAGGATAACAATGCCAATTACTACAATTCATTCAACATTTCATAATATTCCAATTTATCACAAGATTAATCAACAAACGATTCTCTACGTTCGAATTACCAACACAAGAATAAACGATACAAAAACCAGCATTTACTGACTCGGTGTCGATCGACACACCACCCTGGTGTCGATCGACACACCACCCTGGTGTCGATCGACACACCACAAATCAAAACGACAATATCAACAGGGTGTCGATCGACACAACCTCTAGGTGTCGATCGATACTCCACTCGCAGCCAAACTATCACGAACACAAAAACGTGGTGTCGATCGACACATCCTCTAGGTGTCGATCGACGCCTCGTTATAGAGACAAAAATCGACCTAATCCTCACATGGTTCGATTCCGATCAACGCATAACCAAACTACTACAATCATCACGATTTTCATACAATCAACACACAACATCCGTGAAATCAATAATAATTCCGCTACAACTAATTAACCGATAACCTAACATTGATTACCCATAACCACGATCACGCACTCACCTTAGAAACGGATTGAAAGATGAAGAACCCTAATCCAAAGCCTCTGATTTCGGAACAATTATCTCCTCAACTTCAGCTCCGAAACAGAATCGGAAAACAGTTCTGAAAACTAGACACAGAGACCTACTCAACGGTATGTGAATCGTCTCCTAACTCTCACAGGATCGACGGTAAACCAGCCCGCAATCTTGCTAAACGAAACTGGAAAAACAGAGATTTCAGAACCGACTCCCTGAAATCAAACGAACACAGAGAACGGAACTTACCTCCGAATCAGGATCCGAAACCTGATCTAGAAACTAGACAGAACTATCTTTCCAACGGTATAAGGATAATCTCCTGATTCTCTCTGGTTGGACGGGAATCCTCCTTCGAAGCAGACTGATCGCAGATTCGAATCTGCAGAAACCTCTCTCACGAAAACAACGATAACTCAGCGAATACTCAACCAAATCACAAGAGGTTTTCGCCCACATCAAGAGGAAAGAACGGAGAACTTACCCTCCAAATTTCGCTCCAATACGACTTGATCTCCCCTGTCTTTTGCCTCCTCCAAAACCGAGCAGAAACTGCCCTCAACACCTCAACTCTCCCAAGGATCAACAAGGCTTCTCTCCCAGTCGAAACCCAAGCCTCTCACTCTGATTTCTGACCCTTAACAGCACAAAAACGCAGCCAAAAACTCAGCCAAACGTTTTTATACTTGAACCCTAAGTTCCCCAAACCGGCCCAAACTGAAACGATCAAAACCGAAACATCTCGAACCGAAATTGGCATGTGTCGCGCGACACACTCCCTCTGTGTCGCGCGACACAGCGTCAAAACGCACAAAACCTTCGTGAATCAACGCATGTCACACCGCACACAACCGACAAATCACATTTTCGGTTCACGGGCGTTACACATTGCCAATGGATCTTAACTCTAATGTGAAACCAACATAGAACCGAAGTTTATTCAGATTGGGTAATATTATCCGAAACACCTGAAATATTCTCCAAAAATTGTTCAATTGTAGTAATAAAATTGGTAATATTCCAACGAACTCTCTTGAAATATTGTAAACCCGCAAAATAATAAGGAATAAACAAAATATAAATGGCAAAAAACTTGCTTAGGAAACAACGTTTTTTCTTCATATTTTGTTTGTGTAAAAGGAACTAGGTGGATGGCCCGCACCGTGTGCGGGTATGAGTTTTTTAGATATATAAGATGGTTTTAGTATTTAATAAGAAGAATTTAGCAAATTTTGGAACATTAAATATGCATGATTGGTTGTTTAAAAAAATAATACATGTTGCATAATTACTAATATTTGAATGTTATCTTGAAAGCAAAGGTGTTTTTGTTTTGTAGTTTTTGTATTTGTATTGAAATAAAAGCCAAACTGTGGATAATATAATGTACAATTTGAAGACACACACAAATGTAAAACTTCAAGAGAAAAATCATAAAACTAAACAAAGAGTTTTTTTCATGTGATTCACAAACGTTTTATACATACATAAATAATTTTTAAATTTCGTTAATGATAATACGTAACTAACTGTTATTATTAATTAGAATTTATTTATTTATATAAACTTTATTAATAAATAATAGTTTTTTTTTGTTTTGGACTTTGTTAATTGAGATCTTTTTTTATTTTTGTTTTTCTTTCTTTCTTTTTTCTTTCCTTCTACTTAGTTTATAGAGATATTTTTGGCATAGACACATAATAAAGGATAAATTATGAAAAACTCATTTGAAAACTAAACGTGCATACTAATTTATGATATGTAAATGATTTTATGTTGAAACTATTTTCAAAACTTTGGTAATGAAAATGTTAAAAATGTGTTTTGAAAAAAAGATTGTTGTTTTAGTTTTCCACAAAAAAAAATCATTAACTTTTCATTAGAGATTAGTGTCATTATTCATATTTGCCATATCATGTTTCTATTGTTGAAAGGAATATTTGGAATATTTTGATAACGCTGGTATCTATTTGGAATATTTCATGTTTATTGAGTATTACTTTTCAGAATATATTATCTTATAAGAAGATTAATTTCTATAGCCAATCAAAACAATAAAAATTGAGAATCATAAATATCCATTTACTTTTATGTTTTATATAAAATTTAGTATGGAAGTGAGTATAATATTAGGTGACTATAAAATGCATTATACAATTTGATTAATTTGTTTCTATATATTATGTATATATAACTGTTTTATTTAGATTAATATGGAGTGAGGGTTAAATGTATGATAAGTTTTTTTGTTTGTAAAAGAATTAGTAATTTTTTTCAAAAATGTTTTATCGGTTGATTTTTTTTTTAATCCGAAATTGGTGTGACCAAAAAAAAAATCTGAAATTTGTTGTTAATTTATACAAAAGATCCCATAATTGTTCATTTTTAATTGATATAATAGTTTTAAAATAAATAAAAGATCAATTAGCAATTTAAGCCATGTAATTTTTACATGTCATCATTTCATGTCATAGTTTTTAACCAATCAAATTAAAACAATTAAGTTTTTCACTAATTAGACTTTGCTTTTAATAGTAAGAGGATTTAACCGCAGTGATTGGTTGAGACTTTTTTTTGTTAGTTGAGACTTTAATTGTATACATTGTTACTTTAACATGAATCTTTGAAATCTGCTATGGCTTTTTATTTCTTATATTAAGGCTATGGCTTTTTTAAAAAGATAAAAAAATATCTTTTTGGGTTTCAAGAAAAACAATGTAACAGAGACAAAAATGTCAAATTTGGGATGTGATAGATTTTAGGGACTTGAAAGATTTTAGAGACTTTGAAGGTTAAACTCTGATTGGTGGAAATATGACTTTTAAAATTAAATTTTAAAGTTCTTAATATCTAATCACCAATCACCCCCTATTTTTTGTCTGGATTCCAGAATCATGATTTAAATTTTGCTTGAAAAGGGCTTTGGTCTATATAGAAAGACGTATGTGCGTGTGCCTTACCTTTTAAATCTTCGAATAACCAAGTTAAAAAAGAAAAAAAAACATCATGCTTGACAAAATCCTACAATAGCAAAACTTTGAGCAATTTGTTTTTAGTCAACAATCTTAAAAAACAAAATTAGTTACAAAGTTCTCTAACCTCGATGTCTTTATTGATCTTCACGTGGCAACTCGAAACGACACAATGGACAAAAGGGACTGGTCGCAAACCAGTTTACAATACACTCATCGTCAAAGTCATGTCCACATGGTAAAATCACAAGTTTTTCTCCATTCTTAAACTCCTCCAAACAAATTGTGCACTTGTCACCCACGAGAGAGCTAGTCTTGTTGTATATTTTCCTGGTTAGGGACTTCACCACGAGGTTGCTTGCCGGTCTAATTTTGGACTCATCATGCGCTTCAAAGTCATCGAAGGAACGAGGAGGAAGAACACGAATAGTAAACCACAGAGACAAAGCACAATATGTGCTATAGTCACCTGAGGAAGTCAATTCAATGACACGGCCAATGACTTCTTCGGTCAGCAAATGCAATGTGGGTTCGTGAGGGAAACCTGCTTCCATAAAAAGCTCATCCAGTTCTTCTTTGCAACCGAGTCCTTCATCTTCTGTGAAGTCCTCCGCGAGCCACGTAATCGAGAATGTTCGGACCGAATCATCCATGTTATCACTCCACGTGACCATGGTTGCACAAGCTTTGATTGTGCCAGCATCTGAGGCCGTTGGATTGCTGTCGATTTCATGGTTGAAATATAATCGGCCTCCCATGACGAAAAGGCGATCTGGTTTTTAGGGTTTTTGTTTTATTTTGTAGGACTAGGATCTTTATAACTAATACATGGGGTTGGGATATTTATAAAGGCGGAGGATTGTGTCAGTTTCTTCGTAGGACTAGGATCTTTAAATGCCCGAGATTAGGTTTCGTTTATTTGCCTAATTAGGACTCGAAATATCGTAAACATCGTTTATTTGCCTATTTCGCGGGGAATATCGTATATTAAATTTTAAATATAAAGAAATAAAAAATGACGATTTAGAGAGTAAACATCTACTAGTACATTATGTATAATTATTATGATAAAAGTAAGTACACTAAAACTCGAAAAACACGAGTTTAAAACGTTTACCGGAATTCGTAACCATAAAACAGTTATTTCGAAAAAAACGCAACCTTTGGAAATAACTATAAAGTGATTATTTTTGAAAAGACACAATCATAAAGCGGATATATCTATAAAAAAAAGACGCAACCCTCCGCAATAACTTTAAAACGGTTAACAGAATTTAGAACTCTTGACAAAAAGGTTATATCAAAAAGACGCAACTATCGAAAATAACTACTTTACATTTTTTTATGAAAAGTCACAATCCAAATATATTCTTTTTCGGATCATTATAGAAATCCTAAATTTAAAAACGCACTAGATGTACCACCAATTTCAGGGAAAAAAATAGTTGAAAATTTCATCAAATTTTTATATGTAAAATTTATTATTAAATTTGCATGATCATAAGAATCCCAAATTTACTCCCACAAATCAAAAGTTTTAGGAATTTCTGTAATACTAAAAACATAAAAAAAAAATAAAAAAATTGAAAACAATTATACGACATTTTGTATTATTACCATGCTTTAAAATAATTAAAAAATTGATAGCCATAAAATGAACTAAATGTTAAACGAAAGAAATAAATAGGAGGTTTTTTCGAAGAGACACGACTCAAAAGAAACAACCTGCCACGACTCTACAAAATAACCATAAAGCGGTTATTTTTGAAGAGACGCGACCTTAAGAATTCCAAAGGGCACAACCTTTCAAAATATTCAAAAGTGATTATTTTCACTTTATGGTTTTCAAAATATATATCAAGGATATTTGTTGGTGAGCTATCATGATACAATAACTATAGTTGTAATCGATATCTATTTTGTAAAAAAATGGAATACATGTCCAAAATAAAATAAGGGGGAATTGCTAAAAATGACCCATAATTTGTTTTCGTTAACAAATGTAGACCCCTTATGTTATGTTTGGCAAAACTAACCCAAAAGGGTTGTGAAAAGACAATTAAATCTCTTCTGAACAAACAAAAAAAAGGGAAAGCAAATGACAATATCACCCTCCAGAAATCTACTTTTCAGTATTAGAGACTCCTATACACTACAAGAAAACAGCAAGAAACTGACGGAAATATCAGTCGGAAATCTGTCGGAAAAGGCATTTTCCGACAGATTTCCGACTGATATTTCTGTCCGTTCTATCTTGTCGGAAATGATAATTCTGTCGGAAATCCGTCACAAATTCCGACAAACTTATTTCCGACAGAGTTCCGACAGCTCGCCGGAGTCCGGCGATCTGTCGGAATGACGTCGGAAATAAGTCTCCAGCAACCTATCGGAATGCTGTCGGAAATAAGGCTGTCGGAAACCTGTCGGAATTTGTTTCCGACAAAATGCCGACAGTTTCCGATAACTTCTAAACCGACAACTTTCCGACAGATGTCCGACAGACTTATTTCCGACTGCATTCCGACAGGTTTATTTCCGACAGATTTCCGACTGATTCGTAGAAATTATTAAAAATGAAAATAATTTTAATTATTATTAATTTAATATAAATTTTTAATTTAAAATTTGAAATTATTTAAATTGAAATAAAAATATTTAAATTAAAATAAAAAGTTAAATTGTTTTACAAAACGGTAGAAACTTAAAATCTAAGCGGTGGGAGGCGGCGGCGGCGGCGGACGCGGCGGAAGCAAACCCGAGGTGCCCAACCACTCCATCATCTGTTGCATCGCCTCCCAGTCCTTCTTCATCTGTTCCCGGTCCTTCGCAGCTTCATCTTGTATCTTCTGGACCGTCGTCTTCAATTCCGAAATTTCGGCCTCCTTTTCCTTCATCTGGGCTCTCAGCTCGGATGACTCGCTGTTGTAACAAGAAGACCCCGATGATCCTGCATCGTCGGGAATACCATAAATCCGCCCTTTGCTCTGCGGAGCAACCTGTGGAAGAAATTTCAATTAACGAAAAATTTCTTGATAAGTATTTTAAATTTTACATACCTTTAAGACGAATTGGTTGATGATGTCGTCCGTTGCTTGGGTGAGGGGAGGGGTTCCTTCCGTTTCTGGCTGAGACATAATGTAGTCTTCTTCCATTCTTTGGACGCTCTCCTGAATCTCCCGAGCTACCGGATCCTGGACGACACCATCCTTGTTGGTGTGTGCTGCTAGCAGAAGTTCAAAGTTGTTGGGTTCCCGACCCAACTCCTTAGCCTGCGGTTGTTAGATATTTATTTAATATAAATGTATAAAACTAAAAAATTTTTAATAAAAATCAAAGAATGGCATAAAAAACTATCATATCTCTAGCCTTTGTCTTCTTGCTGGTAGCTCCGAGGTTGTGGGTGGCTTTACCCTTGCCCTTGCGGTCGCTGTTTTGGTTGGTAGAGTGATATGTAGAGCTCGCCTTGGTCTCCTCTAGTTGCCAATAGGCGATGAACCCGTTCCACAATTCCGGCTTCTCAACCATCTCCTTTGGCACCTCACCGTGTATCCACTTATCCTTCCACTCGAACACCTTCTTCGAGTAGTGCAGTCCCGCTTTCGTGTCGAATTCCCTCCTGACCAGACCGGTCAAGTGTGGGTCCCACTTAAATTCTTGCTGGAAAAAGAAAAATTAAATAAAAAAAATAATACTTTAAATGAAAGTAAAAATTGTGAAAACAGATGACTTACCGCAAAATTGCGAAACCACAATTCTTGATCCTCCGGTGGCATTTTGGCGTACGTCGGATACGGAAAGCGGAGCAAAGAATTTTCCATCTTGTTGAGGGACTTCGAAATCCCGCTTCGAGAATCATCAAACCTAAGAAAAAAAAATTAACAATATAATTACATTAGTCACAATTAAATTAAATTAGTAAAAAAAAAAAAAAAAATGTAACAAAAAATTTACCATGTGTCTCTACCGATCTGGTCTGGATGGAGAGTAGTTATCCGCCCTCGTCCAGGAAGACCCACAAAGTCCTCGACGCTAATCTGCGACGGTGGTGTGGCGGCTGGTGGTATCTCCGGCGTCTGTAGAGGTGTAGACGACGGTGATGGTGCAGACGTCGTAGCCGAACGAGGTCTACTCTGACGACGACGACGTCCGCCGCTGCCAGATGCAGCGAAACCACTATAATCCCTACATTTATATATAGATTTTAGGGATTTAGGAATTGTAAAAAAAAAAAATACTTTTCAAAAACATTTAAAATTTTAAAAATTTAAGGGACTCGCTCAATGTTGGGAGTTGTATGCAAATTGACATATTTAAGGAATTAGAGATTTATGGAAACCAAGGCAACATAGATAGAACTTCTACGATTCACGGCCTTGGATCTTTGATTGGCCGTGCATAAATCAGAGAAGTTCTATCTATGTTGCCTTGGTTTCCATAAACCTCTAATTCCTTAAATATGTCAATAATTCTTGCATACAACTCCCAACATTGAGCGAGTCCCTTAAATTTTTAAAATTTTAAATGTAATTGAAAAGTTCATTTTTTTTTTTAAATGTAAGAGATTTATGTGTTTTTTTAAAATTCTTAATAAAGAATTGTAAAAATTTGTAAATTATTGAATATCGTAGATTAATCATATTATAAATCCTTAAAAGTTACAAAAACTTATATAAAATTTTTAAAAATATATATATATTGAAAAATAAATTCATTATCTTAAAATTTCTTTATATATTTTTCCTAAATCTAAATATATAAAATTTCTAAATTTATATATAAATTCAAAAATTAATTCATTATCTTAAAATTTCTAAATTTATATATAAATTCATTATATTAAAATTTCTTTATATATTTTTCCTATTTTTAAATATATAAAATTTCTAAATTTATATATAAATTCATTATATTATTCATATTTTTAAATATATAAAATTTCTAAATTTCTAAATTTATTTTTCCTAAATCCTAAATCTAACCAAATTCACCAAATTCAATAATTAACCCTAATTTCACAAAATTTCCTAATCCTAAATCTAACCCTAATTCACAAAATCAATTCCTAATTCACTAAATCAATTCCTAATTCACTAACCAAAAGGAATTAGGAATTGAAATCTTTCAAATGTGATGGCAAATCAGCCATTGAAGCACCTGAGAGAAGAAGGAACGGTTGGTTTCCGGCGAGCGGCGGAGAAGATGAAGAAACGAAGGCGGAGGAGGCGAGGCTCGGTGGGGGAGAGGTTCGAAGGCGGAGAAGGGCGAAATCCGGCGAAGACAACGGCCAAATCGTCGATTGGCGAGCGGCGGAGGCGGAGGAGGCGATTTTAGAGATTTTTGTGACTGTGAATTGTGTTCTGTCGGAATTTTTAATAAATTTTCATTGGACCGACTGGTTTCGCGGTATTTATTTTCATTTCGCGGGTAAAATTTGGTAATTCTGTCGGAAATCTGTCGGAAATATATATATATATATATATATATATATATATTTCCGACAGATTTCTGACAGAAACGGATATATATAATCTTCTTATAAAAAATTCATCTGAGTATATGTTGCAAAAACCCGTGTCGATCGACGGATATAGAATTGTCGTTCGACACTGTCTCTTCTGTTTTTTAAGTTATTTTCAAGAATCTGTCGGAAATCTGTCGGAAATATATATTTCCGACAGATTTCCGACAGATTTGGGGTTTTGAGCATTTTAATGATACTAGCATGAATGGATCATGATTTTGAAGATAAAATACTTGATAATGATCATTGTTACTTTCAAATTCTAAACAGTTGGTTTTTTAGTATTTCCCGTAAACATCTATAGTTTTGTATATGTAACTGTATGAAACGTTTTTGGTTGAAACTTGACAACATCGCAAATCATGTTCTGTATAACATCGACCTTTGCTTTTACTTGACAAGGTTATTTACTCTCTTAGCTTTTACTTTTGTTGTTAGAATTGTATGCCGAGAATGTGTTTTCTCGAAATTTTGAAATTTGACCTTAAAACCCCAAATCTGTCGGAAATCTGTCGGAAATATATATATATTTCCGTCATATTTCCGACAGATTTGGGGAAACACGTGTCGTAATTTAAGGTTTGCCTGGTATGAAACATCTGTCGGAAATCAGTCAGAAATATATATAATTTTTGACAGGTTTCCGACAGATGCTTCAAAATAACTAAAAAAAACAGAAGAGCCAGTGTCGATCGACAATCCTATATCCGTCAATCGACACTGGTTTTGGCAAGATATACTCACATGAATTTTTTATAAGAAGATTATATATATCCGTTTCATATTTTCGACAGATTTCCGACAGAAATACAGATTTAAAAAAAAAAATTACAAAACAATGCATATGAAATTCTTGTTTATGTTTACATATACAAACATATAATGTAACTAATCTGAGTCCGATTCTGATCCTTCCGAAGGAATTGTGTCTTCGTCTTCATCAAATTCTCTAACTTCTTCTTCTGATTCTGAGTGTACTATATTATCACCAAATTCTGTGAAATCAACAAAAAGGTCCACTGCGGAAGAAATTTCAACTGGATCCATCAGAGTAATACTAGTTGGTTGCATAGCATCGTGCTCATCAACTCCATATAGTCGCCCTCTTGGATTAATTGGAGTCACTGTAATCCAAGGATCTCTTCGATGTGTTACCCTAGGGTAAGAAATATAGCATACCTGAAAAAAACATATTTAGTTTAGGCAATTACAATATCATTATTTATCAATAACGCACGTATTATAAAATTTTAAAATCAAACTTGGTCTGCCTGTGATGCTAGGATGAATGGGTCATACTTTTGCAGTCTCTTAGAAGAATTTACTGAAGTGACGCCAAATTGGCTCACCTGAACACCTTCTGGATAATTTGGATCATACCACTCACACAAGAAAACAATGCATCTCATGCCCAACATTCCTAGATAGCACACTTGCAATATTTCTTTGAGAAACCCGTAGTAGACTACATCACCACATGTAGCTGAAATACCGTAATCTGCAGTTGCCCTGACCTTTCTTCATGAATCCTAAATGCAAATCCCCTAGTGCAATACCGAACGTATAAAGTTGCTTCGAAGCTTGGGCCAGAAACTATCTCTTGCAACCATGTTAGAAACATTTCTCCATTCTTCATTCCTTCAGAAACCTGATATAATAATTTAGACAAATTAAGTATTAATTAATGCACTAATTTTAAGATATATAAGCGTTTTTTAAAAACTTACGTAATATTGCAGCCAGTTTGCAAACTCGGTTTCCTTAGATTGTCCAAGTTCGTCTTCTGTCATATTCGGATAATAGCGACGTATTGATGCAATGTAAATCCTGAAAGCAAACAACAATATATAACATATGAAACCTATATATTACTTGGTATTAAAAAAAAAGAAGTATTTAAATAAGTTCTGTTTTTACCTTTCGTACTCCGCCATCTCCTCACAATTCGTTAGGATATACATATGTAAGTGACTCCACTCATCTTGTGATAGGAAGCGTTTCTTCCCTCTCCCAGTCACTCGGCCAACTTGCGAAAACAACTGAGGGACCAGCGCGTGATACATGACTCTCTCACCTCTATCATCATGACGAGCAGGACGTCTACTCTTCGTACGAACTTCCCGTGGAAAGTAAGATTCCGCAAACTGTGATGCTTCTTCATTGATACTCTGTACGACAATAGAACCTTCAACTCGAGCCAAATTTTTGACCTTCTTCTTTAGATGGAACATGTACCGCTCAAAAGGATACATCCAACGAAATTGAACGGGACCACCTAGTTCGGCTTCGCGGGGGAGGTATAGGGGAAGATGTTCCATAACATCAAAAAAAGATGGCGGAAAGATCTTTTCAAGATTGCAAAGGATCACTGGTATATTGGCATCTAAATTGCGGATCCCCTCAACTGTAAGTGTCCTCATGCATAAATCCCTAAAGAAAGCACCAACTCCTGCAATAGCTTCGTGGACAGTTTGAGGAAGGAGATGGGTAAAAGCAAATGGAAGAAGCCTCTGCATCACTACATGACAATCATGACTCTTCATTCCTATAAACTTTAGGTTTTGCGAGTCTACGCAGTTACCCAGATTAGCTGCATATCCATCAGTAAATTTAACTTCGTCTTTAATCCACCGGAAAAACGCTCTTATCTTTTCTTTTTGCAATCGGTACGGAGGAAAAGGATATGTACCATCGGGAAGACGTTCAAGATAATCACGGTTGCAAATCATTGAAACATCCATCCTAGACTTCACATTGTCTTTTGTCTTTCCCGGGACGTTTCACACTGTATTCATGATGTTGTCAAAGAAGTTCTTTTCAACATGAATCACATCGAGGTTGTGCCTTAATAAATGATCCTTCCATTATGGCAAATCCCAAAATATACTCTTCTTGTGCCAGTTATGAGCTTCCCCTACACCATAAAGAGGTTCATGCCCATTACCCCCACAATCAGGAGTCCTCTCAGCACCAAAATCTCTCAACTGCTCTAATATAGTACGACCGTCTATCTCATCAATTGGAGCATCAACCACTTGTTTATTTTTCTTAAATAATCTTTTAGACCGACGATAGGGGTGGCCGTCCGGTAGAAACCTTCTATGGCAATCAAACCAACATGGCTTTCTTCCATTCCTCAATTGGAAAGCGTCAGTGTTGTCTTGGCAAAACGGGCACGATAATCTTCCATGAGTAGTCCATCCAGATAACATACCGTATGCTGGGAAATCACTAATAGTCCACATAAGGACCGCACGCATATGGAAATTCTCCCGCCGTGAAACATCAAACGCTTCGACACCGTGACTCCATAGCATTTGTAACTCATAAATCAATGGCTGGAGGAATACATCAAGTGATCTCTTCGGATGCTCAAGGCCGGGAATTAGAAGGGAGAGGAATAAAAACTCTCGACGCATGCACACACCAGGGGGCAAATTGTATGGTGTTAGGATTACGGGCCACAAAGAATACTGCCTTCCATGCTTCTCAAATGGGTTGAAACCATCCGTACTTAACCCGAGGTACACATTTCTTGGCTCGTATGCAAAATCGGGATTCAACATTTGAAAATGTTTCCACGCTTTTGCATCTGAAGGATGTGTAATCTTTCCATCTTGACGATGCTCTGCATGCCATCTCATTTCTTCTGCCGTTCGCGCAGATTGATATAACCTCTTTAACTTTGCTATCAAGGGTAAGTACCACATACGTTTATATGGAATTGGAACTCTGCCACCAGTATCCTGATACCGTGGTTACGACAAAATCTACATCTTCTCCGGTCTTCGTCTTCTCTCCAATATAGCATACAGTTGTCGATGCATACGTCTATCACCTGATACGGCATACCAAGACCAGGTACAAGTTTTTGTACCTCGTAGTATGATGCAGGTGCCTGATTATCTTCAGGCAAAATATCCCTCACAAAATCTGCTATCGCATCAACACACTCTTCCGCCAAATTGAAGTCCGTCTTAAGGGTCATCAGTCTACTAGCAGTTGATAAAGGTGAATGTCCGTCTCTACACCCATGATATAATGGCTGCTTCCCTGCGTCTAACATTTCCAAAAATCTTATAGCTTCTTCATTTGGTTCTTCTACTCTATCCTCCCCTATTACGATCGATGACAAATTCTCTCTAAACGCATCATGAACCATCTCAGCGGTACCTACACCAAAATCTACTTTTGTTCTATGTTCGTCTACGCTATCCGTTCTATGTTCACCTAAGCTATCCGTTCTATGTTCGCCTAAGCTATCCGCAAAATATGGTGCATTGCTACTACTACCACCATCATAATTAGTTTCTCCATGAAAAAACCAAATTTTGTATCCCGGCATAAAACCATGGGTATACGAGTGATGCCAAACTTGTTCTACCTTAACATTACGCGAATTGCAACAATTTAAACATGGACATTTTATCTTACCACCTTTTTGCAGGTGCGGTCGATTCCCGAAAACCTCCATGAACTCGCATATACCTCGTGCAAAACTTTGATTTAATGCTTTCGACTCCGGATCATACATCTCTTCATCCATCCACGATCTATAATATCTTGAAGATGACATCTCCCTCTCTTTACGATTTTTATCTAACAAATGTTTGGTTGGAAGTTGTTGTGAGTGAATGAAGATGTGTGGAATCATATATATAAAAACGCTGACCGTCGGAATCTGTCGGAAAAGCGTCGGAAAGACAACAGATATAATAACGGTTATATAACGTAATTTATTTTCGGCAGATTTCTGACGCCAGTTGAGTGTCTGTCGGAAATCTGTCGGAAATTATTAACGGTAATTTATTTTCGACAGATTTCCGACAAACCACCGAAATCTCATCCGGCGTCGGCGCCGGCTAGTTACACCGTCCGACAATCCGACCGATTTCCAACGGTTTTGTTGTCAGTCGGAAATAATTCCGACAGATTTCCGACAGAATTGAAAAATTTCAGTTCCGTCGGTAATCTGTCGGGTTACAGTTGATGTATGAAGTTTTAAACCAAAATAAAAGCTGCAAGTGCACAGACAATTGCAGTAGTATAAGGGGTATCGAATCCACAGAGACCAAGGCTACGCTATGAAATTACAAATTCTAGTTTAAAGCTAAGATAAAATAGGGTTGGTGGTTTTTGCAGCAAGCAGGTGCTCAATACAAACGAGCAGGTGCTCGAAATAATAACCGGTTTAAAACAGATGATAAAAGCACTAAGTTAACGCAATTCTCCGGTGATTTCGGATTCTAAAGCTGAGCATCAATTCAGGGCTAATTTAAGTGCGGTCTAGAACTCAAACATAGAGGTAATATTGCCCCACTTTCGTGATGTATCAATATCTTCGTCTAACAACCTAAATACCTAAACTGTCGTTTGGATTTAGTAATGAAGAAGACGAGCATTTACGAATAGGTTCAATATGTTCACAATTAATCATAACAGTCAACTGTCGTTGGTTATGCACTAATTGCTCATCAATGGTTTATCTAGCAACCTAGAGCACTGTCGTGAATAAGTTAAACTTGAAATCATAGACTAGGCGGCCACGCTAACCTAAGCATTATGATTACCAATTGATGAAGACATAAGATTCGGCCCTATTTGGCTCAGCCACTAACAATCCAAAATCACCATTGAAATTACCTTAACCTAGCAAGAGGACTACTCGGCCATGGAAAAGAACAACACCACAATCAATGCAAAGAAACTCATAACGAAATTATAGAGATAAAGGGTTTAGAAATTCTTCTCAAGGTAAATGATGTAGACTGATCCGGATTGACAAAGCAAGCCCACGGTTGAGGTGGCAAATCGGAATGACAGAGTATAACAATTGTTTCCCGAAATCCCAAAACAAATGAAGAAAAACAAACGAAATGATTTTTATTCAAAAACAAGAGAAAAGAGAATGAACGTCTCTGATCTTTTTGTTCGTGAGAAAGTGATGATCCAGTGAGAAGGAATAATCTCTTCCTCTAATACAAGAGAATGCCATAAAAGCAAATCTCTAAAATCTTTCTAAAAAGGAAATAAAATAAAATCTTCATAATGGGAAAGAGTGATCATCTCCCAAATAGAAGGGGAGTTTCTTTGACTCATTTGACAGGGAATCTTGTGGGCCATCCTAGTAAATGTCGGCCTCAGCTTTATTAGGTTGAAGTCTGGAGCCACTGATCGAGTAGGTGCTCGGTCGGGTGAAAAGTCTTCTTTTTGCTCCAATTCTTCTCCTTTCCATCAAAGAGCTCCAGCAGTTCCAAATCATGCTCCAAAGCATCCTAGAACCTGCAAAGACACCAAAAAGAACCAAAAGGACTCGAAAAACAACATAAAACATTAAGTAGATTAGGCTAAAATCCTAATATATCAACTCCCCCGAACTTGCCTTTTGCTTGTCCGCAAGCAAACAAGAGAATATAAATCCGGAAAAGAGGTTTGAAGGCGGGAACTCAAATCCAAAAAAAGCACTAAAGGGCTCAACAATATGTCCTAACAAGAATTAACTCGATGCACAACAAACTCTACTCAAGAAGCTTCCGCCATACTCATCACTTATGAAATATTACTCCAAATCCTGAGACTCAAAGGAAATCTTGCAATCAACAAACATTCAACTCTTTAACATTTATTATTGTGTTTGGTGCGGTCTCACAATTGGAAATTGAATCAATACCATTTGGCTAGAAGAAGGCTTGAAAATGATGTAATGAGAAGGTTCATATTCTTTTTGGTGGTTAACTCTCAAATGCAAGTGTCACATTTAGCAAAAGCAAGAAAGCAAAGAGATAATTGATGCATACAAGGCTAGGAATCCAAAGTTCTACCCTTTATCCCCTTGTTGCATTCTCTCATCTCTCTTTTCTCACTACCCCATGTTTAACCACCAGCCCCTTTTCGGCTAAATCTTTCTTTAATACTCTCAAACTTCCTCTTTTTTCCTTTTCTTTTAATTTCCAAGCCCTAGGGAATTTTCTTTTCTTTGTACTAGCTCTTTCTATCCTAGCATTCTCTAACATATTTTCTTCTTTTGATTCTATTCTAAGAGAATGCTAAGCCATCGTTATCCTTTCAAACACTTAGAGCTATATATTTTCTTTTTAATTCCCTTCCCTAGAACTTATTCTTTCTTCTCCTTTTCTTTATTTTCTTTCTTTTCACACTCAACCACAAACCCAAATATATTCAAATAAGCATTTAACCATTTTGGTTTCATTCCCCACCTAAGACTAGTCTTAGACACAAGAAACTAGTCTATTGGAAACTTTGCCTTGTCGTCTCTAATGCTTGCAAGATTTTGCCAATGCAACACAAAGAAAAAGGCCTCACTCAAAGAACATATGCAAGGGCTTGAACAAAATGGTCGGGTTTAAAAGGTGTGGTACTATCCTGATCTAAAAGATGAACTTAGATCGAGATAGCCATTCAAATCAAGATAAGAGTGGTAAAAATAAGGCAAACATGATTTGAATGTCAAGTGTTTATCCATAGTTATGATTCAATATCCAAAAGTGAGAGAGATTAGTCAAGATTAAGTTCAAGTTGACAGAGTTGAATCTAGATCATGGAAGTTTCTAATGAGTTGGGACTTTCAAAGAAATAAGATCCAAGTATGGATGAGCCTCTACTTCATGATTGTTAATGCATCGAAAAAGTTCTAACGAGGGCATGGCATTGAATCCTAAAATGAAACTTTACAAGGAAATATCATCATTGTCCCCTATGCAAAAATGCAAATGCAATCTTAAAACGTTCTAGACTCAATCCTAGATTAAAAACTCCTTTTTTTTTTTTATGAAGAACAATTAAAAATCAGACTCAATGAAAACTCAAATAACTAACCGCTCCCCCGGACTTAAATCACACCGTCTCCGGTGTGAAAAAGTTCAAAAGATTGGCGACTCAAAGCAAGAAATAAAATCAAAGCAAATATGGATTAAAAAATGGTGGTAAAAGGTGAAAGAAGATATCACCCGGAAGTAACGTCGTCCTCGTCATCAACTATCCTCCTCTTCCTTCTGGTTGGCTGACCCGAGCAGGTGCTCGGGTGCGAACGAGCAGGTGCTCGCTGCCTGTGTCGATCGACGGATAGGAGTGTTGATCGACAAAGGAGCTCCTGGAAATTTCGAATCGCAGCTCCGATCAGTGTCGATCGACACTGATCCTTGTCGATCGACGGAGGTCTCCCTGGAAAATTTTCTTCTTCTTCAAACCTGACCGAGCAGGTGCTCGCTGGAATTTGTTTTTTTTTTTTTTTTTTTTTTTTTTTAGAACTGAAAATTCAAAACTTAAAACCCAAGTTAGTAGAAAAAGAAATCAAATTGAAAAAGATTAGAAAACGTAGCGGTGGGTTGCCTCCCACCAAGCGCTTGTTTTAAGTCGTTAGCTCGACTTTGTAGACTATTTAGGCTCAAGGAGGGTCCCATTGCTCAGGTGGTGGTCTCGGTCCTCTGGAGTACACCCCATAAGTATCTCCAGGATCAATCACGTATGAAGCGGTGGGGATGACAGCAGCTCCTGAGTTGGCTCTAATTCGCTTGAGAGGTGGCTGAAGTGTTATGTCGTGAAATTTCCGCTTGTGGCAACTACCAGGTGTAGCTGCTTCCTTAGGTGACATCTCAACTACTTCCGTCTTATTGTGTTCAGGACGCTTGGGGTAGGATCAGGATCAGGATCCGAGACGTGCAAATCCTCGATAATGCCTACAGGAAGCTTTGTAGACCTTCTCGGATCACCTTTTTTGTCAACACCTTACTCTGAAGTTTGGCACTACACTCCTTAGAAACCATTATCACACGAGAATCTTGCACAACCTTACCAGCAACCAATTCCTTCATGTACCTCTTGAGTGATGGTATCATTTGCACGACATCAACCAAAGAAAGCTTCACCGTTAGATCTTTCAGCATCTCCTTACACTTAGCATCCTCCAAATCTTTCCTAGATTTCTTAGGAGGTACTAGGTAATGCACTCTAGGTACATAAACTCGCTCGGGAGAAGTTTCTGGATTTTTCGTGGGAGCAACCAGTGCGAGCACGTGCTCGGCAGAAGGAGCAGGTGCTCGCTGGGATTTTTCCTCAACATCGATTGGAGCAGCATCCTGGTGTGTCCCTGAGCTTGAACCAATCTCCTTATGCACATCATCCTCAGAAAAATCACTCTCTTGAGCCTGATGCTCGGTAACCTTCTCCTTAGCCTTCGCGTGGGAGGTCGTGATTGTAGGCGGGACCAATACCCTTCCACTCCTCAACTCAACAACATTTACCTGATCCTCCTTCCTAGGATTCACCTCACCATGTCCGGGAAGAGTTCCAGCCGGTCTCTTAATACCTTCGGTCGTTTGAGCCACTTGCGTGTCCAATTTCTTCAGCGATGGTATATGTCTTGCTTCGAGAAACAGTACTTCGATCTCTTCTATACTTTCTCTGCAATCTCGGAAGTGACTTAGCAGAGGGCGGCACTCTAGAGCTTTTTCAAAGGTCAGTGCATGTGGAATCCTTCGTACCATTTTCTGAAATCCAAGCAGCTGCTTCAGAGATATGGGGTCCATGAGATGTTTAGGTGGTCGAGGGTGCGATACCTTAGGCATGTGGACTCGCTCCAGAATTGGTTTTGGGTTTTCCATGCTCAATCTCTCATGTGACGAACCTGCGTCGATCAACTCTAGCTCTGGAGCTTTCAGCTCGCTCCAAGAACCGCAAAAAGGTAGATTTTCGGAAGCAGGTGCGCGCGCAGCCGGAGCAGGTGCTCGCTGGGCTGCAAATGACTCACTAGCAGTCTGCGCAACCTGAATGTCCAGCTCCTTGTCATGGGAGCTTTGTGCTTCAAATTTCCCTTTCCAGTGCTCTAAGTCCCTCTGTTGTTCTTCCAGCATCTGTTTCATCATACTTTCTAACTCGCTCGTCGGTGCAGGAGGTGATTGGTAAAAAGAGACTTGAGGGGGTTTCTGATACCGACCGGCATCTTCATGAAAGAGTAACATCCATCCTCATTCAGTATATATCCTTGCTCGTTGCAAAAGTGACCATATTGGTCTCTGAGAACACCAGCTTTATCCCAACTCAAAATCACGAGATTAACCATAAGGTCCGGAGCAGGTGCTCGCTGGTCACGCACCTGACACTGCTGCATTTGAGCTATTCGTTGTTCAAGCCTCCGAATAGCAGCAACTACATGACCATTTGCAGCTCGGTTGTAGGTTTCGTCGCCCATGTTGGCTGAAACACCTGAAACACACTAGAAACAAATAAAAGAAAACAAAATTAGAAAAATTCTTAGACTATAAATAAAATCAAATTTCAAAGGTAACGCAATTGGTCCCCGGCAACGGCGCCAAAAACTTGATGTATGAAGTTTTAAACCCAAATAAAAGCTGCAAGTGCACAAACAATTGCAGTAGTATAAGGGGTATCGAATCCACAGAGACCAAGGCTACGCTATGAAATTACAAATTCTAGTTTAAAGCTAAGATAAAATAGGGTTGGTGGTTTTTGCAGCAAGCAGGTGCTCAATACAAACGAGCAGGTGCTCGAAATAATAACCGGTTTAAAACAGATGATAAAAGCACTAAGTTAACGCAATTCTCCGGTGATTTCGGATTCTAAAGCTGAGCATCAATTCAGGGCTAATTTAAGTGCGGTCTGGAACTCAAACATAGAGGTAATATTGCCCCACTTTCGTGATGTATCAATATCTTCGTCTAACAACCTAAATACCTAAACTGTCGTTTGGATTTAGTAATGAAGAAGACGAGCATTAACGAATAGGTTCAATATTTTCACAATTAATCATAACAATCAACTGTCGTTGGTTATGCACTAATTGCTCATCAATGGTTTATCTAGCAACCTAGAGCACTGTCGTGAATAAGTTAAACTTGAAAGCATAGACTAGGCGGCCACGCTAACCTAAGCATTATGATTACCAATTGATGAAGACATAAGATTCGGCCCTATTTGGCTCAGCCACTAACAATCCTAAATCACTATTGAAATTACCTTAACCTAGCAAGAGGACTACTCGGCCATGGAAAAGAACAACACCACAATCAATGCAAAGAAACTTATAACGAAATTATAGAGATAAAGGGTTTAGAAATTCTTCTCAAGGTAAATGATGTAGACTGATCCGGATTGACAAAGCAAGCCCACGGTTGAGGTGGCAAATCGGAATGACAGAGTATAACAATTGTTTCCCGAAATCCCAAAACAAATGAAGAAAAACAAACGAAATGATTTTTATTCAAAAACAAGAGAAAAGAGAATGAACGTCTCTGATCTTTTTGTTCGTGAGAAAGTGATGATCCAGTGAGAAGGAATAATCTCTTCCTCTAATACAAGAGAATGCCATAAAAGCAAATCTCTAAAATCTTTCTAAAAAGGAAATAAAATAAAATCTTCATAATGGGAAAGAGTGATCATCTCCCAAATAGAAGGGGAGTTTCTTTGACTCATTTGACAGGGAATCTTGTGGGCCATCCTAGTAAATATCGGCCTCAGCTTTATTAGGTTGAAATCTGGAGCCACTGATCGAGCAGGTGCTCGGTCGGGTTAAAAGTCTTCTTTTTGCTCCAATTCTTCTCCTTTCCATCAAGAGCTCCAGCAGTTCCAAATCATGCTCCAAAGCATCCTAGAACCTGCAAAGACACCAAAAAGAACCAAAAGGACTCGAAAAACAACATAAAACATTAAGTAGATTAGGCTAAAATCCTAGTATTTATAACGGCTATTTTTCCGACAGATTTCTGACAGCCAGTTGAGTGTCTGTTGGAAATCTGTCGGAAATTATTAACGGTAATTTATTTCTGACAGATTTCCGACAAACCACCGAAATCTCATCCGGCGTTGGCGCCGGCTAGTTACACCGTCCGACAATCCGACCGATTTCCAACGGTTTTGTTGTCAGTCGGAAATAATTCCGACAGATTTCCGACATAATTGAAAAATTTCAGTTCCGTCGGTAATCTGTCGGGTTACAGTTGATGTATGAAGTTTTAAACCAAAATAAAAGCTGCAAGTGCATAGACAATCGCAGTAGTATAAGGGGTATCGAATCCACAGAGACCAAGGCTACGCTATGAAATTACAAATTCTAGTTTAAAGCTAAGATAAAATAGGGTTGGTGGTTTTTGTAGCAAGCAGGTGCTCAATACAAACGAGCAGGTGCTCGAAATAATAACCGGTTTAAAACAGATGATAAAAGCACTAAGTTAACGCAATTCTCCGGTGATTTCAGATTCTAAAGCTGAGCATCAATTCAGGGCTAATTTAAGTGCGGTCTATAACTCAAACATAGAGGTAATATTGCCCCACTTTCGTGATGTATCAATATCTTCGTCTAACAACCTAAATACCTAAACTGTCGTTTGGATTTAGTAATGAAGAAGACGAGCATTAACGAATAGGTTCAATATGTTCACAATTAATCATAACAATCAACTGTCGTTGGTTATGCACTAATTGCTCATCAATGGTTTATCTAGCAACCTAGAGCACTGTCGTGAATAAGTTAAACTTGAAATCATAGACTAGGCGGCCACGCTAACCTAAGCATTACGATTCCCAATTGATGAAGACATAAGATTCGGCCCTATTTGGCTCAGCCACTAACAATCCTAAATCACCATTGAAATTACCTTAACCTAGCAAGAGGACTACTCGGCCATGGAAAAGAACAACACCACAATCAATGCAAAGAAACTCATAACGAAATTATAGAGATAAAGGGTTTAGAAATTCTTCTCAAGGTAAATGATGTAGACTGATCCGGATTGACAAAGCAAGCCCACGGTTGAGGTGGCAAATCGGAATGACAGAGTATAACAATTGTTTCCCGAAATCCCAAAACAAATGAAGAAAAACAAACGAAATGATTTTTATTCAAAAACAAGAGAAAAGAGAATGAACGTCTCTGATCTTTTTGTTCGTGAGAAAGTGATGATCCAGTCAGAAGGAATAATTTCTTCCTCTAATACAAGAGAATGCCATTAAAGCAAATCTCTAAAATCTTTCTAAAAAGGAAATAAAATAAAATCTTCATAATGGGAAAGAGTGATCATCTCCCAAATAGAAGGGGAGTTACTTTGGCTCATTTGACAGGGAATCTTGTGGGCCATCCTAGTAAATGTCGGCCACAGCTTTATTAGGTTGAAGTCTGGAGCCACTGATCGAGGAGGTGCTCGCACAGACCGAGCAGGTGCTCGGTTAGGTGAAAAGTCTTCATTTTGCTCCAATTCTTCTCCTTTCCATCAAAGAGCTCCAGCAGTTCCAAATCATGCTCCAAAGCATCCTAGAACCTGCAAAGACACCAAAAAGAACCAAAAGGACTCGAAAAACAACATAAAACATTAAGTAGATTAGGCTAAAATCCTAATATATCAACAGTCGGAAAATTTCCGACAGATTCATGTCTGTCGGAAATTCTGTCAGATTTGCGGTTGTTTTCTTGTAGTGCTAGTAGAGTTTTGATAGAAGTCTATCAAGTGGACTACGAATGAAGTCTATACTGCATTTTTGTAGACTTTTTTGGCCGTCTACTGTATAATTAATTAGAATATTTAAATTATCGAATTAAAAAAAAATAGTTTGATTGAAACATTACATTATATTCATGAAGAAACTATAAACAAATGTGATGTATGAAAAAAAAATTTCAATAAATTGAAACTAATTAAACTTAGTAAGATAATTTAGATTGTAATAAAAAAAATATAGTAATATTGAAATGTATAGTAAACAAATACATGGGATACCAAATTAAGCTTCCATATGACCATATGTTTAGATATTGATGAGGTAACATGTTGGTAGTTATAGTTGTTTGATATTTACAAGTTTCATGAGTTTATGGTTGTAATGGTATGGGTTTAGGGTTTGTATTTATGGTTTAGGGTTTAGAGTAAACAACTTTATATAGATTATAGTGTAGAGTTTGATTTTTTAAGTTGAGTTAACTATAATGTGATGTTAAATATTGATTTATATATGTTTCCGAGTTACGAGTCCGAAATATGTGTAATGATTTGACATTACTAGTTGGAAACATGTTTTTACAATTAAGGTTAAATTTAGAGTTTTATAATTTTTATATTTAAAATGTCAAATTTGCATAAAATTGTTATATTGTGAATATATAAAACGTTTTGAATGTTTGATATATGATTTTATTTAGGATTCTTTTTTTTTTGAGACTAATCAATTTAGTAGACTTGTGATGAAGTCTATTTTAGTTTTCAGACTGCATGTGAAGTTTACATAGCATTTACAGTTTCGTTTTAAATATAAGGTTTCGTTCTGAATTTCAGGTTTCATAGACTTCTAATGAAGTCTGCTAAACCAGAAATTTTAACCTAACCAAATTTTTTTAACACCATATATAAGGAAAATTTACATTGAGATTACCCTAGTTTTCTATAATAAAAACCTCAATTTCTCTCTTTCAGATCTATTGTAACACCCGTATTTTTTTTTTTAAAACATTTAATTAAATAGTCCAGATTAATATTCCCATAAATATTAACCCTCAACGACTATTTCCTATCAGTTACTATGCGGAAGTTCTCAATAAAACCATTTATTAAATAACCAACTCACGAATTATAATCTAACAAACATCAACTCAATTCAATTCCATATTCCAATTCATTCTAGCAACCTAATCACAATTCACAATCCCTAATCATCCTCTTCCTCTGCCATGATTCCGCGATCACACAATTCTTGTACCTGCAACACATGGTAATAAGAGTTGCGTAAGTATTTCATAAATACTTAGTGAGTTGCTCATCCCGCTTACCGGCGTAACAAGCAGGCTCATATGACCAATACAAACACAATATTAACCAGCTCAACACATAACATAACTCAACATCAAGAATCAACACAATTCGGGTAAAAAAGACCTTAGTGTCGAGCGACACCACTAAGGCGTCGAGCGACACTATCACGTGTCCGGTGTCGAGCGACACCACAAAAGTGTCGATCGACACATGACAAAACCTGGTGTCGATCGACATCCCTCACTGTAACGAGGAATCGAGTCTTTCTCCTCTCGAGACTCGATTCCGGGTCACCCGAGTCGCACAATCTGCACAGAAACACAACAATAACAACAGTAGTATCCACAGCACCCACAATAACCATCATAACATGAATCACACAAAAATCAACCACAAAACACGTCAAATCATCGTCATAGCCTAGAAACCACGGTCACAACTCACCTTAGCCTAGAACGAATAAAAGGAATGAATTGAACCAAGGAAGACACACGAACAGACACTTCTCAGCCTCGAGAACTCACTGATCACACGAAACCACCACAAAAACAACGAAGAACGATGAACAAACACTAATAATCGAGGGGAAAGGCTTCCCAGATCGATTTCTTTGCAACAATCGATCGAGAACTCACACTTTCGATAATCACTCTCTCACTTTCTCCTCTGCTACCAAAACACGACGGCCCCTCTTTTGCACGCAACCCTAGGGCGTATTTATACGCTTAACCAAGCCCAAAACCGGCGATTAAAACTTAAACCGAACCGAACGCAGAACTTGGTGTCGATCGACACCCTCCCATGGTGTCGATCGACACCCTTACCAAAAACTGAATCTTTGGTTTTCGGGATGTTACAATTCTCCCCCACTAAACTGGATTTGACCTCGAATCCTAAGACACCATACCCCACACTCTGGCCGCACCGGCCCATACCCACAGAGATTCTCACATAATCTCAAAAGACCACAACCAAGCCCACGCTTATATGCACGTTTTCAGACATTTATTACGTTTTAACTCATCCACACACACACACACACTAAGGAAACACCGTCCCTCCGAGAGAACTACCGTCTCCTAGCACTATAGAGGAAACCACCGTCCCAATATAGGCTCTCAGTACCATAAAGGAAACCACCGTTCTAATATCCGTACACAGGAAAACCACCGTCTCCATGAGAGTACCACCGTCTCTCCATATGTATACAGGAACCACCGTCCCCGATACAACTCTGAAAAACCACCGTCTCCAGATCATGTGTCATCCGTAATAAACTCTAAAACGCCTACCCCCATCAACAATAAGAACCTACAAGAACGCGCAAGGCTCCTAGCCCGAAATATCAAAAAATGCAATGTTTACAAATCCTGCCTAGGTCTGCCCAATTGATCGCACAACAATCAAACAAGAACATCTACAACCAGCTGTAGACCCAGAATTGGATCGATCGATCATGCAACAATCAAACAAGAACATGCATGACCAAGACACTACACCCGATATCCCGGTCGTCGAAACCGAACGCACAAGAAAATCATCGAGGTCCGTATCCCGTTCCATTCTCATGCCACGGTCAGATATTGATTACTCATATTTACCGTCATCATCACACTCTCAGGATGTCTCCCATGAGGTAACGATGTCGATGCCACTCCACTCTCAGGACGTCTCCCTCAAGCTCTGGCCCTATATAGGAAAAATATTTCCTTAGAGTAACCAACGCATACGTGACAAGCACCTGAAACTAGGAATACTTTCCTTGATAACACACGCAACAAGCAAAAAAAAAAAACTAATCTAACAAAACAAATCTACTTCTACCGAACACTTGGCAAACACAACCGACTCTACAGAAGAAATACACCTCCACCTCGAAGCACCAAACCAACCCAAGCCAACCTCCTCGCATGCCCCAGATATCTATTGCTCTTAACTCAGTCTACACCTGACACCCACAGGACGCATCCCTTGGCCCATCAGAATACATAACTGGAATCTCACATCCCAAAACAACACACAGGAGAGCTCACCTCTCCTCACAACACATGAGTTATTCGGGAACGCAATCCCTAGAGCAATAAATACTGCGCACTGAACATCGAAAACTGAACTACCCAACAAGGGTCCAAAACCACTCCTGACGCCTCAGCGCACACAACCCTCGGCCGAAACCCTGCCTGTCCCGTTCGAAGGGACCTGAAACTGAACTAACTGCTTCAAAAAAACCCATGCCTTGGATTCCTCGGCTGAGCCCCACAACACTCTATGCACTCCTGAACGTGTGCGATACGCAACTAAGCTGATTTTTGATCCTGAAAACTCCGCTCCCTTTGACAACCCAGACAATCTCCTGATAAACTGAACGCTCCTTGCTCACTCTGCACTCCATCCTCCTAACTCAGACTAGGTCTAACGGATTGACCGTACAACAATCAAACAAGAACATGCACGATCAAACGTAAACCCAGAATTGGATTTCTCAACGTGCCATAACCATCCAACCAAAACTTCTTGAAAAAAATCTAAATTGCCATCCGAGACGAACCTTGAAACCTTTGGTTACTCCCATCTGCCTTCTCGCAACCAAACCGGCGCTCCTTTAAACAGTACTGCTCGACTCTGCATCCAGCTTTTGCTCCTGATCCTCTCCAGAACCAACACCATGAACCGCAGGCTCCTCAGGATCCCACGACTACATCGCACAACTCTCATACATACCGCATGTATACTTGTCACACCAAGAAACACGACCACAACTGGAAATTCTCATTGCTTGCCTAGCATCACCCGGAACATTCTTAGCAACACTTTTAGTCCAAACAGATCTGGCGGTCGATCGTACAACAATCAGACAAGAACATGAACCACCGCCCGTCAGTCCCGACTACGCAACATTCTTAATCCAGACCAGGTCTAACGGTCGATTGTACAACAATTAAACAAGAACATGTATAATCGCCCATCAGTCCAGCTTCGGATCTTCACAATTCTACATCTGTTACCAGAACTCAATCCCGGGCCTAACCGGACAAGCGACACTTTGGCTCACCGCTCGAGCCTCCTGAACTATCTAACACAGACCATAATCTTGGCTACTCCAGCCAACACTACACGAGATTCCCACTCGTTCCGCAATCGTCCAACATGGACCAAAATCCCGGCCTGATACGGCCGATACCACACGAGATCCTCCCCTGACCTCAGAGGTTCCCTCTAATCCACACACCAAATATACCGCTCGCACTCTCGGGACGCATCCCTTGAGCCAACGGTATCTGGGGATCTCACATCCCCGCAAGAGATCTCACATCACTCGCTACTTATTCCGGGAACACGCTTCCAGATAAGTATACAGGAGAACACATATCTCCTCTGATTAGAGCTGCCTCCTGTGGTATAATTCCGGTATTCCTATCCTGGAATAACCTCACCGACCCGACCAACCATGGTCCACACGTAGAAACACATCTAGGAAACACAGCCTCATGCTCATATGAAAATAATAAGAAACACCATCTTATAAATTTTCAAAAATGTAAATCGTTTCAACACCAACGATAATACAATAATTCAGAAACAAAAACACCAAATCTCAAAACTCAGAAAACTGGAAACAAACACCAGCGAAAACCTCGACCTGCTCCTCGACTACTCAAAACAATATTGGCTGGCACTCCATGCAGCCTCACAATCTCCTTTACAAATCTCTTAGCCAAAACAGCCGCGCCGTCTGTCTTCTTGATGGCCAGAAAGTGTGCTGACTTAGTCAACCGATCAACAATCACCCAGATAGCATCATACGTCCGCGAAACAGGTAATCCCACAACAAAATCCATCGTGATCATATCCTACTTCCACTCCGGAATGGGTAAACTCTGCAGAAGACCACCCGGAACCTTATGCTCTGCTTTAACCAAAGAACACGTGTTGCACTTAGAGACATAAGCCGCCACATCTCTCTTCATCCCGACCCAGTGATAATACCGTTTGAGATCACGATATATCTTAGTCGCTCCCGGATGAATTGAGAATTTGGTCGCATGAGCTTCTCGCAGAATCTCCTGCCTCAGCTCCTCAACCTTGGGTACACAAACCCGACCGCGAACAAGAACTGCCCCATTCGATGAGACCTGATACTCAGAACCCGCTGCGGTCGACGAAGCCACTAAACCAGAATTACTCGCCTGAGCCGCGAGAATCCTACTCAACAGATCCGCCTGATCAACTACCTCTAAGCCCAACGGCTCCTCTGACATATCACATAAACGCAAAGTGCTAACCTCGCTCACCAGCGACTCGATATCGTGCTCTCGAGACGAATCCACTCGCCGACGACTCAGCGCATCTGCTACCTGGTTCGCCTTACCAGGATGATAAACTATCCAAATCATAATCTGCTAACAACTCGATCCAGCGTCTCTGTCCTACATTCAGCAACGGGTGAGACATCACCGCCAGTCCAGATTTGGATTTTCCGAATGCTACATCTGTTACCAGAATTCAAACATAGGCCTAGTCTTACCAGCGATACTTCGACTCACAACCTAAGCCTTCCGAACCGTCTATCACAAACCATAATCTTGACTGCTCCAGCCAACACTACACGAGACTCCCACTCGTTCTGCAATCGTTCAATATGAACAAAATCCCGGCCCGACACAGCCGATACCACACGAGATCCTACCCTGACCTCAAAGGCTCCCTCTAATCCACACACTAAACATATCGCTCGCACTCTCGGGACGCATCCCTCGAGTCAACGGTATCTGAGGATCTCACATCCCCGCAAGAGAACTCACATCCGTCGCTACTTATCCCGGGAGCATGCTTCCCAATAAGTAAAAGGAGAACACATATCTCCTCTGATTAGAGCCGCCTCTCGTGGTATAATCACAACATTTCCATCCTGGAATAACCTCACGGAACCGACCAACCATGGTCCCACACAATACAAAACACATAGCGAACCACTCGCCTCATAACTCATACAAAAAAATAAAAAGGAACACCAAAGCTCAAAATCCGAAACTGGAACAAAACCACAAAAGGACAAACCTCGTCCCTCTGAAGAAATCCTCATTTCCCAAACAAGTATACCGGAAAATCCTCATCCCTCTGGAGAAATACTCATCTCCTAAGCAAGTATACCGGGAAACCCTCATCCCTCTGGAGAAAAACTAATCTCCAAAACCATCCTCAGCTCGGGATCACATCCTGACCCCATTCCCAGGTCAACTCTGAACAACCCAATCGCACAGGGTGTTCTCTAGGGTTTCTCAAGCATAAACAGGTTTTAAATTCCCATAAATTCTGACTTCCAACCCTACTCCAGTCACACAGAACTCCGCAACGATACAATCGCAAATAAATAAGAAATACTCATCTTATAAATTTTAAATATCCAAACCGTTCAAACCACAAACAGAGAATACAAAAATCCAGAACAACATGGCGAAAGCCCAAATTCTGAAAGCAAAACCAAAATGAAACAAAAGTAACCCAGCTCAAACCTCGAACTGCTCCTCTAGGCCCTCGACCGCTACAAGTGCCTCCACCAGCTCTGCCCTCGAGGCATACCTAGAAACCATGCCAGGCTTCTTCAGCCCGATCCGAAGTCCCGCCACGAACTTGCCCATCTGGGCTCGCTCCTCATCCATGCCGCTACCCGCATAGACCTCTAGCCTGCTGAACTCGGCATCATAACCTCGAACTGATCGGTTGCCCCAAACCAGACTCTGGAACTGCAACTCTAACTGCTCCACAACTTCTTGAGGAACATATCTGGCATTAAACTCGCCCAGAAATTCTCCCCAAGTCAACAATGTCCGTCTTCTCCTGGCCTGAACACTGGCCCACCAGAGACGAGCATTGCCCTCCAAGAACTGAACCGCTAGATCAACACAGAACTCACCAGGACATCTGAGGATACGAAGTCTTCGCTCGACCCGCAACCTCCACTCATTGGCTTTCTCAGGCCTCCCACCACCCGAGAATGACAAGGGCCCCATGAGTACCAACTCGGTAGACCATGCAAGATACTGCTACCTCCGGACCTCCACTCTAGTCTGCACTGGTACCGCACCCGGTAACCGCTCCAAAATCAAGGCTAACATTGCAGACACATGATCCTCCGGACTCTGAGCTCCGCCTGAAGCACCACCTGCACCTGGGTCTCTCGCTGCACCCGTGGCTCTGGCACTAACCCCAGCTCCAGCTGAACGATCCGACACACTGAAAGAGCCCTCTGACAACTCCTGATACGTTGGCAAGCCGACCACCTGGTCCGATGACTCACTCTGAGTCTCCCACTCATACGACTTAGCTACACGACCCCGGCCTCCACGGCCACGACTCTGGCCTCCACGGCCTCTTGGAACTCTAGCCATCACACACTGCACTTACCAACAAGCACATTCTAAGCTACTAGAATTCACAGAATAAACACAAAACTTACCGTGGAATCATTTTAAAAGGCCGAAGAGGATGATACTAAGACTCTATTAAATTGACTAAGCACAAAAAAAAAATCAATTTAAACACATAGTCTCAGACATCCAAATTTCATTGTCCTAAAACCGTCTAGGCTCTGATACCAAAATGTAACACCCAAACTTTTTTTTTTTTTTAAAGGCTAACATTTCTACCACGGAAAATAACTTAAATAATTAAATCAAATAACTCTCAATAAATTCGATAAAAATAAATAAATTCCTTTAACACAAAAATTAATCAATTATCAATTCAGGAACTAAACCATGCTAGCAACCTAAACCAACGGTTCACTAGACTAAACAATAATACCACTAAACCCTATCATCCTCTTCTCTTGGCCTCGATTCCACGATCACATTTTTCCTTTACCTACAACTCAAAAGAACACAGGAGTTGCGTGAGTATTATCATAAATACCAAGTGGAGCGGACATCCCGCTATAGGAAAACATAAAATACAAATACCAATTTCTACGCGATTTAAAATTTAATTAAAACAATTTCCAGATTTAATTACACATTTCAATCATAATTCACACAAAAGTCAACAAGAAACGACGGGTGTCGATCGACATTTGACCTAATTTGTGTCATCTTCTTCGCGAGGTGTCGATCGGCACTTCGTTTCAGAAACTGAGACCGAGCCTTGACCTCACTGGGCTCGTCTCGGATCCCACACAAATGACCAGCAAACGATATAACACAATTAGGCATGAATCATACACAGAACAGAGACCAATAATCACCTAATCAAGAATCAATCACACACGAACGTTCCTAATACTCGTATCCTATGTTTTCCGAAGCAATCACGCACTCACCTTTGAGTTTGATGTGGATTGATACAAAAATCCCACGAACCAGTCTGATCACCACCACGATCTCACTGATTCCTCGCTGAAACGCCAAGGAACGAACCACAAACCCCCACAAACGATCACTGGAACAAACGAACGGCAAAGCTTCGAACAAACGAATGATCCTCACTCAAAACCTCTTAAACACGAAATCTCTTCTCCTTTTCTCTGCGTTTTTTCCTCTCTGGCGCAACCACAAATCCCCCACGTCCTATATATAAGAAACCCTAAGCGTAAACCAATAAACCGAACCGAACTGCGTTTTAACTTTCAACCCGATCGGTCTAGAACGTTTGGTGTCGATCGACACACACCATGGGTGTCGATAGACACCCTTACCGAATTCCTAATTTTCGGTTTGGGATGTTACAATTCTCCCCCACTAATAATGGATTCGTCCTCGAATCCCAACAAAACCGTCTAATTAGACACATATCCGACCCAAAACCGGCCACCCTATCTGAGATCCAAAACCCGATCTCCGAGGCTCCCGTTCAGACTCATGTTTATACGCCCGTTTTCAGACATCTATTACCCTTAACTCATTTCACACCCCTCTCACTCGCAGGACGCATCCCTTGAGCTATCGGTGTCACACCACTCTCACTCGCAGGACGCATCCATTGAGCTATCGGTGTCCCGTACCCCTCTCACTCTCAGGACGCATCCTTTGAGCTATCGGTGCCCGCACCCTTCTCACTCGCAGGACGCATCCTTTGAGCTATCGGTGCCTCATGCCCCTTCCACTCTCAGGACGCATCCTTTGAGCTCCAGGTACACAGGGAAAGCTAACAATCCCTCGAGAGAACGCATCCTCTCCAAACCAAATGAATGAGTCGCCCGGGACCGCAGCACCTAGGGTAATAAATTCTAAAACGACTATAAACATCTAACGACTAAACCACCTCTCGTGGTCACTCGATACTCCCTAACCGGAATATCACCACAATCGCATATAAGAACTCGATATCTTATATAAACAAAACCAACAGATAAATAAGAATAACTCCATCTTATAAATCTCGAAAAGGTATAATCATTACCACACATTGAAAATACTACTATACAAAAGCATCAACATGCTAAACCGACCAAACTGGAACCACAAACAGAAATAAAGCTCACGTTATGACCTGCTTGTCGAACCACTTTCTGAACTTTAACTTCATCTTTGCCTCGGGCTCCAGAGTCTCTTCCTCAAAACCAGCGCAATCCCACAAAATCCGTAATAAATGAATCTTCTTCCGACGTAGCTCCTTGACTCTCCTCTCGAGAATCCTCACAGGCATAGCTGGAACCGTCAAATCAGGTCGAATATCCGCAGGAATCTCAGGTACTATCCCTTCCGACTCATGCAAGCACTTCCTCAACATCGAAACATGGAAAACCTTATGAAATGCCTTCATGATCGGTGGTAACTCAAGCCGATACGCCACCAGCCCAACTCGCTCCACTACTGGGAACAGACCCATAAACCGCGGACTCAGCTTGTTCTCTGCTATGGATCTGTTAGGACCCCTTAACATAGCCATCTTGAGATACACGCGATCTCCCACTGCAACTCAAGCTCTCGCCGCCTCTTATCCGCATAACTCCTCTGACGATCCTGAGCTTCCTTCATGTTTAGCCTCACAACTTGGACCTTTTCCGTCATTTCCTGAACATAAGTAGCTCCAAGAGTACTCCGCTCCCCCACTTGGGTCAAGCATAGGGGTGTCCTGCATGGCCTCCCATACAAAGCCTCGAAAGGAGCCATCCCAAAACTCGCCTGGAAGCTATTATTATAAGCAAACTCCACTAAGCTCAAATGATTAGCCCAGTGACCACCCCAATCCAATACACACATCCTCAGCAAATCCTCCATAGTCTGAATAGTCCTCTCTGACTGCCCATCAGTCTGCGGATGATACGCTGTACTCATATGCACCTTAATGCCCATCTCTGCCTGTAACGCTCCCCAGAACTCAAATGCAAATCTCGGATCTCGGTCTGACACAATACTGGCTGGCACTCCATGAAGCCTCACAATCTCCTTCACAAATCTTTTAGCCAAAACAGCCGCGCCGTCTGTCTTCTTGATGGCCAGAAAGTGTGCTGACTTAGTCAACCAATCAACAATCACCCAGATAGCATCATACGTCCGCGAAACATGTAATCCCACAACAAAATCCATCGTGATCATATCCCACTTCCACTCCGGAATGGGTAAACTCTGCAGAAGACCACCCGGAACCTTATGCTCTGCTTTAACCAAAGAACACGTGTTGCACTTAGAGACATAAGCCGCCACATCTCTCTTCATCTCGACCCAGTGATAATACCGTTTGAGATCACGATACATCTTAGTCGCTCCCGGATGAATTCAGAATTTGCTTGCATGAGCTTCTCGCAGAATTTCCTGCCTCAGCTCCTCAACCTTGGGTACACAAACCCGACCGCGAACAAGAACTACTCCATTCGATGAGACCTGATACTCAGAACCCGCTGCGGTCGACGAAGCCACTAAACCAGAATAACTCGCCTGAGCCGCGAGAATCCTACTCAACAGATCCGCCTGATCAACTGCCTCTAAGCCCAACGGCTTCCCTGACATAGCACATAACCGCAAAGTGCTAACCTCGCTCACCAGCGACTCGATATCCTGCTCTCGAGACGAATCCACTCGCCGACGACTCAGCGCATCTGCTACCTGGTTCGCCTTACCAGGATGATAAACAATATCCAAATCATAATCTGCTAACAACTCGATCCAGCATATCTGTCCCACATTCAGCAACGGCTGAGACATCACCGTCAGTCCAGATTTGGATTTTCCGAATGCTACATTTGTTACCAGAATTCAAACATAGGCCTAGTCTTACCAGCGATACTTCGACTCACAACCTAAGCCTCTCGAACCGTCTATCACAGACCATAATCTTGACTGCTCCAGCCAACACTACACGAGATTCCCATTCGTTCCGCAATCGTCCAATATGAACAAAATCCCGACCCGACACAGCTGATACAACACGAGATCCTCCCCTGACCTCAAAGGCTCCCTCTAATCTACACACAAAACATACCGCTCGCAGTCTCGGGACGCATCCCTCGAGTCAACGGTATCTGAGGATCTCACATCCCCGCAAGAGAACTCACATCCGTCGCTACTTATCCCGGGAGCATGCTTCCCAATAAGTAAAAGGAGAACACATATCTCCTCTGATTAGAGCCGCCTCTCGTGGTATAATCACAACATTTCCATCCTGGAATAACCTCACGGAACCGACCAACCATGGTCCCACACAATACAAAACACATAGCGAACCACTCGCCTCATAACTCATACAAAAAAATAAAAAGGAACACCAAAGCTCAAAATCCGAAACTGGAACAAAACCACAAAAGGACAAACCTCGTCCCTCTGAAGAAATCCTCATTTCCCAAACAAGTATACCGGAAAATCCTCATCCCTCTGGAGAAATACTCATCTCCTAAGCAAGTATACCGGGAAACCCTCATCCCTCTGGAGAAAAACTCATCTCCAAAACCATCCTCTGCTCGGGATCACATCCTGACCCCATTCCCAGGTCAACTCTGAACAACCCAATCGCACAGGGTGTTCTCTAGGGTTTCTCAAGCATAGACAGTTTTAAATTCCCATAAATTCTGACTTCCGACCCTACTCCAGTCACACAGAACTCCAGAACAATACAATCGCAAATAAATAAGAAATACTCATCTTATAAATTTTAAATATCCAAACCGTTCAAACCACAAACGGAGAATACAAAAATCCAGAACAACATGGCGAAAGCCCAAATTCTGAAAGCAAAACCAAAATGAAACAAAAGTAACCCAGCTCAAACCTCGAACTGCTCCTCTAGGCCCTCGACCGCTACAAGTGCCTCCACCAGCTCTGCGCTCCAGGCATACCTGGAAACCATGCCAGGCTTCTTCAGCCCGATCCGAAGTCCCGCCACGAACTTGCCCATCTGGGCTCGCTCCTCATCCATGCCGCTACCCGCATAGACCACTAGCCTGCTGAACTCGGCATCATAACCTCGAACTGATCGGTTGCCCTAAACCAGACTCTGGAACTGCAACTCTAACTGCTCCACAACTTCTTGAGGAACATATCTGGCATTAAACTCGCCCATAAATTCTCCCCAAGTCCACAATGTCCGTCTTCTCCTAGCCTGAACACTGGCCCACCAGAGACGAGCATTGCCCTCCAAGAACTGAACCGCTAGATCAACACAGAACTCACCAGGACATCTGAGGATACGAAGTCTTCGCTCGACCCGCAACCTCCACTCATTGGCTTCCTCAGGCCTCCCACCACCCGAGAATGACAAAGGCCCCATGAGTACCAACTCGGTAGACCATGCAAGATACTGCTCCCTCCGGACCTCCACTTTAGTCTGCACTGGTACCGCACCCGGTAACCGCTCCAAAATAAAGGCTAACATTGCAGACACTTGATCCTCCGGACTCTGAGCTCCGCCTGAAGCACCACCTGCACCTGGGTCTCTCGCCGCACCCGTGGCTCTGGCACTAACCCCAGCTCCAGCTGAATGATCCGACACACTAAAAGAGCCCTCTGACAACTCCTGATACGTTGGCAAGCCGACCACCTGGTCCGATGACTCACTCTGAGTCTCCTACTCATACGACTTAGCTACGCAACCCCGGCCTCCACGGCCACGACTCCGGCCTCCACGGCCTCTTGGAACTCTAGCCATCACACACTGCACTTACCAACAAGCACATTATAAGCTACTAGAATTCACAAAATAAACACAGAACTTACCGCGGAATCATTTTAAAAGGCCGAATAGGATGATACTAAGACTCTATTAAATTGACTAAGCACAAAAAAAAAATCAATTTAAACATATAGTCTCAGACATCCAAATTTCATTGTCCTAAAACCGTCTAGGCTCTGATACCAAAATGTAACACCCAAACTTTTTTTTTTTTTTAAAGGCTAACATTTCTACCGCGGAAAATAACTTAAATAATCAAATCAAATAACTCTCAATAAATTCCATAAAAATAAATAAATTCCTTTAACACCAAAATAAATCAATTATCAATTCAGGAACGAAACCATGCTAGCAACCTAAACCAACGGTTCACTAGACTAAACAATAATACCCTTAAACCCTATCATCCTCTTCTCTTGGCCTCGATTCCACGATCACATTTTTCCTTTACCTGCAACTTAAAAGAACACAGGAGTTGCGTGAGTATTATCATAAATCACGCACTCAACTTTCCTAATACTCGTATCCTATGTTTTCCGAAGCAATCACGCACTCAACTTTGAGTTTGATGCGGATTGATACGAAAATCCCACGAACCAGTCTGATCACCACCACAATCTCACTGATTCCTCGCTGAAACGCCAAGGAACGAACCACAAACCCCCACAAATGATCACCGGAACAAACGAACGACAAAGCTTCAAACACACGAATGATCCTTTTCTCTGCGTTTTTTTCTCTCTGCCGCAGCCACAAATCCTCCACGTCCTATATATAAGAAACCCTAAGCATAAACCAATAAACTGAACCGAACTGCGTTTTAACTTTCAACCCAATCGGTCCAGAACGCTTGGTGTCGATCGACACACACCATGGGTGTCGATCGACACCCTTACCGAATTACTAATTTTCGGTTTAAGATGAAACATTTTAACCTAACCAAATTTTTTTAACACCATATATAAGGAAAATTTACATTGAGTTTACCCTAGTTTTCTATAATAAAAACCTCAATCTCTCTCTCTAGAACGGCGCCTCCACTCTTTCTTTTCCAGATCTATTGTAACAACTGTATTTTTTTTTTTTTAAAACATTTAATTAAATAGTCCAGATTAATATTCCCATAAATATTAACCCTCAACGACTATTTCCTATCAGTTACTACGCGGAAGTTCTCAATAAAACCATTTATTAAATAACCAACTCACGAATTATAATCTAACAACCTAACAACATCAACTCAATTTAATTCCATATTCCAATTCATTCTAGCAACCTAATCACAATTCACAATCCCTAATCTTCCTCTTCCTCTGCCATGATTCCGCGATCACACAATTCTTGTACCTGCAACACATGGTAATAAGAGTGGCATAAGTATTTCATAAATACTTAGTGAGTTGCTCATCCCGCCTACCGGCGTAACAAGCAGGCTCAGATGACCAATACAAACACAATATTATCTAGCTCAACACATAACATAACTCAACATCAAGAATCAACACAATTCGGGTAAAACAGACCTTAGTGTCGAGCGACACCACTAAGGCGTCGAGCGACACTATCACGAGTCCGGTGTCGAGCGACACCACAAAGGTGTCGAGCGACACCCTCCTGGTGTCGATTGACACCCCTCACTGTAACGAGGAATCGAGTCTTTCTCCTCTCGAGACTCGATTCCGGGTCACCCGAGTCGCACAATTTGCCCAGAAACACAACAATAACAATAGTAGTATCCACAACACCCACAATCAACATCATAACATGAATCACACACAAATCAACCACAAAACACGTCATATCATCGTCATAGCCTAGAAACCACGGTCACAACTCACCTTAGCCTAGAACGAATCAAAGGAATGAATTGAACCAAGGAAGACATACGAACAGACACTTCTCAGCCTCGAGAACTCACTGATCACAAGAAACCACCACGAAAACGACGAAGAACGATGAACAAACACTAATAATCGAGGAGAAAGGCTTCCCAGATCGATTTCTTTGCAACAATCGATCGAGAACTCACACTTTCGATAATCACTCTCTCACTTTCTCCTCTGCTACCAAAACACGACGGCCCCTCTTTTGCAAGCAACCCTAGGGCGTATTTATACGCTTAACCGAGCCCAAAACTGGCGATTAAAACTTAAACCGAACCGAATGCAGAACTTGGTGTCGATCGACACCCTCCCATGGTGTCGATCGACACCCTTACCAAAAACTGAATCTTTGGTTTCGGGATGTTACAATTCTCCCCACTAAACTGGATTCGACCTCGAATCCTAAGACACCATACCCCACACTCTGGTCGCACCGGCCCATACCCACAGATATTCTCACATAATCTCAAAAGACCACAACTAAGCCCACGCTTATATGCATGTTTTCAGACATTTATAACGTTTTAACTCATCCACACACACACACACACACTAAGGAAACACCGTCCCTCCGAGAGAACTACCGTCTCCCAGCACTATAGAGGAAACCACCGTCCCAATATAGGCTCTCAGTACCATAAAGGAAACCACCGTTCCAATATCCGTACACAGGAAAACCACCGTCTCCATGAGAGTACCAGCGTCTCTCCATATGTATACAGGAACCACCGTCCCCGATACAACTCTGAAAAACCACCGTCTCCAGATCATGAGTCATCCGTAATAAACTCTAAAACGCCTACCCCCATCAACAATAAGAACCTACAAGAACGCGCAAGGCTCCTAGCCTGAAATAAAAAAAAATGCAATGTTTACAAATCCTGCCTAGGGGTGCCCAATTGATCGCACAACAATCAAATAAGAACATCTACAACCAGCTGTAGACCTAGAATTGGATCGATCCATCGTGCAACAATCAAACAAGAACATGCACGACCAAGACACTATACCCGATATCCCGGTCGTCGAAACCGAACGCACAAGAAAATCATCGAGGTCCGTATCCCGTTCCATTCTCAGGCCACGGTCAGATATTGATTACTCATATTTACTGTCATCATCACACTCTCAGGACATCTCCCTCGAGGTACCGATGTCGATGCCACTCCAATCTCAGGACGTCTCCCTCAAGCTCTGGCCCTATATAGGAAAAATATTTCCTTAGAGTAACCAACGCATACGTGACAAGCACCTGAAACTAGGAATACTTTCCTTGATAACACACGCAACAAGCAAAAAAAAAAAACTAATCTAACAAAACAACTCTACTTCTACCGAAGACTTGGCAAACACAACCGACTCTACAGAAGAACTACACCTCCACCTCGAAGCACCAAACCAACCCAAGCCAACCTCCTCGCACGCCCCACATATCTATTGCTCTTAACTCAGTCTACACCTGACACCCACAGGACGCATCCCATGGCCTATCAGAACACATAACTGGAATCTCACATCCCAAAACAACACACAGGAGAGCTCACCTCTCCTCACAACACATGAGTTATTCGGGAACGCAATCCCTAGAGCAATAAATACTGCGCACTGAACATCGAAAACTGAACTGCCCAACAAGGGTCCAAAACCACTCCTGACGCCTCAGCGCACACAACCTTTGGCCGAAACCCTTCCTTTCCCGTTCGAAGGGACCTGAAACTGAACTAACTGCTTCAAAACAATCCACGCCTCGGATTCCTCGGCAGAACCCCACAACACTCTATGCACTCCTGAACGCGTGACGATACGCAACTAAGCTGATTTTTGATCCTGAAAACTTCTCTCCCTTTGACAACCCATACAATCTCCCGATAAACTGAACGCTCCTTGCTCACTTTGCACTGCATCCTCCTAACTCAGACTAGGTCTAACGGATTGACCGTGCAACAATCAAACAAGAACATGCACGATCAAACGTAAACCCAGAATTGAATTTCTCAACGTGCCATAACCATCCAACCAAAACTTCTTGAAAAAAATCTAAATTGCCATCCGAGACGAACCTTGAAACCTTTGGTTACTCCCATCTACCTTCTCGCAACCAAACCGGCGCTCCTTTAAACAGTACTGCTCGACTCTGCATCCAGATTTTGCTCCTGATCCTCTCCAGAACCAACACCATGAACCGCAGGCTCCTCAGGATCCCACGACTACATCGCACAACTCTCATACATACCGCATGTATACTTGTCACACTAAGAAACACGACCACAACTGGAAATGCTCATTGCTTGCCTAGCATCTCCCGAAACATTCTGAGCAACACATTTAGTCCAAACAGGTCTGGCGGTCGATCGTACAACAATCAGACAAGAACATGAACCACCGCCCGTCAGTCCCGACTACGCAACATTCTTAATCCAGACCAGGTCTAACGGTAGATTGTACAACAATCAAACAAGAACATGTACAGTCGCCCATCAATCCAGCTTCGGATCTTCACAATGCTACATCTGTTACCAGTACTCAATCCCGGGCCTAACCGGACAAGCGACACTTCGGCTCACTGCTCGAGCCTCCTGAACTATCTAACACAGACCATAATCTCGGCTACTCCAGCCAACACTACACGAGATTCCCACTCGTTCCGCAATCGTCCAACATGGACCAAAATCCTGGCCTAACACGGCCGATACCACACGAGATCCTCCCCTGACCTCAGAGGTTCCCTCTAATCCACACACAAAACATACTGCTCACACTCTCGGGACGCATCCCTTGAGCAAACGGTATCTGGGGATCTCACATCCCCGCAAGAGATCTCACATCCCTCGCTACTTATTCCGGGAACACGCTTCCCAATAAGTATACAGGAGAACACATATCTCCTCTGATTAGAGCTGCCTCCTGTGGTATAATTCCGGTATTCCAAACACTACTAGCCCTAGAACCGTAAGGGCTCTGATACCAAAATGTAACACCCGTATTTTTTTTTTTTTTAAACATTTAATTAAATAGTCCAGATTAATATTCCCATAAATATTAACCCTCAACGACTATTTCCTATCAGTTACTACGCGGGAGTTCTCAATAAAACCATTTATTAAATAACCAACTCACGAATTATAATCTAACAACCTAACAACATCAACTCAATTCAATTCCATATTCCAATTCATTCTAGCAACCTAATCACATTTCACAATCCCTAATCATCCTCTTCCTCTTCCATGATTCCGCGAACACACAATTCTTGTACCTGCAACACATGGTAATAAGTGTTGCGCAAGTATTTCATAAATACTTAGTGAGCTGCTCATCCCGCCAACTGGCGTAACAAGCAGGCTCAGATGACCAATACAAACACAATATTAACCAGTTCAACACATAACATAACTCAACATCAAGAATCAACACAATTCGGGTAAAACAGACCTTAGTGTAGAGCGACACCACTAAGGCGTCGAGCGACACTATCACGAGTCCGGTGTCGAGCGACACCACAAAGGTGTCGATCGACACCAGGAGAGTGTCGCTCGACACCCCTCACTGTAACGAGGAATCGAGTCTTTCTCCTCTCCAGACTCGATTCCGGGTCACCCGAGTCGCACAATCTGCACAGAAACACAACAATAACAACAGTAGTATCCACAGCACCCACAATCAACATCATAACATGAATCACTCACAAATCAACCACAAAACACGTCAAATCATCGTCATAGCCTAGAAACCACGGTCACAACTCACCTGAGCCTAGAACGAATAAAAGGAATGAATTGAACCAAGGAAGACACACGAACAGACAATAATAATCGAGGAGAAAGGCTTCCCGGATCGATTTCTTTGCAACAATCGATCGAGAACTCACACTTTCGATAATCACTCTCACTTTCTCCTCTGCTACCAAAACACGACGGCCCCTTTTTTGCACGCAACCCTAGGGCGTATTTATACGCTTAACCGAGCCCAAAACCGGCGATTAAAACTTAAACTGAACCGAACGCAGAACTTGGTGTCGATCGACACCTTTACCAAAAACTGAATCTTTGGTTTCGGGATGTTACATCTATAATCAACATCACGAGGTTAAACCCTCACACACGAACATTAAATACAGAATGATGCAATATCAAAAAAAGAGTGAATCAAGGTTTTTAATACATGAGTTTATTTTAATAATATCATCCTCATAACTTCAAATAAAAGTCAAAGGATTCTTATTCAATGAAAAAGCTCAATTAGTGGCAATAAGACTATTATTTGATATAGCTAATTTTCTTCTTTTGTTTAAATGTAAATATTTTCTTTTAATGTAAGTTATTGTTAAGATTACCATGTAAGAGCTATAAAAAGCTCAATTGTTCCATTGTAAAAATATGTAGCTATTTTTGGTTTAATTAAATAGTCTAGATTAATATTCTCATAAATATAAAAATTAACCCATAGTTTATCGGGAGATTGTCTGGGTTGTCAAAGGGAGCAGAGTTTTCAGGATCAAAAATCAGCTTAGTTGCGTATCGTCACGCGTTCAGGAGTGCATAGAGTGTTGTGGGGCTCAGCCGAGGAATCCAAGGCGTGGGTTGTTTTGAAGCAGTTAGTTCAGTTTCAGGCCCCTTCGAACGGGACAGGCAGGGTTTCGGCCGAAGGTTGTGTGCGCTGAGGCGTCAGGAGTGGTTTTGGACCCTTGTTGGGCAGTTCAGTTTTTGATGTTCAGTGCGCAGTATTTATTGCTCTAGGGATTGCGTTCCCGAATAACTCATGTGTTGTGAGGAGAGGTGAGCTCTCCTGTGTGTTGTTTTGGGATGTGAGATTCCAGTTATGTGTTCTGATGGGCCATGGGATGCGTCCTGTGGGTGTCAGGTGTAGACTGAGTTAAGAGCAATAGATATCTGGGGTGTGCGAGGAGGTTGGCTTGGGTTGGTTTGGTGCTTCGAGGTGGAGGTGTAGTTCTTCTGTAGAGTCGGTTGTGTTTGCCAAGTGTTCGGTAGAAGTAGAGTTGTTTTCTTAGATTAGTTTTTTTTTTTTGCTTGTTGCGTGTGTTATCAAGGAAAGTATTCCTAGTTTCAGGTGCTTGTCACGTATGCGTTGGTTACTCTAAGGAAATATTTTTCCTATATAGGGCCAGAGCTTGAGGGAGACGTCCTGAGAGTGGAGTGGCATCGGCATCGTTACCTCGAGGGAGACGTCCTGAGAGTGTGATGATGATGGTAAATATGAGTAATCAATATCTGACCGTGGCATGAGAATGGAACGGGATACGGACCTCGATGATTTTCTTGTGCGTTCGGTTTCGACGACCGGGATATCGGGTGTAGTGTCTTGGTCATGCATGTTCTTGTTTGATAGTTGCACGATCGATCGATCCAATTCTGGGTCTACAGCTGGTTGTAGATGTTCTTGTTTGATTGTTGTGCGATCAATTGGGCAGACCTAGGCATGATTTGTAAACATTGCATTTTTTGATATTTCGGGCTAGGAGCCTTGCGCGTTCTTGTAGGTTCTTATTGTTGATGGGGGTAGGTGCTTTAGAGTTTATTACGGATGACTCATGATCTGGAGACGGTGGTTTTTCAGAGTTGTATCGGGGACGGTAGTTCCTGTATACATATGGAGAGACGGTGGTACTCTCATGGAGACGGTGGTTTTCCTGTGTACGGATATTGGAACGGTGGTTTCCTTTATGGTACTGAGAGCCTATATTGGGACGGTGGTTTCCTCTATAGTGCTGGGAGACGGTAGTTCTCTCGGAGGGACGGTGTTTCCTTAGTGTGTGTGTGTGTGGATGAGTTCAAACGTAATAAATGTCTGAAAACATGCATATAAGCGTGGGCTTGGTTGTGGTCTTTTGAGATTATGTGAGAATCTCTGTGGGTATGGGCTGGTGCGGCCAGATTGTGGGGTATGGTGTCTTAGGATTCGAGGTCGAATCCAGTTTAGTGGGGGAAAATTGTAACATCCCGAAACCAAAGATTCAGTTTTTGGTAAGGGTGTCGATCGACACCATGGGAGGGTGTCGATCGACACCAAGTTCTGCGTTCGGTTCGGTTTAAGTTTTAATCGCGGGTTTTGGGCTCGGTTAAGCGTATAAATACGCCCTAGGGTTGCTCTAAATCAATAAGAAGATACAGAACTTTTATAAAACTTTTTATCAAAAACAGATCTAATCCAAAAAATAATCAAAACTCAGATCTGTTACCAAAAGCGAACCAAAAAGTCAGATCTGTAACCAAAATCGGAGAAAAGCTCGAATTTGTAACCAAAATCGAATCAAAAGCTCACATTTGTAACCAAAATCAAATCAAAAAGAATAAATTCATGGATTACAATCGAATCAAAAGGAATTTACAGAGATTTACATAGACGAAAGAGAATCGAAAATCGTAGATCTATCCTCGTTGCGTTTGCGTCCAATGGAGGAGAGAGAAAATCGAAAACTCTAGATCCATCATCCTAATCCGATTTGCAATTTCAAAGAAGAAAATTTTGTGAGAGAGAAAATTTTGGATCTGGAAAACGAGTTTGTGAGAGAGATTAAAGAGAAAGTGAAATCTGTTTTTTTTTATTAAAACAAGGGCAAAATTATAATTTGGTCAGTGAATAGTGGCACGCTCGTAATGATATTGTGAACAGTGGCATATTTGATTAAATTTTTGCCATGTGTGGCATATTTGTAATTGCCCCACTGTATAACATATTCTTCATCGTAATTCAATGTGACTGACATCATTTATGGTGTAATCTTAACAGAAAATAGAGCATTGTTAAGCTAAACACCTGAAATGTTTCTTCGGCATGAACCAACACCGTTTGGCGTTTGCCCATGTGTTTTGCTTGATTCATTGTGTAACACCCGCATTTTTTTTTTTAATAAATAATTAGTCCGGATTAAATGATCCCATAATCATTTAATCTTTAACGGCTAATTCAGGGTGAAAGACACACGGAAACATAACCAATATAAACCAAATAAAATACTAAATCAATTATTCTAGAATTCCATATTCAAACTAACCATTCTAGCAACCTAACCAGGTCCTAATAACACAACACCACGACACATAGTTTAGAGATCCTAATCATACCCTCGTCCCAGCCATGATTCCACGATATCGAACTTTTACCTACAACACATGGATAAAAGAGTTGCGTGAGTATTATCACAAATACTCAGTGAGGCGGTCATCCCGCCTACCGGTTACATAATAAGGATAACAATGCCAATTACTACAATTCATTCAACAGTTCATAATATTCCAATTTATCACAAGATTAATCAACAAACGATTCTCTACGTTCGAATTACCAACACAAGAATAAACGATACAAAAACCAGCATTTACTGACTCGGTGTCGATCGACACACCACCCTGGTGTCGATCGACACACCACAAATCAAAACGACAATATCAACAGGGTGTCGATCGACATAACCTCTAGGTGTCGATCGATACTCCACTCGCAGCCAAACTATCACGAACACAAAAACGTGGTGTCGATCGACACATCCTCTAGGTGTCGATCGACGCCTCGTTACAGAGACAAAAATCGACCTAATCCTCACATGGTTCGATTCCGATCAACGCATAACCAAACTACTACAATCATCACGATTTTCATACAATCAACACACAACATCCGTGAAATCAATAATAATTCCGCTACAACTAATTAACTGATAACCTAACCTTGATTACCCATAACCACGATCACGCACTCACCTTAGAAACGGATTGAAAGATGAAGAACCCTAATCCAAAGCATCTGATTTCGGATCAATTATCTCCTCAACCTCAGCTCCGAAACAGAATCGGAAAACTGTTCTGAAAACTAGACACAGAGACCTACACAACGGTATGTAGATCGTCTCCTAACTCTCACAGGATCGACGGAAAACCAGCCCGCAATCTTGCTAAACGAAACTGGAAAAACAGAGATTTCAGAACCGACTCCCTGAAATCAAACGAACACAGAGAACGGAGCTTACCTCCGAATCAGGATCCAAATCCTGATCTAGAAACTAGACAGAACTATCTTTCCAACGGTATAAGGATCATCTCCTGATTCTCTCTGGTTCAACGGGAATCCTCCCTCGAAGCAGACTGATCGCAGATTCGAATCTGCAGAAACCTCTCTCACAAAAACAACGATAACTCAGAGAATACTCAACCAAATCACAAGCAGTTTTCGTCCACATAAAGAGGAAAGAACGGAGAACTTACACTCCAAATTTCGCTCCAATCCGACTTGATCTCCCCTGTCGTTTGCCTCCTCCAAAACCGAGCAGAAACTGCCCTCAACACCTCAACTCTCCCAAGGATCAACAAGGCTTCTCTCCCAGTCGAAACCCAAGCCTCTCACTCTGATTTCTGACCCTTAACATCACAAAAATGCAGCCAAAAACTCAGCCAAACGTTTTTATACTTGAACCCTAAGTTCCCCAAACCGGCCCAAACCGAAACGATCAAAACCGAAACATCTCGAACCGAAATTGGCATGTGTCGTGCGACACACTCCCTCTGTGTCGCGCGACACAGCGTCAAAACGCACAAAACCTTCGTGAATCAACGCGTGTCACACCGCACACAACCGACAAATCACATTTTCGGTTCACGGGCGTTACACATTGCCCGTGGATCTTAACTCTAATGTGAAACCAACATAGAACCGAAGTTTATTCAGATTGAGTAATATTATCCGAAACACCTGAAATATTCCCCAAAAATTGTTCAATTGTAGTAATAAAATTGGTAATATTCCAACGAACTCTCTTGAAATATTGTAAACCCGCAAAATAATAAGGAATAAACAAAATATAAATGGCAAAAAACTTGCTTAGGAAACAACGTTTTTTCTTCATATTTTGTTTGTGTAAAAGGAACTAGGTGGATGGCCCGCACCGTGTGCGGGTATGAGTTTTTTAGATATATAAGATGGTTTTAGTATTTAATAAGAAGAATTTAGCAAATTTTGGAACATTATTGATTGGTTGTTTAAAAAAATAATACATGTTGCATAATTACTAATATTTGAATGTTATCTTGAAAGCAAAGGTGTTTTTGTTTTGTAGTTTTTGTATTTGTATTGAAATAAAAGCCAAACTGTGGATAATATAATGTACAATTTGAAGACACACACAAATGTAAAACTTCAAGAGAAAAATCATAAAACTAAACAAAGAGTTTTTTTCATGTGATTCACAAACGTTTTATACATACATAAATAATTTTTAAATTTCGTTAATGATAATACGTAACTAACTGAAAAAGCGGTTTGTGTGGCTAGATCTATATGTTTGTGTACGCTGCGAGTATGTATGAGCATAAATTAAAGAAGACATAGAGTTTTTTCACGAGGTTCGTTTCCTACATCCCCGGGACCAAGTCCAGAATAAATCCACTAGAAAAGGCCGCAACCTACAATTGCTATATGGCATACCACCACTCTTTTCTACATGGACAAACTATGAAGATAGGTTTCAAGCCAGCAGCTTGACAACCAACCAGCAGCACCGGTGCAACGCTGTCTTCTCAACGGTTGCAATCTTCATAGACAAACCACCATCAATATGGTGGGACGACGCCACACACACATGTGTGCATCTCACAAAGGAACCCTAGGCGCGTAAGTTTTTCTGTCACCGCCTCGGCCTATTTTATAACAATACCAAAACCCTAAGCTTCTCACGTGATCTTCAAGGCCTCACATGATATTGGGCTTCACCTCTCTTGTAATTGGGCTTTCTAATTCGAGCAGAACCCAAACTCACTTTTTCCGCGTGTTGGAACAGATGTCTTGTTGTTCCAGCAGCTCATATCTTAATGCTTCAGCTCATATCTTGATGCTTCAAAAACCTCTCTTTCACTATCTGTTATTATTAATTAGAATTTATTTATTTATATAAACTTTATTAATAAATAATAGTTTTTTTTTCTTTTGGACTTTGTTAATTGAGATCTTTTTTTATTTTTGTTTTTCTTTCTTTCTTTTTTCTTTCCTTCTACTTAGTTTATAGAGATATTTTTGGCATAGACACATAATAAAGGATAAATTATGAAAAACTCATTTGAAAACTAAACGTGCATACTAATTTATGATATGTAAATGATTTTATGTTGAAACTATTTTCAAAACTTTGGTAATGAAAATGTTAAAATTGTGTTTTGAAAAAAAGATTGTTGTTTTAGTTTTCCACAAACAAAAATCATTAACTTTTCATTAGAGATTAGTGTCATTATTCATATTTGCCATATCATGTTTCTATTGTTGAAAGGAATATTTGGAATATTTTGATAACGCTGGTATCTATTTGGAATATTTCATGTTTATTGAGTATTACTTTTCAGAATATATTATCTTATAAGAAGATTAATTTCTATAGCCAATCAAAACAATAAAAATTAAGAATCATAAATATCCATTTACTTTTATGTTTTATATAAAATTTAGTATGGAAGTGAGTATACTATAAAATGTATTATACAATTTGATTAATTTGTTTCTATATATTATGTATATATAACTGTTTTATTTAGATTAATATGGAGTGAGGGTTAAATGTATGATAAGTTTTTTTGTTTGTAAAAGAATTAGTATTTTTTTTCAAAAATGTTTTATCGGTTGATTTTTTTTTTAATCCGAAATTGGTGTGACCAAAAAAGAAATCTGAAATTTGTTGTTAATTTATATAAAAGATCCCATAATTGTTCATTTTTAATTGATATAATAGTTTTAAAATAAATAAAAGATCAATTAGCAATTTAAGCCATGTCATCTTTACATGTCATCCTTCCATTTCATAGTTTTTAACCAATCAAATTAAAACAATTAAGTTTTTCACTAATTGGACTTTGCTTTTAATAGTAAGAGGATTTAACCGCAGTGATTGGTTGAGACTTTTTTTTTGTTAGTTGAGACTTTAATTGTATACATTGTTACTTTAACATGAATCTATGAAATTTGCTATGGCTTTTTATTTCTTATATTAAGGCTATGGCTTTTTTAAAGAAATAAAAAAATATATTTTTGGGTTTCAAGAAAAACAATGTAACAGAGACAAAAATATCAAATTTGGGATGTGATAGATTTTAGGGATTTGAAAGATTTTAGAGACTTTGAAGGTTAAACTCTGATTGGTGGAAATAATGGCTTTTAAAATTGAATTAAATTTTAAAGTTCTTAATGTCTAATCACCAATCACCCCCTATTTTTTGTCTGGATTCCAGAATCATGATTTAAATTTTGCTTGAAAAGGGCTTTGGTCTATATAGAAAGACGTATGTGCGTGTGCCTTACCTTTTAAATCTTCGAATAACCAAGTTAAAAAAGAAAAAAAAACATCATGCTTGACAAAATCCTACAATAGCAAAACTTTGAGCAATTTGTTTTTAGTCAACAATCTTAAAAAACAAAATTTTTTACAAAGTTCTCTAACCTCGATGTCTTTATTGATCTTCACGTGGCAACTCGAAACGACACAATGGACAAAAAGGACTGGTCGCAAACCAGTTTACAATACACTCATCGTCAAAGTCATGTCCACATGGTAAAATCACAAGTTTTTCTCCATTCTTAAACTCCTCCAAACAAATTGTGCACTTGTCACCCACGAGAGAGCTAGTCTTGTTGTATATTTTCCTGGTTAGGGACTTCACCACGAGGTTGCTTGTGTTGGGAATGTCCTGAAATCATTTGTACATTACTCTAATTAAAGTTGTAATGTCGAGGTTTGACAATTGTATAATATTGGATAGTTATAATGTTTTGCTAGAAGCTGCTTATAACTTATGGGTCTAAAACCCCATTACTAATATTATGCAATCCTATAGGGTCACACACCTAAGCAAACTATATCATTAATAAATTGGGATTTAATAATAAAATATATATATATAGTATATATGATATACGGATATATATATATATATATTTGTATTAGTATTTTTGGAATAATATATACGATATTTATATATGATATAAATGATCACGTGCAAGTAACTTAGGCGGCAAGAAAAGTCATTGATGGGCTTGGGCCATTAGGTTACATGACGTTCGTTATATATATGATATAATGATGGTTGATTATTGACTCAATCTCTCACGCGGAAAACCAAAAGTAGTCAGATTAAAACCCTAAGGAAAAAGACAAAATAGTTTGTCTTGTTAAACTGAGATATAGATCTCTACGGCACTAGCATCCCGTTTGATCTAGTTTGTGTGCATGTGGATACCGATAGAGGCACGACGTTTGAAGTGCTATTAAACCTAGATCAATCTCAATCCATCTTTCCGCTGCAGTTGATCCAGGTATATCCAAAACTCTGTAGACTAGATTTGATTCAATATTTACACGCATTCTGGAAATTGAATTCGAAACTAATTATTTATAAAGTGTTATAAATCGGAACGAATTCCAACAGTGGTATCAGAGCGTACGTGTATAATATTGAAATTGGTCTAGTTTAATATATGATATTATTTTAATCATGTTCGATTGTTTGATTTTGATGTTTGGTATATTATGTATATCGATACATATATGCTGCATCGTTCGATATATTGATATCGATGTGTCTATTAAGTGTTTTACTAATATAATATAAATACAAACATCTTGTGGATGATTATTATGATACCTTGGAACATATATAAATTTGTGAAATTTATTTGTTGAAACATGCTCATGATAATGTATAGAATCGGGTTTCAGTTGCTGGAACATGTAAACTATAATTCGATTATAGAGTTTTACAGTGTTCGATCATTGTCCGAGTAATAATCTATGTGAAAAGGTTTCACTGTGTAATTATTAGATATACGTAAACTGTAATTTGATTACATGTGATTACTGTGTATGCATGGACTAATGTGTTTGTTATTTATCATGCATGATTGATTTAATAATATTATATGCATGCGATTGATTGAGAATCTCGTTCGCATGTGTTTGGTCACTGTTGCTAATCGTATTACTAAATCAAATCAAAGTCCCTCGATCCAAAGTCCCTGCTAACGGTTGATTTGAGTTTTCGATTAACGGCATAGTTGTAAAAGGATCTAGAACCTGTGAGATTCAATCCGAATTAATCATGAGAATAATTAATGACTTTAATTTGATTAAGGAAATTTAATTATTAACGATCCAATTATATACATATTAGATATGTGTTATATATATTTTATATAAATATAAATTGGGTTAAAAATTAATTCCTCAATTTAATATCAAGTATTTTTGATGCCTCCCCAATCTTTACAACTGTCAAGGCTTATTCGTTGTGCGATGGGCCTGTCAAGCAGGGTGTCCACTTCTACATAAGTGAGGGAGATGGTAATGGTTACCATATGAATTGAGATTGGTTTACTTGACTAGGCCATCAAAATGGTTTTGGGCTTAGAGGTATATGTTGGATTAGACATAAGATGTCATCTAACAACCAAGAGTTATATTTGATATAATTAGCAAAGTTGTTGCTTACCTAAATAGCTAGTATTCAGGCGATGAGCCAAAGCTCACTTGAATTCTAGTAAAATAAGGATCTTGGATCATTATATTCATTTGAGGAAACATTGTTTTGAATATAATGCGAGTTTTCTTAATTGTTAAGATTTCTCATTTCCTGAACATCATAACTAAAACTTTTTCTTTTCTTTTTACTAGTTATGTCTAAAACCCTCATCAGAACTCTTTCTCGTTGCGATCCGTCCTTGAGAAGGACAAGTTAAATGGATCCAACTTCCTTGATTGGTATCGGAACTTGAGAATCGTTCTCAAGCAGGAGAGAAAGGACTACGTCCTTGAGAAAGTTCTCCCTGAGAAACTAAGGTCCAATGCCTCACATGCAGTATATGATGCTTGGAATAAGCATTACTATGATGTGGTCGATGTGCGTTGTCTGATGTTGGCTACCATGAACTCGGACTTGCAGAAGCAATATGAGAAAGTGGCATTGCCTATCGAGATGATCACTAGCCTGAAAGCGAGGTTTCAGGAGCAGACTCGAATTGAGAAATACCAGACGGTTAAATCTCTATTTGAGTGCAAGCTACCAAAGGATGTTCCAGTGAGTCCTCATGTCATAAAGATGATGGGTTATATTGATAACCTGAGGAGACTGGATTGTCCTATTAGCCAAGAGTTGGCTACTGACATCATTCTGCAGTCACTGCAGTCGAGCTATGATAAGTTCATCAAGTACTACATCAAGAATGACTTGACAAAGACGTTGACTGAACTGCATGACATGCTCAAGACAGCTGAGCTCAATATCAAGAAGGGCAAAAGGTTTGAGAAACCTGGTAAAGACAAGGGTGAGAGAAAGGCCGTCCAGATTGTGAATCAGGATAAGCCCGAGTCTCCCACTAAACCCAAGTCTGGCCCATCTGATGATGATACATGCAGCTACTGTGGGGAGCCAAGGCATTGGAGGAGAAAATGCAAGAAATACATGGAAGATTCTATGGAAATAATGAAGATGTATGAGACTTCTTCAGGTATTTATGTTATTTCAAGTTCTATCTTATGGGTATTAGATACCGGTTGTGGTGCTCATATTTGTTGAAATATGCAGGACCTGAGCAACAGTAGAACGTTGAAGAAGGGACAAATGGAGATGCTCAACAGGAATGAAGCAAGAGTTGCTGCATTAGCTGTAGGAAGTTTCCATTTGTAGTCGCCTTCAAGCTTGGTTTTAGAAACTGAATAATCGCTATTATGTACCTGCTAAGAGCAGAAATGTCATTTCATTTTCTAGTATGATTTTGAATGATTTTAATTTGATAAAAGACAAATGTTGCTCTTTTGATCTCAATGATATGTTCTATAGTAGCACCCCATTAGAGAATGGGTTTTATTTCGTAAACCAATCTATGCCTGTCTATAACATAAACATCAATCGGTTCTCTAGCATTGTCGTTTGGGCTACAGAGGATTCAAAAGTTCCATAGTGATGGGCTTTTGGGCTCACTTGATTGTGAATCATGTGAGAAATGTGAATCATGTTGTTGAACAAAATAACTAAGACCCATTTTATCAAACTAAATGAAAGGGCCAACGAATTATTGGGCCTTATACATACAGATGTGTGCGGCCCGATGAGCAACAGTGCTAGAGGAAATTTTTAGTACTTCACTGATGGCTTCAGTAGGCATGGCTATGTTTATCTAATGAGTCACAAGTCGGAATCCTTTGAAAAGTTCAAGGAGTTCCAGAATGAAGTACATAATCAAATTGACAAAAGTATTAGACCTATTCGATCAGATCGCGGAGGAGAATACTTAAGTCAAGAGTTAAGTGATCATCTTAGAGAGTGTGGAATTGTTTCACAGCTCACTCCTCCTGGAATGCCCAAATGGAATGGAGTTTCCAAGAGGAGGAATCAGACCTTATTGGATATGGTTCGATCAATGATGAGTCACACAGATCTTCCATTATCCTTGTTAGGGATACGCTCTAGAAATGTCTGCGTTTACACTAAATAGGGTTCCATCAAAATCGATTGCAAAGACACCACATAAGATGTGGACAAGAAATGTTCCAATTTGTCTTTCCTGAAAATTTGGGATTGTAAGGCTTGTGTAAAACGTTTACCAAACTTGCACCCAAATCCGATAAAGTGCTACTTCGATTGGTTATCCTAAGGAAACCAAGGCTTACTACTTCTACAACCTTTCTGAGAACCAAGTGTTTGTTGCTAAGAACTATGTTTTCTTGAGAGAGATTGTCTTTCCAAGAAGAACAGTGGGAGTGAAGTACAACTCGAAAAATGTTCGAGAATCACAGGAGACTACTCGACCTGTTAAGGAAGAGCAGTAGCTGGATCTGCAAAGAGTTGTAGAACCTACACCTGTGGTGCCTGAAGTTCGCAGATCCAAAAGGATTCGTAACGATCACGAGAGATATGGATTTCTTGTGACCAATTGTCATGACTTGTTGATTATTGACAATGACGAGCCTGCGAATTTTGAAGAAGCAGTGTTGGGCCCGGACTCCGAAAAGTGGCTTGGAGCCACTAGATCCGAAATGGGATCCATGTCAGAAAAACCAGGTATGGTACTTGGTAGATTTACATGATGGTGTAAAAGCCATTGAGTGTAAATGGATCTTCAAAGGAGAAGACTGGCGTGGATGGATATATCCAGATATACAAAGCTAAGTTGGTGACTAAAGGTTTCGAGCAAACCCATGGTATGAATGTGAAGAGACCTATTCCCCAGTCGCTATGCTTAAATTCATTTGGATTATCCTAGCAACTGCCATTTATCATGGTGATGAGATTTGGCTGATGGATGTGAAAAACAGTTTTCTTTAATGGAAATCTGGAAGAGGATGTGTACATGACACAACCTGAGGTTTCACAGATCCTGTAAATGCTGGGAAAGAATGCAAGCTTCATTGATCTATTTATAGATTGAAGCAAGCATCAAGGAGTTGAAATCTTCGTTTTGATAAAGCTGTCAAAAGGTTTGACTTCATCAGGAACGAAAAGGAACCGTGTGTTTACAAGAAGACTAGTGGGAGTGTAGTTGCATTTCTTGTTATGTATGTAGATGACATACTTCTTCTCGGAAATGACGTTTCGTTGCTTTAGTCCTTTGAGACTTGGCTTGGAAGTTATTTTTTTTCAATGAAAGGCATGGGTGTAGCCGCGTGCATTCTAGGAATAAGAATCTATAGAGATAGATTGGGTAGGCTGATTGGATCGTGTCAAGATGCTTATGGTGATAAGGTCTTGGACAGATTCAGTATGCATGATTCCAAGAAGGGCCTCATACCAATGTCTCATGGCATTAATCTTGGCAAGACGCAGTGTCTCTGGACGCTGGCTGAGCAAGAATGTTTGAGTAAGATTCCCAGGCGTATGCAGTGGAATCTATCAATAAATGCCATGACCTGCACTCGCCAGATATTGCTTGTGTTTTAAGCATGACGAGTAGATACCAATATGATCCACGTGAAAGTCACTGGACAGTTACCAAGAATAATCTCAAGTATTTGAGGAATACTAATGATAGGAGCTTGGTGAACTGAGGAAGTAATGGTTTTTGTTGAGAGTGGTTAGACGGACAAAGATAATTTCTGGTCGGAACCTGGTTATGTCTTGTGTCTATATGGCGGTGTGGTTTATTGGAAAGGGTTCCAAGCAGAGCACCGCAGCCTGCGGTTTGTTGGAAAGGGTTCCAAGCAGAGCGCCACAGCCTCTCCCACGACCTAAGCATGAGTTTTATTCTCCTGCTGTAGGTATAGGATATATTAAGATGTGATCTTGATTCTAGTGGGAGTTGTAATGGATTTAGTTATACTATGATGATGAAATACTTTGGTTATGTCATGATGAAATTGTTTCATGTATTATTTAATTATTGGATAATTGAATAATAGTCCCAAAGTAATTTATGGCATTTTATAGGTCATCAAGTTGAGGACTTGATCATGAAACCCTATAAGTGATAAATGACATAGATTATATTTTGTCCCTGGTCAAGGTAGTTAAAGTGGGACACTGACAACCGCGTGAGACTGGTATGTGAGGTGACTGATGACTAAGTTTCATGGAGTCATTAATAAGAGTATTAAAGTCAATCACATAGATATGTGTTAGAGAACACAGGATCGGACATGACCCGCTAATGAGAACTCTACATGATAGTTATATAAGTGTCATAAGAGGTTCTCATTACGACTATAGAGTATAGTCCTTAGACCTGAGTTCATCATGATTTCTTATACATGAATTAGTCTGTTTTGACTCTGTCAAACGTCAACCGTAAAAGGTGATTATAAAGGCAGTGATTGGGCATACTATGAAGCGTGTAAGGAACAGGGATGGAATAAGATGGGATTTGTCCCTCCTATTTAACGGGACATAAATATCTCTGGGCCTATCGAAGATTTGATACTGAAAAATGCATGGTCGTGCTCAAACGAGGTGAAAGTTAGTCGTTTGTTTTATCAGTATAAATCAGAGTTCGATAAACGTGATCTAGCTGAATAAGGATGACACAGTTTCTTGCCTTATGCTATGATCGAGATATAGAGACGAAAGGATTATAGGAATAAATGATTCCAATACAAGTGGGAGATTGTTGGGAATGTCCTGAAATCATTTGTACATTACTCTAATTAAAGTTGTAATGTCGAGGTTTGACAATTGTATAATATTGGATAGTTATAATGTTTTGCTAGAAGCCGCTTATAACTTATGGGTCTAAAACCCCATTACTAATATTATGCAATCCTATAGGGTCACACACCTAAGCAAACTATATCATTAATAAATTGGGATTTAATAATAAAATATATATATATATAGTATATATGATATACTGATATATATATATATATATATTTGTATTAGTATTTTTGGAATAATATATACGATATTTATATATGATATAAATGATCACGTGCAAGTAACTTAGGCGGCAAGAAAAGTCATTGATGGGCTTGGGCCATTAGGTTACATGACGTTCATTATATATATGATATAATGATGGTTGATTATTGACTCAATCTCTCACGCGGAAAACCAAAAGTAGTCAGATTAAAACCCTAAGGAAAAAGACAAAATAGTTTGTCTTGTTAAACTGAGATATAGATCTCTACGGCACTAGCATCCCGTTTGATCTAGTTTGTGTGCATGTGGATACCGATAGAGGCACGACGTTTGAAGTGCTATTAAACCTAGATCAATCTCAATCCATCTTTCCGCTGCAGTTGATCCAGGTATATCCAAAACTCTGTAGACTAGATTTGATTCAATATTTACACGCATCCTGGAAATTGAATTCGAAACTAATTATTTATAAAGTGTTATAAATCGGTACGAATTCCAACAGCTTGCCGGTCTAATTTTGGACTCATCATGCGCTTCAATGTCATCGAAGGAACGAGGAGGAAGAACACGAATAGTAAACCACAGAGACAAAGCACAATATGTGCTATAGTCACCTGAGGAAGTCAATTCAATGACACGGCCAATGACTTCTTCGGTCAGCAAATGCAATGTGGGTTCGTGAGGGAAACCTGCTTCCATAAAAAGCTCATCCAGTTCTTCTTTGCAACCAAGTCCTTCATCTTCTGTGAAGTCCTCCGCGAGCCACGTAATCGAGAATGTTTGGACCGAATCATCCATGTTATCACTCCACGTGACCATGGTTGCACAAGCTTTGATTGTGCCAGCATCTGAGGCCGTTGGATTGCTGTCGATTTCATGGTTGAAATATAATCGGCCTCCCATGACGAAAAGGCGATCTGGTTTTTAGGGTTTTTGTTTTATTTTGTAGGACTAGGATCTTTATAACTAATACATGGGGTTGGGATATTTATAAAGGCGGAGGATTGTGTCAGTTTCTTCGTAGGACTAGGATCTTTAAATGCCCGAGATTAGGTTTCGTTTATTTGCCTAATTAGGACTCGAAATATCGTAAACATCGTTTATTTGCCTATTTCGCGGGGGAATATCGTATATTAAATTTTAAATATAAAGAAATAAAAAATGACGATTTAGAGAGTAAACATCTACTAGTACATTATGTATAATTATTATGATAAAAGTAAGTACACTAAAACTCGAAAAACATGAGTTTAAAACGTTTACCGGAATTCGTAACCATAAAACAATTATTGCGAAAAAAACGCAACCTTTGGAAATAACTATAAAGTGATTATTTTTGAAAAGACACAATCATAAAGCGGATATATCTATAAAAAAAAGACGCAACCCTCCGAAATAACTTTAAAACGGTTAACAGAATTCAGAACTCTTGACAAAAAGGTAATATCAAAAAGACGCAACTATCGAAAATAACTACTTTACATTTTTTATGAAAAGTCACAATCCAAATATATTTTTTTTCGGATCATTATAGAAATCCTAAATTTAAAAACGCACTAGATGTACCACCAATTTCAGGGAAAAAAATAGTTGAAAATTTCATCAAATTTTTATATGTAAAACTTATTATTAAATTTGCATGATCATAAGAATCCCAAATTTACTCACACAAATCAAAAGTTTTAGGAATTTTTGTAATACTAAAAAGATAAAAAAAATAAAAAAATTGAAAACAATTATACGACATTTTGTATTATTACCATGCTTTAAAATAATTAAAAAAATTGATAGCCATAAAATGAACTAAATGTTAAACGAAAGAAATAAATAGGAGGTTTTTTGGAAGAGACACGACTCAAAAGAAACAACCTGACACGACTCTACAAAATAACCATAAAGCGCTTATTTTTGAAGAGACGCGACCTTAAGAATTCCAAAGGGCACAACCTTTCAAAATATTCAAAAGTGATTATTTTCACTTTATGGTTTTCAAAATATATATCAAGGATATTTGTTGGTGAGCTATCATGATACAATAACTATAGTTGTAATCGATATCTATTTTGTAAATAAATGGAATACATGTCCAAAATAAAATAAGGGGGAATTGCTAAAAATGACCCATAATTTGTTCTCGTTAACAAATGTAGACCCCTTATGTTATGTTTGGCAAAACTAACCCAAAAGGGTCATGAAAAGACAATTACATCCCTTCTGAACATACAAAAAAAAAGGAAACCAAATGACAATATCACCCTCCAGAAATCTACTTTTCAGTATTAGAGACTGCTAGTAGAGTTTCGATAGAAGTCTATCAAGTGGACTACGAATGAAGTCTATACTGCATTTTTGTAGACTTTTTTGGCCGTCTACTGTATAATTAATTAGAATATTTAAATTATCGAATTAAAAAAAAATAGTTTGATTGAAACATTACATTATATTCATGAAGAAACTATAAACAAATGTGATGTATGAAAAAAAAATTTCAATAAATTGAAACTAATTAAACTTAGTAAGATAATTTAGATTGTAATAAAAAAATATATTAATATTGAAATTTATAGTAAACAAATACATGGGATACCAAATTAAGCTTCCATATGACCATATGTTTAGATATTGATGAGGTAACATGTTGGTAGATATAGTTGTTTGATTACAAGTTTCATGAGTTTATGGTTGTAATGGTATGGGTTTAGGGGTTTGTATTTATGGTTTAGGGTTTAGAGTAAACAACTTTATATAGATTATAGTGTAGAGTTTGATTTTTTAAGTTGAGTTAACTATAATGTGATGTTAAATATTGATTTATGTATGTTTCCGAGTTACGAGTCCGAAATATGTGTAATGATTTGACATTACTAATTGGAAACATGTTTTTACAATTAAGGTTAAATTTAGAGTTTTATAATTTTTATATTTAAAATGTCAAATTTGCATAAAATTGTTATATTGTGAATATATAAAACGTTTTGAATGTTTGATATATGATCTTATTTAGGATTTTGATTTTTTTTTTTGAGACTAATCAATTTAGAAGACTTGTGATGAAGTCTATTTTAGTTTTCAGACTGCTTGTGAAGTCTACATAGCGTTTACAATTTCGTTTGAAATATAGGGTTTCGTTCTGAATTTCAGGTTTCATAGACTTCTAATGAAGTCTGCTAAACCAGAAATTTTAACCTAACCAAATTTTTTTAACACCATATATAAGGAAAATTTACATTGAGGTTACCCTAGTTTTCTATAATAAAAACCTCAATCTCTCTCTCTAGAACGGCGCCTCCACTCTTTCTTTTCCAGATCTATAATCAACATCACGAGGTTAAACCCTCACACACGAACATTAAATACAAAATGGTTTATGATGCAATATCAAAAAAAGAGTGAATCAAGGTTTTTAATACATGATTTTATTTTAATAATATCATCCTCATAACTTCAAATAAAAGTCAAAGGATTCTTATTCAATGAAAAAGCTAAATTAGTGGCAATAAGACTATTATTTGATATAGCTAATTTTCTTCTTTTGTTTAAATGTAAATATTTTCTATTAATGTAAGTTATTGTAAAGATTACCATGTAAGAGCTATAAAAAGCTCAATTGTTCCATTGTAAAAATATGTAGAAATGTTTGGAAAAAATAGAATTTTCTCTAAAGCTTAGGCTTTGTTTTGTTTATCGAAGTTAGGTGAGATTCCTTTACTTAGTAAACATTTTAATCTATGTCTCTTGTGTACGATTTCTTGAGAATAGATTTGTGAACTCATCACAAGGGCTTTCACACCCTTGGGTGGCGTTCTTCGATCCATCAAAACTTGTCAACTTTGATATCTTGTGATCAATAAGATTTGGTGTGATTCCGAGTCTTATATCATTTGGTATCATAAAGATTACCATGTAAGAGCTATAAAAAGCTCAATTGTTCCATTGTAAAAATATATAGAAATTTTTGGAAAAAGAGAGTTTTCTCTAAAGATTAGGCTTTGTTTTATTTATCTAAGTTAGGTGAGATTCTTATACTTAGTAAACATTTGAATCTATGTCTCTTGTGTGCGATTCATTGAGAATAAATTTGTGAACTCATCACAAGGGCTTTCACACCCTTGAGTGGCGTTCTTCGATCCATCAAAGCTTGTCAACTTTGACATCTTGAGATCAATAAGATTTGGTGTGATTTCGAATCTTATATCATTTGTTATCAGAGCTAAAAGCTCCTATCATCTATCTTTTTATTTTCTTTTCTGTTTTGTTTTCTTTCTCATTCCATTTTTAAAAGGAAAAACCAAACAAAAGAAGCTTTATGTTTTTGTTCTTTGTTCTTTGATTTTATATATAAAAAAAACATAAAAATAGTTTTTCTTTACTTTTGTTAAAGTTTTGTTTTATCTCATTAAAGAAAAATAAAAAAAAATCTTGTTTATTTCGAATTTATTGTTTAAAAATTGCTTCCATTTATTTCGAATTTTCTTGATTTAAAAAAAAAAGAAAGATTTATAATTATTTTCCTACATAAATTTCGTCCACAATAACCTTCAAAAAAATATATAGTTTTCCATTTACCTGTATTTATTTCAATAGTTTCTTTTAAAGAAAAGCAAAAAAAAAAAAAAAAAGATTTTAGTTTTGAGGACAATACCTTTTGAAGAAGGAGAGAATGATGCAATATCAAAAAAAGAGTGAATCAAGGTCTTTAATACATGAGTTTATTTTAATAATATCATCCTCCTAACTTCAAATAAAGTCAAAGGATTCTTATTCAATGGAAAAGTTAAATTGGTGGCAAGAAGACTATTATTTGATTTAGCTAATTTTCTTCTTTTGTTTAAATGTAAAAATTTTCTTTTAATGTAAGTTATTGTAAAGATTATCATGGAAGAGCTATAAAAAGCTCAATTGTTCAATTGTAAAAATATATAGAAATTTTTCGAAAAAAGGAGTTTTCTATCAAGCTTAGGCTTTCTTTTGTTTATCTAAGTTAGGTGAGATTCATTTACTTAATTAGTAAACATTTGAATCTATGTCTCTTGTGTGCGATCCATGAGAATAGATTTGTGAACTCATCACAAGGACTTTCACACCCTTGAGTGGCGTTCTTCGATCCATCAAAACTTGTCAACTTTGACATCATGTGATCAATAAGATTTAATGTGATTCCGAGTCTTATATCAGTTTAAAATGTTCAATTTGACTAAATTTTGTTGTTTTGAAAGGGCACTAAACCCTAGTATGGGAGCCTAAACCCTCACACATGAACATAAAATATAGAATGGTTTAAAACGTCCAATTAATTTAATTTATTGAATTTGAAGGGTACTAATTAGGGTTGGGCAAAAATAACCGGAACCGACCGGAAATTATCCAAACCAAAACCGAACCGAATTTTTAAGAATACCTGGTGGGTTTTATATGTTCAGAACCAAAAGAACCAGAACCGAACCGATACCGAACCGGGAACCGAATGGGTACCCGAAATATCTGAAACATAAATTAATCCATAGATATGTATGCATAGTTTGGATATATTTTATAATTTTTCTTTGTATGTTTACGATTAGTTCGGTTAGTTCAAATTCTTTAGCTATTGGCAAATAGTTCGGATAAAAATAGCTAATATAAGTGTACTATTTTATGTTTTTATTAAAATCAAATATTCTTTAGATATTTCTTTCATTTGAACTCTCTTTCTAATCTACTCTATATTTTTGATTTCTAACACAAGGTTCTTTCATTTTTCGTTAGAGTTTGAACCTGAATTCAACTTATAAAGATCCTAATAGAGTAAGAGAAGAAGCTTATCAGGGTATGTTTCATGAAGAATTTGTTAGTTGTTTCATTTCCTACTGTTTCTGTAATGATTTGCTTTGAATTTCAACTTTTAAGTTTGTTTCTTTTTTTTCTTTTGTTTCTTTGTTTCTTTGTTTCAAAACTATCTTGTGTTGCTTATGCTTTTTGTTATGAACTTGTTTCATTATCTACTGTTTATGAGATTTTATTTCTAGTTTTCTACATTATGAAGTTAGAGACTTAAATATTATGTTTGGTAACATTTCAGGTATTACCGAGACCGACCCGGAACCGATTGATACTGAACCGAGTCTCCGTCGGTACCTATATGGGTATAAAACATCTATACTCGATATACCCAGAACCGATTGATACTGAACCGAAACCGAACCGAATATCCGGTTCCCCAGGCCTAGTACTAATCCTTAGTGTGTGAGCTTAAACCCACCCACATGAACATAAAATACGAAATGGTTTAAGACATTCAATTTGATTAAATTTGTTGATTTTGAAAGTACTAAATCCTAGAATGAGAACCTAAACCTTCACACACGAACATAAAATACCGAATGGTTTGAAACGTCCAATTGACTAAATTCGTTGATTAGAAAGGGCACTAAACCCTAATATGGGTGTAACACCCGCATTTTTTTTTTTTAAACATTATTAAATCAGGGTGAATACTAAGCGGAAATACAGAAAGATAAATTAAAATCCAATTCAACCATCTATTCAACCAAATAACCAATAATTCAATTCCAATAAACACCAAGTCTAACAATTCCAAATAAAATATCTAGCAACCTAACAGGCTACTAAAAACCATAAACACCAATAGACTCAAATCCTATCATCCCCCCGTCCTCGCCTCGATTCCACGACCACATTTTTCCGTTACTTGTAACTCAAAAGAAACCGGGAGTTGCGTGAGTATTATTATAAATACTCAGTGAAGCGGTCATCCCGCAACAATAATACAAAGCAATAAATAACAGTAACAACTTAAACGGTTTACATATTTAATTCAATTTCCGGTTAAATAATTAAACAGTTCCGGCTAACACAATTTAATCTGAAATTTAACAATTCACAGAACCGGGTATCGATCGACACCCAACAGGTGTCGCTCGACACCACGAAACGATTTCAACAATTTTCACCGAGTGTCGATCGACACAACCTCTAGGTGTCGATCGACGCTCGGTTTTAGAAACTGGAGACCGAGCCTGTCCTCACGCGGCTCTTCCCCGATTACACCGAAACCAGCCACAACAAGAACACAATCAAATTACGCATCATGCAGTAACTAAACAACAGAATCACACACGAATTTACCACTATCACTCAATCGAAATTACGGCATTCCAACCTATAAAACTATATATATCGTCGCGATCACGCACTCACCTTAGCTTAAAACGGATTTAAATCGGTTTGTACGGATGAATAACACGGCGAACGGAAACACCCACAATCCTAAACGTTCTGATCCGAACAAAAACCACCAAGATCAAACGTTTTCACAAAAAACCAAAATATACTTTCTTAGAACAGAACCTACACGATTTACTAAAATCAACGCTGAGGACAGAGTTTACCTCGGATTTTTGATCAAAAACCTGTTCCGAAAACTAGACACACAGAGATTTCCAACGCCCTCTAGATCGTTGTCTAACTCTCACAGTATCGACGGCAACCCAGCCCGCAATCTTGCTAAACGAAACTGGAAAAACAGAGATTTCAGAACCGACTCCTTGAAATCAAACGAACACTGAGAACGGAGCTTACCTCCGAATCAGGATCCGAAACCTGATCTATAAACTAGACAGAACTAAATTTCCAACGGTACTAAGATTGTCTCCTGATTCCATCCCAAACGCCGGGAAAATGCCTGATCGAAATTCGGAACTGCACAGACCCCTCAAAGGAAAACGATCATAAATCATTAGCTACAAATCGGAACGACGATCCGATTTTTCCTATAGCTAGCTAAGAGGCAGAAGAACATACCTACCAAGGATCGCACTGAACACAGATGATATGGTTGACCGTTCCTCCTCTCTACCGAGACAGGCAAAATAGACCTCTTCTTCTCTCAAATTCTTCACACAAACTCTTTCTCTCCCTCTTTCTCTTTGATAACTCTGCGTTTTTCTGACTCAAGAAACGCGGCCACGACCTTCTAAGGCCTTTAAATACGCAGCCCTAGGTTGTTCTCATAACCGAGCCAAAACCGATGATCGATTTTTAAAACAAACCGAACATTAGAACACGGTGTCGATCGACACCTCTCTATGGTGTCGATCGACACCCCTTACCAAATTATAAAATTTGGTTTCGGGATGTTAGAATTCTCCCCCACTAAACTGGATTCGTCCACGAATCCTAACAGTAACGACCATCAAGGACCCAAACCTGATCCAAAACCGGTCAATACCACCGAGATCCTAACACGATCTCCGAGGTCTATATCTAGTCCTATGCTCACCCACGTTGTCAGACATTGATTACTTTTACCTCATAGCATAACGCTCACACTCTTAGGACGCATCCTTCGAGTCAACGATATCTGGGGGAAACACACCCCCACGAAAGAACACAAAACGATCGCGCAAAATTGGGGAACTCGCACTCCTGCGAAAGATCACAAAGCAATCGCTCTACCCTAGAGGACTCGCACCTCCGCGAAAGATCACAAAGCAATCGCTCTCGACTGAGCTATTCGGGACCAACATCCTCAAAGTAATCGACCTTTAAACGTCTCAGAGCATCCATTGGCTAGAACTACCTCACATGGACTAAGGTACGATATTCTCAACCCGAATATCCATAATAATAAGAAATCACATCTTATTAGATACGGGAAATAAATAAGGAAACTCCATCTTATTAATTCCCAAGATGTTAACCATTACGACGAACAAAAACACAAGCTCGACACAAAACAACACTGGCACACGAGCCAAACCGAAACTAGGACCACAAAGAAAGCTAAGCTCAACGGCGACCTGCTTGTCAAACCACTCCCTGAACTTCAGCTTCATCTTTGCCTCTGGCTCCCAAGTCTCTTCCTGGCAATCGCCACAATCCCACAAAATCCGCAACAACTGAATCTTCTTCCGACGCAAAACCTTGATACTCCTCTAGAGAATTCTTACAGGAAAAGCCAGAATCGATAAATCAGGCTTCAGATCCACAAGAATCTTAGCCGCCGACTCTTCCGAATCATGCATGTCCTTCCTCAACCATGAACTCAAAACGCCTCATGAAATGCCCTCACAAATCAGAGGTAACTCAAGCCGATAACCCAGAAAAATGAGGCAATCCATCTCATAAGTCTTCAAATGTATAATCGTTACACAAACAAAAATACAATAATCAAACAACAACATCGGCACAAGGCCCAAACTGAAACTTCAACTTCACATCTACTCTAAACAGTTTAAAAACGCATAGTTCATAACCCGGAATATACATAATGCAACGTTTCCTAATCCTGACCAGGTCTGACCAATTGATCGCGCAACAATCAAACAAGAACATGCACTACCAACTGTAGGCCCGGAATTGGATCGATCGATTGTGCGCCACCCAAATGTGAACATACACAACCAAGCCGCTACACCCGTTAACCCGGTCATCAGAACCAAAAGAACCAAAAAATAAAAACCAATGCTAAAACATGGAGATTAGAATTGTCTTACAGGGTCCAAAATCACTCGTGACGCCTCAACGTACACCTTCCTCGGTACACATACTCGCCTATGTGCCTGAACGTCCCCTTCAAAGAGACTTGACACACTTAACCAACTGTCGTGGTGCATTCATCATACCTGATCCCTCTCGAGAGCCATAAACAGGTTTACCCAGATGATCTACCTGATCAACACTACAAGAAAACAGTCTTTTTACGACTACATTTGGCGACTAAATCTGTAGTTGTATATTTGGCGACTAATTAGCTATTTTTAAGCGTCTATGTTACGTCTACATACAATTAGTCGTATATTAGTCGGTAAAATGCGACTACATAAAGTAGTCGTAAAAATGGTCGTATATTAGCGACTAATTTATGACTAAATGTCACACGAGGAAAATAGTCGAGAAGTAAAACGGCGGGTCATAAAATAGTCGCTAAATCGGCGACTAATATACGACTAAAAAGGCGAGTCGTATAATAGTCGTAAAAATAGTCGTAACGTACGAGGAGAAAAAACACATGGTTTTCATGTCGGGGTAGGTGTACTGGTTTTTGGCGACTACTTGGATTAGTCGCCAATGTAGTCGCCAAAATGAGCCTATATATACTCCCCATTTATTATCTTCATCCCACCAACATCTTCTCCTCTAAAAAAAAAACGTTTTCAAAAAAAAATAATGTCGGGCAATTCAAATTATTGTAATTCTCGAGAGTGGATGTACAAGAGATTTGATGAAGTTACTGGAAATTTTTCGGAAGAATTCCAATTGGGGGTGGAACAGTTCATAACATTCGCTAATAGTCAGCCCCTAACACATGATAATCTCGGTAAGTTTTACTGTCCTTGTAATGTTTGCAAAAACGAAGTATTTCTCCCGGGGAGAAAAATTTGGAATCATCTACTTAGCAAAGGATTTATGCCTGATTATTATGTTTGGTATATGCATGGAGAAGAAGTCAATATTAATTTAGGAACGAGTTACAATGGTCCGACGTATGTAGATAGGGGTGAAGAAATTGGTAATGTAGTAGAAGATAGATGTGTGGATATGGTGAATGATGCATTTCGGGTAAATGTGAATTTTGGTGATAACTATCATCCGCATGTTAATTATCAGGATGTTAATTTTCAGGATGATAGTTATCAGGCCGTAGAAGAACCGGTATATAACCATTCAAAAAAATTCTACGACTTGTTAGATAGTGCAAAAAATCCATTATATGATGGTTGTCGTGAAGGTCACTCGCAGTTATCCTTAGCTGCTCGAGTCATGCAGAATAAGGCTGAATATAATATGAGTGAAAACTTAGTGGATTCTGTTTGCGGAATACTGACAGATTATTTACCAGAAGGAAACCGGTCTACTAGTTCACATTACGAGACAGAAAAATTGATGCAAAATTTAGGCCTCCCATATCATACCATTGATGTTTGTATTAACAATTGTATGCTCTTCTGGAAAGAAGACGAGAAGGAAGATAAATGTCTCTTTTGTGGTGCACAAAGATGGAAGCCTAAAGACGCCCGACGCAGAACAAAAGTACCATATAGTCGTATATGGTATCTACCCGTTGCTGACAGATTGAAGAGAATGTATCAGAGCTACAAGACTGCAGCGGCAATGAGATGGCATGCCGAGCATCACGCAAACGAGGGAGAAATGAGTCATCCTTCTGATGCGGCGGAGTGGAGATATTTTAAAGCTCAAAATCCCCTGTTTGCCGAAGAACCCCGTAACGTATATCTTGGATTATGTACTGATGGGTTCAATCCATTTGGCATGACTCGCAATCATTCGTTGTGGCCTGTGATCTTAACTCCATACAATCTACCCCCTGGTATGTGCATGAATGAAGAGTACTTGTTTCTTACAATTTTGAATTCTGGGCCAAATCATCCGCGAGCTAGTCTTGATGTCTTTCTCCAACCACTTATTGCGGAGTTAAAAGAGTTGTGGTCTACTGGAGTAGATGCGTACGATGTGTCTTTGAAGCAAAATTTTAATTTAAAAGCAGTGCTTATGTGGACGATAAGCGACTTTCCAGCGTATGGCATGTTATCAGGATGGACAACTCATGGTAAATTATCTTGTCCAGTTTGCATGGAAGATACAAAGTCTTTTTATCTACCGAATGGAAGAAAGACGTGTTGGTTTGATTGTCATCGAAGATTCCTTCCTAATGGTCATCCAATGAGAAGGAATAAAAAGGATTTCCGAAAGGGCAGAGATGCATCGAGAGAGTATCCACCTCAATCTTTGACCGGTGAGCAAGTTTATTGCGAACGCTTGAATGGTGTAAATCCTCCTAAAACTAAGGATGTGGGTGGAAATGGTCACGAAAAGAAGATGCCTGGCTATGGAAAGGAACATAATTGGCACAAAAAAAGTATATTCTGGGAGCTGCCGTATTGGAGGGACCTTAATTTCCGACATAATATTGATGTGATGCATACGGAGAAGAATTTTTTCGATAACATCATGAATACTCTTATGAGTGTGAAGGGTAAATCAAAAGACAACATCATGTTAAGACTGGATATACAACAATTCTGTTCTCGACCACATTTACATACCAGTGGGGGTCAAGCTCCTTTCCCAACCTACACATTGACAGAAGCTGGAAAAACAAGTTTATTGGAATGTGTGAAACATGCGGTTAAATTCCCAGATGGTTATTCGTCAGATTTAGCTACTTGTGCTGATTTGGTGAATAGAAAGTTTACATGCATGAAGAGTCATGATTGCCATGTTTTTATGGAGCGACTACTTCCATTTATCTTTGCAGAACTCCTAGACCGGAACGTCCACCTTGCTTTATCAGGTACGAGTTATTTGAGATATGCAACACGTAATATGATTCTAGTCTTTTTATAGTAATTAACTTGACGTAGTTAAAATATCTACATTGTAGGGGTTGGAGCTTTTTTTCGAGACTTATGTTCGAGAACTTTGCATACAAGTCGGGTCCAAATTCTAAAACAGAACATAGTTATAATTCTATGCAATTTGGAAAAGATCTTTCCACCATCATTTTTTGATGTGATGGAGCACTTACCTATACACCTCCCCTACGAAGCTGAATTAGGTGGGCCGGTCCAATATAGGTGGATGTATCCTTTTGAAAGATTTTTCAAAAAGTTGAAAGGAAAAGCAAATAACAAAAGGTATGCGTCAGGATCAATTGTTGAATCATATATCAATGACGAGATTGCATATTTCACAGAACACTACTTTGCCGACAATATACAAACAAAATCAAGGTAACTGTTAATTTGCAAATCATTTTTACTAAAAGTAAGTCAATTTATTATTTTATTTTAGTTACTTACTTAAAATTCATTTGGTCAGGTTAACAAGATTTGATGAAGGTGAAATCCCTGTATATCATGTCTCTGGAGTACCTTCTATATTTACTCAAGTCGGCCGCCCAAGTGGGGAAATGCGTGAAGTATGGCTTTCAGAAAAAGACTATGAATGTGCACATTCATATGTTTTACGAAATTGTGACTATTTTCAGCCAATTGAACGGTATATAAGCTGCCATCTCTCAACTTAATTATGCTTTTATATAAGCTCTCATATATATATTTTTTGGTGTGGTATATATATAGCATGTTCGAGGAATACATTTTGGCCAAATATACAGGACTTACCAAAAAAGAACTCTCCGCGAAAAGGGCTGACGAATATCATGAATGGGTTAAAGCTTATGTAAGTGAAAACTATATTCATACCTATGTTAATACTATATCTTATTATTCTATATTTTCATATTGTTTAAGCTTATGCAGGTTACTTACTGGAATGCCACAAATCCATTTCCTACTTGGGTTCAAGAGATAGTGCAAGGACCTTTGAACAAGGTCAAAACACGGCCAATGTATTTTACAAGAGGCTATTTGTTTCATACGCAAAATCATGGCTTTAGAGGAAAGACATGTAACTATGGGATATGTGTCAAAGGTGAAAATTACACGGATGCGTCTGATGCAGCGGATTTTCATGGGATCTTAACTGATATCATGGAACTTCAGTATGAGGGGATGGCCAATTTGAGAATCACACTTTTTAAGTGTCAGTGGTATGACCCTGTTATCGGTAGAGGCACTAGGAGGAGCAATGGTGGCGTTGTAGATGTTCTTTCATCGAGACAGTACAATAAATACGAACCATTTATTCTAGGTACATATTTATTTACATACATATATACACAAACATATGTCATCATTTATTAACTTGTAGATGTTTATATTGCAAAAAGCCTCGCAAGCAGGTCAAGTTTGTTATATTCCATACCCATACATAAAGAGACCGAAGAAAGCGTGGCTCAATGTTGTGAAAGTCAACCCGAGGCAAAACATTGAAGTAGGATATGCGACCAATCAACCGGCGCTTTTGCAAACCGAAAATGATGATGGTGTATTAGGGATTACAATTGAAGATCTCGAACTCGAAAATGTGGGAGAGGGAGTAAATCCAATAGATCTCGATTATGATGTCGGAGATGCAGAACCAGAGGATGAATTCCAGTGTAATTTATCGTCTTCGGATGATGAATTAGAAGCTGCTCCACAAATTCCGATGTAATGGATAATTTTAATTTGAGACAAAATTTAGGTTAATAAGTTTATTCATTTTGAATAATTACAATTTTTAAGTTACAATTTGTTGATTAAGTAAGTTAAATTGTTTAAGTTAGTGAAATTTGCATATAATTAAATTACTTAAACACTTATTAATTCTCATATTAACCCAAACCCAAATTAATTTAAAGCCCAGCCCAATTATTCCTAAACCTACACGACAATCGCCTTTCTCTCTTCTCTTCCACAAACCCTAAAAATCGCCTTCCTCTTCTCTTCTTCTCTTCTCTTCATCTTCTTCGATTAACCCGCATAAACTTAAATCTCCTTCATCTTCTTCGATTTCTCTTCGAATCTTCTTCGATTTCTCTTCGATTTCTCTTCGAATCAACCAAAAATGGCCGGAACAAAGCAGAAGGGACGAAAGAGAGCAGCTGCTCCCAACGTTTCTCAGAGAGCTGCAGCAGCGAAAAGACCTAATTCGCTTCCTACTCAGTACGATTTTACGCCGGCGGCTCCAAATCCTCCAAATCAATCAACCCAAGAGCCAGTCCGTCGTTTACCCCAACCTTCAACTCCCGCAGCACCAAATTTCCGGGACTTTCCACCGCCCCTTACACTTTTCTAGAGTTCAGGTAATCACCAACGTCAAGACCTTGGAAGTCAAGAAGTTCAAAACAATCCGATTGTCCAACCGACCCATTCACCTTCCCAATGTAACTTTCAGCCGGCGCAGAGTCAACCATCTTCTCAAGGGAACAACTTCGTCAATGAGGATGACGAAGATGCTGTGGTAGGGCTTCAGGAGGACTCACTGAGGGAGCTAAATGCTCTGTTAAGGATGCCAGGCCGTGATAGTTTTGTCACGGTTCTCTCTCCCACACCTATGCCAAATACGCAATGGTATGACTCTTCCTCTTCTTCAGCTTTAAGACAATAGCTCGTTTTGAATTGGGGGTTTTGTAATTTGTTGATTTGATTGGACTTGGTGCTTAGCTTTGTATTGGTTTCATTCTAAAGTTTGCTCCTTTACTGGTTTCTGGATTGTGGTTTTCGCAATTTGTTGATTTGATTGGATTTGGTGCTTTGTTTTGGATTGGTTTCAGTCTAAAGTTTGGTTTGTAGATTTGAGTTTGCTCTGTGTTGAAGTTTGTGTGTGAGTCTACATTTCTTCTTTTCTTGTTATGTGGTTAGATTCATTGAAGTATGTGATTATGGAAATATACGTAGAGCAGAGGAAGCTGTGGGTTAAAATTGAAAGCAATCTCCAATTGTCTTGTCTTTCTCTTATTTTAACTGCTCTATGTGTATGAGTGTGGTCCTGAATGTTGTTTTTATTAATGATTTATTGTGTAGATTATGTCATGAGTCACATGTTTTGTTTTGATGTCTATACTAATAATAGATATTGACTTTGTTTAGGGATTTGACTTTGTTTGCTAGTTAAGTACTTTACTTTGAATTAGCATTGTAAGCAGAGCAAATGTTGAAATGTGTAGCTTAATTTGACCCAGTAGCTTAAAGTTATTAAGTACTATACTTTAAATTTACATTAGCATAGCTGCAACTTAGTTTTGATTGAAACCAACTTTGTTTTGCTTTGCTCTGTGCAATTTGATTGGAGTGATTTCAGTTTTGGTTTAAAAGTAGTGCTTTCTGTCTTTTCAGTTTCATACACAAAGGGTTTTCATTTGCAGGTTTACTCGTGATGTTAAATCACGCCTGGTTAGGAAGATTACTAAAATTTGTACAAACAAATTCAATGGTCCCTACTATAGCTGGTCATGTGTGCCTCAGGATAAGAAAGAAATGTTATTCCTCGAGTTTGCGGTAAAGTTTTCTGTCCTCTAGCCTTCTTAACATATAGGCTTACTTATATTTTTATTACTAACATCAGTTTACGCTCTTTGTTTTGTAGAAAACCCACACTTGGGATCCCTTGATAACAGGGACAGTTCAGGAACATTTTGAAACTATTTGCGGACGGCGGCTGAAAGACATGGTAAGCAACGTTAGGGTTAGTCGAGAACGCCCTAAATGGATCAAGAAAACTCTCTGGGACACAATGATTGAATACTGGAATACTGAAGAAGCACAACAAAAGAGTCTCACCTATTCCAAATGTCGTATGTCTGACCGTAATGGTCTCAGCCCTAGCATCCACTTATCAGGGCCAACATCGTTTCAAGAAAGAAAAGCAAAAATGGTAAGTCATTGTAAGATTTCATTTCTGTATTTTATTAACTTTAATTTTTTCATAATATTTGTTTCTTTTGTAACAATGCAGGAACAAGAATTGGGAAGACCAGTAAGTATTGGTGAGGTTTTCGTGCAAACGCATACAAAACCAGATGGTACTTTTGTTGATCGGAAGGCGGAGAAAATCGTTCTTACTTATGAGCAGGAAAAGGAAAAGAAGTTGGCTGACATCCAGAAAGAGACTTCATGTGTTTCAGACTGTGCTTCACGACCTCGGGACCTCACAGAAGATGAATGTAATGCCATATTTCTTCAGGTTAAGTAACATATCTTCTAGACTATATGGTCTTTTAATTCAAATTAGTAATGCTCTTTATTCACTGTTTTCTTTTGTTTTGACAGGCCACTCAGAAGGATTCAAGAGGTATTCCTTATGGAATTGGCAGCATCAATCTGGAGAATGGTGTAACTCGTAACCAACAAGGAGACTCTTCAAAGTTTCTGACATTAGAAGAGAAACTGAAGGAGGCTCAACGTCTAATCGAGCAGCAAGCTAAGGATAGTAAAAAGCGTGAAGAAGAGCATTCCAAAGTGGTTGCTGAGCATAAGGGCAAGCTGAAGACCTTCTCCTTGGTGGAAGAGTATCTGCGCGAAACTGATCCCTTGTTTCTGGATTTTTTGGCGAGTCGTTCAGGTGAACAAAGCACAACAAGGCCTCTATCAACCTCTCCACCAACAACTCGTCCTTCAACTCCACATGATTCTGCTTCTTAGGTCTCTTATCTATCCCTCTCAACTTCTTAACTATCATGAACAAGTATGAATGTGTGTACAAACTCTATGTCTTTTATTTGGTGTTAAGACTTGTAAGAATGGTAATCTATGTAATTTTTACTCTTTTGTGTTATATTTCTAGTGCTCTGATCTTTGTTTTAATTCCATTAGGATTTTATATATTTTGTTGACATGAGAAACAAAACAAAATGCAGGCAGCCAAGAATAGGATACAATACATTATTGTCCCTCATTATATTAGTCGCCAAATTGTCGTATATCCGTCGTCACATAATCGTAACATAGTCCCATATTAGTCGCTTATTTTCCATAACAAAACATTTATAGACCATATTGGTCGTAAATTAGTCGTAAGTTAGTCGGGAAAGTAGTCGTAAAATAGTCGCTAATTTTTACGACTATACTACGACTCCAACAAAACCACCTGTATTCATGCGAATTAATCGTAAATTTGTCCTAAGCTAGTCGTAAATTTAAGCTTCTATGTTACGACTACGTTACGACTACATAAAATAGTCGTAAATATAGTCGTAAATTAGCGACTATATTTACGACTACTTCAATCACCGACTATGGATTTACAACTACACTAAGTAGTCGTAAAATAGTCGTAAATCTTGATTTAGCGACTAAATTGCTACGAATATTGCAGTCGTAAAAACCCTGTTTTCTTGTAGTGCAACTACCCCACGCAGGGACTTCAGCAAAAGTAGCATAGACAACGACGTGCTAGACCGCTTACTAACTTAGATCAAAACTCTGAAACTTCAATTGCAGCAATACGTGACCAGGGAAAAAGAAATCACCTCCCACTGTCACAATTTTCTTTTGCTCAAAAACAACACACACACCTTTGTTCCAAAAACCTTTCCAGAACCAATCTCCACTACGCGCCTGATCCTCAGGACCTCCTGAATACACTAGGACCTCGTCAAAACCCCAAAACCACCAAGACATCAAAGTACTCATGTGATACACCGCTTCTGAGCCTCACGAACTCGACTGATGTCCTGGCTAACTCAAACAACCCCTCTAGGTTAAATGCCCACCCAGTGATCTGTCGAAAACCAACACTTGATCAACAACACACAAGCTCTTTTCTCATTCTTAGAGGCTCACCTCTAATTTTTACGTGACCAAGCCCGAGTCACTTCCCATAATTCTGATACACCAATGTCCACTGAGAGTTCTTCCACCCTCTCTCTGCTATCAAGTTCAACCTTTGGCCTAGCCTGACCAGCGCTACTTCGGCTCACCACTCGAGCCTCTCGAACCGTCTATCGTAGACTATACTCTTGACCTATCCGGTCTACCCTGCTCGAGATCTCTACTCGATTCTCATAATCTGCCCATCATGGGCCAAAGAAATCCTGACACCTTCCGGTCAGCCTCACCCGGAACCACTACCCGAGTCTCACACAAGTGTCTACTCAAGACCACAAACAACACCCGTAACCTGACCCGAACCGGTCAAAATATCCGAGATCATAACACTCGATCTCCGAGGCTCCAGTTTAGTCTCATGTTTATACTCCCGTTTCTAGACATCTATTACCCTTAACTCATTCCACACCACTCTCACTCGCAGGACGCATCCCTTGAGCTATCGGTGTCACACCACTCCCACTCTCGGGACGCATCCCTCGAGCTATCGGTGTCCCGCACCCCTCTCACTCGCAGGACGCATCCTTTGAGCTATCGGTACCTCGTGCCCCTTCCACTCTCAGGACGCATCCCTTGAGCTCCGGGTACACTAGGGAGCTAATCATCCCCTCGAGAGAACTAATCATCCCTCGATACTCGTAATGGAAACTAATCATCCCAAGAGTATACAGGAGAACTAATCATCTCCTCTGAGGAACTAATCATCCTCACTGAAGAACTAATCATCTCCAGATATAATGAATGAGCTATTCGGCCTTTAAATACGCAGCCCTAGGTCTTTCTCATAACCGAGCCAAAACCGATGATCGATTTTTAAAATAAACCGAACATTAGAACATGGTGTCGATCGACACCTCCTATGGTGTCGATCGACACCCCTTACCAAATTATAAAATTTGGTTTCGGGATGTTACAATGGGGGTCTAAACCCTCACATATGAACAAAATTACTGAATTGTTTAAAACGTTCAATTGGACTAACTTCGTTGATTTTGAAGGACACTAAAACCTAGTACGAGAGCATAAATCCTGACACATGAAAATAAAATACATAATGATTTATAACGTTCAAATTGATTAAATTCCTTGATTTTGAAGAACACTTAACCCTAGTATCGGAGCCTAACCATCACAAATGAACATAAAATGAATTTGATTAAACTTTACACGTAGAAAGATTTCTTACTTAAATATAATGTTTAGGCAATTCTTAGAACAACGACTCTATTTTTAATTTCACCGATATATGTAAAAGAAATTATGGTTTTTTCTTTTCAAATATTTTATCTCCGCGTTACGTATTTGCAAAAGAAACACCCATCAATATTAGCTACCATAAGTTTCTTTTTCTTGTGTGATAAGTCAATGTAGAAAGCTGTCCACATGCACGTTATCACTTACCAGTGAATGAATCTTGAATACTATAAAGTAGAATTATGTGATATCTTGAGAGTTTTCACTTTTCATGACCCCTATTATTAATGGGCATAACTTCCAAATCTGCTAACAAAGACCGAAGCGTAGCGAGTTCCATATATTTCCTCTATTTCTTGGAAAATTTTCTCTCTACCTCCTTCGGATATGCATGAGCTTCAAGAGTCTTTCCTTATTCTATCTTATTATAATTACAGTGATCTTTGTTTTTGTTTGTTACTTTTCAAGACATAGAGCTGTCATATTCGCAAGTAACTAACGATAGGTCACTCCTTCCTCAACTTCTTAATGCATATCCCAAACTATAACAATTCCAACTTAGAGATAAATAGAAAGTTGTCAGATGGTTCAAAAAGCCCTAAAACCAAACAAAAACCATTGAGTACTTGATTTCCTATATGAGTCCATGATAAAACTCAAAATTCAAAGATTCACCTAGGAAAAAAGGGTGATATATACATTGGTTTCAATGCAAAATCTTAAGCCTTTCCAACAAGAGAAAGCTTGAAGAAGAAGATATTGATACAAGATCACCATCATCAAGTCATGATGATTCTTATGTCAAGGACATTCCACCTTCGAAACGGATGAAATCAGAATCTGAAAACATTTCTTCTCTACTTTGAAATATATAATAGAGCAAAGACCTTAGCTAACATGTTCTGTTGATATTCCTCATCTAAGTTTTTGTTTTGGTAATACAATGACACTGTTTGAGAGTCTATTCATGTTTTTATTTTAAAACACATAGCATGTTAGTTTTTGTTGTCAATGTGATTAATATACATGGCATGTAACGATTAAATGTGGACTACTCGTATCGGTAATGAATTTATCTTACAACGGCGCTGTTAAATAACTTGATGAATATAGACCAGAGGATGCAAAACCGCACAATCTTGTTATATTTCTTGACTAAAGTCAGATGATGCAAGAGTCCGCATTCGAAGCTTGTTCTATTTTTATGTCAAGGACATTCTATCAGAATCTGAAAGCATTTTTTTCTCCTCTACTTTAAATTATATAATAGAGCCAAGACCTTAGCTAACAAACATGCTCTGCTTTTGTTTTGGGGTAATACAAAGACACTGTTTTAGAGAAAGTCTAGCTCATGTTTTTGTTTTAACCAAATAAGAAAAGAAGAGAAGCAAGAGATTGTTTAGCCTAAAGTAGCTCGTGTAAATTCTTCAAAGCTTGCCACTCAAGCTTCGGATGCTCTTCTCTTGGAAGTCTTGGTCTATCATTAACCGAGCTTGAACCATCATTGTAGGTGAGCTTGCAAACAGCCCATTTTGAAGGGGGAGACAATTCAAACTCTTCCACTTTCCACCCGGTCCTGGAGAAGACGCTCTCATTCAAATTGAAAGAAAACTTGGTTTTGGACCCGATAATGTTTCTACTTATGTCATAGTCTCTGATTTTTGTAACTTCGCCATTGATCCTCCATCTTTTTTTCTTGTCGCACAATGAGAACATCGTATTCAATCCATCACGACGAGATGAACTGTTTTTCACAAAGTAGAACCACTCTTTATCCTTGTAGAATGGATTTCTTTCATGATCAAGTAGCCACGGCTCCTTGGCAAATAGTTTCAACTCTTTTATGAAGCTGCTAAATCCAGTTGAACGGTTCTTTGGTGTTAGATACAAAGTGAGGAGTTCTTGGTCCGTGGGATGGAAGCGGAACCCATATGTAAACAAGTCTTGTTGGACGTTCAGACTCGAACTCCTCAATCCATCTTGTAGTTGCTTCAACTCTTCGCACTTGAGCCTTGGATGCTTTATCCCGGTAAGCCTTGGCTTGTCGTAATGCTCGTTCCAATCTGTGTAGACGAGATGACAAAGAACCCATTCCGCAGAGTCCACAAGGCTGAATTCTTGGACAGTCCAATCGGTGAGGCCCACATAACCATTGCTCCCTATTGCACACATAGAAAGCGAGGGTTGATTTTTGTCCAATAACCCTTCTCTCCTCGTCACCGTCTTTAACGATTTCCTCTGTAACCCGCTTCCACCACCCGTTAGTCTTAGCCTTTCTTAATGAACTCTCCTCTTTCATGAGTCTCTTGTGACCGCTAGGGCTTTTTTTCACAAAGTAATACCACTCGTGCTCACCAAAACACGGATTTCTCTGATGCGGAAGTAACCATGGGTCATTGTCATACAAATCCATGGCTTTGATGAACCAAACCAAGTCTGGAGAACGTGTCTTCTGCGTAAGGTATTCTGTCACCAGTTCTTCATCGGTTGGGTGAAATCGAAAACCTTTCGTAAACACGTCTGACATTGGTAAGACCCACAAATGTTCGAAGAAGATTTCTACAAGAAAAAGAGAAAAACAAGTCATGGTCAAAAGAAAACCAATCAAGAATTGGGTCATGGTTGAAAAATTATCGGGTGGTTTACTCAAATGACCTTGGAAAGTTCGTTTTCCATAAAACAGACTTCCTCCTCAAAAAGTTGTGTTTTCGAGAATTTTTGCCCTTTTTACCCTTGTTGGCCTTGATAACAAAAAACGTATTTACGAAACTGCAATTAATGAATCGGCGGGAAAAATTCCCGCCAATGAAAATAAGTCTACCATTCTTTACCATTCTTTGATGGTAGACTTATTTCCGACAGGTAGACTTATATTTTGATCGATAGACTTATTTTTTGATCGATAGACTTATTTTTTGAGCGGTAGATTTATATATGAACGGTAGACTTATTTGTCCACTTGATGGTAGATTTATTTTGGAGCGGTAGACTTATTTTGTGATTGGTAGATTTATTCCGAAGATTGATAGATTTATTTCCTTTAACGATAGAGTTAAATTTTCGTGATAGATTTGTTTTGCGACTGGTAGACTTAGTGACTGTAGTGATAGACTTATTTTACTGACTGTAGTGATAGACTTATTTTAGTGGTGATAGATTTATAGTAATTGGTAGATTTAATGATTTTGACGATAGACTTATTGAATCTTTTTCTGTTTTACTGGAACGATTTCCCGAAAAACATTGGTAGACTTATTTTTTCTGTTTACCTTATGGTAGATTTGTTTTTCGGATGGTAGATTTGTTTTTCGGATGGTAGATTTGTTTTTCGGATGGTAGATTTTTTTTTCAGATGGTAGATTTGTTTCTCAGATGGTAGACTTATTATCCGGAGATGATTTTCATATAGTTGTGGTAGACTTATTATCCGACGATGGTTGTTCATATAGTTGTGATAGACTTGTTTTCCGACGATGATTGTTCATGTAGTTGTGATAGACTTGTTTGCTGACCTAGTTTCATATAGTTGTGATAGACTTGTTTTCCGACGATGGTTGTTCATATAGTTGTGATAGACTTGTTTGCTGACCTAGTTTCATATAGTTGTGATAGACTTGTTTTCTGACATAGGTTCATATAGTTGTGGTAGACTTATTATCCGACGATGGTTGTTCATATAGTTGTGGTAGACTTGTTATCTGACATAATTATTCAAACAACGATGTTGTGGTAGACTTGTTATGTGACCTAGGTTATTCTAATAACCCTGTGGTGGTAGATTTGTTATGTGACTTAGATTCTTCGAACAACAATGTTGTGGTAGACTTGTTATGTGACTTAGGTTTTTCAAACAACAATGTTGTGGTAGACTTGTTATCTGACTTTGGCTCTTTAAACAATGTAGTGGTAGATTTGTTATTTGACTTAGCTTCTTTAAACACTGTTGTGGTTGACTTGTTATCTGATTTTGGTTCTTTAAACAATGTGGCGGTAGACATATTATTTGACTTAGGTTCTTTGAATAATGTTGTGGTAGACTTATTATCTGACTTAGGTTCTTTAAATAATGTTGTAGTAGACTTATTATCTGACTCATGGATAAAAAGTGCATTGGAGACTGAGATGGAGTGATACCAGCCAAGGAAAGAACACAAGTGTTTTAATTGTTGTCAATACGATCATAATCATACCACTAGTGAAGCTTAAATATATGTCTATTATTATGTGTGCCTTTTCAATATAACTTGTTTTTTCCTGTTTTAATGTTATAATAATTGATGCTAAATGCATTTGGAAACAGATTATATATCGAGCAAATTTCTAGAGTACATAAATTCTGTCAATTCATTACATTGAACAGAGAATAAATCTACCATCAAAGAAATACAAATCTACCATCAACGAAAAATAAATCTATCATGCAATCAAACTAAAATAAATCTACCATGACAGAACAAATTTTCTACCAAATTAAACTACCACAACCGCCAAATCCAACATATCCATGACCTCCGCTTCTTTCGCCACCATCTCCGAAACCTCCAAGTCCACCAGAATAAATCTACCAGCAAAGAAAAACAAATCTACCATCAAACTAAAATAAATCTACCATCAAATAAAAATAAATCTATCAACACTGAAGACTTTTGCTCACAAGGCGATTCAATTCTACGATGTTCAAGACCGGCTTGGTTTCGACCCAGAAGAACCGCCGTTAAACCTCAAGTCTCTCCGCCACCACCTCTGAAACCTCCATGTTCACCAATAACATAACAATAAGTCTACCATAACATAAGAATAAGTTTACCGTAACATAATAACAAGTCTACCATAACATAAGAATAAGTCTACCGTAACATAATAACAAGTCTATCGTAACATAATAATAAGTCTACCATCAAATGCCAACAAGTCTATCATCAAATACCAACAAGTCTATCATCAAATGCAAACAAGTCTATCATCAAATGCAAATAAGTCTACCAAATTAAACTACCACCACCGCTGAATCCAACAGATCCATGACCTCCGCTTCTTTCGCCACCACCTCCGAAATCTCCACGTCCATCAGAATAAATCTACCAGCAAAGAAAAACAAATTTACCATCAAACTAAAATAAATCTATCATCAAATAAAAATAAATCTATCAACACTGAAGACTTTGCTCACACGGCGATTCAATTCTACGATGTTCAAGACCGGCTTGGTTTCGACCCAGAAGAACCGCCGTTAAACCTCAAGTCTATCCGTCACCACCTCTGAAACCTCCATGTTCACCAATAACATAACAATAAGTCTACCATAACATAAGAATAAGTCTACAGTAACATAATAACAAGTCTACCATAACATAAGAATAAGTCTACCGTAACATAATAACAAGTCTACCGTAACATAATAACAAGTCTATCGTAACATAATAATAAGTCTACCATCAAATACCAACAAGTCTATCATCAAATGCCAACAAGTCTATCATCAAATACCAACAAGTCTATCATCAAATGCAAACAAGTCTATCATCAAATGCAAATAAGTCTACCAAATTAAACTACCACCACCGCTGAATCCAACAGATCCATGACCTCCGCTTCTTTCGCCACCACCTCCGAAATCTCCACGTCGTTAAACCTCAAGTCTCTCCGCCGCCGCCTCCGCCGCAACAACCGCAAAATCTTCAATTCAACAAAAAAGCTTCAATGTCGAATAAAAGAGAAACGAAGGGAAGAAAAGAAGAAACAAAGAGAAGAGAAGTTGAGAGAAGCGCGAAACTTACCTTTGGAGTCGTCGGAGACGAGGAAATCGCCGGAGAAGATGAAGAGACGCGGTTGTTTCGAGTCCCCGAGGGAGAGTTGTTGTTGATTCTGTTGCTCTTCTTCCTCTTCCTCCGCCGTCGATTTTCTCCTTCCTCCTCCTCCTCCTTTTCCTCCGCCGCAACCTCCGGCTTTCTGTTGCTCTTCTTCCTCCTTTTCCTCCGTCGATTTTCGCCTTCCTCCTCCTCCTCCTTTTCTTTCCCGTCGAAAGAATGAAAAAAAAAAGGAAAACAGTTTTATTTGGAAAAAAGGAAAACCTAATTTTTTTTTTTCAATGGCAATTCTGTAATAAAAATGTTTACACAAGGTTTATAAGACTTTTCAAATGCCCTCATCTCTACAAGGTCATTTGAGTTATTAAGTAACTTTATAAGGTCATTTGAGTTATTATCTCAAAATTATCTGAGTGAATGATCAATGACTTCATCTTGCGGGCCAGAAAACGTCAAAGTTTAACAGAGATTAATGCCTCGAAACAAGATTCTACTTGAAAAACGACAACAAATTGGAATCGTCTTTATGAATGCATGAAGAAGAAGAAGAAGAAGAAGAAGAAGAAGAAGAAGAAGAAGAAGAAGAAGAAGAAGAAGAAGAAGAAGAAGAAGAAGAAACTTGAATCGCAGAGACTGATTGTCACCAACTTACCTGAATCAGTGATCGATGACTTCCTCCAACAAGATGAAAAATCTAGTAGCGATGTTTGCTAGAAGAAAACCGATAAAGAATTGGAGTCGTGGTGTTGAATGCTTGAAGAAGAAGAAACTTGAATAACAGAGATAAACGTAGGGTCGTGAACTTACCTGAATTAATAATCAATGATTTCTTCTAACAGAGATGAATGCGTGAAGAAGAAGTTTCTACAAGAATCGGAATCATGGTGATGATTTATCGAAGAAGAAACTCAAACAGAGATCAATGGTCAGATAATTACCTTAATCAAATGAAGATTTCGAGCAGAGACTCGTCACACCAAGAAAGTGAATCTTGGACTCTCTTCTCAGTTTCTTGCTTAGAACTGAATAAGCAACGACTAGTTTGTTTTTATATCAAGAAAAAAAAAAAAGTTTAAACTAAATTATGCATTAACGTTCGTGCGCATGAAATCACGCTCCCCCAAATTTCCTCTCCTCGTAGGCGAAAACAAGTAACCTAATTTCGACGTCTAGCTCTTTAACTAAGCTCCTCTACAGTAGTTTTTTTGTTTTTTTTTTTTTTTTGTGTTAAAGTTCTGTAGAGTCTCTTCCAGGGCTTCTTCTTCCCCAAGTAGAAATCTTGGGTTTGCAACCATCGATTTCGACTCCATCATGTGAATGATATGACAAGATATGAATCCTCAAAATCCTCCACCCACACCACTCGGCCCGTCTCACACATTGGGAACTTCGAGCTCAGATCTTCACCATTCGCCCACTGCCTCAATGCCGTCGTCGCTCTCTCCGACCGCAACGCCATCTCAGTCGCCGTCCTCAACTCCGGCGACGTCACCACGGTCGTCACCGTCTCAGGTATGTTCTTCGAACACTGAATCTCCTTCTTCCTCCCCTCCCACATCTGAGCCCACTGCTCCAATCATACATGGGCCAAAACCCATGGCCCAGCCCAATACCTCACCAAATTTATCACCCATCCCAAACACTTCCCCTAACCAAACAGAAATCCATAATCAGTAAGGCCCACAAATAAGCCCATCTCATCCAAACCAAACCCAAACCCAAGTAACCACAAATAATTTTAATGCTGCACCTCATACGACCACAAACACACCTCCACCGTCCTCTTCCCCAATGTCACCACAACTGATCAACAACCATCGTATGATTACCCGTCGGAAAAACGCAGTCTCCAAACCTAACCCCAAATACACTCAGCGGCTCTTTCCTCCATTATACCCGCCGAACCTCGAACCGTTAATCAAGCTCTTAAGGATAAGCGTTGGCGAGATGCAATGTCCTATGAAATCGATGCCTTTGCACGCACACGCACCTTTGATTTGGTTCCACGTGAACCTCATTACAATGTCATTGGCTGCAAGTGGTTGTTTAAAAACAAATTCTTCAACACGGGTCTTCATCAACGGTGCAAGGCGCGCCTTGTTGCTAAAGGATACAATCAACAATTTGGACAAGATTACATGGACACATTCAGCCCTGTCTTCAAAGCAACCACAATCCGGCTAGTCCTTGACCTTGCAGTAAGCAGAGGCTGGTCTCTTCAACAACTAGACGTCAACAACGCCTTTCTTCAAGGAACTCTAACCGAAGAAGTTTATATGGAACAACCACCAGGCTTTATCGATCCCGATAATCCGACTCATGTCTGTCGTTTAAACAAGGCTGTCTATGGCCTAAAACAAGCACCGAGAGCGTGGTACAACGAGCTCAGCAATTTCCTCCTCAGTCTCGGATTCACAAACTCCCTTGCTGACACATCGCTCTTCATTCTCAAAACCGGTAACCAGTTTGTTTATCTATTGGTTTACGTAGACGACATACTTGTCACAGGTAGCAGCATCGCATGAATTGAACGGATACTCCACCTCCTTGCTGAGCGATTCTCTGTCAAAGACCCGGAGGATCATAACTACTTCCTCGGGCTTGAAGTGCACCGTACGACAGCGGGTCTTCACCTCAGCCAACGCAAATACATACTAGACCTTCTCCACCAGTATGATATGCTGAATGCAAAACCGGTTCTCACACCCATGGCTACTTCCCCAAAACTGAAGCTCGACTCCGGTGTCAAACTCTCCGATCCAACAAAGTACCGCCAGCATGTAGAAAGCTTACAATATCTTCAATTCACGCGTCTTGACATTGCGTATGCCGTCAATCGACTATCTCAGTTCATGGATCGCCCCACCGAAGAACATTGGCAAGCCGCCAAATGCATTTTGCTTTATCTTGCGGGAACACCAACACACGGCATCTTCTACAAAGCAAACAATCGGCTATCCTTACAAGCCTACTCAGATGCGGATTGGGCTGGCGACTCCGATGATTATGTCTCGACCAATACATATATAATCTACCTCGGCGATCACCCGGTCTTATGGACTGCCAAAAAGCAAAAAGGTGTAGCGCGCTCTTCTACGGAAGCCGAATATCGAGCTGTCGCAAATACGGTGGCTGAAGTTCAGTGGATTTGCAACATCCTAACCGAACTTGGTATCACATTACCAACTCCACCGACAGTTCATTGTGACAATATCGGCGCAATGTTTTTATGTGCAAATCCGGTTTTTCATTATCGAATGAAACACATTGCACTTGATTATCATTTCGGCCGCGGTCACATACAATGTGACGCACTACGCGTTGCTCATATCAACACTCGAGATCAACTAGCCGATGCACCTACCAAACCACTGCCTCGAACCCGGTTTATTTATCTCTTGAACAAGATTGGATTGGCCTCAGCCCCTCCATCTTGAGGGGGGATGTGGATGATATGACAGGATATGAAGAAGATTTATAATAATATGTGAAGATATGAAGAGGATATGCAGAAGCTGTCACAAAGATATGATTCAATTACCATTCATTGTAAATATTAGATTACAAACATTCCTTAGTTAGATTCTTCACTCTTGTATAAATCATCTCGTGTATCACCCAGTGTAAAGATATAACAATTACATTCCTATTACATCATGCCTTCGGAATGGATCTCTTCATCTCACCACCGGTGCTCTGTCTCTCCTCCTTCTTTAGTATTACACAGAGGGGTTTGTGGCACTGCCTAACGTTTGTTGCACATTGGTCTCCTATTAAGAGCATGGCTACTACATCGGTTTCAATGTAAGTTGTACTCAAGTATTGAGAATGGTGGAATTAGGTTCTAAGGACATTCATTAGCTCTTGTTTCTTGGGTTGGACTACCTTCACACTCATGCAATTATTCACAAAGACATCAAGGCAACAAATTCTCCCCATGCTTTGAAAGTACTTACATTTTTAAATCCATGCCATGGTGTTCTATGTTCTCAGGGGCCTATTATCCTTGTGGATAACAAATGATGCATTAGAGCATGATTATAGGCAGGGCGACTCAATAAATTGCGATAAGTTATGGGGCCATGTGCTAATCCTAGAAAATTTAGCCTTTAATTCGTAGTTTCTGAAAATTTTGGGCCTTTTATTGTAAAATTTTAGGCACAAAAATTTCCTAAAAATTGTGGGTCCTGGCATTTGCTCCACTTGCTCCCCTCCAAAGCCGGCACTGATTATAGGTAATAGTTAACTTGAGGTGTTATTTGAATTTTATAGTGTTCCTTCGGGGACATCCGATAAAAAAAGTTTGAATTTTATAGTATAAATTGTGTTGCGATTAACATTAGAACCCCAACTTAATTTTTTATTTTCTTTTGTGATTAGAGGTAGTAAATATAGACAGGTTCTAAAAAAAATAAAAAATTATGAATTTGTGTTTTTTTTTAAAGAAAGTTTATTTTCTCAAAATATAAAATTTCTTTTTGATAAACATGTTAAGATTTGTTGACAAACAGAAAACATGTTTAGATTTAGATGATAAAAAAAAACATGTTAAGAATTATTATCGGTTTTCACCTTTAACGCAAACTAAACGATGCAACAAACTACAACAAGAAACATGGTTTCGGAATTGTTCTTAAACTAAAGCTTTTAAATCATCTTCTTTCATTGACTTTTCTCGCTCATATTCTTGAGATTTCTCCAAAGGTACCTTCCACTAGCCATACCATACTACTAGTATCCACTTTCACTTCCTTCACTTCATATGTTCTGAGAAGTACCTCGAACGTTCTTATCTCTGCAAAACTCAACACATCACAACCAAAATCCGGTATCAGTTTGAATGAAACTTGCTAGGAAACAAGGAACTATAAGTTTATGACAATTGATTAGTACCGGTTTGCTTCCTCTAACGTAATGTCAAACTATCTACGTAAAGGAGTTTATCGACTTAAAACAAATTGAGACAAAGGGTAGACTAAAGAAAAGAACTTTAGTATATCTAAAGCCGTAATAATGCCGTATGGTACATTAGCAAGAAAGTTTCTACCTTGCAGTCTCAGGTCGTTGCTCGTGAAAACCAAACGAATACACATGTCCAGTTGGAGTAACAGCTCGAGCAAGTGAAGTCGAAAGCGAACCAATTCCCGTCCCTGACTCAAGAACAACACATCCAGGCTACGACGTCTAGATACATTACCAGAAAGCTAATATCCGCAATGTAAAGAATCTGAATCGTGTGGCTTAATACCAGTGTCCATAGCTCAGGAGTCGGAGCCAACATGTACACAAATTTACACTTGTTGCTGAATACTTTCGCCCCTAATGGATCCCGATCCAATCCGAGTCTCCGAAACGGTTCTGAAGCACACCCTCTTTGCTTACTACAACCGGTTTCATCACATCATGTCTTTCGTAAACGATGACCAAGTCACCATCTTTGATATACCTTTTGAATGACAATGCCTTCTTTGACTCAGTTGGTAACATCTTGAGATTATGGTCGATTCTGAAAATCCAAGTCTCGAGTTAATTAACAAACAACACACTTTTATTAAACTCAGAAACAATTAATTCACATAAATTGCAATATTTAATCTCAATTTGATAATGAATCCAAAGCTACTCAGTATTGAACAGTTAATCACATTGATATTTCAAAATTCTCGTAATGAATCAACTACACCGAATTGAAGAGAAACAACTTATTTTATTTGATTTCAACTAACAAAATCAATTCAAGGATTCAAAAAACCTAATTTCAACAAAGAGGCACAAATTTCTGATAATGGCTAGACAAAGCAACGGTTTCTTTTTTTTTTTTTTTTTTTGAAATTTAAAAGCAATGGTTTCTACAAGAAAACGGATTTCATAAACCAAACAAGGCTATTACGAAAAAGGTCGATGAGAAAGGATGATCGAACCGTTCTCAGACAAATTCCGAGTGATTCATCATCAGAATTCACTGGATCGACGGTGGTTCTATCTGATTTCGACATTTTTTTAGAAGATGATTGGGAGAAAGAGAGAGGAGAGAAAAAAATGTGAATAGTCGGGGTTGTTTTTTCTTCTTTCCATTCTCTTATTTTTATTGTCCAGTTACATGGTGACACGTGTCCAAAATTAGGAGTTCTACAGGATCCATTTTTAGCACCGGTTCTAGTTTTTTTTTTCCGTCACACCGGTTCTAGTTAAATTATTCACTCAGTTTATTTTTTAATTATTTTTAACCCTTAGCAACTCTCTAAAACCTCTATAATTACTACCTATAATTATTTTATTTTCTTCAATATATAACTGCATAAACCGTTGTGTTTGTCTACACTTTTACTTCTCACCCGACATTATACAGTAAAACCTCTATAAATTAATAATATTAGAACTTTGAAAATTTATTAATTTATCGATATTAATTTATAGAGAGATTTCCATATTCTGTAAAAAATATTTTTTTAAATAAAAAATTTACAATAAAATTCATACAAATTCTTCATAAAATTTTTTTATTCAAATATTTATATATTTTAATGTTTACATATTTATTTTACCCCAATCTCGCTTATTATGTCAATAGTCTACTTGATTATTCTGATAAGAATGATATATACTCCAAAATTAAAAGTTTAGTAAAAATTACAGTTGTAAATCAATAAAGTTTAGTACGAAATAACAATACCCAAAGTAGTTACACGTAAAAAAACATTGGTCGCGTCTAAAACTCTTATAATTTTGGGATGCAAATCGAGATAATAACACTATAAATGTTTTATGCAAAAAAAAAAAAAAAAAAAAAAATTTGGTTACCACGAAATTCCTAATTTAAAAGAAACAGATAATACAAAAGCCATATTTCACTAAATTTTTTAAGAATATATATATATATATATATATATATATGTGTGTGTGTAATTCATGATTATTAATTTATACTATTATTGGACCATATTTTACACAGGAGTTTCAAAAAAATTATTATCTTATCATATTATCGAATTTTGTTAATTACATTGACCCGACTCTGGACCGGGGAAATTTATTAATTTATGGTGATTATTAATTTATAGAGTATTAATTTATAGAGCTTCTACTATATAAGATAAATTTTGAGTTATGCCATTTTTCCCATGCCACTATTTGAAAACCATTACAAGCATGCCACTATTTTTTTAAAAATATTCCCATATTACCTTTTATTACAAACTAGATCTGGTTTTTTTTCTCTCTTATCCATATTTCATTTCTCTCTCTCTCTCTCTCTCTCTCTCTCTCTCTCTCTACCAGATTTCATATTTCTCTCTCATCCAAGATTTCGCCATCATAAGATCGGATCTCACTTTCACTGAATTCGATTTTTGTCGTCTATGATTTCACTATCTTCGATCTTTGTCGCGATTTCCTCTAAGAAGATTTGAGAAGACGTTGTTGAGGAAAAAAACATGGATCTGAGATTGGATCGAGCAGATTTAAGAAAAAAAAAAAAGAAAAAGAAGAAGAAGAAGAAGATTAGATCTCAAAGCAAATTCAAACACATAATCGACCGTAAATTTTCGAGTTTGGGACAACTATTATGCATTTAAGGTATATATTGGGGAGGGGTTGGGTTTTCATTTCCACTATAGAACTGTTTTAAAAATTATAAAGTTTTAAACAGTTTTTAAGCAGTTATTAAAAGTTTTATAAAGTTTTATAAACTTTTAAAACAGTTTTTAAGCAGTTTTTTTTTAAACAGTTTTATTATAAAAATTTTGAAACCCTTTATAAACTTCTTGAAAAATATTGTGAGCTTTTTAAACAATTTTTTTAAACCATTTAAAAACCTTATAAATATTTTCAACTTTTTAGTTTTTGATGACATATACAAATTTCTTATAAAACCTTATAAAACTGTTAAAAAACCTTATACAACTATTTTAAAATCTTATAAATCTTTTAAAGACCTTATAAATTATGAATTGTTCTATTTTTAATGACAGATACAAAATTTTTATAAAACTGTTTAAAAAAAATATAAAAAACGTAAAAACCCTAAATCAATAAGAAGATACAGAACTTTTATAAAACTTTTTAAAAAGTGTATAAAAAACAGAAAAACCTAAATCAGTAAGATGATACCCTAAATTAGCGTCGAATTAGCGTCGAATGAGTCAGGTGGCGACGGTAATTTACCATCGAATTACCATCGATTTAGCATCGAAACGTTTCGATGCTAATTTGACGCTATAACGTTTCGATACTAATTTGACGCTATAGTAGCGTCGATTTAGCGTCCAGATAATCCGTCTGATTAGCGTCGAACATCCGACGCTAAAGGAGGGTCGAATTAGCGTCGAACTTCATTTCGACGCAAAAAAGCATCGAAATAGCGTCGAAAATGAATTAGCGTCGACGGTTTAGCGTCGAAATGTTTTCGACGCTAAATCGACGCTTAGCGGTTTTAGCGTCGAAATATGCCGACGCTAAATCAGTGTTTTCTTGTAGTGATAACACTGTTTAAAAAGTTTATAAAAAAACAGAAAAACCCTAAATCAGTAAGAAGAACATCAAAAACAGATCTAACCCAAAAAATAACCAAAACTCAGATCTGTTACCAAAAGCGAACCAAAAAGTCAGATCTGTAACCAAAATCGGAGAAAAGCTCGAATTTGTAACAAAAATCGAATCAAAAGCTCACATTTGTAACCAAAATCAAATCAAAAAGAATAAATTCATGGATTACAATCGAATCAAAAGGAATTTACAGAGATTTACATAGACGAAAGAGAGTCGAAAATCGTAGATCTATCCTCGTTGCGTTTGCGTCCAATGGAGGAGAGAGAGAATCGAAAACTCTAGATCCATCACCCTAATCTGATTTGCAATTTCAAAGAAGAAAATTTTGTGAGAGAGAAAATTTTGGATCTGGAAGATGAGTTTGTGAGAGAGATTAGAGAGAAAGTGAAATCTGTTTTTTTTATTAAAACAAGGGCAAAAATATAATTTGGTCAGTGAATAGTGGCACGCTCGTAATGATATTGTGAACAGTGGCATATTTGATTAAATTTTTGCCATGTGTGGCATATTTGTAATTGCCCCACTGTATAACATATTCTTCATCGTAATTCATTGTGACTGACATCATTTATGGTGTAATCTTAACAGAAAATAGAGCATTGTTAAGCTAAACACCTGAAATATTTCTTCGGCATGAACCAACACCGTTTGGCGTTTGCCCATGTGTTTTGCTTGATTCATTGTGTAACACCCGCATTTTTTTTTTTAATAAATAATTAGTCCGGATTAAATGATCCCATAATCATTTAATCCTCAACGACTAATTCAGGGTGAAAGACACGCGGAAACATAACCAATATAAACCAAATAAAATTCCAATAAAATATTAAATCAATTATTCCAGAATTCCATATTCAAACTAACCATTCTAGCAACCTAACCAGGTCCTAATAACACAACACCACGACACATAGTTAGAGATCCTAATCATCCCCTCATCCTAGCCATGATTCCACGATCTCGAACTTTTACCTACAACACATGGATAAAAGAGTTGCGTGAGTATTATCACAAATACTCAGTGAGGCGGTCATCCCGCCTACCGGTTACATAATAAGGATAACAATGCCAATTACTACAATTCATTCAACAGTTCATAATATTCCAATTTATCACAAGATTAATCAACAAACGATTCTTTACGTTCGAATTACCAACACAAGAATAAACGATACAAAAACCAGCATTTACTGACTCGGTGTCGATCGACACACCACCCTGGTGTCGATCGACACACCACAAATCAAAACGACAATATCAACAGGGTGTCGATCGACACAACCTCTAGGTGTCGATCGATACTCCACTCGCAGCCAAACTATCACGAACACAAAAACGTGGTGTCGATCAACACATCCTCTAGGTGTCGATCGACGCCTCGTTATAGAGACAAAAATCGACCTAATCCTCACATTGTTCGATTCCGATCAACGCATAACCAAACTACTACAATCATCACGATTTTCATACAATCAACACACAACATCCGTGAAATCAATAATAATTCCGCTACAACTAATTAACCGATAACCTAACACTGATTACCCATAACCACGATCACGCACTCACCTTAGAAACGGATTGAAAGATGAAGAACCCTAATCCAAAGCCTCTGATTTCGGAACAATTATCTCCTCAACCTCAGCTCCGAAACAGAATCGGAAACAAGTTCTGAAAACTAGACACAGAGACCTACTCAACGGTATGTAGATCGTCTCCTAACTCTCACAGGATCAACGGTAAACAAGCCCGCAATCTTGCTAAACGAAACTGGAAAAACAGAGATTTCAGAACCGACTCCCTGAAATCAAACGAACACAGAGAACGGAGCATACCTCCGAATCAGGATCCGAAACCTGATCTAGAAACTAGACAGAACTATCTTTCCAACGGTATAAGGATCATCTCCTGATTCTCTCTGGTTCGACGGGAATCCTCCCTCGATGCAGACTGATCGCAGATTCGAATCTGCAGAAACCTCTCTCACGAAAACAACGATAACTCAGCGAATACTCAACCAAATCACAAGCGGTTTTCGCCCACATCAAGAGGAAAGAACGGAGAACTTACCCTCCAAATTTCGCTCCAATACAACTTGATCTCCCCTGTCGTTTGCCTCCTCCAAAACCGAGCAGAAACTGCCCTCAACACCTCAACTCTCCCAAGGATCAACAAGGCTTCTCTCCCAGTCGAAACCCAAGCCTCTCACTCTGATTTCTGACCCTTAACAGCACAAAAACGCAGCCAAAAACTCAGCCAAATGTTTTTATACTTGAACCATAAGTTCCCCAAACCGGCCCAAACTGAAACGATCAAAACCGAAACATCTCGAACCGAAATTGGCATGTGTCGCGCGACACACTCCCTCTGTGTCGCGCGACACAGTGTCAAAACGCACAAAACCTTTGTGAATCAACGTGTGTCACACCGCACACAACCGACAAATCACATTTTCGGTTCACGGGCGTTACACATTGCCCGTGGATCTTAACTCTAATGTGAAACCAACATAGAACCGAAGTTTATTCAGATTGGGTAATATTATCCGAAACACCTGAAATATTCTCCAAAAATTGTTCAATTGTAGTAATAAAATTGGTAATATTCCAACGAACTCTCTTGAAATATTGTAAACCCGCAAAATAATAAGGAATAAACAAAATATAAATGGCAAAAAACTTGCTTAGGAAACAACGTTTTTTCTTCATATTTTGTTTGTGTAAAAGGAACTAGGTGGATGGCCCGCACCGTGTGCGGGTATGAGTTTTTTAGATATATAAGATGGTTTTAGTATTTAATAAGAAGAATTTAGCAAATTTTGGAACATTAAATATGCATGATTGGTTGTTTAAAAAATAATACATGTTGCATAATTACTAAGATTTGAATGTTATCTTGAAAGCAAAGGTGTTTTTGTTTTGTAGTTTTTGTATTTGTATTGAAATAAAAGCCAAGCTGTGGATAATATAATGTACAATTTGAAGACACACACAAATGTAAAACTTCAAGAGAAAAATCATAAAACTAAACAAAGAGTTTTTTTCATGTGATTCACAAACGTTTTATACATACATAAATAATTTTTAAATTTCGTTAATGATAATACGTAACTAACTGTTATTATTAATTAGAATTTATTTATTTATATAAACTTTATTAATAAATAATAGTTTTTTTTTCTTTTGGACTTTGTTAATTGAGATCTTTTTTTTATTTTTGTTTTTCTTTCTTTCTTTTTTCTTTCCTTCTACTTAGTTTATAGAGATATTTTTGGCATAGACACATAATAAAGGATAAATTATGAAAAACTCATTTGAAAACTAAACGTGCATACTAATTTATGATATGTAAATGATTTTATGTTGAAACTATTTTCAAAACTTTGGTAATGAAAATGTTAAAAATGTGTTTTGAAAAAAAGATTGTTGTTTTAGTTTTCCACAAAACAAAATCATTAACTTTTCATTAGAGATTAGTGTCATTATTCATATTTGCCATATCATGTTTCTATTGTTGAAAGGAATATTTGGAATATTTTGATAACGCTGGTATCTATTTGGAATATTTCATGTTTATTGAGTATTACTTTTCAGAATATATTATCTTATAAGAAGATTAATTTCTATAGCCAATCAAAACAATAAAAATTGAGAATCATAAATATCCATTTAATTTTATGTTTTATATAAAATTTAGTATGGAAGTGAGTATAATATTAGGTGACTATAAAATGTATTATACAATTTGATTAATTTGTTTCTATATATTATGTATATATAACTGTTTTATTTAGATTAATATGGAGTGAGGGTTAAATGTATGATAAGTTTTTTTGTTTGTAAAAGAATTAGTAATTTTTTTCAAAAATGTTTTATCGGTTGATTTTTTTTTTAATCCGAAATTGGTGTGACCAAAAAAAAAATCTGAAATTTGTTGTTCATTTATACAAAAGATCCCATAATTGTTCATTTTTAATTGATATAATAGTTTTAAAATAAATAAAAGATCAATTAGCAATTTAAGCCATGTCATTTTTACATGTCATCATTCCATGTCATAGTTTTTAACCAATCAAATTAAAACAATTAAGTTTTTCACTAATTGGACTTTGCTTTCAATAGTAAGAGGATTTAACCGCAGTGATTGGTTGAGACTTTTTTTTGTTAGTTGAGACTTTAATTGTATACATTGTTACTTTAACATGAATCTTTGAAATTTGCTATGGCTTTTTATTTCTTATATTAAGGCTATGGCTTTTTTAAAAAAATAAAAAAATATCTTTTTGGGTATCAAGAAAAACAATGTAACAGAGACAAAAATGTCAAATTTGGGATGTGATAGATTTTAGGGACTTGAAAGATTTTAGGGACTTTGAAGGTTAAACTCTGATTGGTGGAAATATGGCTTTTAAAATTAAATTTTAAAGTTCTTAATGTCTAATCACCAATCACCCCCTATTTTTTTTCTGGATTCGAGAATCATGATTTAAATTTTGCTTGAAAAGGGCTTTGGTCTATATAGAAAGACGTATGTGCGTGTGCCTTACCTTTTAAATCTTCGAATAACCAAGATAAAAAAGAAAAAAAAACATCATGCTTGACTTTGAGCAATTTGTTTTTAGTCAACAATCTTAAAAAACAAAATTAGTTACAAAGTTCTCTAACCTCGATGTCTTTATTGATCTTCACGTGGCAACTCGAAACGACACAATGGACAAAAGGGACTGGTCGCAAACCAGTTTACAATACACTCATCGTCAAAGTCATGTCCACATGGTAAAATCACAAGTTTTTCTCCATTCTTTATAAACTCCTCCAAACAAATTGTGCACTTGTCACCCACGAGAGAGCTAGTCTTGTTGTATATTTTCCTGGTTAGGGACTTCACCACGAGGTTGCTTGCCGGTCTAATTTTGGACTCATCATGCGCTTCAAAGTCATCGAAGGAACGAGGAGGAAGAACACGAATAGTAAACCACAGAGACAAAGCACAATATGTGCTATAGTCACCTGAGGAAGTCAATTCAATGACACGGCCAATGACTTCTTCGGTCAGCAAATGCAATGTGGGTTCGTGAGGGAAACCTGCTTCCATAAAAAGCTCATCCAGTTCTTCTTTGCAACCAAGTCCTTCATCTTCTGTGAAGTCCTCCGCGAGCCACGTAATCGAGAATGTTCGGACCGAATCATCCATGTTATCACTCCACGTGACCATGGTTGCACAAGCTTTGATTGTGCCAGCATCTGAGGCCGTTGGATTGCTGTCGATTTCATGGTTGAAATATAATCGGCCTCCCATGACGAAAAGGCGATCTGGTTTTTAGGGTAATTTTTGTTTTATTTTGTAGGACTAGGATCTTTATAACTAATACATGGGGTTGGGATATTTATAAAGGCGGAGGATTGTGTCAGTTTCTTCGTAGGACTAGGATCTTTAAATGCCCGAGATTAGGTTTCGTTTATTTGCCTAATTAGGACTCGAAATATCGTAAACATCGTTTATTTGCCTATTTCGCGGGGGAATATCGTATATTAAATTTTAAATATAAAGAAATAAAAAATGACGATTTAGAGAGTAAACATCTACTAGTACATTATGTATAATTATTATGATAAAAGTAAGTACACTAAAACTCGAAAAACACGAGTTTAAAACGTTTACCGGAATTCGTAACCATAAAACAATTATTGTGAAAAAAACGCAACCTTTGGAAATAACTATAAAGTGATTATTTTTGAAAAGACACAATCATAAAGCGGATATATCTATAAAAAAAAGACGCAACCCTCCGAAATAACTTTAAAACGGTTAACAGAATTCAGAACTTTTGACAAAAAGGTTATATCAAAAAGACGCAACTATCGAAAATAACTACTTTACATTTTTTTATGAAAAGTCACAATCCAAATATATTCTTTTTCGGATCATTATAGAAATCCTAAATTTAAAAACGCACTAGATGTACCACCAATTTCAGGGAAAAAAATAGTTGAAAATTTCATCAAATTTTTATATGTAAAACTTATTATTAAATTTGCATGATCATAAGAATCCCAAATTTACTCCCACAAATCAAAAGTTTTAGGAATTTCTGTAATACTAAAAAGATAAAGCGGTTATTTTTGAAGAGACGCGACCTTAAGAATTCCAAAGGGCACAACCTTTCAAAATATTCAAAAGCGGTTATTTTCACTTTATGGTTTTCAAAATATATATCAAGGATATTTGTTGGTGAGCTATCATGATACAATAACTATAGTTGTAATCGATATCTATTTTGTAAAAAAATAGAATACATGTCCAAAATAAAATAAGGGGGAATTGCTAAAAATGACCCATAATTTGTTCTCGTTAACAAATGTAGACCCCTTATGTTATGTTTGGCAAAACTAACCCAAAAGGGTTGTGAAAAGACAATTAAATCACTTCTGAACAAACAAAAAAAAAGGGAAAGCAAATGAAAATATCGCCCTCCAGAAATCTACTTTTCCGTATTAGAGACTGCTATACACTACAAGAAAACAGCGAGAAACTGACGGAAATATCAGTCGGAAAACTGACAGATTTCCGACTGATATTTCTGTCCGTTCTATCTTGTCGGAAGTGATAATTCTGTCGGAAGTGATAATTCTGTCGGAAATCCGTCACAAATTCCGACAGACTTATTTCCGACAGAGTTCCGACAGCTCGCCGGAGTCCGGCGATCTGTCAGAATGACGTCGGAAATAAGTCTCCAGCAACCTGTCGGAATGCTGTCGGAAATAAGTCTGTCGGAAACCTGTCGGAATTTGTTTCCGACAAAATGCCGACGGTTTCCGATAACTTCTAAACCGACAACTTTCCGACAGATGTCCGACATACTTATTTCCGACTGCATTCCGACAGATTTCCGACTGATTCGTAGAAATTATTAAAAATGAAAATAATTTTAATTATTATTAATTTAATATAAATTTTTAATTTAAAATTTGAAATTATTTAAATTGAAATAAAAATATTTAAATTAAAATAAAAAGTTAAATTGTTTTACAAAACGGTAGAAACTTAAAATCTAAGCGGTGGGCGGCGGCGGCGGCGGCGGACGCGGCGGAAGCAAACCCGAGGTGCCCAACCACTCCATCATCTGTTGCATCGCCTCCCGGTCCTTCTTCATCTGTTCCCGGTCCTTCGCAGCTTCATCTTGTATCTTCTGGACCGTCGTCTTCAATTCCGAAATTTCGGCCTCCTTTTCCTTCATCTGGGCTCTCAGCTCGGATGACTCGCTGTTGTAACAAGAAGACCCCGATGATCCTGCATCGTCGGGAATACCATAAATCCGCCCTTTGCTCTGCGGAGCAACCTGTGGAAGAAATTTCAATTAATGAAAAATTTCTTGATAAGTATTATAAATTTTACATACCTTTAAGACGAATTGGTTGATGATGTCGTCCGTTGCTTGGGTGAGGGGAGGGGTTCCTTCCGTTTCTGGCTGAGACATAATGTAGTCTTCTTCCATACTTTGGACGCTCTCCTGAATCTCCCGAGCTACCGGATCCTGGACGACACCATCCTTGTTGGTGTGTGCTGCTAGCAGAAGTTCAAAGTAGTTGGGTTCCCGACCCAACTCCTTAGCCTGCGGTTGTTAGATATTTATTTAATATAAATGTAGAAAACTAAAAAAAATTTAATAAAAATCAAAGAATGGCATAAAAAACTTACCATATCTCTAGCCTTTGTCTTCTTGCTGGTAGCTCCGAGGTTGTGGGTGGCTTTACCCTTGCCCTTGCGGTCGCTGTTCCGGTTGGTAGAGTGATATGTAGAGCTCGCCTTGGTCTCCTCTAGTTGCCAATAGGCGATGAACCCGTTCCACAATTCCGGCTTCTCAACCATCTCCTTTGGCACCTCACCGTGTAGCCACTTATCCTTCCACTCGAACACCTTCTTCGAGTAGTGCAGTCCCGCTTTCGTGTCGAATTCCCTCCTGACCGGACCGGTCAAATGTTGGTCCCACTTAAATTCTTGCTGGAAAAAGAAAAATTAAATAAAAAAAATAATACTTTAAATGAAAGTAAAAATTGTGAAAACAGATGACTTACCGCAAATGTGCGAAACCACAATTCTTGATCCTCCGGTGGCATTTTGGCTACGTCGGATACGGAAAGCGGAGCAAAGAATTTTCCATCTTGTTGAGGGACTTCGAAATCCCGCTTCGAGAATCATCAAACCTAAGAAAAAAAATTAACAATATAATTACATTAGTCACAATTAAATTAAAATAGTAAAAAAAAAACAAAAATGTAACAAAAAATTTACCATGTGTCTCTACCGATCTGGTCTGGATGGAGAGTAGTTATCCGCCCTCGTCCAGGAAGACCCGCAAAGTCCTCGACGCTAATCTGCGACGGTGGTGTGGCGGCTGGTGGTATCTCCGGCATCTGTAGAGGTGTAGACGACGGTGATGGTGCAGACGTCGTAGCCGAACGAGGTCTACTCTGACGACGACGACGTCCGCCGCTGCCAGATGCAGTGAAACCACTATAATCCCTACATTTATATATAGATTTTAGGGATTTAGGAATTGTAAAAAAAAAAAAAAACTTTTCAAAAACATTTAAAATTTTAAAAATTTAAGGGACTCGCTCAATGTTGGGAGTTGTATGCAAATTGACATATTTAAGGAATTAGAGATTTATGGAAACCAAGACAACATAGATAGAACTTCTACGATTCACGGCCTTGGATCTTTGATTGGCCGTACATAAATCAAAGAAGTTCTATCTATGTTGCCTTGGTTTCCATAAACCTCTAATTCCTTAAATATGTCAATAATTCTTGCATACAACTCCCAACATTGAGCGAGTCCCTTAAATTTTTAAAATTTTAAATGTAATTGAAAATTTCATTTTTTTTTAAATGTAAGAGATTTATGTGTTTTTTTTAAATTCTTAATAAAGAATTGTAAAAATTTGTAAATTATTGAATATCGTAGATTAATCATATTATAAATCCTTAAAAATTACAAAAACTTATATAAAATTTTAAAAAATATATATATATTGAAAAATAAATTCATTATCTTAAAATTTCTTTATATATTTTTCCTAAATCTAAATATATAAAATTTGTAAATTTATATATAAATTCAAAAATTAATTCATTATCTTAAAATTTCTAAATTTATATATAAATTCATTATATTAAAATTTCTTTATATATTTTTCCTATTTTTAAATATATAAAATTTCTAAATTTATATATAAATTCATTATATTATTCATATTTTTAAATATATAAAATTTCTAAATTTCTAAATTTATTTTACCTAAATCCTAAATCTAACCAAATTCACAAAATTCAATAATTAACCCTAATTTCACAAAATTTCCTAATCCTAAATCTAACCCTAATTCACAAAATCAATTCCTAATTCACTAAATCAATTCCTAATTCACTAACCAAAAGGAATTAGGAATTGGAATCTTTCAAATGTGATGGCAAATCAGCCATTGAAGCACCGGAGAGAAGAAGGAACAGTTGGTTTCCGGCGAGCGGCAGAGAAGATGAAGAAACGGAGGCGGAGGAGGCGAGGCTCGGTGGGGGAGAGGATCAAAGGCGGAGAAGGGCGAAATCCGGCGTAGACAACGGCCAAATTGCGATTGGCGAGCGGCGGAGGCGGAAGAGGCGATTTTAGAGATTTTTGTGACTGTGAATTGTGTTCTGTCGGAATTTTTAATAAATTTTCATTGGACCGACTGGTTTCGCGGTATTTATTTTCATTTCGCGGGTAAAATTTGGTAATTCTGTCGGAAATCTGTCGGAAATATATATATATATATATATATATATATATATATATATTTCCGACAGATTTCCGACAGAAATGGATATATTTAATCTTCTTATAAAAAATTCATCTGAGTATATGTTGCCAAAACCCGTGTCGATCGACGGATATAGAATTGTCGATCGACACTGTCTCTTCTGTTTTTAAAGTTATTTTCAAGAATCTGTCGGAAATCTGTCGGAAATATATATTTCCGACAGATTTCCGACAGATTTGGGGTTTTGAGCATTTTAATGATCCGTTTTCGTTCATACCAGTTACTAGCATGAATGGATCATGATTTTGTAGATAAAATACTTGATAATGATCATTGTTACTGTCAAATTCTAAACAGTTGGTTTTTTAGTATTTCCCGTAAACATCTATAGTTTTGTATATGTAACTGTATGAAACGTTTTTGGTTGAAACTTGACAACATCGCAAATCATGTTCTGTATAACATCGACCTTTGCTTTTACTTGACAAGGTTATTTACTTTCTTAGCTTTTACTTTTGTTGTTAGAATTGTATGCCGAGAATGTGTCTTCTCGAAATTTTGAAATTTGACCTTAAAACCCCAAATCTGTCGGAAATATATATATATTTCCGACAGATTTCCGACAGATTTGGGGAAACACGTGTCATAATTTAAGGTTTGCCTGGTATGAAACATCTGTCGGAAATCAGTCAGAAATATATATAATTTCTGACAGATGCTTCAAAATAACTAAAAAAAACAGAAGAGCCAGTGTCGATCGACAATCTTATATCCGTCGATCGACACTGGTTTTGGCAAGATATACTCACATGAATTTTTTATAAGAAGATTATATATATCCGTTTCATATTTTCGACAGATTTCCGACAGAAATACAGATTTTAAAAAAAAAATTACAAAACAATGCATATGAAATTCTTGTTTATGTTTACATATACAAACATATAATGTAACTAATCTGAGTCCGATTCTGATCCTTCCGAAGGAATTATGTCTTCGTCTTCATCAAATTCTCCAACTTCTTCTTCTGATTCTGAGTGTACTATATTATCACCAAATTCTGTGAAATCAACAAAAAGGTCCACTGCGGAAGAAATTTCAACTGGATCCATCGGAGTAATACTAGTTGGTTGCATAGCATCGTGCTCAGCAACTCCATATAGTCGCCCTCTTGGATTAATTTGAGTCACTGTAATCCAAGGATCTCTTCGATGTGTTACCCTAGGGTAAGAAATATAGCATACCTGAAACAAACATATTTAGTTTAGGCAATTACAATATCATTATTTATCAATAACGCACGTATTATAAAATTTTAAAATCAAACCTGGTCTGCCTGTGATGCTAGGATGAATGGGTCATACTTTTGCAGTCTCTTAGAAGAATTTACTGAAGTGACGCCAAATTGGCTCACCTGAACACCTTCTGGATAATTTGGATCATACCACTCACACAAGAAAACAATGCACCTCATGCCCAACATTCCTGGATAGCGCACTTGCAATATTTCTTTGAGAAACCCGTAGTAGACTACATCACCACATGTAGCTGAAATACCGTAATCTGCAGTTGCCCTGACCTTTCTTCATGAATCCTAAATGCAAATCCCCTAGTGCAATACCGAACGTATGAAGTTGCTTCGAAGCTTGGGCTAGAAACTATCTCTTGCAACCATGTTAGAAACCTTTCTCCATTCTTCATTCCTTCAGAAACCTGATATAATAATTTAGACAAATTAAGTATTAATTAATGCACTAATTTTAAGATATATAAGCGTTTTTTAAAAACTTACGTAATATTGCAGCCAATTTGCAAACTCGGTTTCCTTAGATTGTCCAAGTTCGTCTTCTGTCATATTCGGATAATAGCGACGTATTGATGCAATGTAAATCCTGAAAGCAAACAACAATATATAACATATGAAACCTATATATTACTTGGTATTAAAAAAAAAGAAGTATTTAAATAAGTTCTGTTTTTACCTTCGTACTCCGCCATCTCCTCACAATTCGTTAGGATATACATATGTAAGTGACTCCACTCATCTTGTGATAGGAAGCGTTTCTTCCCTCTCCCAGTCACTCGGCCAACTTTCGAAAACAACTGAGGGACCAGCGCGTGATACATGACTCTCTCACCTCTATCATCATGACGAGCAGGACGTCTACTCTTCGTACGAACTTCCCGTGGAAAGTAAGATTCTGCAAACTGTGATGCTTCTTCATTGATACTCTGTGCAACAATAGAACCTTCAACTCGAGCCAAATTTTTGACCTTCTTCTTTAGATGGAACATGTACCGCTCAAAAGGATACATCCAACGAAATTGAACGGGACCACCTAGTTCGGCTTCGCGGGGGAGGTATAGGGGAAGATGTTCCATAACATCAAAAAAAGACGGCGGAAAGATCTTTTCAAGATTGCAAAGGATCACTGGTATATTGGCATCTAAATTGCGGATCCCCTCAACTGTAAGTGTCCTCGTGCATAAATCCCTAAAGAAAGCACCAACTCCTGCAATAGCTTCGTGGAAAGTTTCTGGAAGGAGATGGGTAAAAACAAATGGAAGAAGCCTCTGCATCACTACATGACAATCATGACTCTTCATTCCCATAAACTTTAGGTTTTGCGAGTCTACGCAGTTACCCAGATTAGCTGCATATCCATCAGTAAATTTAACTTCGTCTTTAATCCACCGGAAAAATGCTCTTATCTTTTCTTTTTGCAATTGGTACGGAGGAAAAGGATATGTACCATCGGGAAGACGTTCAAGATAATCACAGTTGCAAATCATTGAAACATCCATCCTAGACTTCACATTGTCTTTTGTCTTTCCCGGGACGTTTCACACTGTATTCATGATGTTGTCAAAGAAGTTCTTTTCAACATGCATCACATCGAGGTTGTGCCTTAATAAATGATCCTTCCAATATGGCAAATCCCAAAATATACTCTTCTTGTGCCAGTTATGAGCTTCCCCTACACCACAAAGAGGTTCATGCCCATTACCCCCACAATCAGGAGTCCTCTCAGCACCAAAATCTCTCAACTGCTCTAATATAGTACGACCGTCTATCTCATCAATTGGAGCATCAACCACTTGTTTATTTTTCTTAAATAATCTTTTAGACCGACGATAGGGGTGGCCGTCCGGTAGAAACCTTCTATGGCAATCAAACCAACATGGCTTTCTTCCATTCCTCAATTGGAAAGCGTCAGTGTTGTCTTGGCAAAACGGGCACGATAATCTTCCATGAGTAGTCCATCCAGATAGCATACCGTATGCTGGGAAATCACTAATAGTCCACATAAGGACCGCACGCATATGGAAATTCTCCCGCCGTGAAACATCAAACGCTTCGACACCGTGACTCCATAGCATTTGTATCTCATAAATCAATGGCTGGAGGAATACATCAAGTGATCTCTTCGGATGCTCAGGGCCGGGAATTAGAAGGGAGAGGAATAAAAACTCTCGACGCATGCACACACCAGGGGGCAAATTGTACGGTGTTAGGATTACGGGCCACAAAGAATACTGCCTTCCATGCTTCTCAAATGGGTTGAAACCATCCGTACTTAACCCGAGGTACACATTTCTTGGCTCGTATGCAAAATCGGGATTCAACATTTGAAAATGTTTCCACGCTTTTGCATCTGAAGGATGTGTAATCTTTCCATCTTGACGATGCTCTGCATGCCATTTCATTTCTTCTGCCGTTCGCGCAGATTGATATAACCTCTTTAACTTTGCTATCAAGGGTAAGTACCACATACGTTTATATGGAATTGGAACTCTGCCACCAGTATCCTGATACCGTGGTTTACGACAAAATCTACATCTTCTCCGGTCTTCGTCTTCTCTCCAATATAGCATACAGTTGTCGATGCATACATCTATCACCTGATATGGCATACCAAGACCAGCTACAAGTTTTTGTACCTCGTAGTATGATGCAGGTGCCTGATTATCTTCAGGCAAAATATCCCTCACAAAATCTGCTATCGCATCAACACACTCTTCCGCCAAATTGAAGTCCGTCTTAAGGGTCATCAGTCTACTAGCAGTTGATAAAGGTGAATGTCCGTCTCTACACCCATGATATAATGGCTGCTTCCCTGCGTCTAACATTTCCAAAAATCTTATAGCTTCTTCATTTGGTTCTTCTACTCTATCCTCCCCTATTACGATCGATGACAAATTCTCTCTAAACGCATCATGAACCATCTCAGCGGTACCTACACCAAAATCTACTTCTGTTCTATGTTCGTCTACGCTATCCGTTCTATGTTCACCTAAGCTATCCGTTCTATGTTCGCCTAAGCTATCCGCAACATATGGTGCATTGCTACTACTACCACCATCATAATTAGTTTCTCCATGAAAAAACCAAATTTTGTATCCCGGTATAAAACCATGGGTATACGAGTGATGCCAAACTTGTTCTACCTTAACATTACATGAATTGCAACAATTTAAACATGGACATTTTATCTTACCACCTTTTTGCAGGTGCGGTCGATTCCCAACAACCTCCATGAACTCGCATATACCTCGTGCATAACTTTGATTTAATGCTAGAAGATGACATCTCCCTCTCTTTACGATTTTTATCTAACAAATGTTTGGTTGGAAGTTGTTGTGAGTGAATGAAGATGTGTGGAATCATATATATAAAAACGCTGACCGTCGGAATCTGTCGGAAAAGCGTCGGAAAGACAACGGATATAATAACGGCTATTTTTCCGAGAGATTTCTGACAGCCAGTTGAGTGTCTGTCAGAAATATGTCGGAAATTATTAACAGTAATTTATTTCCGACAAACCACCGAAATCTCATCCGGCGTCGGCGCCGGCTAGTTACACCGTCCGACAATCCGACCGATTTCCAACAGTTTTGTTGTCAGTTGGAAATAATTCTGACAGATTTCCGACAGAATTGAAAAATTTCAGTTCCGTCGGTAATCTGTCGGGTTACAGTTGATGTATGAAGTTTTAAACCAAAATAAAAGCTGCAAGTGCACAGACAATCGCAGTAGTATAAGGGGTATCAAATCCACAGAGACCAAGGCTACGCTATGAAATTACAGATTCTAGTTTAAAGCTAAGATAAAATAGGGTTGGTGGTTTTTGCAGCAAGCAGGTGCTCAATACAAACGAGCAGGTGCTCGAAATAATAACCGATTTAAAACAGATGATAAAAGCACTAAGTTAACACAATTCTCCGGTGATTTCGGATTCTAAAGCTGAGCATCAATTCAGGGCTAATTTAAGTGCGGTCTAGAACTCAAACATAGAGGTAATATTGCCCCACTTTCGTGATGTATCAATATCTTCGTCTAACAACCTAAATACCTAAACTGTCATTTGGATTTAGTAATGAAGAAGACGAGCATTAACGAATAGGTTCAATATGTTCACAATTAATCATAACAATCAACTGTCGTTGGTTATGCACTAATTGCTCATCAATGGTTTATCTAGCAACCTAGAGCACTGTCGTGAATAAGTTAAACTTGAAATCATAGACTAGGCGGCCACGCTAACCTAAGCATTACGATTCCCAATTGATGAAGACATAAGATTCGGCCCTATTTGGCTCAGCCACTAACAATCCTAAATCACCATTAAAATTACCTTAACCTAGCAAGAGGACTACTCGGCCATGGAAAAGAACAACACCACAATCAATGCAAAGAAACTCATAACGAAATTATAGAGATAAAGGGTTTAGAAATTCTTCTCAAGGTAAATGATGTAGACTGATCCGGATTGACAAAGCAAGCCCACGGTTGAGGTGGCAAATCGGAATGACAGAGTATAACAATTGTTTCCCGAAATCCCAAAACAAATGAAGAAAAACAAACGAAATGATTTTTATTCAAAAACAAGAGAAAAGAGAATGAACGTCTCTGATCTTTTTGTTCGTGAGAAAGTGATGATCCAGTCAGAAGGAATAATCTCTTCCTCTAATACAAGAGAATGCCATAAAAGCAAATCTCTAAAATCTTTCTAAAAAGGAAATAATATAAAATCTTCATAATGGGAAAGAGTGATCATCTCCCCAATAGAAGGGGAGTTTCTTTGACTCATTTGACAGGGAATCTTGTGGGCCATCCTAGTAAATGTCGGCCTCAGCTTTATTAGGTTGAAGTCTGGAGCCACTGATCGAGCAGGTGCTCGGTCGGGTGAAAAGTCTTCTTTTTGCTCCAATTCTTCTCCTTTCCATCAAAGAGCTCCAGCAGTTCCAAATCATACTCCAAAGCATCCTAGAACCTGCAAAGACACCAAAAAGAACCAAAAGGACTCAAAAAACAACATAAAACATTAAGTAGATTAGGCTAAAATCCTAATATATCAACTCCCCCGGACTTGCCTTTTGCTTGTCCGCAAGCAAACAAGAGAATATAAATCCGGAAAAGAGGTTTGAAGGCGGGAACTCAAATCCAAAAGAAGCACTAAAGGGCTCAACAATATGTCCTAACAAGAACTAACTCGATGCACAACAAACTCTACTCAAGAAGCTTCCGCCATACTCATCACTTATGAAATATTACTCCAAATCTTGAGACTCAAAGGAAATCTTGCAATCAACAAACATTCAACTCTTTAACATTCATTATTGTGTTTGGTGCGGTCTCACAATTGGAAATTGAATCAATACCATTTGGCTAGAAGAAGGCTTGAAAATGATGTAATGAGAAGGTTCATATTCTTTTTGGTGGTTAACTCTCAAATGCAAGTGTCACATTTAGCAAAAGCAAGAAAGCAAAGAGACAATTGATGCATACAAGGCTAGGAATCCAAAGTTCTACCCTTTATCCCCTTGTTGCATTCTCTCATCTCTCTTTTCTCACTACCCCATGTTTAACCACCAGCCCCTTTTCGGCTAAATCTTTCTTTAATACTCTCAAACTTCCTCTTTTTCCTTTTCTTTTAATTTCCAAGCCCTAGGGAATTTTCTTTTCTTTGCTAGCTCTTTCTATCCTAGCATTCTCTAACATATTTTCTTCTTTTGATTCTATTCTAAGAGAATGCTAAGCCATCGTTATCCTTTCAAACACTTAGAGCTATATATTTTCTTTTTAATTCTCTTCCCTAGAACTTATTCTTTCTTCTCCTTTTCTTTATTTTCTTTCTTTTCACACTCAACCACAAACCCAAAGATATTCAAATAAGCATTTAACCATTTTGGTTTCATTCCCCACCTAAGACTAGTCTTAGACACAAGAAACTAGTCTATTGGAAACTTTGCCTTGTCGTCTCTAATGCTTGCAAGATTTTGCCAATGCAACACAAAGAAAAAGGCCTCACTCAAAGAACATATGCAAGGGCTTGAACAAAATGGTCGGGTTTAAAAGGTGTGGTACTATCCTCATCTAAAAGATGAACTTAGATCGAGATAGCCATTCAAATCAAGATAAGAGTGGTAAAAATAAGGCAAACATGATTTGAATGTCAAGTGTTTATCCATAGTTATGATTCAAAGTCCAAAAGTGAGAGAGATTAGTCAAGATTAAGTTCAAGTTGACAGAGTTGAATCTAGATCATGCAAGTTTCTAATGAGTTGGGACTTTCAAAGAAATAAGATCCAAGTATGGATGAGCCTCTACTTCATGATTGTTAATGCATCGAAAAAGTTCTAACGAGGGCATGGCATTGAATCCTAAAATGAAACTTTACAAGGAAATATCATCATTGTCCCCTATCCAAAAATGCAAATGCAATCTTAAAACGTTCTAGACTCAATCCTAGATTAAAAACTCCTTTTTTTTTTTTTATGAAGAACAATTAAAAATCAGACTCAATGAAAACTCAAATAACTAACCGCTCCCCCGGACTTAAATCACACCGTCTCCGGTGTGAAAAAGTTCAAAAGATTGGCGACTCAAAGCAAGAAATAAAATCAAAGCAAATATGGATTAAACAATGGTGGTAGAAGGTGAAAGAAGATATCACCCGGAAGTAACGTCGTCCTCGTCATCAACTATCCTCCTCTTCCTTCTGGCTGGCTAACCCGAGCAGGTGCTCGGGTGCGAACGAGCAGGTGCTCGCTGCCTGTGTCGATCGACGGATAGGAGTGTTGATCGACAAAGGAGCTCCTGGAAATTTCGAATCGCAGCTCCGATCAGTGTCGATCGACACTGATCCTTGTCGATCGACGGAGGTCTCCCTGGAAAATTTTCTTCTTCTTCAAACCTGACAGAAAAGGTGCTCGCTGGAAATTTTTTTTTTTTTTTTTTTTTTTTTTTAGAACTGAAAATTCAAAACTTAAAACCCAAGTTAGTAGAAAAAGAAATCAAGTGAAAATCAGGTGCTCGGCAGACGGAGCAGGTGCTCGCTGGGATTTTTCCTCAACATCGATTGGAGCAGCATCCTGGTGTGTCCCTGAGCTTGAACCAATCTCCTTATGCACATCATCCTCAGAAAAATCACTCTCTTGAGCCTGATGCTCGGTAACCTTCTCCTTAGCCTTCGCGTGGGAGGTCGTGATTGTAGGCGGGACCAATACCCTTCCACTCCTCAACTCAACAGCATTTACCTGATCCTCCTTCCTAGGATTCACCTCACCATGTCCGGGAAGAGTTCCAGCCGGTCTCTTAATACCTTCGGTCGTTTGAGCCACTTGCGTGTCCAATTTCTTCAGCGATGGTATATGTCTTGCTTCGAGAAACAGTACTTCGATCTCTTCTATACTTTCTCTGCAATCTCGGAAGTGACTTAGCAGAGGGCGGTACTCTAGAGCTTTTTCAAAGGTCAAAGCATGTGGAATCCTTCGTACCATTTTCTGAAATCCAAGCAGCTGCTTCGGAGATATGGGGTCCATGAGATGTTTAGGTGATCGAGGGTGCGATACCTTAGGCATGTGGACTCGCTCCAGAATTGGTTTTGGGTTTTCCATGCTCAATCTCTCATGTGACGAACCTGCGTCGATCAACTCTAGCTCTGGAGCTTTCAGCTCGCTCCAAGAACCGCAAAAAGGTAGATTTTCGGAACCAGGTGCGTGCGCAGCCGGAGCAGGTGCTCGCTGGGCTGCAAATGACTCACTAGCAGTCTGCGCAACCTGAATGTCCAGCTCCTTGTCATGAGAGTTTTGTGCTTCAAATTTCCCTTTCCAGTGCTCTAAGTCCCTCTGTTGTTCTTCCAGCATCTGTTTCATCATACTTTCTAACTCGCTCGTCGGTGCAGGAGGTGATTGGTAAAAAGAGACTTGAGGGGGTTTCTGATACCGACCGGCATCTTCATGAAAGAGTAACATCCATCCTCATTCAGTATATATCCTTGCTCGTTGCAAAAGTGACCATATTGGTCTCTGAGAACACCAGCTTTATCCCAACTCAAAATCACGAGATTAACCATAAGGTTCGGAGCAGGTGCTCGGTCTGTTTGAGCAGGTGCTCGCTGGTCATGCACCTGACACTGCTGCATTTGAGCTATTTATTGTTCAAGCCTCCGAATAGCAGCAGCTACATGACCATTTGCAGCTCGGTTGTAGGTTTCGTCGCCCATGTTGGCTGAAACACCTGAAACACACTAGAAACAAATAAAAGAAAACAAAATTAGAAAAATTCTTAGACTATAAATAAAATCAAATTTCAAAGGTAACGCAATTGGTCCCCGGCAACGGCGCCAAAAACTTGATGTATGAAGTTTTAAACCCAAATAAAAGTTGCAAGTGCACAGACAATTGCAGTAGTATAAGGGGTATCGAATCCACAGAGACCAAGGCTATGCTATGAAATTACAGATTCTAGTTTAAAGCTAAGATAAAATAGGGTTGGTGGTTTTTGCAGCAAGCAGGTGCTCAATACAAACGAGCAGGTGCTCGAAATAATAACCGGTTTAAAACAGATGATAAAAGCACTAAGTTAAGGCAATTCTCCGGTGATTTCAGATTCTAAAGTTGAGCATCAATTCAGGGCTAATTTAAGTGCGGTCTAGAGGTAATATTGCCCCACTTTCGTGATGTATCAATATCTTCGTCTAACAACCTAAATACCTAAACTGTCGTTTGGATTTAGTAATGAAGAAGACGAGCATTAACGAATAGGTTCAATATGTTCACAATTAATCATAACAATCAACTGTCGTTGGTTATGCACTAATTGCTCATCAATGGTTTATCTAGCAACCTAGAGCACTGTCGTGAATAAGTTAAACTTAAAATCATAGACTAGGCGGCCACGCTAACCTAAGCATTACGATTCCCAATTGATGAAGACATAAGATTCGGCCCTATTTGGCTCAGCCACTAACAATCATAAATCACCATTGAAATTACCTTAACCTAGCAAGAGGACTACTCGGCCATGGAAAAGAACAACACCACAATCAATGCAAAGAAACTCATAACGAAATTATAGAGATAAAGGGTTTAGAAATTCTTCTCAAGGTAAATGATGTAGACTGATCCGGATTGACAAAGCAAGCCCACGGTTGAGGTGGCAAATCGGAATGACAGAGTATAACAATTGTTTCCCGAAATCCCAAAACAAATGAAGAAAAACAAACGAAATGATTTTTATTCAAAAACAAGAGAAAAGAGAATGAACGTCTCTGATCTTTTTGTTCGTGAGAAAGTGATGATCCAGTCAGAAGGAATAATCTCTTCCTCTAATACAAGAGAATGCCATAAAAGCAAATCTCTAAAATCTTTCTAAAAAGGAAATAAAATAAAATCTTCATAATGGGAAAGAGTGATCATCTCCCAAATAGAAGGGGAGTTTCTTTGGCTCATTTGACAGGGAATCTTGTGGGCCATCCTAGTAAATGTCGGCTTCAGCTTTATTAGGTTGAAGTCTGGAGCCACTGATCGAGCAGGTGCTCGCACAGACCGAGCAGGTGCTCGGTCGGGTGGAAAGTCTTCATTTTGCTCCAATTCTTCTCCTTTCCATCAAAGAGCTCCAACAGTTCCAAATCATGCTCCAAAGCATCCTAGAACCTGCAAAGACACCAAAAAGAACCAAAAGGACTCGAAAAATAACATAAAACATTAAGTAGATTAGGCTAAAATCCTAATATATCAACAGTCGGAAAATTTCCGACAGATTCATGTCTGTCGGAAATTCTGTCGCATTTGCGGGTTTTTTCTTGTAGTGCTAGTAGAGTTTCGATAGAAGTCTATCAAGTGGACTACGAATGAAGTCTATACTGCATTTTTGTAGACTTTTTTGGCCGTCTACTGTATAATTAATTAGAATATTTAAATTATCGAATTAAAAAAAAATAGTTTGATTGAAACATTACATTATATTCATGAAGAAACTATAAACAAATGTGATGTATGAAAAAAAAATTTCAATAAATTGAAACTAATTAAACTTAGTAAGATAATTTAGATTGTAATAAAAAAATATAGTAATATTGAAATGTATAGTAAACAAATACATGGGATACCAAATTAAGCTTCCATATGACCATATGTTTAGATATTGATGAGGTAACATGTTGGTAGTTATAGTTGTTTGATATTTACAAGTTTCATGAGTTTATGGTTCCATATGACTCATTTGTTGATTGTTAGAACACCATATATAAGGAAAATTTACATTGAGATTACCCTAGTTTTCTATAATAAAAACCTCAATTTCTCTCTCTAGAACGGCGCCTCCACTCTTTCTTTTCCAGATCTATTGTAACACCCGTATTTTTTTTTTTTAAAACATTTAATTAAATAGTCCAGATTAATATTCCCATAAATATTAACCCTCAACGACTATTTCCTATCAGTTACTATGCGGAAGTTCTCAATAAAACCATTTATTAAATAACCAACTCACGAATTATAATCTAACAAACATCAACTCAATTCAATTCCGTATTCCAATTCATTCTAGCAACCTAATCACAATTCACAATCCCTAATCATCCTCTTCCTCTGCCATGATTCCGCGATCACACAATTCTTGTACCTGCAACACATGGTAATAAGAGTTGCGTAAGTATTTCATAAATACTTAGTGAGTTGCTCATCCCGCTTACCGGCGTAACAAGCATGCTCAAAATGACCAATACAAACACAATATTAACCAGCTCAACACATAACATAACTCAACATCAAGAATCAACACAATTCGGGTAAAACAGACCTTAGTGTCGAGCGACACCACTAAGGCGTCGAGCGACACTATCACGAGTCCGGTGTCGAGCGACACCACAAAGGTGTCGATCGGCACATGACAAAACCTGGTGTCGATCGACACCCCTCACTGTAACGAGGAATCGAGTCTTTCTCCTCTCGAGACTCGATTCCGGGTCACCCGAGTCGCACAATCTGCACAGAAACACAACAATAACAACAGTAGTATCCACAACACCCACAATCAACATCATAACATGAATCACAAACAAATCAACCACAAAACACGTCAAATCATCGTCATAGCCTAGAAACCACGGTCACAACTCACCTTAGCCTAGAACGAATAAAAGGAATGAATTGAACCAAGGAAGACACACGAACAGACACTTCTCAGCCTCGAGAACTCACTGATCACACAAAACCACCACAAAAACGACGAAGAACGATGAACAAACACTAATAATCGAGGAGAAAGGCTTCCCAGATCGATTTCTTTGCAACAATCGATCGAGAACTCACACTTTCGATAATCACTCTCTCACTTTCTCCTCTGCTACCAAAACACGACGGCCCCTCTTTTGCACGCAACCCTAGGGCGTACTTATACGCTTAACCAAGCCCAAAACCGGCGATTAAAACTTAAACCGAACCGAACGCAGAACTTGGTGTCGATCGACACCCTCCCATGGTGTCGATCGACACCCTTACCAAAAACTGAATCTTTGGTTTCGGGATGTTACAAACACACACACACACACACTAAGGAAACACCGTCCCTCCGAGAGAACTACCGTCTCCTAGCACTATAGAGGAAACCACCGTCCCAATATAGGCTCTCAGTACCATAAAGGAAACCACCGTTCTAATATCCGTACACAGGAAAACCACCGTCTCCATGAGAGTACCACCGTCTCTCCATATGTATACAAGAACCACCGTCCCCGATACAACTCTGAAAAACCACCGTCTCCAGATCATGTGTCATCTGTAATAAACTCTAAAACGCCTACCCCCATCAACAATAAGAACCTACAAGAATGCGCAAGGCTCCTAGCCCGAAATATCAAAAAATGCAATGTTTACAAATCCTCCCTAGGTCTGCCCAATTGATCGCACAACAATCAAACAAGAACATCTACAACCAGCTGTAGACCCAGAATTGGATCGATCGATCGTGCAACAATCAAACAAGAACATGCATGACCAAGACACTACACCCGATATCCCGGTCGTCGAAACCGAACGCACAAGAAAATCATCGAGGTCCGTATCCCGTTCCATTCTCATGCCACGGTCAGATATTGATTACTCATATTTACCGTCATCATCACACTCTCAGGACGTCTCCCTCGAGGTAACGATGTCGATGCCACTCCACTCTCAGGACGTCTCCCTCAAGCTCTGGCCCTATATAGGAAAAATATTTCCTTAGAGTAACCAACGCATACGTGACAAGCACCTGAAACTTGGAATACTTTCCTTGATAACACACGCAACAAGCAAAAAAAAAAAAACTAATCTAACAATACAAATCTACTTCTACCGAACACTTGGCAAACACAACCGACTCTACATAAGAACTACACCTCCACCTCGAACCCAAGCCAACCTCCTCGCATGCCCCAGATATCTATTGCTCTTAACTCAGTCTACACCTGACACCCACAGGACGCATCCCATGGCCCATCAGAACACATAACTGGAATCTCACATCCTAAAACAACACACAGGAGAGCTCACCTCTCCTCACAACACATGAGTTATTCGGGAACGTAATCCCTAGAGCAATAAATACTGCGCACTGAACATCGAAAACTGAACTGCCCAACAAGGGTCCAAAACCACTCCTGACGCCTCAGCGCACACAACCCTCGGCCGAAACCCTGCCTGTCCCGTTCGAAGGGACCTGAAACTGAACTAACTGCTTCAAAACAACCCACGCCTTGGATTCCTCGGCTGAGCCCCACAACACTCTATGCACTCCTGAACGTGTGACGATACACAACTAAGCTGATTTTTGATCCTGAAAACTCTGCTCCCTTTGACAACCCAGACAATCTCCCGATAAACTGAACGCTCCTTGCTCACTCTGCACTGCATCCCCCTAACTCAGACTAGGTCTAACGGATTGACCGTGCAACAATCAAACAAGAACATGCACGATCAAACGTAAACCCATAATTGGATTTCTCAACGTGCCATAACCATCCAACCAAAACTTCTTGAAAAAAATCTAAATTGCCATCCGAGACGAACCTTGAAACCTTTGGTTACTCTCATCTGCCTTCTCGCAACCAAACAAGCGCTCTTTTAAACAGTACTGCTCGACTCTGCATCCAGCTTTTGCTCCTGATCCTCTCCAGAACCAACACCATGAACCGCAGGCTCCTCAGGATCCCACGACTACAACGCACAACTCTCATACATACCGCATGTATAATTGTCACACCAAGAAACACGAACACAACTGGAAATGCTCATTGCTTGCCTAGCATCACCCGGAACATTCTTAGCAACACTTTTAGTCCAAACAGGTCTGGCGGTCGATCGTACAACAATCAGACAAGAACATGAACCACCGCCCGTCAGTCCCGACTACGCAACATTCTTAATCCAGACCAGGTCTAACGGTCGATTGTACAACAATTAAACAAGAACATGTACAATCGCCCATCAGTCCAGCTTCGGATCTTCACAATGCTACATCTGTTACCAGAACTCAATCCCGGGCCTAACTGGACAAGCGACACTTTGGCTCACCGCTCGAGCCTCCTGAACTATCTAACACAGACCATAATCTTGGCTACTCCAGCCAACACTACACGAGATTCCCACTCGTTCCGCAATCGTCCAACATGGACCAAAATCCCGGCCTGACACGGCCGATACCACACGAGATCCTCCCCTGACCTCAGAGGTTCCCTCTAATCCACACACAAAATATACCGCTCGCACTCTCGGGACGCATCCCTTGAGCCAACGGTATCTGGGGATCTCACATCCCCGGAAGAGATCTCACATCCCTCGCTACTTATTCCGGGAACACGCTTCCCAATAAGTATACAGGGGAACACATATCTCCTCTGATTAGAGCTGCCTCCTGTGGTATTATTCCGGTATTCCTAGCCTGCAATAACCTCACCGAATCGACCAACCATGGTCCACACGTAGAAACACATCTAGGAAACACAGCTTCATGCTCATATGAAAATAATAAGAAACACCATCTTATAAATTTTCAAAAATGTAAATCGTTTCAACACCAACGATAATACAATAATTCAGAAACAAAAACACCAAATCTCAAAACTCAGAAAACTGGAAACAAACACCAGCGAAAACCTCGACCTGCTCCTCGACTACTCAAAACAATACTGGCTGGCACTCCATGCAGCCTCACAATCTCCTTTACAAATCTCTTAGCCAAAACAATCGCGCCGTCTGTCTTCTTGATGGCCAGAAAGTGTGCTGACTTAGTTAACCGATCAACAATCACCCAGATACCATCATACGTCCGCGAAACAGGTAATCCCACAACAAAATCCATCGTGATCATATCCCACTTCCACTCCGGAATGGGTAAACTCTGCAGAAGACCACCCGGAACCTTATGCTCTGCTTTAACGAAAGAACACGTGTTGCACTTAGAGACATAAGCCGCCACATCTCTCTTCATCCCGACCCAGTGATAATACCGTTTGAGATCACGATACATCTTAGTCGCTCCCGGATGAATTGAGAATTTGCTCGCATGAGCTTCTCGCAGAATCTCCTGCCTCAGCTCCTCAACCTTGGGTACACAAACCCGACCGCGAACAAGAATTGCCCCATTTGATGAGACCTGATACTCAGAACCCGCTGCGGTCGACGAAGCCACTAAACCAGAATCACTCGCCTGAGCCGCGAGAATCCTACTCAACAGATCCGCCTGATCAATTGCCTCTAAGCCCAATGGCTCCTCTGACATAGCACATAAACGCAAAGTGCTAACCTCGCTCACCAGCGACTCGATATCCTGCTCTCGAGACGAATCCACTCGCCGACGACTCAGCGCATCTGCTACCTGGTTCGCCTTACCAGGATGATAAACAATATCCAAATCATAATCTGCTAACAACTCGATCCAGCGTCTCTGTCCCACATTCAGCAACGGCTGAGACATCACCGCCAGTCCAGATTTGGATTTTCCAAATGCTACATCTGTTACCAGAATTCTAACATAGGCCTAGTCTTACCAGCGATATTTCAACTCACAACCTAAGCCTTCCGAACCGTCTATCACAGACCATAATCTTGACTGCTCCAGCCAACACTACACGAGATTCCCACTCGTTCTGCAATCGTTCAATATGAACAAAATCCCGGCCCGACACAGCCGATACCACACGAGATCCTCCCCTAACCTCAAAGGCTCCCTCTAATCCACACACAAAACATACCGCTCGCAGTCTTGGCACGCATCCCTCGAGTCAACAGTATATGAGGATCTCACATCCCCGCAAGAGAACTCACATCCGTCGCTACTTATCCCGGGAGCATGCTTCCCAATAAGTAAAAGGAGAACACATATCTCCTCTGATTAGAGCCGCCTCTCGTGGTATAATCACAACATTCCCATCCTGGAATAACCTCACGGAACCGACCAACCATGGTCCCACACAATACAAAACACATAGCGAACCACTCGCCTCATAACTCATACAAAAAAATAAAAAGGAACACCAAAGCTCAAAATCCGAAACTGGAACAAAACCACAACCGGACAAACCTCGTCCCTCTGAAGAAATCCTTATTTCCCAAACAAGTATACCGGAAAATCCTCATCCCTCTGGAGAAATACTCATTTCCTAAGCAAGTATACCGGGAAACCCTTATCCCTCTGGAGAAAAACTAATCTCCAAAACCATCCTCAGCTCGGGATCACATCCTGACCCCATTCCCAGGTCAACTCTACTCCAGTCACACAGAACTCCGCAACGATACAATCGCAAATAAATAAGAAATACTCATCTTATAAATTTTAAATATCCAAACCGTTCAAACCACAAACGGAGAATACAAAAATCCAGAACAACATGGCGAAAGCCCAAATTCTGAAAGCAAAACCAAAATGAAACAAAAGTAACCCAGCTCAAACCTCGAACTGCTCCTCTAGGCCCTCGACCGCTACAAGTGCCTCCACCAGCTCTGCCCTCGAGGCATACCTGGAAACCATGCCAGGCTTCTTCAGCCCGATCCGAAGTCCCGCCACGAACTTGCCCATCTGGGCTCGCTCCTCATCCATGCCGCTACCCGCATAGACCTCTAGCCTGCTGAACTCGGCATCATAACCTCGAACTGATTGGTTGCCCTAAACCAGACTCTGGAACTGCAACTCTAACTGCTCCACAACTTCTTGAGGAACATATCTGGCATTAAACTTGCCCAGAAATTCTCCCCAAGTCCACAATGTCCGTCTTCTCCTGGCCTGAACACTGGCCCACCAGAGACGAGCATTGCCCTCCAAGAACTGAACCGCTAGATCAACACAGAACTCACCAGGACATCTGAGGATACGAAGTCTTCGCTCGACCCGCAACCTCCACTCATTGGCTTTCTCAGGCCTCCTACCACCCGAGAATGACAAGGGCCCCATGAGTACCAACTCGGTAGACCATGCAAGATACTGCTCCCTCCGGACCTCCACTTTAGTCTGCACTGGTACCGCACCCGGTAACCGCTCCAAAATCAAGGCTAACATTGCAGACACATGATCCTCCGGACTCTGAGCTCCGCCTGAAGCACCACCTGCACCTGGGTCTCTCGCCGCACCCGTGGCTCTGGCACTAACCCCAGCTCTAGCTGAACGATCCGACACACTGAAAGAGCCCTCTGACAACTCCTGATACGTTGGCAAGCCGACCACCTGGTCCGATGACTCACTCTAAGTCTCCCACTCATACGACTTAGCTACGCGACCCCGACCTCCACGGCCACGACTCTGGCCTCCACGGCCACGACTCTGGCCTCCACGGCCTCTTGGAACTCTAGCCATCACACACTGCACTTACCAACAAGCACATTCTAAGCTACTAGAATTCACAGAATAAACACAAAACTTACCGTGGAATCATTTTAAAAGGCCGAAGAGGATGATACTAAGACTCTATTAAATTGACTAAGCACAAAAAAAAAATCAATTTAAACACATAGTCTCAGACATCCAAATTTCATTGTCCTAAAACCGTCGAGGCTCTGATACCAAAATGTAACACCCAAATTTTTTTTTTTTTTAAAGGCTAACATTTCAACCGCGGAAAATAACTTAAATAATTAAATCAAATAACTCTCAATAAATTCCATAAAAATAAATAAATTCCTTTAACACCAAAATAAATCAATTATCAATTCAGGAACGAAACCATGCTAGCAACCTAAACCAATGGTTCACTAGACTAAACAATAATACCACTAAACCCTATCATCCTCATCTCTTGGCCTCGATTCCACGATCACATTTTTCCTTTACCTACAACTCAAAAGAACACAGGAGTTGCGTGAGTATAATCATAAATACTCAGTGGAGCGGTCATCCCGCTATAGGAAAACATAAAATACAAATACCAATTTCTACGCGATTTAAAATTTAATTAAAACAATTTCCAGATTTAATTAAACATTTTCCGACTCAATCATAATTCACACAAAAGTCAACTAGAAACGACGGGTGTCGATCGACACCCCGCATGGTGTTGATCGACACTCGACCTAATCGGTGTCATCTTCTTCGCGAGGTGTCGATCGACAGTGCCCTCAGGCGTCGATCGACACTTCGTTTCAGAAACTGAGACCGAGCCTTGACCTCACTGGGCTCGTCTCGGATCCCACACAAATGACCAGCGAACGATATAACACGATTAGGCATGAATCATACACAGAACAGAGACCAATAATCACCTAATCAACAATCAATCACACACGAACGTTCCTAATACTCGTATCCTATGTTTTCCGAAGCAATCACGCACTCAACTTTGAGTTTGATGCGGATTGATACGAAAATCCCACGAACCAGTCTGATCACCACCACGATCTCACTGATTCCTCGCTGAAACGCCAAGGAACGAACCACAAAACCCCACAAACGATCACCGGAACAAACGAACGGCAAAGCTTCGAACACACGAATGATCCTCACTCAAAACCTCTTAAACACGAAATCTCTTCTCCTTTTCTCTGCGTTTTTTCCTCTCTGCCGCAGCCACAAATCCCCCACGTCCTATATATAAGAAACCCTAAGCGTAAACCAATAAACTGAACCGAACTGCGTTTTAACTTTCAACCCGATCGGTCCAGAACGCTTAGTGTCGATCGACACACACCATGGGTGTCGATCGACACCCTTACCGAATTCCTAATTTTCGTTTTAGGATGATACATTTTAACCTAACCAAATTTTTTTAACACCATATATAAGGAAAATTTACATTGAGATTACCCTAGTTTTCTATAATAAAAACCTCAATCTCTCTCTCTAGAACGGCGCCTCCACTCTTTCTTTTCCAGATCTATTGTAACACATGTATTTTTTTTTTTTTTAAACATTTAATTAAATAGTCCAGATTAATATTTCCATAAATATTAACCCTCAACGACTATTTCCTATCAGTTACTACGCAGAAGTTCTCAATAAAACCATTTATTAAATAACCAACTCACGAATTATAATCTAACAAACATCAACTCAATTCAATTCCATATTCCAATTCATTCTAGCAACCTAATCACAATTCACAATCCCTAATCTTCCTCTTCCTCTGCCATGATTCCGCGATCACACAATTCTTGTACCTGCAACACATGGTAATAAGAGTGGCATAAGTATTTCATAAATACTTAGTGAGTTGCTCATCCCGCCTACCGGCATAACAAGCAGGCTCAAATTACCAATACAAACACAATATTAACCAGCTCAACACATAACATAACTCAACATCAAGAATCAACACAATTCGGGTAAAACAGACCTTAGTGTCGAGCGACACCACTAAGGCGTCGAGCGACACTATCATGAGTCCGGTGTCGAGCGACACCCTCCAGGTGTCGATCGACACCCCTCACTGTAACGAGGAATCGAGTCTTTCTCCTCTCGAGACTCGATTCCGGGTCACCCGAGTCGCACAATTTGCCCAGAAACACAACAATAACAACAGTAGTATCCACAATACCCACAATCAACATCATAACATGAATCACACACAAATCAACCACAAAACACGTCAAATCATCGTCATAGCCTAGAAACCACGGTCACAACTCACCTTAGCCTAGAACGAATAAAAGGAATGAATTGAACCAAGGAAGACATACGAACAGACACTTCTCAGCCTCGAGAACTCACTGATCACAAGAAACCACCACGAAAACGACGAAGAACGATGAACAAACACTAATAATCGAGGAGAAAGGCTTCCCAGATCGATTTCTTTGCAACAATCGATCGAGAACTCACACTTTCGATAATCACTCTCTCACTTTCTCCTCTGCTACCAAAACACGACGGCCCCTCTTTTGCAAGCAACCCTAGGGCGTATTTATACGCTTAACCGAGCCCAAAACCGGCGATTAAAACTTAAACCGAACCCCACAACACTCTATGCACTCCTGAACGCGTGACGATACGCAACTAAGCTGATTTTTGATCCTGAAAACTCCGCTCCCTTTGACAACCCAGACAATCTCTCGATAAACTGAACGCTCCTTGCTCACTCTGCACTGCATCCTCCTAACTCAGACTAGGTCTAACGGATTGACCGTGCAACAATCAAACAAGAACATGCACGATCAAACGTAAACCCAGAATTGGACTTCTCAACGTGCCATAACCATCCAACCAAAACTTCTTGAAAAAAATCTAAATTGCCATCCGAGACGAACCTTGAAACCTTTGGTTACTCCCATCTGCCTTCTCGCAACCAAAACGGCGCTCCTTTAAACAGTACTGCTCGACACTGCATCCAGCTTTTGCTCCTGTTCCTCTCCAGAACCAACACCATGAACCGCAGGCTCTTCAGGATCCCACGACTACATCGCACAACTCTCATACATACCGCATGTATACTTGTCACACTAAGAAACACGACCACAACTGGAAATGCTCATTACTTGCCTAGCATCTCCCAGAACATTCTGAGCAACACATTTAGTCCAAACAGGTCTGGCGGTCGATCGTACAACAATCAGACAAGAACATGAACCACCGCCCGTCAGTCCCAACTACGCAACATTCTTAATCCAGACCAGGTCTAACGGTCGATTGTACAACAATCAAACAAGAACATGTACAGTCGCCCATCAATCCAGCTTCGGATCTTCACAATGCTACATCTGTTACCAGTACTCAATCCCGGGCCTAACCGGACAAGCGACACTTCGGCTCACCGCTCGAGCCTCCTGAACTATCTAACATAGACCATAATCTTGGCTACTCCAGCCAACACTACACGAGATTCCCACTCGTTCCGCAATCGTCCAACATGGACCAAAATCCTGGCCTAACACGGCCGATACCACACGAGATCCTCCCCTTACCTCAGAGGTTCCCTCTAATCCACACACAAAACATACCTCTCGCACTCTCGGGACACATCCCTTGAGCAAACGGTATCTGGGGATCTCACATCCCCGCAAGAGATCTCACATCCCTCGCTACTTATTCCGGGAACACGCTTCCCAATAAGTATACAGGAGAACACATATCTCCTCTGATTAGAGCTGCCTCCTGTGGTATAATTCCGGTATTCCTAGCCTGGAATAACCTCACCAAACCAACCAACCATGGTCCACACGTAGAAACACATCTAGGAAACACATCCTCATGCCCATACGAAAATAATAAGAAACACCATCTTATAAATTTTCAAAAATGTAAATCGTTTCAACACCAATGATAATACAACAATTCAGAAACAAAAACACCAAATCTCAAAACTCAGAAAACTGGAAACAAATTGAAAAGAAAACAAACACCAGCGAAAACCTCGACCTGCTCCTCGACTACTCATGCCCACGCTGCGCTCCTCCAAACTGACTTGGCGGCTGTTCCGGCGCTATTTGACCTAACGGCTGCGCCGCTATAGGGTGAACCACTGCAAGCACCAACGGCTGCAGCTTGGGACACATCGGCTTAATATGCCCCGGCTTTCGGCAATGGAAGCAAACCCTAGCCTCCCCGAAAAACTTGGGACAGTTCGCCATGCGATGCTCAGAACTCCCGCATCCGAAACACTCATGACTGCCGTGACTCCTTGAACTTGATCTAGACGCGTCATCCCATCTTCTCTTCTGACCCTGCGCGGCTTTACCGCCTTGGCCAGCACCAGAGCCAGATCCAGAACTGTGACCACCCTGCTGCTGCTGCCTTCTCGGCTGAACGGTAGGAACAACTGTCGCTGGAACTGCTATAGCTGATTGACCTCTCAGATCTTCCTCAATGCCTACAACTATCTCTACTAGCCTCGCCCGAGAGGCGTACTCCGCTACTCGACAGCGAATCCTCAAATCTGCAAGGAGTCCCCTCACGAATCTCTGAACCTGCGTCCGCTCGTCCTCCATGCCTCGATCCGCATAAACAAGCAACCTACTAAACTCTGCATCATACTCTCGCACAGTACGATCACCCTGAACCAGTTCCACAAACCTCATCCCGAGACGGTCTAAAGCCTCCTGAGGAAAGTACTTGGCGTTAAACTCTGCCACAAACTCTCCCAGATCCAAACTGCACCAGGCCTCCTGGCCTCAATCGCTCTCCACCAAAGATGCGCATCCCCACTCTGATAATGAACCTCTAACTCAACCCGATAATCCTCCGGACATCGAACCGAACGGAAGTTGCGCTCCATGCGCATATGCCACTCATCTGCCTCCTCAGGCCCAACATTTCCCGCGAAGAAAGCAGTACTCAAATGCCGCATCTGACCCATCATCTCAAGATAAGTCGGACGCACCTCAGCCATCGCAGCCCTCTGCCACTGGAGGCACCACTGGAGTCTGAACCAGAATCGGCGCCAGAAAATGCCCCAGCAGCTCTGTCAGAATACCCTCCATGCGATCCATACGATCCTGAGCTGGAACAGCACCCACACCCGGGCCCGCTCTTCTACCAGCCATCCTGGCGCCTCTCCCGGCACCCATAACACTCACGCTAGCACTAACACTGGTCTCGCTCACAGAACCCGTATGATACGTAGGAGTCCCTGACACCTGCGTAGCACTCGCAGCCACGTCACTAGACGACTCAATCGCAGGACCACGACCACGACCACGGCCACCAGCTCTGCCACCTCGGCCTCTCGGAACTCTAGCTATCACACACTGCACTTAACACAAGTACACACTAAGACACTTGAACTCACAATCAAAAACACAAACAACAACTTACCGCGGAATCTCTTTAAAGGCTGAAGAGGATGATTCTAAGACTAAAATTGACTAAGCACACATAATCAATTAAACACATAGTCTCAGTTCATCCAAACACTACTAGCCCTAGAACCGTAAGAGCTCTGATACCAAAATGTAACACCCGTATTTTTTTTTTTTTAAAACATTTAATTAAATAGTCCAGATTAATATTCCCATAAATATTAACCCTCAACGACTATTTCCTATCAGTTACTACGCGGAAGTTCTAAATAAAACCATTTATTAAATAACCAACTCACGAATTATAATCTAACAACCTAACAACATCAACTCAATTCAATTCCATATTCCAATTCATTCTAGCAACCTAATCACATTTCACAATCCCTAATCATCCTCTTCCTCTTCCATGATTCCGCGAACACACAATTCTTGTACCTGCAACACATGCTAATAAGTGTTGCGTAAGTATTTCATAAATACTTAGTGAGTTGCTCATCCCGCCAACCGGCGTAACAAGCAGGCTCAAATGACCAATACAAACACAATATTAACCAGCTCAACACATAACATAACTCAACATCAAGAATCAACACAATTCGGGTAAAACAGACCTTAGTGTCGAGCGACACCACTAAGGCGTCAAGCGACACTATCACGAGTCCGGTGTCGAGCGACACCACAAAGGTGTCGATCGACACATGACAAAACCTGGTGTCGAGCGACACTCTCCTGGTGTCGATCGACACCCCTCACTGTAACGAGGAATCGAGTCTTTCTCCTCTCGAGACTCGATTCCGGGTCACCCGAGTCGCACAATCTGCACAGAAACACAACAATAACAACAGTAGTATCCACAGCACCCACAATCAACATCATAACATGAATCACACACAAATCAACCACAAAACACGTCAAATCATCGTCATAGCCTAGAAACCACGGTCACAACTCACCTTAGCCTAGAACGAATAAAAGGAATGAATTGAACCAAGGAAGACACACGAACATACACTAATAATCGAGCAGAAAGGCTTCCCGGATCGATTTCTTTGCAACAATCGATCGAGAACTCACACTTTCGATAATCACTCTCACTTTCTCCTCTGCTACCAAAACACGACGGCCCCTCTTTTGCACGCAACCCTAGGGCGTATTTATACGCTTAACCGAGCCCAAAACCGGCGTTTAAAACTTAAACTGAACCGAACGCAGAACTTGGTGTCGATCGACACCCTTACCAAAAACTGAATCTTTGGTTTCGGGATGTTACATCTATAATCAACATCACGAGGTTAAACCCTCACACACGAACATTAAATACAGAATGATGCAATATCAAAAAAAGAGTGAATCAAGGTTTTTAATACATGAGTTTATTTTAATAATATCATCCTCATAACTTCAAATAAAAGTCAAAGGATTCTTATTCAATGAAAAAGCTCAATTAGTGGCAATAAGACTATTATTTGATATAGCTACTTTTGTTCTTTTGTTTAAATGTAAATAAAAGTCAAAGGATTCTTATTCAATGAAAAAGCTCAATTAGTGAAATATATATATATTTCCGACAGATTTCCTACGGAAAATCATTTTAAAAAAAAAAATAGAAAAATTGGCAAATCCGACAGATATGTGGTTACGGACAGAGACACACGACCTCCTTTCTACATTAAAAGTAAAATAAAAAATAATCTAAAGATGATATATATATTCTGATTAGCAATATCTATTATTATAAAACATGTTAATATCTATTTTGATAATCCAAAAGTTCTGGACTAATCTTCTACATCCGCTCGGTCGAAGATAAGAGGTGGTTTTAATCCCCTCCAAAACAAATTGAATATGGTTTAGTATTTTCTTTATATGACATTAACCCAACCTTGTCCTGGAATAAAACAATTGATAATGCTTTGAATTGTATAATTAGGGGGAGCTTACTACAGTTTTAAGAGACTACGTTGGAAGAGAAACGCCTCTCTACTTCGCCGGACGATTAACCGAACACTACAAGAACCAACAACGCGGTGGGCCCGAGATTTTGCGGGGGAGCTTATTTTTCATTTCGCGGGTAAAAATTGGCAAATCCGTCGGAAATCATTTTTTTTTTTTTTTTAAAAGAAAAATATAAGAATTATATAAATATCCGTTTCTGTCGGAAATCTGTCGGAAATATATATATATTTCCGACAGATTTCCTACGGAAAATCATTTTAAAAAAAAAAAATAGAAAAATTGGCAAATCCGACAGATATGTGGTTACGGACAGAGACAAACGACCTCCTTTCTACATTAAAAGTAAAATAAAAAATAATCTAAAGATGATATATATTTTCTGATTAGCAATATATATTATTATAAAACATGTTAATATCTCTTTTGATAATCCAAAAGTTCTGGACCAATCTGGTCGAAGATAAGAGGTGGTTTTAATCCCCTCCAAAACAAATTGAATATGGTTTAGTATTTTCTTTATATGACATTAACCCAACCTTGTCCTGGAATAAAACAATTGATAATGCTTTGAATTGTATAATTAGGGGGAGCTTACTACAGCTTTAAGAGACTACGTTGGAAGAGAAACGCCTCTCTACTTCGCCGGACGATTAACCGAACACTACAAGAACAAACAACGCGGTGGGCCCGAGATTTCGTGGGGGAGCTTATTTTTCATTTCGCGGGTAAAAATTGGCAAATCCGTCGGAAATCTTTCAGAAATATATATATATTTCCGACAGATTTCCGACGGAAAATCATTTTTTTTTAAAGAATAAAGAAAAATATAAGAATTATATAAATATCCGTTTCTGTCGGAAATCTGTCGGAAATATATATATATATTTCCGACAGATTCCTACGGAAAATCATTATAAAAAAAAAAATAGAAAAATTGGCAAATCCGACAGATATGTGGTTACGGACAGAGAAAAATTGGCAAATCTTCTACATCCGTCCTGTCGAAGATAAGAGGTGGTTTTAATCCCCTCCAAAACAAATTGAATATGGTTTAGTATTTTCTTTATATGACATTAACCCAACCTTGTCCTGGAATAAAACAATTGATAATGCTTTGAATTGTATAATTAGGGGGAGCTTACTACAGCTTTAAGAGACTACGTTGGAAGAGAAACGCCTCTCTACTTCGCCGGACGATTAACCGAACACTACAAGAACAAACAACGCGGTGGGCCCGAGATTTCGTGGGGGAGCTTATTTTTCATTTCGCGGGTAAAAATTGGCAAATCCGTCGGAAATCTTTCGGAAATATATATATATTTCCGACAGATTTCCGATGGAAAATCATTTTTTTTTAAAGAAAAAAGAAAAATATAAGAATTATATAAATATCCGTTTCTGTCGGAAATCTGTCGGAAATATATATATATATTTCCGACAGATTTCCGACGGAAAATCATTTTAAAAAAAAAAATAGAAAAATTGGCAAATCCGACAGATATGTGGTTACGGACAGAGACACACGACCTCCTTTCTACATTAAAAGTAAAATAAAAAATAATCTAAAGATGATATATATATTCTGATTAGCAATATATATTATTATAAAACATGTTAATATCTATTTTGATAATCCAAAAGTTCTGGACCAATCTTCTACATCCGTTCGGTCGAAGATAAGAGGTGGTTTTACTCCCCTCCAAAACAAATTGAATATGGTTTAGTATTTTCTTTATATGACATTAACCCAACCTTGTCCTGGAATAAAACAATTGATAATGCTTTGAATTGTATAATTAGGGGGAGCTTACTACAGCTTTAAGAGACTACGTTGGAAGAGAAACGCCTCTCTACTTCGCCGGACGATTAACCGAACACTACAAGAACCAACAACGCGGTGGGCCCGAGATTTCGTGGGGGAGCTTATTTTTCATTTCGCGGGTAAAAATTGGCAAATCCGTCGGAAATCTTTCGGAAATATATATATATTTCCGACAGATTTCCGACGGAAAATCATTTTTTTTTAAAGAAAAAAGAAAAATATAAGAATTATATAAATATCCGTTTCTGTCGGAAATCTGTCGGAAATATATAACACGTGTCATCTTTTAAGGTTAGCATGATATGAATATTGTCGGAAATCTGTCGGATTTGCCAATACCCTAAAACCACATATCTGTCGGAAATCTGTCGGATTTACCAATTTTTCCATTTTTTTTTTTAAAATGATTTTCCGTAGGAAATCTGTCGGAAATATATATATATGTCCGACAGATTTCCGACGGAAAATCATTTTTTTTTTAAAAAAAAAAGAAAAATATAAGAATTATATTTTTCCGACGGATTTCCGACCGCTAACCGGAATCACCGCCGGTGTCGGCACCGGCTAGGTACACGGTCCAATAATCCGACCGATTTCCGATAGTTTTCTTGTCCGTCGATTTCCGACGGAATTGAAAAATTTCAGTTCCTTCGGAAATCGGTCGGATTACCGTCGGGAAATTTCCGACGGAATTCTTTCCGTCGAAAATTCCGTCGGATTTGCGGCTGTTTTCTTGTAGTGTATTTTTTGTCTGGATTCCAGAATCATGATTTAAATTTTGCTTGAAAAGGGCTTTGGTCTATATAGAAAGACGTATGTGCGTGTGCCTTACCTTTTAAATCTTCGAATAACCAAGTTAAAAAAGAAAAGAAAAACATCATGCTTGACAAAATCCTACAATAGCAAAACTTTGAGCAATTTGTTTTTAGTCAACAATCTTAAAAAACAAAATTAGTTACAAAGTTCTCTAACCTCGATGTCTTTATTGATCTTCACGTGGCAACTCGAAACGAAACAATGGACAAAAGGGACTGGTCGCAAACCAGTTTACAATACACTCATCGTCAAAGTCATGTCCACATGGTAAAATCACAAGTTTTTCTCCATTCTTAAACTCCTCCAAACAAATTGTGCACTTGTCACCCACGAGAGAGCTAGTCTTGTTGTATATTTTCCTGGTTAGGGACTTCACCACGAGGTTGCTTGCCGGTCTAATTTTGGACCCATCATGCGCTTCAAAGTCATCGAAGGAACGAGGAGGAAGAACACGAATAGTAAACCACAGAGACAAAGCACAATATGTGCTATAGTCACCTGAGGAAGTCAATTCAATGACACGGCCAATGACTTCTTTGGTCAGCAAATGCAATGTGGGTTCGTGAGGGAAACCTGCTTCCATAAAAAGCTCATCCAGTTCTTCTTTGCAACCAAGTCCTTCATCTTCTGTGAAGTCCTCCGCGAGCCACGTAATCGAGAATGTTCGGACCGAATCATCCATGTTATCACTCCACGTGACCATGGTTGCACAAGCTTTGATTGTGCCAGCATCTGAGGCCGTTGGATTGCTGTCGATTTCATGGTTGAAATATAATCGGCCTCCCATGACGAAAAAGCGATCTGGTTTTTAGGGTTTTTGTTTTATTTTGTAGGACTAGGATCTTTATAACTAATACATGGGGTTGGGATATTTATAAAGGCGGAGGATTGTGTCAGTTTCTTCGTAGGACTAGGATCTTTAAATGCCCGAGATTAGGTTTCGTTTATTTGCCTAATTAGGACTCGAAATATCGTAAACATCGTTTATTTGCCTATTTCGCGGGGGAATATCGTATATTAAATTTTAAATATAAGAAATAAAAAATGACGATTTAGAGAGTAAACATCTACTAGTACATTATGTATAATTATTATGATAAAAGTAAGTACACTAAAACTCGAAAAACACGAGTTTAAAACGTTTACCGGAATTCGTAACCATAAAACAATTATTGCGAAAAAAACGCAACCTTTGGAAATAACTATAAAGTGATTATTTTTGAAAAGACACAATCATAAAGCGGATATATCTATAAAAAAAAGACGCAACCCTCCGAAATAACTTTAAAACGGTTAACAGCATTCAGAAATCTTGACAAAAAGGTTATATCAAAAAGACGCAACTATCGAAAATAACTACTTTACATTTTTTATGAAAAGTCACAATCCAAATATATTCTTTTTCGGATCATTATAGAAATCCTAAATTTAAAAACGCACTAGATGTACCACCAATTTCAGGGAAAAAAATAGTTGAAAATTTCATCAAATTTTTATATGTAAAACTTATTATTAAATTTGCATGATCATAAGAATCCCAAATTTACTCACACAAATCAAAAGTTTTAGGAATTTCTGTAATACTAAAAAGATAAAAAAAAATAAAAAAATTGAAAACAATTATACGACATTTTGTATTATTACCATGCTTTAAAATAATTAAAAAAATTGATAGCCATAAAATGAACTAAATGTTAAACGAAAGAAATAAATAGGAGGTTTTTTCGAAGAGACACGACTCAAAAGAAACAACCTGACACGACTCTACAAAATAACCATAAAGCGATTATTTTTGAAGAGACGCGACCTTAAGAATTCCAAAGGGCACAACCTTTCAAAATATTCAAAAGTGATTATTTTCACTTTATGGTTTTCAAAATATATATCAAGGATATTTGTTGGTGAGCTATCATGATACAATAACTATAGTTGTAATCGATATCTATTTTGTAAAAAAATGGAATACATGTCCAAAATAAAATAAGGGGGAATTGCTAAAAATGACCCATAATTTGTTCTCGTTAACAAATGTAGACCCCTTATGTTATGTTTGGCAAAACTAACCCAAAAGGGTTGTGAAAAGACAATTACATCCCTTCTGAACAAACAAAAAAAAAAGGAAACCAAATGACAATATCACCCTCCAGAAATCTACTTTTCAGTATTAGAGACTGCTAGTAGAGTTTCGATAGAAGTCTATCAAGTGGACTAGGAATGAAGTCTATACTGCATTTTTGTAGACTTTTTTGGCCGTCTACTGTATAATTAATTAGAATATTTAAATTATCGAATTAAAAAAAATAGTTTGATTGAAACATTACATTATATTCATGAAGAAACTATAAACAAATGTGATGTATAAAAAAAAATTTCAATAAATTGAAACTAATTAAAATTAGTAAGATAATTTAGATTGTAATAAAAAAATATATTAATATTGAAATGTATAGTAAACAAATACATGGGATACCAAATTAAGCTTCCATATGACCATATGTTTAGATATTGATGAGGTAACATGTTGGTAGATATAGTTGTTTGATATTTACAAGTTTCATGAGTTTATGGTTGTAATGGTATGGGTTTAGGGGTTTGTATTTATGGTTTAGGGTTTAGAGTAAACAATTTTATATAGATTATAGTGTAGAGTTTGATTTTTTAAGTTGAGTTAACTATAATGTGATGTTAAATATTGATTTATGTATGTTTCCGAGTTACGAGTCCGAAATATGTGTAATGATTTGACATTACTAGTTGGAAACATGTTTTTACAATTAAGGTTAAATTTAGAGTTTTATAATTTTTATATTTAAAATGTCAAATTTGCATAAAATTGTTATATTGTGAATATATAAACGTTTTGAATGTTTGATATATGATTTTATTTAGGATTTTGATTTTTTTTTTGAGACTAATCAATTTAGTAGACTTGTTATGAAGTCTATTTTAGTTTTCAGACTGCTTGTGAAGTCTACATAGCGTTTACAGTTTCGTTTGAAATATAGGGTTTCGTTCTGAATTTCAGGTTTCATAGACTTCTAATGAAGTCTGCTAAACCAGAAATTTTAACCTAACCAAATTTTTTTAACACCATATATAAGGAAAATTTATATTGAGATTACCCTAGTTTTCTATAATAAAAACTTCAATCTCTCTCTCTAGAACGGCGCCTCCACTCTTTCTTTTCCAGATCTATTGTAAAACCCGTATTTTTTTTTTAAAAATATTTAATTAAATAGTCCAGATTAATATTCCCATAAATATTAACCCTCAACGACTATTTCCTATCAGTTACTACGCGGAAGTTCTCAATAAAACCATTTATTAAATAACCAACTCACGAATTATAATCTAACAACCTAACAACATCAACTCAATTCAATTCCATATTCTTATTCATTCTAGCAACCTAATCAAAATTCACAATCCCTAATCATCCTCTTCCTCTGCCATGATTCCGCGATCACACAATTCTTGTACCTGCAACACATGGTAATAAGAGTTGCGTAAGTATTTCATAAATACTTAGTGAGTTGCTCATCCCGCCTACCGGCGTAACAAGCAGGCTCAGATGACCAATACAAACACAATATTAACCAGCTCAACACATAACATAACTCAATATCAAGAATCAACACAATTCGGGTAAAACAGACCTTAGTGTCGAGCAACACCACTAAGGCGTCGAGCGACACTATCACGAGTCCGGTGTCGAGCGACACCACAAAGGTGTCGATCGACACATGACAAAACCTGGTGTCGAGCGACACCCTCCTGGTGTCGATCGACACCCCTCACTGTAACGAGGAATCGAGTATTTCTCCTCTCGAGACTCGTTTTCGAGTCACCCGAGTCGCACAATTTGCACAGAAACACAACAATAACAACAGTAGTATCCACATCACCCACAATCAACATCATAACATGAATCACACAAAAATCAACCACAAAACACGTCAAATCATCGTCATAGCCTAGAAACCACGGTCACAACTCACCTTAGCCTAGAACGAATAAAAGGAATGAATTGAACCCAGGAAGACACACGAACAGACACTTCTCAGCCTCGAGAACTCACTGATCACACGAAACCACCACGAAAACGACGAAGAACGATGAACAAACACTAATAATCGAGGAGAAAGGCTTCCCAGATCGATTTCTTTGCAACAATCGATCGAGAACTCACACTTTCGATAATCACTCTCTCACTTTCTCCTCTGCTACCAAAACACGACGGCCCCTCTTTTGCACGCAAACTTAGGGTGTATTTATACGCTTAACCGAGCCCTAAACCGGTGATTAAAACTTAAACCGAACCGAACGCAGAACTTGGTGTTGATCGACACCCTCCCATGGTGTCGATCGACACCCTTACCAAAAACTGAATCTTTGGTTTCGGGATGTTACAATTCTCCCCCCACTAAACTGGATTCGACCTCGAATCCTAAGACACCATACCCCACACTCTGGTCGCACCGGCCCATACCCACAGAGATTCTCACATAATCTCAAAAGACCACAACCAAGCCCACGCTTATATGCACGTTTTCAGACATTTATTACGTTTTAAATCATCCACACACACACACTAAGGAAACACCGTCCCTCCGAGAGAACTACCGTCTCCCAGCACTATAGAGGAAACCACCGTGCCAATATAGGCTCTCAGTACCATAAAGGAAACCACCGTTCCAATATCCGTACAGGAAAACCACCGTCTCCATGAGAGTACCACCGTCTCTCCATATGTATACAGAAACCACCGTCCCCGATACAACTCTGAAAAACCACCGTCTCCAGGTCATGAGTCATCCGTAATAAACTCTAAAATGCCTACCCCCATCAACAATAAGAACCTACAAGAACGCGCAAGGCTCCTAGCCCGAAATATCAAAAAATGCAATGTTTACAAATCCTGCCTAGGTCTGCCCAATTGATCCCACAACAATCAAACAAGAACATCTACAACCAGCTGTAGACCCAGAATTGGATCGATCGATCGTGCAACAATCAAACAAGAACATGCACGACCAAGACACTACACCCGATATCACGGTCGTCGAAACCGAACGCACAAGAAAATCATCGAGGTCCGTATCCCGTTCCATTCTCATACCACGGTCAGATATTGATTACTCATATTTACCGTCATCATCACACTCTCAGGACGTCTCCCTCGAGGTAACGATGTCGATGGCACTCCACTCTCAGGAACGTCTCCCTCAAGCTCTGGCCCTATATAGGAAAAATATTTCCTTAGAGTAACCAACGCATACGTGACAAGCACCTGAAACTAGGAATACTTTCCTTAATAACACACGCAACAAGCAAAAAAAAAAAACTAATCTAACAAAACAACTCTACTTCTACCGAGCACTTGGCAAACACAACCGACTCTACAAAAGGACTACACCTCCACCTCGAAGCACCAAACCAACCCAAGCCAACCCAAGCCAACCTCCTCACACGCCCCAAATATCTATTGCTCTTAACTCAGTCTACACCTGACACCCACAAGACGCATCCCATAGCCCATCAAAACACATAACTGGAATCTCACATCCCAAAACAACACACAGGAGACCTCACCTCTCCTCACAACATATGAGTTATTCGGGAACGCAATCCCTAGAGCAATAAATACTGCGCACTGAACATCAAAAACTGAACTGCCCAACAAGGGTCCAAAACCACTCCTGACGCCTCAGCGCACACAACCTTCGGCCGAAACCCTGCCTGTCCCGTTCGAAGGGACCTGAAACTGAACTAACTGCTTCAAAACAACCCACGCCTCGGATTCCTCGGCTGAGCCCCACAACACTCTATGCACTCCTGAACGCGTGACGATACGCAACTAGACAATCTCCAGATAAACTGAATGCTCCTTGCTCACTCTGCACTGCATCCTCATAACTCATACTAGGTCTAACGGATTGACCGTGCAACAATCAAACAAGAACATGCATGATCAAACGTAAACCCAGAATTGGATTTCTCAACGTGCCATAACCATCCAACCAAAATTTCTTGAAAAAAATCTAAATTGCCATCCGAGATGAACCTTGAAACCTTTGGTTACTCCCATCTGCCTTCTTGCAACCAAACCGGGGCTCCTTTAAACAGTACTGCTCGACTCTGCATCCAGCTTTTGCTCCTGATCCTCTCCAGAACCAACACCATGAACCGGAGGCTCCTCAGGATCCCACGACTACATCGCACAACTCTCATACATACCGCATGTATACTTGTCACACCAAGAAACACGACCACAACTGGAAATGCTCATTGCTTGCATAGCATCACCCGAAACATTCTGAGCAACACTTTTAGTCCAAACAGGTCTGGCGGTCGATTGTACAACAATCAGACAAGAACATGAACCACCGCCCGTCAGTCCCGACTACGCAACATTCTTAATCCAGACCAGGTCTAACGGTCGATTGTACAACAATCAAACAAGAACATATACAATCGCCCATCAGTCCAGCTTCGGATCTTCACAATGCTACATCAGTTACCAGAACTCAATCCCGGGCCTAACCGGACAAGCGACACTTCGGGCACACCGCTCGAGCCTCCTGAACTATCAAACACAAACCATAATCTTTGCTACTCTAGCCAACACTACACGAGATTCCCACTCGTTCCGCAATCGTCCAACATGGACCAAAATCCCGGCCTAACACGGCCGATACCACACAAGATCCTCCCCTGGCCTCAGAGGTTCCCTCTAATCCACACACAAAACATACTGCTCGCACTCTCGGGACGCATCCCTTGAGCAAACGGTATCTGGAGATCTCACATCCCCGCAAGAGATCTCACATCCCTTGCTACTTATTCCAGGAACACGCTTCCCAATAAGTATACAGGAGAACACATATCTCCTCTGATTAGAGCTGCCTCCTGTGGTATAATTCCGGTATTCCTAGCCTGGAATAACCTCACCGAACCGACCAACCATGGTCCACACGTAGAAACACATCTAGGAAACACAGTCTCATGCTCATATGAAAATAATAAGAAACACCATCTTATAAATTTTCAAAAATGTAAATCGTTTCAACACCAACGATAATACAATAATTCAGAAACAAAAACACCAAATCTCAAAACTCAGAAAACTGGAAACAAACTGAAAAGAAAACAAACACCAGCGAAAACCTCGACCTGTTCCTCGACTACTCATGCCCACGCTGCGCTCCTCCAAACTAACCTGGCGGCTGTTCCGACGCTATTTGAGCTAGCGGCTGTGCCGCCATAGGGTGAACCACTGCAAGCGCCAACGGCTGCAGCTTGGGACACATCGCCTTAATATGCCCCGGCTCCAAGGAAAACTTGGGACAGTTCGCCACGCGATGCTCAGAACTCCCGCATCCGAAACACTCATGACTGCCGTGACTCCTTGAACTCGATCTAGACGCATCATCCCATCTTCTCTTCTGACCCTGCGCGGCTTTACCGCCTTGGCCAGCACCAGAGCCAGATCCAGAACCATGACCACCCTGCTGCTGCTTCCTTTTCGGCTGAACGGTAAGAACAACTGTCACTGCAACTGCTACAGCTGATTGACCTCTCAGATCTTCCTCAATGGCTGCAGCCATCTCTACCTGCCTCGCCCGAGAGGCGTACTCCGCTACTCGACAGCGAATCCTCAAATCTGCACGGAGTCCCCTCAAGAATCTCCGAACTTGCGTCCGCTCGTCCTCCATGCCTCGATCCGCATAAACAAGCAACCTACTAAACTCTGCATCATACTCTCGCACAGTACGATCACCTTAAACCAGTTCCACAAACCTCGTCCCGAGACGGTCTAAAGCCTCCTGAGGAAAGTACTTGGGGTTAAACTCAGCCACAAACTCTCCCCAGGTCCATACTGCACCAGGCCTCCTGGCCTCAATCGCTCTCTGCGAAAGATGTGTATCCCCACTCAGATAATGAACCGCCAACTCAACCCGATAATCCTCCGGACATCGAACCAAACGGAAGTTGCGCTCCATGCGCATACGCCACTCATCTGCCTCCTCAGGCCCAACATTGCCCGCGAAGAAAGCAGTACTCAAATGCCGCATCTGACCCATCATCTCAAGATAAGTCGAACGCACCTCAGCCATCGCAGCCCTCGGCTGCACCTCTGCCACTGGAGGCACCACTGGAGCCTGAACCAGAATCGCCGCCGGAAAACGCCCCAGCAGCTCTGTCAGAACACCCTCCATGCGATTCATACGGTCTTGAGCTGGAATAGCACCAACACCCAGGCCCGCTCCTCTACCAGCCATCCCGGCGCCTCTCCCGGCACCAACAACACTCACGCTAGCACTAACACTGGTCTCGCTCACAGAACCCGTATGATACGTAGGAGTCCCTGACACTTGCGTAGCACTCGCAGCCACGCCACTAGACGACTCAATCAAAGGACCACGACCACGACCACGGCCACCAGCTCTGCCACCTCAGCCTCTCGGAACTCTAGCCATCACACACTGCACTTAACACAAGTACACACTAAGACACTTGAACTCACAATCAAAAACACAAACAACAACTTACCGCGGAATCTCTTTAAAGGCTGAAGAAGATGATTCTAAGACTAAAATTGACTAAGCACACATAATCAACTAAACACATAGTCTCAGTTCATCCAAACACTACTAGCCCTAGAACCGTAAGGGCTCTGATACCAAAATGTAACACCCATATATATATATTTTTTAAACATTTAATTAAATAGTCCAGATTAATATTCCCATAAATATTAACCCTCAACGACTATTTCCTATCAGTTACTACGCGGAAGTTCTCAATAAAACCATTTATTAAATAACCAACTCACGAATTATAATCTAACAACCTAACAACATCAACTCAATTCAATTCCATATTCCAATTCATTCTAGCAACCAAATCACAATTCACAATCCCTAATCATCCTCTTCCTCTGCCATGATTCCGCGATCACACAATTCTGGTACCTGCAACACATGGTAATAAGAGTTGCGTAAGTATTTCATAAATACTTAGTGAGTTGCTCATCTCGCCTACCGGCGTAACAAGCAGGCTCAGATGACCAATACAAACACAATATTAACCAACTCAACACATAACATAACTCAACATCAAGAATCAACACAATTCGGGTAAAACAGACCTTAGTGTCGAGCGACACCACTAAGGCGTCGAGCGACACTATCACGAGTCCGGTGTCGAGCGACACCACAAAGTTGTTGATCGACACATGACAAAACCTGGTGTCGAGCGACACTCTCCTGGTGTCGATCGACACCCCTCACTGTAACGAGGAATCGAGTCTTTCTCCTCTCGAGACTCGATTCCGGGTCATCCGATTCGCACAATCTGCACAGAAACACAACAATAACAAATGCAGTATCCACAGCACCCACAATCAACATCATAATATGAATCACACACAAATCAACCACAAAACACGTCAAATCATCGTCATAGCCTAGAAACTACGGTCACAACTCACCTTAGCCTAGAACGAATAAAAGGAATGAATTAAACCTAGGAAGACACACGAACAGACACTTCTCAGCCTCGAGAACTCACTGATCACACGAAACCACCACGAAAACGACAGAGAACGATGAACAAACACTAATAATCGAGGAGAAAGGCTTCCCGGATCGATTTCTTTGCAACAATCGATCGAGAACTCACACTTTTGATAATCACTCTCTCACTTTCTCCTCTGCTACCAAAACACGACGGCCCCTCTTTTGCACGCAACCCTAGGGCGTATTTATACGCTTAACCGAGCCCAAAACCGGCGATTAAAACTTAAACCGAACCGAACGCAGAACTTGGTGTCGATCGACACCCTCCCATGGTGTCGATCGACACCCTTACCAAAAACTGAATCTTTGGTTTCGGGATGTTACATCTATAATCAACATCACGAGGTTAAACCCTCACACACGAACATTAAATACAGAATGGTTTATGTTGCAATATCAAAAAAGAGTGAATCAAGGTTTTTAATACATGAGTTTATTTTAATAATATCATCCTCATAACTTCAAATAAAAGTCAAAGGATTCTTATTCAATGAAAAAGCTAAATTAGTGGCAATAAGACTATTATTTGATATAGCTAATTTTCTTCTTTTGTTTAAATGTAAATATTTTCTTTTAATGTAATTTATTGTAAAGATTACCATGTAAGAGCTATAAAAAGCTCAATTGTTCCATTGTAAAAATATGTAGAAATTTTTGGAAAAAATAGAATTTTCTCTAAAGCTTAGGCTTTGTATTGTTATCTAAGTTAGGTGAGATTCCTTTACTTAGTAAACATTTTAATCTATGTCTCTTGTGTACGATTTCTTGAGAATAGATTTGTGAACTCATCACAAGGGCTTTCACACCCTTGGGTGGCGTTCTTCGATCCATCAAAACTTGTCAACTTTGATATCTTGTGATCAATAAGATTTGGTGTGATTCCGAGTCTTATATCATTTGGTATCATAAAGATTACCATGTAAGAGCTATAAAAAGCTCAATTGTTCCATTGTAAAAATATATAGTAATTTTTGGAAAAAGAGAGTTTTCTCTAAAGATTAGGCTTTGTTTTATTTATCTAAGTTAGGTGAGATTCTTATACTTAGTAAACATTTGAATCTATGTCTCTTGTGTGCGATTCATTGAGAATAGATTTGTGAACTCATCACAAGGGCTTTCACACCCTTGAGTGGCGTTCTTCGATCCATCAAAGCTTGTCAACTTTGACATCTTGTGATCAATAAGATTTGGTGTGATTCCGAATATTATATCATTTGTTATCAGAGCTAAAAGCTCCTATCATCTATCTTTTTATTTTCTTTTCTGTTTTGTTTTCTTTCTCATTCCATTTTTAAAAGGAAAAACCAAACAAAAGAAGCTGTCTGTTTTTGTTCTTTGTTCTTTGATTTTATATATAAAAAAACATAAAAATAGTTTTTCTTTACTTTTGTTAAAGTTTTGTTTTATCTCATTAAAGAAAAGAAAAAAAAAATCTTGTTTATTTCGAAGTTATTGTTTAAAAATTGCTTCCATTTATTTCGAATTTTCTTGATTTAAAAAAAAAGAAAGATTTATAATTATTTTCCTACATAAATTTCGTCCACAATAACCTTAAAAAAATATATATAGATTTCCATTTAACTGTATTTATTTCAATAGTTTCTTTTAAAGAAAAGCAAAAATAATAAAAAAAGATTTTAGTTTTGAGGACAATACCTTTTGAAGAAGGAGAGAATGATGCAATATCAAAAAAAGAGTGAATCAAGGTCTTTAATACATGAGTTTATTTTAATAATATCATCCTCATAACTTCAAATAAAGTCAAAGGATTCTTATTCAATGGAAAAGTTAAATTGGTGGCAAGAAGACTATTATTTGATTTAGCTAATTTTCTTCTTTTGTTTAAATGTAAAAATTTTCTTTTAATGTAAGTTATTGTAAAGATTACCATGTAAGAGCTATAAAAAGCTCAATTGTTCCATTGTAAAAATATATAGAAATTTTTCGAAAAAAGAGTTTTCTATAAAGCTTAGGCTTTCTTTTGTTTATCTAAGTTAGGTGAGATTCTTTTTTTTTTTTGGTCAAAAGCTAGTATCTTATTGCAAATCACGTCGAAACCGTCGACAAGGTACAAGCCTCAAGAGCTTGTTTCGAAAGCGAGTCAGCCAACATATTGACTTCTCGGGGAACAAAAGAAAAAGCAAGCTTACGAAAATCCGAAGCAAGCATATTAATTTCGAACAAAAGATTATGGATTTCTGAATGGGACTCGTTTCTCCGAAGTAGATTAATCAAAACCTGCGAGTCGGAGAAGATGTGAAGCTCAACATAACCTTTTGCTTTGGCGTCCTGGAGGGCTTTAATCACAGCCCATGTTTCTGCTTCTAACGTCGAGTGAACCTTGCGTAAACAACAATAGTGCTCTGTTTTCGGGTCTCCTTCATGTCCCTGGAACCACCAGCCTGCTCCTCCACTTGATAGCTCTTTGGACCAAGCCGCATCTGTATGGCAGAGAGTACCATCCGTCTGTGACCAGGTATCCATCAATGGTGGTTCGGGAAGTCGTTGCTTGGGGAGGAAGTCTTGAGCGTGTTGCCATACCTTAGCTTCTAGTAGAGCCTTTGCTACTATTTCCTGAGGGCTATAAGTAAGATTCTCAAAAATGAGCTTGTTCCTGGCTGTCCAAATCATCCAACTAATCCAAGATGGGAGTGATGCTATTGTTATGCCCACTGGCGGCAGGGTTTTCAATTTCCGGTGAGCCGTAAGCATCTCTAAAATGGTGGAGAATTGTGTCCCCAACTCTGGAGATGTTGGGGTCTGAGCCCATATTGCTTTTGCCCAGGGACAATGGATGAGGACGTGCTCAATAGACTCCTCTGCTCCGCATCGAATGCAAAGAACATTACTCATTCCCCTCCTCTGAAGTTGTTGTCCAATCGGTAGAGCTCCCATCGCAGCCTTCCATAGGAAATTCTTTATTTTTGGTTGCGTTTTAATTCTCCACAAGTTCCTTTGCCAATCAAATTGCTCGAACTGAGCCGTAGTTGCTTCTCTAGCCTTGAAACCGTAGCCGTTTTTTGTTGTATATTGACCATTCCTAGATGGGAGCCAAACTAGGAGATCATTGTGCTTTGTAAAGCCCCGTGTCAATCTTTGAATGTGTTCCTCATAACCTGGAAGCCATTCTCTTATACGGTCCCAATTCCACGAGTTATCAGTGGGCCTAATTAGGTCAGAAACTCTTAGATTGATCAAGTGACGAGGGGGAGGTCCGTAAGGTGTTAGGGGTTCAGATGTTGATAGCCATGGATCTTCCCACACTTTTATTGATTCTCCATCCCCCACAAGCCATCCTAATCCCTTGTTTAGGACTCTTCTTCCCGCAATGATTCTGCGCCATCCATGAGAGGCATTGGACGGGGGGGAGCAGTTCAGGAAAGAGGAGCTATGACAATATTTTCCTAGGAGAACTCGAGAGAGGAGCGACTCCAGTCGAGAGAGAACTCGCCAGCTGAGTTTTGCTAATAAAGCATCATTGAAATCTTCAATATCTTGAAACCCCAATCCTCCTGCATTTTTCGGTAATGTCATCTTGTCCCATGCTACCCAAGACATTTTCTTTTTATCGGGGTTATCATCCCACCAAAATCTTGTAAGAATGCTCTGGATTCGTTTGCATAGGGAGGAGGGTAACTTAAACCATGACATAGCATACGATGGCATCGAAGCCAAGACCGATTTTAAAAGGACATGTTTGCCCGCCGGAGACAAAAACTGAGATGACCAGCTATGGCTCCTTTGCCTGATTCGATCAACGAGGGAGGTAAAAATATCACGTTTCCTACGACCAAAATTCTCGGGAAGTCCCAAGTATTTGCCGGTGCCACCTTCCTTAGGAATATGTAACAAGCGTTTTACTTTTTCCTTTCTTGATCTTGTTGTTTTGGAGGCAAATGTGATTGTGGATTTCTCAAAGTTGATACACTGACATGAGGCCTGTCCATATCATCGTAGTATGTTGCCAAGAGTGATACAACTTCTTTCATCGGATCGGCAAAAAAACATCGTATCATATGCGAATAATAGATGGTTAACATACGGACTTTGCCGAGAGACTCTTACTCCTGGGAGAACCCCATTTTCTTGCGCTATACGACAGAGTCCCGAGAGTACTTCCGTAAAAAGTATAAACAAGTACGGTGATAATGGGTCTCCCTGTCTTAGACTTCTAGTCGGAGTGACATGACCAAGCAGACCTCCATTAATCAAGAATGAATAAGAAACTGTTGATACGCATTCCATGATCCAATTTATCCATATGTCATGGAAACCAAATCTTACGCAAACCTCCTTCAAAAAATTCCATTCTATACGGTCATATGCTTTGCTCATATCCGTCTTAACCGCCATTGCTCCTCTTTTCCTCGCCGCAGAGATTTTCAAGTAGTGGAGAATTTCATGGGTAATTAAGACATTATCCAAAATGGCTTTGTTTGGAACAAACACCGACTGGTTTTCCGAGATGAGCTTTGGGAGGATTGGTTGTAACCGATGCGTGAGTATTTTTGCTACAATCTTGTAGTAGGTGTTGCATAAAGCAATAGGTCTATAATCCGCTACCTTACGAGGATCTATGACTTTCGGGATGAGTCGAATATGGGTTTCATTCATCTTTGGAGGGAATGTACCCGAGATAAAAAATTGTTTGATCTCCTTGATTACGTCCGGTCCTATGATTGTCCAAAAAGAGTGAAAGAAACCGCCAGAGAAGCCATCCGGACCCGGGGCTTTGTCCGCATGGATGGAGAACGTTGCCATTTTAATCTCTTCATCCGACGGTATTTGGATCAATTTATTGTTCATCTCCGTCGTGACTAATGGGAGAACTGCCTCTTGTACCACTTCCAGATTGGAGTCTCCATTAGAGGAGAAAATATTACGAAAATAATCGGAAATAACCTTAGCAATATGATGCTCCTTGTAAACCGGATCCCCATCCTCGTTCTCGATCACGGTAAATCTATTACATGTTCTTCTATTACGTGTAATAGCATGAAAGTATTTGGTGTTTAGGTCTCCGCTATTGAGCCATGCAACTCGACTTCTCTGCTTCCAAAATGCCTCCTCTTCTTTATATGCTTTCTCTAGTGTTGCTATATGAAGAGCTATGAGAGATGGGTCGGGAATAGGGTTTGATAAAGCTGCCTCCAATTCTATTTGTGTATCATTAATCAGCTCTGCACTGTTACGATGTTGTTCTCGAGTCCACTTTGTCAGCTCAGAGCGACAATGCCTTATCTTCGTCTCAACAGTGGCCGTATCGGACCGGCTCCAGACATCAGCAACCAGCTAAAAAATTTCGTCCTTATCACGTAATCTGTTATCGAATCGAAACATTCCTCTCTTCTTGGCTCGTGAGGTATCTATAAAGGTAAGGAGAGGACGATGATCCGAACCCTCAAAGCGAATGTACTTATAATATCCCAAAGGAAAGCTTTCGATCCATGCGTTATTTGATAACGAGCAATCTAGTCGAGCATGAACCAAGTGATCGCAACGCATTCCGCGCCAAGAATACATATTTCCCGTATGTTTCACATCCCAAAGGCCATTAGTGGTAATAAAGCTACGGAAATCGATGAAAGAGCCTTCGGGACGTGCAGGTCCGCCATGTTTCTCTCGATTATCAAGCATCTCGTTAAAGTCCCCGGTCAAGAGCCAAGGTTGGTCTCGAGCGGTTGCTATAGCCGAAATGGTGTTCCACACTTCTCGTCGTCTCTGTTTGTTTGGATGGCCGTAGACAAAGGTAATAAAAAAACTTTGGTGTTGGTATTTTACCGAAGCATCTATATAGTTAGGGGATGAAGATAGTATTTCTAAATCAACATCTTGTCGCAAATACAATGCTAATCCTCCGCTAAGTCCCACCGGGGGAACAGTAAAATGATGTCCATAGCCCATCCAATTAAAAACAGAGAGAACAAATTCGTCTTGATTTTTCATCTCCATTAGAAACATTATCTCCGGGAAGAGTTCCAGCCTCAATTCCCTTAGACGTCGAACTGTCAAGGAGTTTCCAAGACCCTGACAGTTCCAACTGGTTGTAATCATTGAGTATTGGATGATTTCTGGAAAACCATCGAACCCTTACAAGATTTTGGCAACAGTGCCTTAGATGCTGCCTTACACAATGATACGAGCTTTGGAGGTCGAAGAGTGGAAGCAAGGCAGATGAACGGTCGGCTGGACTAAGGTCACTCTCCGGGCCGGTTCGAGATAAGGTGGATCGAAGGGGGGATCGATAAGAACCACGGTAGGTGCGAAAGCCTACTGATACTTCTTGGGGTTCTCAAGACTTTGGTTCCGAACACAAAGGTTGAGAGAAAGTTTCAAGGTTGCTCATGGCAAGCTTTAAACAAAAAGGTTTTCTTTATTAATCAAAAGGTGAAAATATCGAACTACATTTCAAGGCATTATATAGCCAGGTTCGGGAAGCTAAAAATGGAAAGAAAAACACAATAAAACCTGCAAAATAAACAAGGAAAAACACAGCAATGATTGGTCAACATGACCGTTGGGCACTTATGACAAAATGAGGTGAAATTTAGGAAAGTTGGATCTTTATTCTTTAAACTTGGAAATCTTCAATATGACCATTGTCTCAGCTGGTCAGAGGCTTCTTAGGCTCCTCCTGGGTCAAAATAACAAGTGGTTAAGTGGACATCTGGTTTGGTGACGAGTAAGGCCCATTTGGCATCATCGGTCAGAATCGGGTCCACTTGACCAGTCTTCACTCTTTTACCAATAACTCGATTTCCACAACCATTCTCTGGGAGATCTTTAGTGTTCTGGAAACTAGACTCATAGGGATTCAATTTGGTAGGTCGATCATCATCTGGAACGCTCCGAGTCGTCGTGGAGACTTGTTGGAACGCGGCTGTCAATTCTGAGGTTTCCGAGGGGGTGAGCCGAATGGCTTCAAACTGATCAAGGGGGATCAGTCCTTCATGTTCCAGCTGCTCCAGGAAGATGTTGAACTTATTTTCCAGTGCTCTGCTCCTGCTCCGAGTCATTGGTCCACTTGGCACGAATGGGGCTTGGATGGTGGGGCTAGGTGGCTCGATGTCCTCATCACTCCCTCCCTCTTCTTGAGGTTTTGACCTCAAAACTTTAGTTCCTGCATCAAAATAAGCTAAGTCAGTAACATTGAAAGAATTAGAGACTTGGTACTCACCTGGTAAGTCTAGCTTGTAAGCGTTGTCATTGATCTTAGATATGATCTTGAAAGGCCCGTCTCCTCGGGGTGAAAGCTTTGAGATCCTTTGGTTGGGAAATCTCTCCGGCCTCATGTGTAGCCAGACCCAATCTCCAACTTCAAAAGTGACCTCCTTCCGGCCCTTGTTGGCTGCTCTCACACGCTGCTCATTAGTCTTTTCTAGCCGTTCTTTTGCTTTCAGGTGGAGCTTCTTGATTTGGTCCGCTCTGTTGGCTCCGTCTAGGTTTAAGAACTCTTTTTGTGGCAAAAGCGCGAGGTCCAAAGGAGTGTTCGGGTTATACCCATAGACCACCTGAAAAGGAAACATTAGTGTTGCACTATGGACCGCTCTATTGTATGCAAATTCAACAAAGGGTAAGGCGTCAAGCCAAGTGCTGAGATTCTTCCCTATTGTGGCCCTTAGAAGCTTTCCAAGGGTGCGGTTAACAACTTCGGTTTGGCCGTCGGTTTGGGGATGGCAGGTTGTGGAGAATAACAGCTTGGTGCCTAACTTCTTCCACAAGGTTCGCCAAAAGTGGCTTAGGAACTTGGTGTCCCTATCTGAGACGATGGTCCTCGGGATTCCATGCAATTTAACAATCTCTTTGAAGAAGAGATCGGCAGTTTGGGTTGCATCATTGGTCTTGGCACAAGGGATGAAGTGTGCCATCTTTGAGAATCGGTCTACCACCACAAATATCGAGTCCTTGTGTCTGATCTTGGGTAAACCTAGCACAAAATCCATCGAAATATCAATCCAAGGTGAAGTAGGAACCGGTAAAGGCATATACAAACCGTGGGATTGAACCCTAGACTTGGCTTTCTTGCAAGTGATACACCTTGCAATGAAAGTTTCTACGGATTTCTTGAGGTGCGGCCAAAAGAAATGCTCTTTAAGCATGGCCAAGGTCTTCTCTACTCCGAAGTGTCCCATTAGGCCTCCTCCATGAGCTTCTCTGACTATGAGATCCCTTATGGAACTTTGTGGAATGCATAGCCTCTTATCCTTGAATAGATAGCCGTTGTGAGTATAAAATGAGGCGTAGGCTCCTTTTCCTTGGTTCTTGTAACATTCTGCAAAATCAGGATCACTTTCATATAATGGAATGATAAGCTCAAAACCAAGAACCTTAGCATCCATTGTGGAGATGAGAGCATGTCTTCTTGACAAAGCATCGGCCACGATGTTATCTTTCCCTTTCTTGTACTTGATGACATAGGGAAAGGTCTCGATGAATTCTAGCCACTTTGCATGCCTCCTCTTGAGATTTGTCTGTCCCCTAAGATGTTTCAAGGTTTCATGATCCGTATGGATCACACACTCTTTGGCCAGAAGGTAGTGTTGCCAAGTCTCCATCGCCCTTACTAAGGCATAAAGCTCTTTGTCATAGGTAGGGTAGTTGAGGGTAGCACCACTTAACTTTTCACTAAAGAAAGCTATGGGTCGGCCTCCTTGAGTAAGCACAACTCCAATACCTACTTCTGATGCATCACACTCAATTTCAAAAGTGTTAGAAAAATTAGGTAAAGCTAAAACAGGGGCATGGGTTAACCGATCCTTCAAGGTATTGAAAGCTTGTTCTTGAGCGTCTCCCCACTTGAATCCCACTTCCTTTTTGATTACGGCAGTGAGTGGTGCGGCCAAGGTGCTAAAATCTTTCACGAATCTCCTATAAAAACTAGCTAGGCCGTGGAAGCTCCTAACTTGGCTACTGTTGGTTGGGACCGGCCACTCTTGAATCGCCTTGACCTTTTCTTGGTCAACTCACAATCCCTGTGAACTCACTATAAAACCTAAAAACACAAGTTCATTAGTGCAAAAGGTGCACTTCTTAAGGTTGGCATAAAGACCTTCCTTTTGAAGTGTGTCAAAAACTTTTTCTAAATGACAAATGTGTTCATCAAAGGTAGTACTATAAATGAGTATATCATCGAAGTAAACTACTACAAATTTACTGATGAAAGGTCTTAGAACCTGGTTCATGAGCCTCATCAAGGTGCTTGGGGCATTGGTGAGGCCGAATGGCATCACTAGCCACTCATAGAGGCCTTGCTTGGTCTTGAAGGCTGTTTTCCATTCGTCACCTTCCTTCATTCTCACTTGGTGGTAACCACTCCTGAGATCGATCTTAGAGAAGAGGTTAGAACCAGAAAGCTCGTCTAACATGTCATCTAACCTTGGTATGGGTGTCGGTTGATGGTGATATTGTTGATGGCCCGACAATCTACACACATCCTCCAAGTCCCATCTTTCTTGGGCACCAAGAGGACTGGTACGGCACATGGGCTAAGACTCTCTCGGACATAGCCTTTCTCCATTAGGTCCCTTACTTGCCGCTCTAGCTCTTTGGCCTCTTCGGGGTTGACTCGGTAAGCGGCTCGGTTAGGCAAAGGTGCACCAGGAACCAAATCGATTTGGTGTTCGATCCCTCTTAGTGAAGGTAAACCAGGGGGTATGTCATCGGGAAATGTCTCCTTAAACCGATTTAGTAGGTCCTTGACCTCTTGGGGAAGCTCTTGCTCCAATGCGCTTATACCTGCACTTAACACTTCCTTAAAGATCTTGAGTAGCACCGGTTCTTTGATAGCCAAGGCTCTAGAGACAAAACTAGATTTGATTAAAAGATTAGTTTTATCATTCTTTTCCTTAAGCATTTTAATTTGGATTTCATGAACTTGGTTCGGAGTAAGAGGGGTAAGGGTGTACTTCCTTTTGTCATGGACAAAGGTGTACTTGTTGGTTCGGCCATAGTGAATGGTATCTTTGTCAAACTGCCATGGTCTACCTAGTAGTAGATGACAAGCTTGCATCGGAACCACATCACATAGCACTTGATCCATATACTTTCCCACTTTGAATGGTACTTGTACTTGATCCGTAATGTTTACCTCGACCTTATTATTTAACCATCTTAACTTATAGGGATGTGGATGTTTAGTTCTATCAAGGTTAAGTTTACAAACCATGTGTTCACTAGCAACATTGGTACATGACCCACCATCTATGATTAAGTTACATACCTTGTCATTAATGATGCATCGGGTGTGGAAGATGTTCTCCCTTTGGCCAGCTCGTCGGGATGGACGGTGAGGTTCAAGACTCGCCTTATGACAAGGGACTCTCCATATTCGGGCTCACACTCCACTTCCTCATCAGTAGCATCCTCCATGGTCACTTCGGCATCATCGTGTGACTCATACCCTCCTCCATCCATGAGGACCATTACCCTTGGGTTTGGGCACTCTCTGGCCATGTGTCCTATGCCCTTGCACCTGAAACATGTTAAGTCACGAGTCCTAGATGTGTTGGGGCCAGTGGACTTACCTTGGTTTGGCTTGGTCGGTTTGGCCTTGAACCGGTTGTCAATGGTCGTAGCCTTCCCCTTGTCTTGCGGCTTAGCTTGAGAGCTGGTTTGGGCCGGTTGTTTGGACCGGTTCTGGTCCCAACTTTGGGTGTTCCTAGTTCGGCCCATGCTGGTGATCTTCTTGTTGATATGTTGTTCGGTTTGTATGGCATTGTGACGAAGATCTTCTAGGTTGTGGTAAGGGATTCTCTCTACCTTACGGCTAATTCTATCTTGAAGGCCATCTAGGAATTGGGCCATTAGGGTCTCGGCATCATCATCTAATTCTAGCCGATTTCTAAGGTGTTCGAATTCCTCATGGTATTCCTCTACACTTTTAGACCCTTGAGCTAGTCTCCTAAACTTCCTTAGCAAGTCTCGGTGATAGTAGGTAGGGACATATCTCTTTTTCATTAATTGCTTTAGTTCTACCCAAGTGGTGACTTGAGGAGTCCTACTTCTTCTCCTATCACTAACCTCACGATCCCACCAAGATAAGGCATGATCGGTGAGTTGAGCTATGGCTAGGGCTAGTTTCCTTTGCTCATTGTACTTGTAGTACGCAAAAATGTGCTCCATCCTTTGTTCCCACTCTATGTAAGCCTCGGGGTCTACTCTACCCGCAAAGGTAGGGGCCTCAAGCTTCATATCATTGGCTCGGAACCTAGGGTTTTCATCGTCCTCTTCTAGGTCGGCTTGGTTTCTAGGGTCCCTTCTACGCCCTCGGTTGTTAGGTGGGGGTTCTTCATCACTATCTTCGGTTTCTAAACCCTCTTCATCCTCTCGGCCTCTAGGTTGCCTAGGGTTAGGGTTTGGCCGTTGTTGTTCGCGTTGGTCCAGCCTTGTCTCCATGTGTTGGATTTGCTCTTGTAATCATTGCAAGAGTTGCATCATGGCCGCATTCGTATTTTCTGGATTATCACCCATTGTACCTGAAATAGAGAAGAGTCAAGGTATCAACTTCTTTTTAAGACATGTAATCGGAGATAATGGCGATAGGAATTAAAACGGGCAAGTATGATTGAGTAATAACTTGATCACTAATCAAGAGATAACAAATTATGACCGAATCAAATAAATCAAGCACGATCAACGTAAACAAATATGGAAATAAACTTATGACCGAATAAAAAAAAGAACAAACTAGAAATGGAAAATCTTTTTATGGGTTTTCTTTTGGAAAATGAAATAAATAGCAAATGATTCTACGAAATCTAAACAATAAATTCTTTTTTTTTTTTTTCAAATATGATGATAAGCTGTCAAATATAGACGAGAATACTAATATATATATATATATATATATTTTTTTTTTTTTAAAGAAACAAATGGTGCGATATAAACGAAATTGCTTAAGCTATAAAAGAAATTTGGAAACCAAACACCTTGTTTGATCCAGGACTTTTACAGCTCTGATACCAAAAATGATACGAGCTTTTTAGGTCGAAGAGTGGAAGCAAGGCAGATGAACGGTCGGCTGGACTAAGGTCACTCTCCGGGCCGGTTCGAGATAAGGTGGATCGAAGGGGGGATCGATAAGAACCACGGTAGGTGCGAAAGCCTACTGATACTTCTTGGGGTTCTCAAGACTTTGGTTCCGAACACAAAGGTTGAGAGAAAGTTTCAAGGTTGCTCACGGCAAGCTTTAAACAAAAAGGTTTTCTTTATTAATCAAAAGGTGAAAATATCGAACTACATTTCAAGGCATTATATAGCCAGGTTCGGGAAGCTAAAAATGGAAAGAAAAACACAATAAAACCTGCAAAATAAACAAGGAAAAACACAGCAATGATTGGTCAACATGACCGTTGGGCACTTATGACAAAATGAGGTGAAATTTAGGAAAGTTGGATCTTTATTCTTTAAACTTGGAAATCTTCAATATGACCGTTTTCTCAGCTTGTCAGAGGCTTCTTAGGCTCCTCCTGGGTCAAAATAACAAGTGGTTAAGTGGACATCTGGTTTGGTGACGAGTAAGGCCCATTTGGCATCATCGGTCAGAATCTGGTCCACTTGACAAGTCTTCACTCTTTTACCGATAACTCGATTTTCACAACCGTTCTCTAAGAGATATTTAGTGTCCTGGAAACTAGACTCATAGGGCTTCAATTTGGTAGGTCGATCATCATCTGGAACGCTCCGAGTCGTCGTGGAGACTTGTTGGAACGCGGCTGTCAATTCTGAGCTTTCCGAGGGAGTGAGCCGAATGGCTTCAAACTGATCAAGGGGGATCAGTCCTTCGTGTTCCAGCTGCTCCAGGAAGATGTTGAACTTGCTTTCCAGTGCTCTGCTCCTGCTCCGAGTCATTGGTTCACTTGGCACGAATGGGGCTTGGATGGTGGGGCTAGGTGGCTCGATGTCCTCATCACACAAAGGTAGAGTTTTTGTTACATCCTCGTTTAGAGGTAAAGATTGAGTAGAGAGGAGCTCTCGGTTATTGTTAACATTGAGTTTCTTCCGTGTTGAGCTCACTTGTCTAGTTGCATTTCGTTTACTTGATTTCGCTCCCTGAAGTGGGCTTTGACCTCCCCTCTTCCTTCTCACCTTCAATGGCAGAGCCTGCTTCTTGGCTTTTTCCTTCGAGCTTTTTACCTCCATGCGATTTTCAGCCTGTCTTTCTCCTAGTCGATCAGTGATGGGTAAGCTCAATCTAGCATGGACTCGTCTATGAGGAAACCTGCTTTTCTTCCTCTCTGTTTTTTTCCATTGCTCTGCTTTGTGCTTTTCCTTTGGATATAAGAGGCCTTTCCTGTCTTGGCTGATACGTTACTCTCTCAAACACAGGTCTTGTCGAGATAGAGTAAGTATTGGCTGAGTCTTCATGTTCCTCTCCAATTTGCTGGATACGTTCCAAAGCCGGTCTTCTGGTTAGAGACTTTGACAAACCCGACTCTTCATGTGACAGGAAGTCACCAGTTCGGCCTTTCTCTCTGATCTCACAGCGTGGATGGAAGTTTTTCCTCAAAGCGTGGTAATTGATTGCTAAGCTGCCTGGAGTCTCTTGTGAAGTTTTTCCTCAAGGCAAAACTAACCCAAAAGGGTTGTGAAAAGACAATTACATCCCTTCTGAACAAAAAAAAAAAAGGGAAAGCAAATGACAATATCACCCTCCAGAAATCTACTTTTCAGTATGAGAGACTGCTAGTAGAGTTTCGATAGAAGTCTATCAAGTGGACTACGAATGAAGTCTATACTGCATTTTTGTAGACTTTTTTGGCCGTCTACTGTATAATTAATTAGAATATTTAAATTATCGAATTAATCAAATATAGTTTGATTGAAACATTACATTATATTCATGAAGAAACTATAAACAAATGTGATGTATGAAAAAAAAATTTCAATAAATTGAAACTAATTAAACTTAGTAAGATAATTTAGATTGTAATAAAAAAATATATTAATATTGAAATGTATAGTAAACAAATACATGGGATACCAAATTAAGCTTCCATATGACCATATGTTTAGATATTGATGAGGTAACATGTTGGTAGTTATAGTTGTTTGATATTTACAAGTTTCATGAGTTTATGGTTGTAATGGTATGGGTTTAGGGGTTTGTATTTATGGTTTAGGGTTTAGAGTAAACAACTTTATATAGATTATAGTGTAGAGTTTGATTTTTTAAGTTGAGTTAACTATAATGTGATGTTAAATATTGATTTATGTATGTTTCCGAGTTACGAGTCCGAAATATGTTTAATGATTTGACATTACTAGTTGGAAACATGTTTTTACAATTAAGGTTAAATTTAGAGTTTTATAATTTTTATATTTAAAATGTCAAATTTGCATAAAATTGTTATATTGTGAATATATAAAACGTTTTGAATGTTTGATATATGATCTTATTTAGGATTTTGATTTTTTTTTTTTGAGACTAATCAATTTAGTAGACTTGTGATGAAGTCTATTTTAGTTTTCAGACTGCTTGTGAAGTCTACATAGCGTTTACAATTTCGTTTGAAATATAGGGTTTCGTTCTGAATTTCAGGTTTCATAGACTTCTAATGAAATCTGCTAAACCAGAAATTTTAACCTAACCAAATTTTTTTAACACCATATATAAGGAAAATTTACATTGAGATTACCCTAGTTTTCTATAATAAAAACCTCAATCTCTCTCTCTAGAACGGCGCCTCCACTCTTTCTTTTCCAGATCTATAATCAACATCACGAGGTCAAACCCTCATAAAGATTACCATGTAAGAGCTATAAAAAGCTCAACTATTCCATTGTAAAAATATATAGTAATTTTTGGAAAAAGAGAGTTTTCTCTTAAGATTAGGCTTTGTTTTATTTATCTAAGTTAGGTGAGATTCTTATACTTAGTAAACATTTGAATCTATGTCTCTTTTGTGCGATTCATTGAGAATAGATTTGTGAACTCATCACAAGGGCTTTCACACCCTTGAGTGGCGTTCTTCGATCCATCAAAGCTTGTCAACTTTGACATCTTGTGATCAATAAGATTTGGTGTGATTTCGAATCTTATATCATTTGTTATCAGAGCTAAAAGCTCCTATCATCTATCTTTTTATTTTCTTTTCTGTTTTGTTTTCTTTCTCATTCCATTTTTAAAAGGAAAAACCAAACAAAAGAAGCTTTATGTTTTTGTTCTTTGTTCTTTGATTTTATATATAAAAAAAACATAAAAATAGTTTTTCTTTACTTTTGTTAAAGTTTTGTTTTATCTCATTAAAGAAAAAGAAAAAAAAATCTTGTTTATTTTGAAGTTATTGTTTAAAAATTGCTTCCATTTATTTCGAATTTTCTTGATTTAAAAAAAAAAGAAAGATTTATAATTATTTTCCTACATAAATTTCGTCCACAATAACCTTCAAAAAAATATATAGTTTTCCATTTAACTGTATTTATTTCAATAGTTTCTTTTAAAGAAAAGCAAAAATAAAAAAAAAAGATTTTAGTTTTGAGGACAATACCTTTTGAAGAAGGAGAGAATGATGCAATATCAAAAAAAGAGTGAATCAAGGTCTTTAATACATGAGTTTATTTTAATAATATCATCCTCCTAACTTCAAATAAAGTCAAAGGATTCTTATTCAATGGAAAAGTTAAATTGGTGGCAAGAAGACTATTATTTGATTTAGCTAATTTTCTTCTTTTGTTTAAATGTAAAAATTTTCTTTTAATGTAAGTTATTGTAAAGATTACCATGGAAGAGCTATAAAAAGCTCAAATGTTCAATTGTAAAAATATATAGAAATTTTTCGAAAAAAAGAGTTTTCTATAAAGCTTAGGCTTTCTTTTGTTTATCTAAGTTAGGTGAGATTCATTTACTTAATTAGTAAACATTTGAATCTATGTCTCTTGTGTGCGATCCATGAGAATAGATTTTTGAACTCATCACAAGGACTTTCACACCCTTGAGTGGCGTTCTTCGATCCATCAAAACTTGTCAACTTTGACATCATGTGATCAATAAGATTTAATGTGATTTCGAGTCTTATATCAGTTTAAAATGTTCAATTTGACTAAATTTTGTTGTTTTGAAAGGGCACTAAACCCTAGTATGGGAGCCTAAACCCTCACACATGAACATAAAATATAGAATGGTTTAAAACGTCCAATTAATTAAATTTATTGAATTTGAAGGGTACTAATTAGGGTTGGGCAAAAATAACCGGAACCGACCGGAAATTATCCAAACCAAAACCGAACCGAATTTTTAAGAATACCTGGTGGGTTTTATATGTTCAGAACCAAAAGAACCAGAACCGAACCGATACCGAACCGAGAACCGAATGGGTACCCGAAATATCTGAAACATAAATTAATCCATAGATATGTATGCATAGTTTGGATATATTTTATAATTTTTCTTTGTATGTTTACGATTAGTTCGGTTAGTTCAAATTCTTTAGCTATTGGCAAATAGTTCGGATAAAAATAGCTAATATAAGTGTACTATTTTATTTTTTTATTAAAATCAAATATTCTTTAGATATTTCTTTCATTTGAACTCTCTTTCTAATCTACTCTATATTTTTGATTTCTAACACAAGGTTCTTTCATTTTTCGTTAGAGTTTTAACCTGAATTCAACTTACAAAGATCCTAATAGAGTAAGAGAAGAAGCTTATCAGGGTATGTTTCATGAAGAATTTGTTAGTTGTTTCATTTCCTACTGTTTCTGTAATGATTTGCTTTGAATTTCAACTTTTAAGTTTGTTTCTTTTTTTTCTTTTGTTTCTTTGTTTCTTTGTTTCTTTGTTTCAAAACTATCTTGTGTTGCTTATGCTTTTTGTTATGAACTTGTTTCATTATCTACTGTTTATGAGATTTTATTTCTAGTTTTCTACATTATGAAGTTAGAGACTTAAATATTATGTTTGGTAACATTTCAGGTATTACCGAGACCGATCCGGAACCGATTGATACTGAACCGAGTCTCCGTTGGTACCTATATGGGTATAAAACATCTATACTCGATATACCCAGAACCGATTGATACTGAACCGAAACCGAACCGAATATCCGGTTCCCCAGGCCTAGTACTAATCCTTAGTGTGTGAGCTTAAACCCACACACATGAACATAAAATACGAAATGGTTTAAGACATTCAATTTGATTAAATTTGTTGATTTTGAAAGTACTAAATCCTAGAATGAGAACCTAAACCTTCACACACGAACATAAAATACCGAATGGTTTGAAACGTCCAATTGACTAAATTCGTTGATTAGAAAGGGCACTAAACCCTAATATGGGTGTAACACCCGCTTTTTTTTTTTTTAAACATTATTAAATCAGGGTGAATACTAAGCGGAAATACAGAAAGATAAATTAAAATCCAATTCAACCATCTATTCAACCAAATAACCAATAATTCAATTCCAATAAACACCAAGTCTAACAATTCCAAATAAAATATCTAGCAACCTAACAGGCTACTAAAAACCATAAACACCAATAGACTCAAATCCTATCATCCCCCCGTCCTCGCCTCGATTCCACGACCACATTTTTCCGTTATCTGCAACTCAAAAGAAACCGGGAGTTGCGTGAGTATTATTATAAATACTCAGTGAAGCGGTCATCCCGCAACAATAATACAAAGAAATAAATAACAGTAACAACTTAAACGGTTTACATATTTAATTCAATTTCCGGTTAAATAATTAAACAGTTCCGGCTAACACAATTTAATCTGAAATTTAACAATTCACAGAACCGGGTGTCGATCGACACCCAATAGGTGTCGCTCGACACCACGAAACGATTTCAACAATTTTCACCGAGTGTCGATCGACACAACCTCTAGGTGTCGATCGACGCTCGGTTTTAGAAACTGGAGACCGAGCCTGTCCTCACGCGGCTCTTCCCCGATTACACCGAAACCAGCCACAACAAGAACACAATCAAATTACGCATCACGCAGTAACTAAACAACAGGATCACACACGAATTTACCACTATCACTCAATCGAAATTACGGCATTCCAACCTATAAAACTATATATATCGTCGCGATCACGCACTCACCTTAGCTTAAAACGGATTTAAATCGGTTTGTACGGATGAATAACACGGCGAACGGAAACACCCACAATCCTAAACGTTCTGATTCGAACAAAAACCACCAAGATCAAACGTTTTCACAAAAAACCAAAATATGCTTTCTTAGAACAGAACCTACGCGATTTACTAAAATCAACGCTGAGGACAGAGTTTACCTCGGATTTTTGATCAAAAACCTGTTCCGAAAACTAGACACACAGAGATTTCCAACGCCCTCTAGATCGTTGTCTAACTCTCACAGTATCGACGGCAACCCAGCCCGCAATCTTGCTAAACAAAACTGGAAAAACAGAGATTTCAGAGCCGACTCCCTGAAATCAAACGAACACCGAGAACGGAGCTTACCTCCGAATCAGGATCCGAAACCTGATCTAGAAACTAGACAGAACTAAATTTCCAACGGTACTAAGATTGTCTCCTGATTCCATCCCAAACGCCGGGAAAACGCCTGATCGAAATTCGGAATTGCACAGACCCCTCAAAGGAAAACGATCATAAATCATTAGCTACAAATCGGAACGACGATCCGATTTTTCCTATAGCTAGCTAAGAGGCAGAAGAACATACCTACCAAGGATCGCACTGAACACAGATGATATGGTTGACCGTTCCTCCTCTCTACCGAGACAGGCGAAATAGATATCTTCTTCTCTCAAATTCTTCACACAAACTCTTTCTCTCCCTCTTTCTCTTTGATAACTCTGCGTTTTTCTGACTCAAGAAACGCGGCCACGACCTTCTAAGGCCTTTAAATACGCAGCCCTAGGTTGTTCTCATAACCGAGCCAAAACCGATGATCGATTTTTAAAACAAACCGAACATTAGAACACGGTGTCGATCGACACCTCTCTATGGTGTCGATCGACACCCCTTACCAAATTATAAAATTTGGTTTCGGGATGTTAGAATTCTCCCCCACTAAACTGGATTCGTCCTCGAATCCTAACAGTAACGACCATCAAGGACCCAAACCTGATCCAAAACCGGTCAATACCACCGAGATCCTAACACAATCTCCGAGGTCCATATCTAGTCCTATGCTCACCCACGTTGTCAGACATTGATTACTTTTAGCTCATAGCATAACGCTCACACTCTTAGGACGCATCCTTCGAGTCAACGATATCTGGGGGAAACACACCCCCACGAAAGAACACAAAACGATCGCGCAAAATTGGGGAACTCGCACTCCTGCGAAAGATCACAAAGCAATCGCTCTACCCTAGAGGACTTGCACCTCCGCGAAAGATCACAAAGCAATCGCTCTCGACTGAGCTATTCGGGACCAACATCCTCAAAGTAATCGACCTTTAAACGTCTCAGAGCATCCATTGGCTAGAACTACCTCACATGGACTAAGGTATGATATTCTCAACCCGAATATCCATAATAATAAGAAATCACATCTTATTAGATACGGGAAATAAATAAGGAAACTCCATCTTATTAATTCCCAAGATGTCAACCATTACGACGAACAAAAACACAAGCTCGACACAAAACATCACTGGCACACGAGCCAAACCGAAACTAGGACCACAAAGAAAGCTAAGCTCAACGGCGATCTGCTTGTCAAACCACTCCCTGAACTTCAGCTTCATCTTTGCCTCTGGCTCCCAAGTCTCTTCCTGGCAATCGCCACAATCCCACAAAATCTGCAACAACTGAATCTTCTTCCGACGCAAAACCTTGATACTCCTCTAGAGAATTCTTACAGGAAAAGCCAGAATCAATAAATCAGGCTTCAGATCCACAAGAATTTTTGCCGCCGACTCTTCCGAATCATGCATGTCCTTCCTCAACCATGAACTCAAAACGCCTCATGAAATGCCCTCACAAATCAGAGGTAACTCAAGCCGATAACCCAGAAAAATGAGGCAATCCATCTCATAAGTCTTCAAATGTATAATCGTTACACAAACGAAAATACAAGAATCAAACAACAACATCGGCACAAGGCCCAAACTGAAACTTCAACTTCACATCTACTCTAAACAGTTTAAAAACGCATAGTTCATAACCCGGAATATACATAATGCAACGTTTCCTAATCCTGACCAGGTCTGACCAATTGATCGCGCAACAATCAAACAAGAACATGCACTACCAGCTGTAGGCCCGGAATTGGATCGATCGATTGTGCGCCACACAAATGTGAACATACACAACCAAGCCGCTACACCCGTTAACCCGGTCATCAGAACCAAAAGAACAAAAAAATAAAAACCAATGCTAAAACATGGAGATTAGAATTGTCTTACAGGGTCCAAAATCACTCCTGACGCCTCAACGTACACCTTCCTCGGTACACATACTCGCCTATGTGCCTGAACGTCCCCTTCAAAGAGACTTGACACACATAACCAACTGCCGCGGTGCATTCATCATACCTGATCCCTCTCGAGAGCCATAAACAGGTTTACCCAGATGATCTACCTGATCAGCTACCCCACGCAGGGACTTCAGCAAAAGTAGCATAGACAACGACGTGCTAGACCGCTTACTAACTTAGATCAAAACTCTGAAACTTCAATTGCAGCAATACGTAACCAGGGAAAAAGAAATCACCTCCCACTGTCACAATTTTCTCTTGCTCAAAAACAACACACACACCTTTGTTCCAGAAACCTTTCCAGAACCAATCTCCACTACGCGCCTGATCCTCAGGACCTCCCGAATACACTAAGACCTCGTCAAAACCCCAAAACCACCAAGACATCAAAGTACTCATGTGATACACCGCTTCTGAGCCTCACGAACTCGACTGATGTCCTGGCTAACTCAAACAACCCCTCTAGGTTAAATGCCCACCCAGTGATCTGTCGAAAACCAACACTTGATCAACAACACACAAGCTCTTTTCTCATTCTTAGAGGCTCACCTCTAATTTTTACGTGACCAAGCCCGAGTCACTTCCCATAATTCTGATACACCAATGTCCACTGAGAGTTCTTCCACTCTTTCTCTGCTATCAAGTTCAACCTCTGGCCTAGCCTGACCAGCGCTACTTCGGCTCACCACTCGAGCCTCTCGAACCGTCTATTGTAGACTATACTCTTGACCTATCCGGTCTACCCTGCTCGAGATCTCTACTCGATTCTCATAATCTGCCCGTCATGGGCCAAAGAAATCCTGACACCTTCCGGTCAGCCTCACCCGGAACCATTACCCGAGTCTCACACAAGTGTCTACTCAAGACCACAAACAACACCCGTAACCTGACCCGAACCGGTCAAAATATCCGAGATCATAACACTCGATCTCCGAGGCTCCAGTTTAGTCTCATGTTTATACTCCCGTTTCAAGACATCTATTACCCTTAACTCATTCCACACCACTCTCACTCGCAGGACGCATCCCTTGAGCTATCGGTGTCACACCACTCCCACTCTCGGGACGCATCCCTCGAGCTATCGGTGTCCCGCACCCCTCTCACTCGCAGGACGCATCCTTTGAGCTATCGGTGCCTCGTGCCCCTTCCACTCTCAGGACGCATCCCTTGAGCTCCGGGTACACTGGGGAGCTAATCATCCCCTCGAGAGAACTAATCATCCCTCGATACTCGCAATGGAAACTAATCATCCCAAGAGTATACAGGAGAACTAATCATCTCCTCTGAGGAACTAATCATCTTCACCGAAGAACTAATCATCTCCAGATATAATGAATGAGCTATTCGGCCTTTAAATACGCAGCCCTAGGTCGTTCTCATAACCGAGCCAAAACCGATGATCGATTTTTAAAATAAACCGAACATTAGAACACGGTGTCGATCGACACCTCCTATGGTGTCGATCGACACCCCTTACCAAATTATAAAATTTGGTTTCGGGATGTTACAATGGGGGTCAAACCCTCACATATGAACAAAATTACTGAATTGTTTAAAACGTTCAATTGGACTAACTTCGTTGATTTTGAAGGACACTAAAACCTAGTACGAGAGCATAAATCCTGACACATGAAAATAAAATACATAATGATTTATAACGTTCAAATTGATTAAATTCCTTGATTTTGAAGAACACTTAACCCTAGTATCGGAGCCTAACCATCACAAATGAACATAAAATGAATTTGATTAAACTTTACACGTAGAAAGATTTCTTACTTAAATATAATGTTTAGGCAATTCTTAGAACAACGACTCTATTTTTAATTTCACCGATATATGTAAAAGAAATTATGGTTTTTTCTTTTCAAATATTTTATCTCCGCGTTACGTATTTGCAAAAGAAACACCCATCAATATTAGCTACCATAAGTTTCTTTTTCTTGTGTGATAAGTCAATGTAGAAAGCTGTCCACATGCACGTTATCACTTACCAGTGAATGAATCTTGAATACTATAAAGTAGAATTATGTGATATCTTGAGAGTTTTCACTTTTCATGACCCCTATTATTAATGGGCATAACTTCGAAATCTGCTAACAAAGACCGAAGCGTAGCGAGTTCCATATATTTCCTCTATTTCTTGGAAAATTTTCTCTCTACCTCCTTCGGATATGCATGAGCTTCAAGAGTCTTTCCTTATTCTATCTTATTATAATTACAGTGATATTTGTTTTTGTTTGTTACTTTTCAAGACATATAGCTGTCATATTCGCAAGTAACTAACGATAGGTCACTCCTTCCTCAACTTCTTAATGCATATCCCAAATTATAACAATTCCAACTTAGAGATAAATAGAAAGTTGTCAGATGGTTCAAAAAGCCCTAAAACCAAACAAAAACCATTGAGTACTTGATTTCCTATATGAGTCCATGATAAAACTCAAACTTCAAAGATTCACCTAGGAAAAAAGGGTGATATATACATTGGTTTCAATGCAAAATCTTAAGCCTTTCCAACAAGAGAAAGCTTGAAGAAGAAGATATTGATACAAGATCACCATCATCAAGTCATGATGATTCTTATGTCAAGGACATTCCACCTTCGAAACGGATGAAATCAGAATCTGAAAACATTTCTTCTCTACTTTGAAATATATAATAGAGCAAAGACCTTAGCTAACATGTTCTGTTGATATTCCTCATCTAAGTTTTTGTTTTGGTAATACAATGACACTGTTTGAGAGTCTATTCATGTTTTTATTTTAAAACACATAGCATGTTAGTTTATGTTGTCAATGTGATTAATATACATGGCATGTAACGATTAAATGTGGACTACTCGTATCGGTAATGAATTTATCTTACAACGACGCTGTTAAATAACTCTAGATGCGGTGCCAGGAGGATAAGACTTGATGAATATAGACCAGAGGATGCAAAACCGCACAATCTTGTTATATTTCTTGACTAAAGTCAGATGATGCAAGAGTCCGCATTCGAAGCTTGTTCTATTTTTATGTCAAGGACATTCTATCAGAATCTGAAACCTTTTTTTCTCCTCTACTTTAAATTATATAATAGAGCCAAGACCTTAGCTAACAAACATGCTCTGCTTTTGTTTTGGGGTAATACAAAGACACTGTTTTAGAGAAAGTCTAGCTCATGTTTTTGTTTTAACCAAATAAGAAAAGAAGAGAAGCAAGAGATTGTTTAGCCTAAAGTAGCTCGTGTAAATTCTTCAAAGCTTGCCACTCAAGCTTCGGATGCTCTTCTCTTGGAAGTCTTGGTCTATCATTAACCGAGCTTGAACCATCATTGTAGGTGAGCTTGCAAACAGCCCATTTTGAAGGGGGAGACAATTCAAACTCTTCCACTTTCCACCCGGTCCTGGAGAAGACGCTCTCATTCAAATTGAAAGAAAACTTGGTTTTGGACCCGATAATGTTTCTACTTATGTCATAGTCTCTAATTTTTGTAACTTCGCCATTGATCCTCCATCTTTTTTTCTTGTCGCACAATGAGAACATCGTATTCAATCCATCACGACGAGATGAACTGTTTTTCACAAAGTAGAACCACTCTTTATCCTTGTAGAATGGATTTCTTTCATGATCAAGTAGCCACGGCTCCTTGGCAAATAGTTTCAACTCTTTTATGAAGCTGCTAAATCCAGTTGAACGGTTCTTTGGTGTTAGATACAAAGTGAGGAGTTCTTGGTCCGTGGGATGGAAGCGGAACCCATATGTAAACAAGTCTTGTTGGACGTTCAGACTCGAACTCCTCAATCCATCTTGTAGTTGCTTCAACTCTTCGCACTTGAGCCTTGGATGCTTTATCCCGGTAGGCCTTGGCTTGTCGTAATGCTCGTTCCAATCTGTGTAGACGAGATGACAAAGAACCCATTCCGCAGAGTCCACAAGGCTGAATTCTTGGACAGTCCAATCGGTGAGGCCCACATAACCATTGCTCCCTATTGCACACATAGAAAGCGAGGGTTGATTTTTGTCCAATAACCCTTCTCTCCTCGTCACCGTCTTTAACGATTTCCTCTGTAACCCGCTTCCACCACCCGTTAGTCTTAGCCTTTCTTAATGAACTCTCCTCTTTCATGAGTCTCTTGTGACCGCTAGGGCTTTTTTTCACAAAGTAATACCACTCGTGCTCACCAAAACACGGATTTCTCTGATGCGGAAGTAACCATGGGTCATTGTCATACAAATCCATGGCTTTGATGAAGCAAACCAAGTCTGGAGAACGTGTCTTCTGCGTAAGGTATTCTGTCACCAGTTCTTCATCGGTTGGGTGAAATCGAAAACCTTTCGTAAACACGTCTGACATTGGTAAGACCCACAAATGTTCGAAGAAGATTTCTACAAGAAAAAGAGAAAAACAAGTCATGGTCAAAAGAAAACCAATCAAGAATTGGGTCATGGTTGAAAAATTATCTGAGTGAATGATCAATGACTTCATCTTGCGGGCCAGAAAACGTCAAAGTTTAACAGAGATTAATGCCTCGAAACAAGATTCTACTTGAAAAACGACAACAAATTGGAATCGTCTTGATGAATGCATGAAGAAGAAGAAGAAAAAGAAGAAGAAGAAGAAGAAGAAGAAGAAACTTGAATCGCAGAGACTGATTGTCACCAACTTACCTGAATCAGTGATCGATGACTTCCTCCAACAAGATGAAAAATCTAGTAGCGATGTTTGCTAGAAGAAAACCGATAAAGAATTGGAGTCGTGGTGTTGAATGCTTGAAGAAGAAGAAACTTGAATAACAGAGATAAACGTAGGGTCGTGAACTTACCTGAATTAATAATCAATGATTTCTTCTAACAGAGATGAATGCGTGAAGAAGAAGTTTCTACAAGAATCGGAATCATGGTGATGATTTATCGAAGAAGAAACTCAAACAGAGATCAATGGTCAGATAATTACCTTAATCAAATGAAGATTTCGAGCAGAGACTCGTCACACCAAGAAAGTGAATCTTGGACTCTCTTCTCAGTTTCTTGCTTAGAACTGAATAAGCAACGACTAGTTTGTTTTTATATCAAGAAAAAAAAAAAAGTTTAAACTTAATTATGCATTAACGTTCGTGCGCATGAAATCACGCTCCCCCAAATTTCCTCTCCTCGTAGGCGAAAACAAGTAACCTAATTTCGACGTCTAGCTCTTTAACTAAGCTCCTCTACAGTAGTTTTTTTGTTTTTTTTTTTTTTTTGTGTTAAAGTTCTGTAGAGTCTCTTCCAGGGCTTCTTCTTCCCCAAGTAGAAATCTTGGGTTTGCAACCATCGATTTCGACTCCATCATGTGAATGATATGACAAGATATGAATCCTCAAAATCCTCCACCCACACCACTCGGCCCGTCTCACACATTGGGAACTTCGAGCTCAGATCTTCACCATTCGCCCACTGCCTCAATGCCGTCGTCGCTCTCTCCGACCGCAACGCCATCTCAGTCGCCGTCCTCAACTCCGGCGACGTCACCACGGTCGTCACCGTCTCAGGTATGTTCTTCGAACACTGAATCTCCTTCTTCCTCCCCTCCCACATCTGAGCCCACTGCTCCAATCATACATGGGCCAAAACCCATGGCCCAGCCCAATACCTCACCAAATTTATCACCCATCCCAAACACTTCCCCTAACCAAACAGAAATCCATAATCAGTAAGGCCCACAAATAAGCCCATCTCATCCAAACCAAACCCAAACCCAAACCAAAGTAACCACAAATAATTCTAATGCTGCACCTCATACGACCACAAACACACCTCCACCGTCCTCTTCCTCAATGTCACCACAACTGATCAACAACCATCGTATGATTACCCGTCGGAAAAACGCAGTCTCCAAACCTAACCCCAAATACACTCAGCGGCTCTTTCCTCCATTATACCCGCCAAACCTCGAACCGTTAATCAAGCTCTTAAGGATAAGCGTTGGCGAGATGCAATGTCCTATGAAATCGATGCCTTTGCACGCACACGCACCTTTGATTTGGTTCCACGTGAACCTCATTACAATGTCATTGGCTGCAAGTGGTTGTTTAAAAACAAATTCTTCAACACGGGTCTTCATCAACAATTTTGACAAGATTACATGGACACATTCAGCCCTGTCTTCAAAGCAACCACAATCCGGCTAGTCCTTGACCTTGCAGTAAGCAGAGGCCGGTCTCTTCAACAACTAGACGTCAACAACGCCTTTCTTCAAGGAACTCTAACCGAAGAAGTTTATATGAAACAACCACCAGGCTTTATCGATCCCGATAATCCAACTTATGTCTGTCGTTTAAACAAGGCTGTCTATGGCCTAAAAAAAGCACCGAGAGCGTGGTACAACGAGCTCAGCAATTTCCTCCTCAGTCTCGGATTCACAAACTCCCTTGCTGACACATCGCTCTTCATTCTCAAAACCGGTAACCAGTTTGTTTATCTATTGGTTTACGTAGACAACATACTTGTCACAGGTAGCAGCACCGCATGAGCGATTCTCTGTCAAAGACCCGGAGGATCTTAACTACTTCCTCGGGCTTGAAGTGCACCGTACGACAGCTGGTCTTCACCTCAGCCAACGCAAATACATACTAGACCTTCTCCACCAGTATGATATGCTGAATGCAAAACCGGTTCTCACACCCATGGCTGCTTCCCCAAAACTGAAGCTCGACTCCGGTGTCAAACTCTCCGATCCAACAAAGTACCGCCAGCATGTAGAAAGCTTACAATATCTTCAATTCACGCGTCTTGACATTGCGTATGCCGTCAATCGACTATCTCAGTTCATGGATCGCCCCACCGAAGAGCATTGGCAAGCCGCCAAATGCATTTTGCGTTATCTTGCGGGAACACCAACACACGGCATCTTCTACAAAGCAAACAATCGGCTATCCTTACAAGCCTACTCAGATGCGGATTGGGTTGGCGACTCCGATGATTATGTCTCGACCAATACATATATAATCTACCTCGGCGATCACCCGGTCTCATGGACTGCCAAAAAGCAAAAAGGTGTAGCGCGCTCTTCTACGGAAGCCGAATATCGAGCTATCGCAAATACGGTGGCTGAAGTTCAATTGATTTGCAACATCCTAACCGAACTTGGTATCACATTACCAACTCCACCAACAGTTCATTGTGACAATATCGGCGCAACGTTTTTATGTGCAAATCCGGTTTTTCATTATCGAATGAAACACATTGCACTTGATTATCATTTCGGCCGCGGTCACATACAACGTGGCGCACTACGCGTTGCTCATATCAACACTCGAGATCAACTAGCCGATGCACCTACCAAACCACTGCCTCGAACCCGGTTTATTGATCTCTGGAACAAGATTGGATTGGCCTCAGCCCCTCCATCTTGAGGGGGGATGTGAATGATATGACAAGGTATGAAGAAGATTCATAATAATACGTGAAGATATGAAGAGGATATGCAGAAGCTGTCACAAAGATATGATTCAATTACCATTCATTGTAAATATTAGATTACAAACATTCCTTAGCTAGATTCTTCACTCTTGTATAAATCATCTCGTGTATCACCCAGTGTAAAGATATAACAATTACATTCCTATTACATCATGCCTTCGGAATGGATCTCTTCATCTCACCACCGGTGCTCTGTCTCTCCTCCTTCTTTAGTATTACACAGAGGGGTTTGTGGCACTGCCTAACGTTTGTTGCACATTGGTCTCCTATTAAGAGCATGGCTACTACATCGGTTTCAATGTAAGTTGTGCTCAAGTATTGAGAATGGTGGAATTAGGTTCTAAGGACATTCATTAGCTCTTGTTTCTTGGGTTGGACTACCTTCACACTCATGCAATTATTCACATAGACATCGATCAAGGCAACAAATTCTCCCCATGCTTTGAAAGTACTTACATTTTTAAATCCATGCCATGGTATTCTATGTTCTCAGGGGCCTATTATCCTTGTGGATAACAAATGATGCATTAGAGCATGATTATAGGCAGGGCGGCTCAATAAATTGCGATAAGTTATGGGGCCATGTGCTAATCCTAGAAAATTTAGCCCTTAATTCGTAGTTTCTAAAAATTTTGGGCCTTTTATTGTAAAATTTTAGGCACAAAAATTTCCTAAAAATTGTGGGTCCTGGCATTTGCTCCACTTGCTCCCCTCCAAAGCCGGCACTAATTATAGGTAATAGTTAACTTGAGGTGTTATTTGAATTTTATAGTGTTCCTTCGGGGACATCCGATAAAAAAAGTTTGAATTTTATAGTATAAATTGTGTAGCGATTAACATTAGAACCCCAACTTAATTTTTTATTTTCTTTTGTGATTATAGGTAGTAAATATAGACAGGTTCTAAAAAAAATAAAAAAAATTATGAATTTTTGTTTTTTTTAAAAGAAAGTTTATTTTCTCAAAATATAAAATTTCTTTTTGATAAACATGTTAAGATTTGTTGACAAACAGAAAACATGTTTAGATTTAGATGATAAAAAAAAACATGTTAAGAATTATTATCGGTTTTCACCTTTAACACAAACTAAACGATGCAACAAACTACAACAAGAAACATGGTTTCGGAATTGTTCTTAAAATAAAACTTTAAATCATCTTCTTTCATTGACTTTTCTCGCTCATATTCTTGAGATTTCTCCAAAGGTACCTTCCACTAGCCATACCATACTACTAGTATCCACTTTCACTTCCTTCACTTCATATGTTCTGAGAAGCACCTCGAACGTTCTTATCTCTGCAAAACTCAACACATCACAACCAAAATCCGGTATCAGTTTGAATGAAACTTGCTAGGAAACAAGGAACTATAAGTTTATGACAATTGATTAGTACCGGTTTGCTTCCTCTAACGTAATGTCAAACTATCTACGTAAAGGAGTTTATCGACTTAAAACAAATTGAGACAAAGGGTAGACTAAAGAAAAGAACTTTAGTATATCTAAAGCCGTAATAATGCCGTATGGTACATTAGCAAGAAAGTTTCTACCTTGCAGTCCCAGGTCGTTGCTCGTGAAAACCAAACGAATACACATGTCCAGTTGGAGCAACAGCTCGAGCAAGTGAAGTCGAAAGCGAACCACTTCCCGTCCCTGACTCAAGAACAACAAATCCAGGCACGACGTCTAGATACATTACCAGAAAGCTAATATCAGCAATGTAAAGAATCTGAATCGTGTGGCTTAATACCAGTGTCCATAGCTCAGGAGTCGGAGCCAACATGTACACAAATTTACACTTGTTGCTGAATACTTTCGCCCCTAATGGATCCCGATCCAATCCGAGTCTCCGAAACGGTTCTGAAGCACACCCTCTTTGCTTACTACAACCGGTTTCATCACATCATGTCTTTCGTAAACGATGACCAAGTCACCATCTTTGATATACCTTTTGAATGACAATGCCTTCTTTGACTCAGTTGGTAACATCTTGAGATTATGGTCGATTCTGAAAATCCAAGTCTCGAGTTAATTAACAAACAACACACTTTTATTAAACTCAGAAACAATGAATTCACATAAATTGCAATATTTAATCTCAATTTGATAATGAATCCAAAGCTACTCAGTATTGAACAGTTAATCACATTGATATTTCAAAATTCTCGTAATGAATCAACTACACCGAATTGAAGAGAAACAACTTATTTTATTTGATTTCAACTAACAAAATCAATTCAAGGATTCAAAGAGGCACAAATTTCTGATAATGGCTAGACAAAGCAACGGTTTTTTTTTTTTTTTTTTTTTTGAAATTTAAAAGCAACGGTTTCTACAAGAAAACGGATTTCATAAACCAAACAAGGCTATTACGAAAAAGGTCGATGAGAACGGATGATCGAACCGTTCTCAGACAAATTCCGAGTGATTCACCATCAAAATTCACTGGATCGACGGTGGTTCTATCTGATTTCGACATTTTTTTAGAAGATGATTGGGAGAAAGAGAGAGGAGAGAAAAAAAATGTGAATGGTCGGGGTTGTTTTTTTCTCTTTCCATTCTCTTATTTTTATTGTCCAGTTACATGGTGACACGTGTCCAAAATTAGGAGTTCTAGAGGATCCATTTTTAGCACCGGTTCTAGTTTTTTTTTCCGTCACACCGGTTCTAGTTAAATTATTCACTCAATTTATTTTTTAATTATTTTTAACCCTTAGCAACGCTCTAAAACCTCTATAATTACTACCTATAATTATTTTGTTTTCTTCAATAGATAACTGCATAAACCGTTGTGTTTGTCTACACTTTTACTTCTCACCCGACATTATACAGTAAAACCTCTATAAATTAATAATATTAGAACTTTGAAAATTTATTAATTTATCGATATTAATTTATAGAGAGATTTCCATATTCTGTAAAAAATATTTTTTTAAATAAAACATTTACAATAAAATTCATACAAATTCTTCATAAAATTTTTTTATTCATATATTTATATATTTTAATGTTTACATATTTATTTTACCCCAATCTCGCTTATTATGTCAATAGTCTACTTGATTATTCTGATAAGAATGATATATACTCCAAAATTAAAAGTTTAGTAAAAATTACAGTTGTAATTCAATAAAGTTTAGTACGAAATAACGATACCCAAAGTAGTTACACGTAAAAAAACATTTGTCGCGTCTAAAACTCTTATAATTTTGGGATGCAAATCAAGATAATAACACTATAATTTTTTTATGCAAAAAAAAAAAAAAAAAATTTGGTTACCACGAAATTCCTAATTTAAAAGAAACAGATAATACAAAAGCCATATTTCACTAAATGTTTTAAGAATATATATATATATATATATATATATATATATGTGTATAATTCATGATTATTAATTTATACTATTATTGGACCATATTTTACACAGGAGTTTCAAAAAATTATTATCTTATCATATTATCGAATTTTGTTAATTTTTACATTGACCCAACTCTGGACCGGGGAAATTTATTAATTTATGGTGATTATTAATTTATAGAGTTAATTTATAGAGCTTCTACTGTATAAGATAAATTTTGAGTTATGCCATTTTTCTCATCCCACTATTTGAAAACCATTACAAGCATGCCACTATTTTTTTAAAAATATTCCCATATTACCTTTTATTACAAACTAGATCATGTTTTTTTTCTCTCTTATCCATATTTCATTTCTCTCTCTCTCTCTCTCTCTCTACCAGATTTCATATTTCTCTCTCATCCAAGATTTCGCCATCATAAGATCGGATCTCACTTTCACTGAATTCGATTTTCGTCGTCTATGATTTCACTATCTTCGATCTTTGTCGCGATTTCCTCTAAGAAGATTTGTGACACCCCAGTTTCAGGGCATATGTGGTGTATGCGGTATATGCAGAGAGACTTAAAAGAATTGATTTGGCTACCTATATCACTAAAGTGCACTTATCTTTTCGGTCACAGGTCTTGTAGGGTCAGTAAACATTACTTCCGAGCCTCCCGGACTAACGCACCGACCGTCTGACATGGGTGAGCCCATGGGCCGAGAGTGGACATGGGGGCCCATTAGGAGATGAGGATTTCTCTCGAGGGGATGAGGATTTCCCCTACGACGGCGGTCGGGGCGTTATAAGTGGTATCACAGCGAACCCTGACAACTGTGTGCTGTCGGGGTAACGATCTTGGTATAAGCAACGAGGACGTTGCGATCTGTTAGTGGGGGTGATTGTGACACCCCATTTTCAGGGCATATGTGGTGTATGCGGTATATGCGGAGAGGCTTAAAAGAATTGATTTGGCTACCTATATCACCAAAGTGCACTTATCTTTTCGGTCACAGGTCTTGAGAGAACTCCAGAGTTAAGCGTGCTTGAGCTGGATTAGTTTTAAGATGGGTGATCTACTGGGAAGTCATTTCCAGTATCGTGCGAGGGAGGTCAAAACACGAGAAAAGATCGCGTGGTGATTTGCAGGGTCAGTAAACATTACTTCCGAGCCTCCCGGACTAACGCACCGACCGTTTGACATGGGTGGGCCCATGGGCCGAGAGTGGACATGGGGGCCCATTAGGAGATGATGATTTCTCTCGAGGGGATGAGGATTTCCCCTACGACGGCGGTCGGGCCGTTGCAAGATTTGAGAAGACGTTGTTGAGGAAAAACATGGATCTGAGATTGGATCGAGCAGATTTAAGAAAAAAAAGAAGAAGAAGAAGAAGAAGATTAGATCTCAAAGCAAATTCAAACACATAATTGACCGTAAATTTTCGAGTTTGGGACAACTATTATGCATTTAAGGTATATATTGGGGAGGTGTTGGGTTTTCATTTCCACTAGAACTGTTTTAAAAATTATAAAGTTTTAAACAGTTTTTAAGCAGTTTTTAAAAGTTTTATAAAGTTTTTAAACAGTTTTATAAACTTTTAAAACAGTTTTTAAGTAGTTTTTAAAAGTTTTATAAAGTTTTTAAACAGTTTTATTATAAACTTTTTGAAACCCTTTATAAACTTCTTGAAAAATATTGTGAGCTTTTTAAACAATTTTTTTAAACCATTTAAAAACCTTATAAATATTTTCAACTGTTTAGTTTTTGATGACATATACAAATTTCTTATAAACTTTATAAAACTGTTAAAAAACCTTATAAAACTATTTTAAAATCTTATAAATCTTTTAAAGACATTATAAATTATGAATTGTTCAATTTTTAATGACAAAATACAAAATTCTTATAAAACTGTTTAAAAAGAATTAAAAAACGTAAAAACCCTAAATCAATAAGAAGATACAAAACTTTTATAAAACTTTTTAAAAAGTTTATAAAAAACAGAAAAACCCTAAATCAGTAAGATGATACCCTAAATTAGCGTCGAATGACTCAGGTGGCGACGGTAATCCGACGCTAATTTACCATCGAATTACCATCGATTTAGCATCCATTTAGCATCGAAACGTTTCGATGCTAATTTGACGCTATAGTAGCGTCGATTTAGCGTCCAGATATTGCGTCTGATTTAGCGTCGACGGTTTAGCGTGGAAATGTTTTCGACGCTAAATCATCACTTAGTGGTTTTAGCGTCGAAATATGCCGACGCTAAATCAGTATTTTCTTGTAGTGATAACACTATTTAAAATTTTTATAAAAAAACAGAATAACCCTAAATAAGTAAGAAGAACATCAAAAACAGATCTAACCCAAAAAATAACCAAAACTCAGATCTGTTACCAAAAGCGAACCAAAAAGTCAGATCTGTAACCAAAATCGGAGAAAAGCTTGGATTTGTAACCAAAATCGAATCAAAAGCTCACATTTGTAACCAAAATCAAATCAAAAAGAATAAATTCATGGATTACAATCGAATCAAAAGGAATTTACAGAGATTTACATAGACGAAAGTGAATCGAAAATCGTAGATCTATCCTCGTTGCGTTTGTGTCCAATGGAGGTAGAGAATCGAAAACTCTAGATCCATTACCCTAATCCGATTTGCAATTTCAAAGAAGAAAATTTTGTGAGAGAGAGAATTTTGGATCTGGAAGATGAGTTCGTGAGAGAGATTAGAGAAAAAGTGAAATCTATTTTTTTTATTAAAACAAGGGCAAAATTATAATTTGGTCAGTGAATAGTGGCACGCTCGTAATGATTTTGTGAACAGTGGCATATTTGATTAAATTTTTGCCATGTGTGGCATATTTGTAATTGCCCCACTGTATAACATATTCTTCATCGTAATTCAATGTGACTGACATCATTTATGGTGTAATCTTAACAGAAAATAGAGCACTGTTAAGCTAAACACCTGAAATGTTTATTCGGCATGAACCAACACCGTTTGGCGTTTGCCCATGTGTTTTGCTTGATTCATTGCCCGTGGATCTTAACTCTAATGTGAAACCAACATAGAACCAAAGTTTATTCAGATTGGGTAATATTATCCGAAACACCTGAAATATTCCCCAAAAATTGTTCAATTGTAGTAATAAAATTGGTAATATTCAACGAACTCTCTTGAAATATTGTAAACCCGCAAAATAATAAGGAATAAACAAAATATAAATGGCAAAAAACTTGCTTAGGAAACAACATTTTTTCTTCATATTTTGTTTGTGTAAAAGGAATTTAACCGCAGTGATTGGTTGAGACTTTTTTTTGTTAGTTGAGACTTTAATTGTATACATTGTTACTTTAACATGAATCTTTGAAATTTGCTATGGCTTTTTATTTCTTATATTAAGGCTATGGTTTTTTTAAAGAAATAAAAAAATCTTTTTGGGCTTCAAGAAAAACAATGTAACAGAGACAAAAAATGTCAAATTTGGGATGTGATAGATTTTAGGGACTTGAAAGATTTAAGGGACTTTGAAAGTTAAACTCTGATTGGTGGAAATAATGGCTTTTAAAATTGAATTAAATTTTAAAGTTCTTAATGTCTAATCACCAATCACTCCCTATTTTTTTGTCTGGATTCCAGAATCATGATTTAAATTTTGCTTGAAAAGGGCTTTGGTCTATATAGAAAGACGTATGTGCGTGTGCCTTACCTTTTAAATCTTCGAATAACCAAGTTAAAAAAGAAAAAAAAAACATCATGCTTGACAAAATCCTACAATAGCAAAACTTTGAGCAATTTGTTTTTAGTCAACAATCTTAAAAAACAAAATTAGTTACAAAGTTCTCTAACCTCGATGTCTTTATTGATCTTCACGTGGCAACTCGAAACGACACAATGGACAAAAGGGACTGGTCGCAAACCAGTTTACAATACACTCATCGTCAAAGTCATGTCCACATGGTAAAATCACAAGTTTTTCTCCATTCTTAAACTCCTCCAAACAAATTGTGCACTTGTCACCCACGAGAGAGCTAGTCTTGTTGTATATTTTCCTGGTTAGGGACTTCACCACGAGGTTGCTTGCCGGTCTAATTTTGGACTCATCATGCGCTTCAAAGTCATCGAAGGAACGAGGAGGAAGAACACGAATAGTAAACCACAGAGACAAAGCACAATATGTGCTATAGTCACCTGAGGAAGTCAATTCAATGACACGGCCAATGACTTCTTCGGTCAGCAAATGCAATGTGGGTTCGTGAGGGAAACCTGCTTCCATAAAAAGCTCATCCAGTTCTTCTTTGCAACCAAGTCCTTCATCTTCTGTGAAGTCCTCCGCGAGCCACGTAATCGAGAATGTTCGGACCGAATCATCCATGTTATCACTCCACGTGACCATGGTTGCACAAGCTTTGATTGTGCCAGCATCTGAGGCCGTTGGATTGCTGTCGATTTCATGGTTGAAATATAATCGGCCTCCCATGACGAAAAGGCGATCTGGTTTTTAGGGTTTTTGTTTTATTTTGTAGGACTAGGATCTTTATAACTAATACATGGGGTTGGGATATTTATAAAGGCGGAGGATTGTGTCAATTTCATCGTAGGACTAGGATCTTTAAATGCCCGAGATAAGGTTTCGTTTATTTGCCTAATTAGGACTCGAAATATCGTAAACATCGTTTATTTGCCTATTTTCGCGGGGGAATATCGTATATTAAATTTTAAATATAAAGAAATAAAAAATGACGATTTAGAGAGTAAACATCTACTAGTACATTATGTATAATTATTATGATAAAAGTAAGAACACTAAAACTCGAAAAACACGAGTTTAAAACGTTTACCGGAATTCGTAACCATAAAACAGTTATTTCGAAAAAAACGCAACCTTTGGAAATAACTATAAAGTGATTATTTTTGAAAAGACACAATCATAAAGCGGATATATCTATAAAAAAAAGACGCAACCCTCCGAAATAACTTTAAAACGGTTAACAGAATTCAGAACTCTTGACAAAACGGTTTTATCAAAAAGACGCAACTATCGAAAATAACTATTTTACATTTTTTATGAAAAGTCACAATCCAAATATATTCTTTTTCGGATCATTATAGAAATCCTAAATTTAAAAACGCACTAAATGTACCACCAATTTCAGGGAAAAAAATAGTTGAAAATTTCATCAAATTTTTACATGTAAAACTTATTATTAAATTTGCATGATCATAAGAATCCCAAATTTACTCACACAAATCAAAAGTTTTAGGAATTTCTGTAATACTAAAAAGATAAAAAAAAAATAAAAAAATTGAAAACAATTATACGACATTTTGTATTATTACCATGCTTTAAATAATTAAAAAATTGATAGCCATACAATGAACTAAATGTTAAACGAAAGAAATAAATAGGAGGTTTTTTCGAAGAGACACGACTCAAAAGAAACAACCTGACACGACTCTACAAAATAACCATAAAGCGGTTATTTTTGAAGAGACGCGACCTTAAGAATTCCAAAGGTGACCTTTCAAAATATTCAAAAGTGATTATTTTCACTTTATGGTTTTCAAAATATATATCAAGGATATTGTTGGTGAGCTATCATGATACAATAACTATAGTTGTAATCGATATCTATTTTGTAAAAAAATGGAATACATGTCCAAAATAAAATAAGGGGGAATTGCTAAAAATGACCCATAATTTGTTCTCGTTAACAAATGTAGACCCCTTATGTTATGTTTGGCAAAACTAACCCAAAAAGGTTGTGAAAAGACAATTACATCCCTTCTGAACAAACAAACAAAAAAAGATTTATTGTTGAAATATGTTATACAGTTTCTAAATTATTAACCATTTCGTTTACAAACCATGTTAGGATACGGCTGGTGAGAGGAATGTAGTTGCAGAGGATTAGCATAATAGTGAAGTCAACTCGGTGATTTGTTAGCTAGTTAGCTGAGTTGAGGACCGAGTTGGAGTCGTCGGTGGCAGATGTGGATAAACTTATGTGTACTGGGAAAACATATTTTTAACATGGTAAACTTAATGGATTAGCATGATAAGTATTTTAATAACAAGTTATATTTATTTGTATCATGTTAAATAAATTGTTATCACACAATTTTAATTGGTTATCATATTTTTGTTTGACCGATATAAATCTGTTAAATAAAAAAATACTATGTAATAATCTAGTTAGCGTGTTAAATATAAAGTTACTGATAAATCTATATATGTATCTGGTACAATAAATATGTTAATTTGGTACGAAAATTTGTACTGTGTTACTTACTTATGTAGACATGTATTTGTGTCATTAACTTGTTAATAAAATGTGTATCCGTATTTTACAGCAAAAGAAAAAAAAAATCAGAATCTACAATAAAATAAGAGTAAAAACGTAAAAGAGCCAACTGACACACACTGCAACTTGCCTATTATGTCACATCATTCCCATTTTCCTAATTTTCTCTCAATTCTTTGTTTTTCAGTTAATTGACTCTAAATTGAAACTAATTAAACTTAGTAAGATAATTTAGATTGTCATAAAAAAATATAGTAATATTGAAATGTATAGTAAACAAATACATGGGATACCAAATTAAGCTTCCATATGACCATATGTTTAGATATTGATGAGGTAACATGTTGGTAGTTATAGTTGTTTGATATTTACAAGTTTCATGAGTTTATGTTTGTAATGGTATGGGTTTAGGGGTTTGTATTTATGGTTTAGGGTTTAGAGTAAACAACTTTATATAAATTATAGTGTAGAGTTTGATTTTTTAAGTTGAGTTAACTATAATGTGATGTTAAATATTGATTTATGTATGTTTCCGAGTTACGAGTCCGAAATATGTGTAATGATTTGACATTACTAGTTGGAAACATGTTTTTACAATTAAGGTTAAATTTAGAGTTTTATAATTTTTATATTTAAAATGTCAAATTTGCATAAAATTGTTATATTGTGAATATATAAAACGTTTTGAATGTTTGATATATGATTTTATTTAGGATTTTGATTTTTTTTTTTGAGACTAATCAATTTAGTAGACTTGTGATGAAGTCTATTTTAGTTTTCAGACTGCTTGTGAAGTCTACATAGCGTTTACAGTTTCGTTTGAAATATAGGGTTTCGTTCTGAATTTCAGGTTTCATAGACTTCTAATGAAGTCTGCTAAACCAGAAATTTTAACCTAACCAAATTTTTTTAACACCATATATAAGGAAAATTTACATTGAGATTACCCTAGTTTTCTATAATAAAAACCTCAATCTCTCTCTCTAGAACGGCGCCTCCACTCTTTCTTTTCCAGATCTATAATCAACATCACGAGGTTAAACCCTCACACACGAACATTAAATACAAAATGGTTTATGATGCAATATCAAAAAAAGAGTGAATCAAGGTTTTTAATACATGAGTTTATTTTAATAATATCATCCTCATAACTTCAAATAAAAGTCAAAGGATTCTTATTCAATGAAAAAGCTAAATTAGTGGCAATAAGACTGTTATTTGATATAGCTAATTTTCTTCTTTTTTTTAAATGTAAATATTTTCTTTTAATGTAAGTTATTGTAAAGATTACCATGTAAGAGCTATAAAAAGCTCAATTGTTCCATTGTAAAAATATGTAGAAATTTTTGGAAAAAATAGAATTTTCTCTAAAGCTTAGGCTTTGTTTGGTTTATCTAAGTTAGGTGAGATTCCTTTTCTTAGTAAACATTTTAATCTATGTCTCTTGTGTACGATTTCTTGAGAATAGATTTGTGAACTCATCACAAGGGCTTTCACACCCTTGGGTGGCGTTCTTCGATCCATCAAAACTTGTCAACTTTGATATCTTGTGATCAATAAGATTTGGTGTGATTCCGAGTCTTATATCATTTGGTATCATAAAGATTACCATGTAAGAGCTATAAAAAGCTCAATTGTTCCATTGTAAAAATATATAGAAATTTTTGGAAAAAGAGAGTTTTCTCTAAAGATTAGGCTTTGTTTTATTTATCTAAGTTAGGTGAGATTCTTATACTTAGTAAACATGTGAATCTATGTCTCTTGTGTGCGATTCATTGAGAATAGATTTGTGAACCCATCACAAGGGCTTTCACACCCTTGAGTGGCGTTCTTCGATCCATCAAAGCTTGTCAACTTTGACATCTTGTGATCAATAAGATTTGGTGTGATTTCGAATCTTATATCATTTGTTATCAGAGCTAAAAGCTCCTATCATCTATCTTTTTATTTTCTTTTTTGTTTTGTTTTCTTTCTCATTCCATTTTTAAAAGGAAAAACCAAACAAAAGAAGCTTTATGTTTTTGTTCTTTGTTCTTTGATTTTATATATAAAAAAAACATAAAAATAGTTTTTCTTTACTTTTGTTTTATCTCATTAAAGAAAAAGAAAAAAAAAATCTTGTTTATTTCGAAGTTATTGTTTAAAAATTGCTTCCATTTATTTCGAATTTTCTTGATTTAAAAAAAAGAAAGATTTATAATTATTTTCCTACATAAATTTCGTCCACAATAACCTTAAAAAAAAAATATAGTTTTCCATTTAACTGTATTTATTTCAATAGTTTCTTTTAAAGAAAAGCAAAAATAAAAAAAAAAGATTTTTTGAGGACAATACCTTTTGAAGAAGGAGAGAATGATGTAATATCAAAAAAAGAGTGAATCAAGGTCTTTAATACATGAGTTTATTTTAATAATATCATCCTCATAACTTCAAATAAAGTCAAAGGATTCTTATTCAATGGAAAAGTTAAATTGGTGGCAAGAAGACTATTATTTGATTTAGCTAATTTTCTTCTTTTGTTTAAATGAAAAAATTTTCTTTTAATGTAAGTTATTGTAAAGATTACCATGTAAGAGCAATAAAAAGCTCAATTGTTCCATTGTAAAAATATATAGAAATTTTTGGAAAAAAGAGTTTTATATAAAGCTTAAGATTTCTTTTATTTATCTAAGTTAGGTGAGATTCATTTACTTAATTAGTAAACATTTGAATCTATGTCTCTTGTGTGCGATCCTTGAGAATAGATTTGTGAACTCATCACAAGGACTTTCACACCCTTGAGTGGCATTCTTCGATCCATCAAAACTTGTCAACTTTGACATCTTGTGATCAATAAGATTTAATGTGATTCTGAGTCTTATACCAGTTTAAAATGTTCAATTTGACTAAATTTTGTTGATTTGAAAGGGCACTAAACCCTAGTATGGGAGCCTAAACCCTCACACATGAACATAAAATATAGAATGGTTTAAAACGTCCAATTAATTAAATTTATTGAATTTGAAGGGTACTAATTAGGGTTGGGCAAAAATAACCGGAACCGACCGGAAATTATCCAAACCAAAAACCGAACCAAAATTTTAAGAATACCCGGTGGGTTATATATGTTCAGAACCAAAAGAACCGGAACCGAACCGATACCGAACCGAGAACCGAATGGGTACCCGAAATATCTGAAACATAAATTAATCCATAGATATGTATGGATAGTTTGGATATATTTTATAATTTTTCTTTGTATGTTTACGATTAGTTCTGTTAGTTCAAATTCTTTAGCTATTGGCAAATAGTTCGGATAAAAATAGCTAATATAAGTGTACTATTTTATTTTTTTATTAAAATCAAATATTCTTTAGATATTTCTTTCATTTGAACTCTCTTTCTAATCTACTCTATATTTTTGATTTCTAACACAAGGTTCTTTCATTTTTCGTTAGAGTTTGAACCTGAATTCAACTTACAAAGATCCTAATAGAGTAAAAGAAGAAGCTTATCAGGGTATGTTTCATGAAGAATTTGTTAGTTGTTTCATTTCCTACTGTTTCTGTAATGATTTGCTTTGAATTTCAACTTTTAAGTTTGTTTCTTTTTTTTCTTTTGTTTCTTTGTTTCTTTGTTTCTTTGTTTCAAAACTATCTTGTGTTGCTTATGCTTTTTGTTATGAACTTGTTTCATTATCTACTGTTTATGAGATTTTATTTCTAGTTTTCTACATTATGAAGTTGGAGACTTAAATATTATGTTTGGTAACATTTCAGGTATTACCGAGACCGAACCGGAACCGATTGATACCGAACCGAGTCTCCGTCGGCACCTATATGGGTATAAAACATCTATACTCGATATACCCAGAACCGATTGATACCGAACCGAAACCGAACCGACTATCCGGTTGCCCAGGCCTAGTACTAATCCTTAGTGTGTGAGCTTAAACCCTCACACATCACTACAAGAAAACAGGTCGCTAGTGACTCGAATTACCGAGTGGCAAATTAGTCACAAAGATTTGCGACTCATTTGTGACTCTTTTGTGACTAAAGCGTGACTCTTTTTGATGGAGTGACAAATTAGTCGCTCATTTGCGACTCCATCCCGTAGTCGTTAACCAGTCACAAATTTGCGACTAATCTGCGACAACGATTGGTATATTTTGGTGGAGTCGCATAAGAGTCACAAATTTACGACTCCGTAGCGACTAACATTAGAGTCACAAATTAGCGACTCCTTAGTGACACATAACGGAGTCACAAATTAGCCACTTGTAATTGAGTCGCAAAAGAGTCATTAATTGGCCACTACTTTGCAACGTTTCAGGGTTTTGCGTACATAGTAACTAAGGAGTCGCAAATTAGCCACTATGTTGCGACTCATTACCCACTACATGTATGTTTTTGGGAAAAAAACACCATAATGTAAATCTATATAAGTTAGTTTTGTATTTACATCTTATTCAAGTAATAAGTGTGTACTAAATTCACAGTACAAGTCAAAAAAAACAAAAAAAAAAGAGTTTCCTAAAAATTTTGCATCACAAATGTTTTCTTATCAACACCAAAACCTATATAACTAATCTCTTCCATTTCATTTTTTTGAAAATTATTCTACATTTTTGATTACTTTTGTTTAAATGAATAAAACCAAACAAATAATGAAGAAATACATTGGAAATTGATTGGAAAAGGAATATGGTTTTTGTGGTTGATCCAAATTTTTAAGGTTTGGGGTATAGGTTTGTGACTGAGTCGCAAATTAGTCGCAAAGTAGTAACAAATTAGTGACTCGTTACCCACGAGTCGCAAAACAGTCACCAAATTGCGACTACATTGCTACTCATTTGTGACTAATCAGTATGATTTTCAAAAATTCATCAAAAAAATATTAGAAATAGATTAAGTTTAAGTTTCTACATAGATTCAATTACTAGTTACATTAATATATATTTGACCAAATTAACTCAAAAATCAAACTTTGTCCCAAATAGATTTTAGTGGGAAACCAAAACCATATTTTTAGATTTCCCTCTCACCCAAATTAGATACATGTAAACTCTATGTTAAACTAAAAACATCATATACAAGTTACAATCTTAACAAAATAAGTTTTCTTAAAGTTTGCATCTTACATAACATATCTTAAGATATGTTACTTGTCCTTCCATTCAAATATTTGTTCAAATGTTTTTTAAAATTGGAATTCAATAGATTATCCCTAGTTTAGTATAAATAATCAAATTTTCTATAACATATATACCATAAACACTAATTTAAAGGCATATGGCTCAAATATTTTTAAATGTTTAGGGTTTAGGGTTTTATTTGTGACTCCAAAAAAGTATAACAAATTAGTAGTAATTTTGTGACTATTTTGCTACTTAAATTTGTGGTTCCAAAATTTTTGAAGTTTTTAACCAAAAATGTTTCCCTCCAAACCCAAAATTTGTTTCCCTCTAAGTCAAAAAACTGAAATTTTTCCTTCTAAGCCAAATTATTTTCCCTCTATGCCCAACTCATAAATACCAATATCACAAATTTCCTCTAACCCTAAAAAATCTGTGTCGGCGACTCAGATCCAAAACCTTATCTCTCTCGACTCATCTTCGATTCTCTCTTTGTTTCGAAATTTTTGAGGTCTCTGATAATCCTCCGAAACCCAAAAATCTTCATTCTCCACCTCTGATAATCTCGCTCTCAGCCTCTACCCTAAAATATCTTCGTCTTCTCGTTTATGTTTCGATTTCTCAAGATGTCTGGTAGAAACAACCATGGAAAAGGGGTTAATGGAGGCCTCGTTGGTAGATCTATTGGTGTTGGTGGTCGATCCAACCTTCCCGATAAGACTTCTTGAGACTTAGGAGAGTGTTATAGAATGCTAGGATAGAAAGAGCTAGTGCAAAGAAAAGAGTATCACCTAGGATTTTGATCAAAAAGAAAAGAAAAGAGGAAATATACTTGTATGCTTTGTTTACTTGTTAAAGAAAAGAAATGATAGCTTAACAATTGTCGATTAACCCAGTGTAAACAAGCAATTGCCATACTAACAACTGTCCCCAGTGTTATCAAGCCTGAGCTTGGTCAATAAAATAGATAGAAAACGAAAGGAATTGAAATTTTGAAGAGAAAAACGTAACCTGGAGGGGTTGTCTGAAGATCATCCTCACGTTTTTATCTCCTAAAAATCAAAACCAAAGATAACACCAAACATAAAATCGTAAAAGAAAATAAAATAAAACATAACTAGTAAACTCACAAATGGGTTGCCTCCCATTAAGCGCTTGTTTTTAGTCCTTAGCTGGACTGTGTTGGAGCTCAGGTCTTCAATGGAATGGTGCAAGGAAAAGCACCAGGAAAGAGCTTCGCAGTGTTCTGCAGCATCTCTTGAACAACTTCCTCTCCTTTCTCCCTCAAATCCAATGGGATGATGATTCTGAACTTGGAGAAAGGCTTTGAGTTCCCCTTGCGCTTCATCTTACGGGAAGTCAAGTCTCCATCGGATCTCAGAGGTGGTGGAGTCAAAGGTGGAACCTTGGGAACCTTCTTACACTTAGGCCTTGCTGGTTTGGTGACTCCATGCTGGGTAGCGGAAAGGGCTATCTTGAGAACATCCAACTTCTCCTTCGTGTCATCCTCAAGGTCTAAGCTTGGCTTCCCTTTGTTTGTAACACTCATACAAGAAGTCTCCTTGCCAAGAACTGCAGGGTAGTAGACATCCTTGTTGATCTTAGAGAAGGAGATTCGCGCATTGGGAAAATCAACAATAGCACCCACTGTGGCAAGGAAGACTCGCCCAAGAATCAATGGGTCATCATTGTCCTCCTTCATCTCCATCACATGAAAGTCTGCAGGGACAAGACACTCTCCTATCTGAAGCATTAGATCTGGAATAAAACCCTTTGAACTTGTAGAAGAAGAGTTTGCAAGTCTGAGGGATGCCTTTGGATGTTGGAAATCCAAAATCCCCAGCTTCTTTGCCAAAGCCATAGACATGACATTCACATTAGCAGCTGTATCACAGAGAGAATCCTGTAGGTCAAAACCGTTAGCTAAACAAGGAAAAACAAACCTCCCTGGATTTGCTAGTTTAGGTAGCTTTATCAGTGATGGTTGGGCAGGTTCCTTTGGAGTCATTTTTTGAATTTCTGCAATGACCTTTTCAGAAATCATCGCACTACATTGCTCTAAACTCAAACCCTGAGTAGACTTCCTCCTCAAACAACTTCTGACTATCGGATAGAAACTATCACCATTGATCATCAGGAAGTCCACAACAAGCTTATCCATGATACCCTTGCATATAGTATCCTCTAGCTCTTGTTTAGACAGCTCCTTGCGTCTAGGGTATGGTGGTTTTGGCTTATAAACTCTTTCCTCCACATTATCGGACGGTTTTGAAGGAGAAGTCGGACTGGGGACCTCATGTCGATCGACGGCGATAGGTTGTGTCGATCGACAGGTGTCTGGTTTTTCTGAATTGACCTCTTTCTTTCCCCGTGTCGATCGACGGTGAAGCCTCTGTTTCATCAGATTTGCTCTATTCTGTTTGTGTCAATCGACAGCCATGATATTTGTCGATCGACATGAGCTCTGCTGTCTCCAAATTTGCGTTTCCTCCTCATTTCCCACAGTGATTGCATTGATATGCAACCTTGGGTTCGTCTCAGTCTTAGCTGGTAGAAAACCTTCCTGTCTTTTCACTGATTCCGCCGTTTGAGCTACCTGAGCGTCCAGCTTCTTCATATGGAGATGTATAGCCTCAATCTTGCCATTCAAATCAGTGTACAAGGCATCTATCTTGCCATTGAAGTTCACTGTCATTTGCGTCTGGCCTTCTAGAATTTGCTCTAGCATCGAATCTGTCTTGGTATCTGACGTCTTAGGAGGAGGAGTTTGGTAAGAAGATTGGCCATAGTTCCTTTGGTAATTGCTCTGGAAAGGCTTTTGGAACTCGTTCTTCTGATACCCTTGTTGACCACCAAACCTCTGATAACTAGCTCCAGTGATGTAGTTAACATCCGTCTTCTTTGGCTCAAAAGTCTCCACTTCTGCAGCAAACTGCACCTGCTTCTTACCCACCAGCAAGTTGTGCATCGTGTCTAGCTTGGCTTCCATCTTAGCCATATTACCTCCATCTGCGCTCTTGCCAAGCTGCTTCCTCTCGAAGTCTATGTTCTTGGTACTACTACTTGAAGCCATGTTCTCAATGAGTGCCAGTGCATCACTTGGAACATTGGTGTTGAAGTTTCCCCTACTTGCTGAATCCAAAGACATCTGGTGTCTCCAATCGATTCCTCTAAAGAAGATTCCCAACAGCTGCACATCACTAAAACCATGATGAGCACAATCTCTCTGGTAGGATTTGAATCTTACCCAGGCAGCCTTGAATGCTTCCGTTGGTCCTTGCCTGAATGTCGAAATCTTCATCCTTAGATCTTCAGACCTTGTCTCATCGAAGAAGTTGATGAGGAAAGCATTTTTCGTGTCCTCCCAAGTAGTTAAAGAACCAGGTGCTAACTGCTTCAGCCAGTAAGCTGCTTCTCCGCTGAGAGAATATGGGAAAAGCTTACAGAAAAGGTAGTCTTCAGGAACTCCATTGGCTTTGATGCTGGACACTAAGTCCTCAAACATCTCGATATGGTCCATAGGATGCTCTGAAGGAAGGCCATGGAATTGGTGTTGAGCCACCAAAGAGAAGTAAGCTGGCTTTAGCTCAAAGTCATTTCTAGGGAAGGCAGGAGGTCTAATAGCAGCTCTATTGGCATAGAACTCCTGAGGCCTGTAGTGCTCTCCCAAAGTACGCACATGCTCAACCGGCTCGTGCTGTTGCATCAGCTAACACTCCTGGTCCTGCTCTTGCTCCTGCTCCTCTGGTATCACAGTACCATCGTCTTCAATACGCTGACCCTGAGCGTTGTACTTCCGTCCTTGATGGTCTGTGATGGTTCCATCTGCACCGCAGAGCAAGATTACTCTGTTGTTGACCATCTTCGCTGCTCTCGTTGCTGCTCGGTTTTCTCGCTCTAATTTTCCAATTTCAGTATTGAGATCGACTAGCTCTTTGTTTTGATTGCTTCTGGTTGGGCGATTAGGCATAAACCTGAAACACACAAATACCAAGAGAAAAGAGCAAGCTTGTATTAAAACAAAAATAAATACTTAGACAAAATCTTAGTAACTTAAATCGAATGGTAAATTCAAATTCCCCAGCAACGGTGCCAAAATTTGATAACGGGCTCAAATTAACCCTCGAGCTACTCTCTCAAATTAAGAGATCATAGTACTATTTAGGGATCGAATCCATAGGGAATTGAATACACAATCAATCTCAGTATTCAAATTATGCTAAGTAATAAGATGTAAATGTAAACAAGCAATTTATAAAACAAGTAAACAAAGGATGGTTTTTATTTTTAAGTTCTCAAAGAGACGAAGGCTAGGCGATGAAAATTTCTTCAAGTAATGAATCGAAATCAAAGATATAACAATTGTCGAGGTTCAATTAAGAACCGTTCTAGAACTCAAACACGAGAGTATAACCAATTAACTTTCGTTACAAAGGTTATCTATCCTTAAATCCTTAAATTCCAAATTCCTTTGCAAATTTATCGAATTTAAACAAGCAATTAGTACAAGTTTGATATGTTCACAAAATCCCTAAGCCAAATTCCTTTGCGAATAAGTAATTTTGCTCATTTAGACTAGTTCAAATTGTCAATAACACTTCCATGTATATTGAATCAATCTAAGATCAAGATTCTAGGTGATCAAGCTAGATTCTAGCATTAAAAATAGTCTAGATGAAGAACTAACGGATAAACCTCAACATATATGCTATCTTAACGATTTCTCATCAAAACACAAGAAATTCCCACGACCTAACAAGTAATCTACTCACAAATATATGATGAAATCATAATAACTGAATCGAAATACATAAAAGAGTTAGAGTAGAAGATACAAAAGGGTTTGAAGTCTCAAGATGTCAAGAACATAAAGATCTTCCTCAAAGCTCTTCAAGATATATCTCTCTCTCTCAGTCTCCACGAAAAACTCTCTGTCACAAAGTATCTAGATCCAAACTCTCTCTTTTGAGACTGTTCTCAATGCTATTTGATAAGTTGGTTTTTTAGGGTCATCAATTCCCCTTGTACGTTGTAGCACAAAGGGTTATCGTATCCACAGGGAGGTTTGGTCAATGCACCAGGAATGCATGATCCTTCTTAATCTAGAACAATGCTTTTTACAAGTAAACAAATTTTAAAACTATAAAAAAAGTAAACTAAAGATGGATATGTCGGATATTTAACTAACTATCAAGAAGAGATTAACGACCGTCGAGGTTTAATTAAGCACCGTTCTAGAACTCAAACACGAGAGTATAGCCAGCTAACTTCCGTTACAAAGGCTATCTATCTTTAAATCCTCAAATCCCAAATTCCTTTGCGAATTCATCGAATCTAAACAAGCAATTAGTACGAGTTTGATTTGTTCACAAAATCCCTAAGCCAAATTCCTTTGCGAATAGGTAATTTTGCCCATCTAGACTAGTTCAAATTGTCAATAACACTTCCATGTATATTGAATCAATCTAAGATCAAGATTCTAGGTGATCAAGCTAGATTCTAGCATTAAAAACAGTCTAGATGAAGAACTAACGGATAAACCTCAACATATATGCTATCTTAACGATTTCTCATCAAAACACAAGAAATTCCCACGACCTAACAAGTAATCTACTCACAAATATATGATGAAATCATAATAACTGAATAGAAATACATAAAAGAGTTAGAGTAGAAGATACAAAAGGGTTTGAAGTCTCAAGATGTCAAGAACATAAAGATCTTCCTCAAAGCTCTTCAAGATATCTCTCTCTCTCTCAGTCTCCACGAAAAACTCTCTGTCTCAAAGTATTTAGATATGTTTTTTTTTTGATATTTTACAAAAGAAACCAAGATAAACTACTTATAGAAGTGCTAAAATATCTGCTGCCGACCTCTCTGTTGATCGACACAAGCTACTGTCGATCGACAGTGAGCTCTCTGGAAATATTTTCTCCGAAATATCTTCTTTGCCAAGTCACATAGGATGCCGACCTCCCTGTTGATCGACCCGGGCTAGATGCTCTTTTGAAATCTTCTTTGCTTCGTTAAATCGTCTGTCGATCGTCATCAACATGCTGTCGATCGACAGAGCCTCAGCTGCTTGATTTCACTTTGATATTTTCAGCTCCAAGATACTCCAAATGTTTTCATTAAGCTCCAATCGACCATTTTCTTGCAAAATACTATAAAAGACACAAAAATACCAAAAATACTATACAAAACCGACTTATATCATGGTTAATAACGGGTAAAAACCATGATATATCAACTCCCCCAGACTTAGCATTTGCTTGGCCTCAAGCAAAATATAAACCAAGAATGTGAAAGAGGTTTGAAAACACATAACATACCTTCCCTTGACACAGCGAATTGACCTTTCCAGTTAGTGAACCACATGAGTCATAACCAACCAAACTAGACCACCATGTACTTCTCCGCAGACATTCTCAGTCTTCCAAATTCATCGCCCACTTATCAGCATAATCCGTTAATCTTCATCGCTTGTTCTCAATGTTCTCAAAGCCATGAACCTTCTAGACTCATTCCCATACTGTACCGTGACAAATCAACCTATACAACACTTGGTACTCTTTCTCTCCCCCAGACTTATTTTGTTCAATATTTTTTTCTTCCTTTTTTTTTTTTTTATGATTGTTGATCTCTTAGCAGTGCATATTTCACTAGTGTTGTTCCTTGTGAGGAGACAGGGTCGTGACACACCAGCGTTGTTTCTTTTGAGGAAACAGGTACGTGAGAGTGCTCGTCTTTCAACATCCGTTTCACGGGACTCAGACTGCTGCTTTTGAGCTGGGAGATCATCTCGAGTACAGATTCATTAGATTTATTCCTCCTCTTGTACTCAAAAACTATCATTTCACCCCAATCTTAGTACATATGATATATATATATATGGGGAGAGGAGTACCATTATTTTCAACAGAGGGTTGCATTTATCAGGTACGAATGAGGAGTCAAGCTCAATGGACATCGATCCCAAAGAGAATCGTGCAATAGCTCTGACTTGGCAGATTATACTGGAAGTAATTGACGTTTTCGGTCAACTTGTCAATCCTTGGGTTTTTCATTAGTCTTGGTCTGAAACTGATTCTGGAAGAATTGTCACACGCCGAAAAAGACACTCCACGGAACCAAGAGAAGGGTTGTTCCTACTAGTTTTGACTCAATAAAACAAACAAAACGACCATTTTTTTTTTTTTTTTTTTTTTAACTCACAAAAACTAAACTAAGTTAGCAAACCTCCCCCAGACTTAAACAACACTGTCCCCAGTGTTATCAAGCCTGAGCTTGGTAAATAAAATAGATAGAAAACGAAAGGAATTGAAATTTTGAAGAGAAAAACGTAACCTGGAGGGGTTGTCTGAAGATCATCCTCACGTTTTTATCTCCTAAAAATCAAAACCAAAGATAACACCAAACATAAAATCGTAAAAGAAAATAAAATAAAACATAACTAGTAAACTCACAAATGGGTTGCCTCCCATTAAGCGCTTGTTTTTAGTCCTTAGCTGGACTGTGTTGGAGCTCAGGTCTTCAATGGAATGGTGCAGGGAAAAGCACCAGGAAAGAGCTTCGCAGTATTCTGCAGCATCTCTTGAACAACTTCCTCTCCTTTCTCCCTCAAATCCAATGGGATGATGATTCTGAACTTGGAGAAAGGCTTTGAGTTCCCCTTGCGCTTCATCTTACGGGAAGTCAAGTCTCCATCGGATCTCAGAGGTGGTGGAGTCAAAAGTGGAACCTTTGGAACCTTCTTACACTTAGGCCTTGCTGGTTTGGTGACTCCATGCTGGGTAGCGGAAAGGGCTATCTTGAGAACATCCAACTTCTCCTTCGTGTCATCCTCAAGGTCTAAGCTTGGCTTCCCTTTGTTTGTAACACTCATACAAGAAGTCTCCTTGCCAAGAACTGCAGGGTAGTAGACATCCTTGTTGATCTTAGAGAAGGAGATTTGCGCATTGGGAAAATCAACAATAGCACCCACTGTGGCAAGGAAGACTCGCCCAAGAATCAATGGGTCATCATTGTCCTCCTTCATCTCCATCACATGAAAGTCTGCAGGGACAAGACACTCTCCTATCTGAAGCATTAGATCTGGAATAAAACCCTTTGAACTTGTAGAAGAAGAGTTTGTAAGTCTGAGGGATGCCTTTGGATGTTCGAAATCCAAAATCCCCAGCTTCTTTGCCAAAGCCATAGACATGACATTCACATTAGCACCTGTATCACAGAGAGAATCCTGTAGGTCAAAACCGTTAGCTAAACAAGGAAAAACAAACCTCCCTGGATTTGCTAGTTTAGGTAGCTTTATCAGTGATGGTTGGGCAGGTTCCTTTGGAGTCATTTTTTGAATTTCTGCAACGACCTTTTCAGAAATCATCGCACTACATTGCTCTAAACTCAAACCCTGAGTAGACTTCCTCCTCAAACAACTTCTGACTATCGGATAGAAACTATCACCATTGATCATCAGCAAGTCCACAACAAGCTTATCCATGATACCCTTGCATATAGTATCCTCTAGCTCTTGTTTAGACAGCTCCTTGCGTCTAGGGTATGGTGGTTTTGGCTTATAAACTCTTTCCTCCACATTATCGGACGGTTTTGAAGGAGAAGTCGGACTGGGGACCTCATGTCGATCGACGGCGATAGGTTGTGTCGATCGACAGGTGTCTGGTTTTTCTGAATCGACCTCTTTCTCTCCCCGTGTCGATCGACGGTGAAGCCTCTGTTTCATCAGATTTGCTCTATTCTGTTCGTGTCAATCGACAGTCATGATATTTGTCAATCGACATGAGCTCTGCTGTCTCCAAATTTGCGTTTTCCTCCTCATTTCCCACAGTGATTGCATTGATATGCAACCTTGGGTTCGTCTCAGTCTTAGCTGGTAGAAAACCTTCCTGTCTTTTCACTGATTCCGCCGTTTGAGCTACCTGAGCGTCCAGCTTCTTCATATGGAGATGTATAGCCTCAATCTTGCCATTCAAATCAGTGTACAAGGCATCTATCTTGCCATTGAAGTTCACTGTCATCTGCGTCTGGCCTTCTAGAATTTGCTCTAGCATCGAATCTGTCTTGGTCTCTGACGTCTTAGGAGGAGGAGTTTGGGAAGAAGATTGACCATAGTTCCTTTGGTAATTGCTCTGGAAAGGCTTTTGGAACTCGTTCATCTGATACCCTTGTTGACCACCAAACCTCTGATAACTAGCTCCAGTGATGTAGTTAACATCCGTCTTCTTTGGCTCAAAAGTCTCCACTTCTGCAGCAAACTGCACCTGCTTCTTACCCACTAGCAAGTTGTGCATCGTGTCTAGCTTGGCTTCCATCTTAGCCATATTACCTCCATCTGCGCTCTTGCCAAGCTGCTTCCTCTCGAAGTCTATGTTCTTGGTACTACTACTTGAAGCCATGTTCTCAATGAGTGCCAGTGCATCACTTGGAACATTGGTGTTGAAGTTTCCCCTACTTGCTGAATCCAAAGACATCTGGTGTCTCCAATCGATTCCTCTAAAAAAGATTCCCAACAGCTGCACATCACTAAAACCATGATGAGCACAATCTCTCTGGTAGGATTTGAATCTTACCCAGGCAGCCTTGAATGCTTCCGTTGGTCCTTGCCTGAATGTCGAAATCTTCATCCTTAGATCTTCAGACCTTGTCTCATCGAAGAAGTTGATGAGGAAAGCATTTTTCGTGTCCTCCCAAGTAGTTAAAGAACCAGGTGCTAACTGCTTCAGCCAGTAAGCTGCTTCTCCGCTGAGAGAATATGGGAAAAGCTTACAGAAAAGGTAGTCTTCAGGAACTCCATTGGCTTTGATGCTGGACACTAAGTCCTCAAACATCTCGATATGATCCATAGGATGCTCTGAAGGAAGGCCATGGAATTGGTGTTGAGCCACCAAAGAGAAGTAAGCTGGCTTTAGCTCAAAGTCATTTCTAGGGAAGGCAAGAGGTCTAATAGCAGCTCTATTGGCATAGAACTCCTGAGGCCTGTAGTGCTCTCCCAAAGTACGCACATGCTCAACCGGCTCGTGCTGTTGCATCAGCTAACCCTCCTGGTCCTGCTCTTGCTCCTGCTCCTCTGGTATCACAGTACCATCGTCTTCAATACGCTGACCCTGAGCGTTGTACTTCCGTCCTTGATGGTCTGTGATGGTTCCATCTGCACCGCAGAGCAAGATTACTCTGTTGTTGACCATCTTCGCTGCTCTCGTTGCTGCTCGGTTTTCTCGCTCTAATTTTCCAATCTCAGGATTGAGATCGACTAGCTCTTTGTTTTGATTGCTTCTGGTTGGGCGATTAGGCATAAACCTGAAACACACAAATACCAAGAGAAAAGAGCAAGCTTGTATTAAAACAAAAATAAATACTTAGACAAAATCTTAGTAACTTAAATCGAATGGTAAATTCAAATTCCCCAGCAACGGTGCCAAAATTTGATAACGGGCTCAAATTAACCCTCGAGCTACTCTCTCAAATTAAGAGATCATAGTACTATTTAGGGATCGAATCCACAGGGAATTGAATACACAATCAATCTCAGTATTCAAATTATGCTAAGTAATAAGATGTAAATGTAAACAAGCAATTTATAAAACAAGTAAACAAAGGATGGTTTTAATTTTTAAGTTCTCAAAGAGACGAAGGCTAGGCGATGAAAATTTCTTCAAGTAATGAATCGAAATCAAAGATATAACATTTGTCTTATAAATTGCTTGTTTATCAAAGCTATAACAATTGTCGATTAACCCAGTGTTTTGTATGTTTTGATTTACTCTAAGAGAATGCTAAGCTATCATTTTTCTTTAAAACACTTAGAGCTATATGGTTTCTTCTTAATTCCACTCTCTAGAACTTATTCTTTCTTCTTCTTTCCTTTATTCTTTCTTTTCACACTGAACCACAACCATGTAATGTTTTATGAATTGTCGTACAAGGGGAATTGATGACCCTAAAAAACCAACTTATCAATTTATAATGTTTCCACTTAACAATTGTTTACTTATAATGTTAGTATGTTCTAGGTGATCAGACTAGAAATAGCATTGAGAACAGTCTAGATGAAGAACTAACGGATGAACCTCAATAATTAACCATCAAATCATCTTCAATCAAGCCAAATCAAATACCCAACTAGAACCCTAATCTAAACATGAAGAAAACAAGAGAAAAAGACACAAAGATAAAGAAATTGCATAAATAAAAGATAGAGTTGAAGAAATCTTCTCTAGAGTGGTATTTTTTTATGAAGAACAATCAAAATCTCTCAAAAGAGAGAGTTTGGGTCGTGCCCAGCTCTTCCAAGAAGAAGAAGACTTTTTAGATATTATTTATGATGATATTTTACAAGAAAAACCAAGATAAACTACTTATAGAAGTGCCAAAATATCTGTTGCCGAACTCCCTGTCGATCGACACTAACTCCTGTCGATCGACACGAAGCTCTCTGGAAATTTAAACATTCAAAATATTTTCTTTGCCAAGTCACATAGGCTGCCGACCTCTCTGTCAATCGACACACCATGATTGTGTCGATCGACACGGGCTGGATGCTCTGTTTTTTAAAGATACCCTGTCGATCGACGTAATTCTCTGTCGATCGACGCTGGTGTTGTTCCACTCGGTCAAGACCGGTACCCTCCGGTAAAACGGCCATATCTCCTGAACCACAGATCGGAATGACTTGAACCCACATCCATTGGAAAGATATCTCAAATATCTACAACTTTTATGAAGACCTCTGAAGCTAAATCTGAATGTAAACCGTTATTATGAGTAGATCTTTGAAGCACTTTGGATGGTTTCGGTAGCGGTGGTGTGATATATTCCGCAATGACCTTTTATGATAGCTATCCTCACTCCTCCAACTCCTCTGACTCCAAGAACACCTGAAAATGGCTCAAGCAAGCCAAAAAGAGTACAAAGACAACCTAGGACATCTAAAATGCAATGCAATGCAAATGAGACTTAAATGCATGAAAATATCCCAAAACTATACAATGTGGGATAAAAACCTATGAGAATAAAGCCCTAAAAACAAGTAAAATATGGTGTTATCAGTGGTCGATCCAACCTTCCCGATAAGCCTGAAGCTGTTGTTCCAGGCTTAGATGTGAGAGACAACGCCGGGGTTCTTCGACGCAACACCGGCAAAGATTGTGTTGTTGGGAATATCCTGAAATCACACCTGTATTCACTCTAGTGATAGTTGTACTGTCGAGATTAGACATTCATATGATACTAGGTGGTCATGACGTTTTGCTAGAAACCTCTGATGATCTATGAGGTATGAACTCATTACTAGTATTATATGATCCTACAGGGTCACACACCTAAGCAAACTGGATTTACTTTATCTGGGAATGATCATTAATGTAATGATCCAAATGATGTGTATTTGATACACATTAGAATAGTGGTTTTAAGGAGGTGTCGATCGACATAACCTTTGTGTCGATCAACACCAGCCAATAACCGGAATAGTGATTTCGGTTTAACAACTTAATTGATTCTGATTCGGTCCAGGGATTAATTAGGTTTTCTCCAGAGCCTATATATAAGATATAGGGCACAACTTGGAGAGAGAGACTTTGAGAAAGTATTCCTAGCCACCTTCTGCAAACACAGAATTCCCTGAGAGATCCGATCTACCGGTACTAGCATCCCGGCGGATTCCAGTTTGTATGCGTGTGGACTAACAGTAGAGGCACAACAAGTGAGGTGCTTACAGATCTCGAATCCCTGTTCATCTTCCGCTGCATAAACTCCAGGTATATTCGAGATCCGTTCTTGTAGATTCATTGGTTACAAACCCTAGATCCTAGGCTATAGGAATTGTCACTAGGTTGTTTAATAGAGATTAAACTGGTTAAAACCTGTACGAATTCCTTCAGTGGTATCAGAGCCTTAGGGTTTAACTATTGAATTTGACCTGCATGTTAACGAATTAGTTGAATTCAATTTGGTACATATGAGGTAAAGGATTCTTGCTAGATCAAACTTTCACTCAAAAACGTTTTATTAAAATTTGATCATCACTGTTTCGCATGGTGTCAATCGATACCAAGCTGGTGTCGATCGACACCCTAATAAAATTAGGGTTTCGATCGTAAGATCAAAGTTTCTGAAACCCGTGTCGATCGACACAATGGTTGTGTTGATCGACACTGCCTTGCGATTGGTTAATCGGTTCAATTGGATTGAATCGGTTATCGGGCTTGGTTAGAAATCGATTGAAACCGGTTAATTGCGGTTTGTTGCGATTTGGTTGGCGTCGATCGATACAAATGTTGTGTCGATCGACACGGACCTGTTATCGACTCGGTTCAATTGGATTGACTGGTTATCGCAGATCGATTTGGTTTGGTCAATGTCGATTGACACAATTGTTATGTCGATCGACACAGACCGGTTATCGAAATTGGTTCAGTCGGTTATCGAAACCGGTTCAATTGGATTGATCGGTTGTCGAAGAATGGTTAAGTAGGTGAGTGTCGATCGACACTAATGTAGTATCGATCGACACCCTATTCGGATTTTGGGTTAGTGAACCTAAGATCTCATAACCGAACCAGATTTCACCCCACTTCTTAGAATGATTAAAACTTAATTAAAATTAGTTATTTAAATTGAGATTCTAAGCCTTCCTAAAAGCATATATGATATGTGTTAAGATTAAAAGTTCTGTTCCTCAACTAAATATCAAGTGTTCTAGATGTCTTCCCGATCTTGTTAGCTGTCAAGACTCATTTCATTGCGTGATAGGCTTGCAGTGCAAGGTATCTGCAGTTACATGAGTAAGGCAGTAGGTAATTGTGTTTATGGGCTTGCAGTGCATGGCATCAACTATTACATGACTGAAGAGATTGGTTTACTTGATTGGGCTATCAGAAGTTCTGGGCCCAGAGACATCAGGTGGATAAAACATAAGATGTTTTATCCACAACCAATAGTCATATTGGATATGATTAGCAAAGTGTTGCTTACCTATATAACTAAAATTTGGGTGACAGCCAGTGGCTCGCTCGAGTTTTGGTGAAGTATGGATCTTGGATCATTGTATTCATTTGAGGAAACATAGTTTTGAATATAATGCGAGTTTTCTTAATTGTTAAGTTTTCTCTCTTCCTGAACATCATAACTAAACCTTTTTCCTTTCTTATTCTAGTTATGTCTAAAACCCCTCATCAGAACTCTTTCTCGTTGCGATCCGTCCTTGAGAAGGACAAGTTAAATGGATCCAACTTCCTTAATTGATATCGGAACTTGAGAATCGTTCTCAAGCAGGAGAGAAAGGACCATGTCCTTGAGAAATTTCTCCCCGAGAAACTAAGGTCCAATGCCTCACATGCATTATATGGATCTTGGAATAAGCATTACTATGATGTGGTTGATGTGCGCTGTCTGATGTTGGCTACCATGAACTCGGACTTGCAGAAGCAATATGAGAACGTGGCATTGCCTATCGAGATGGTCGCTAGCCTGAAAGCTATGTTTTAGGAGCAGACTCGAACTGAGAGATACCATACGGTTAAATCTGTAGTTGAGTGCAAGCTACCAAAGGATGCTCCAGTAAGTCCTCATGTCATAAATATGATGGGTTATATCGATAACCTGGGGAGATTGGATTGTCCCATTAGCCAAGAGTTGGCTACTGACATCATACTGAAGTCACTGCCGTCAAGCTATGATACGTTTATAATGAATTATAACATGAACAGCTTGACGAAGACGTTGACTAAGCTGCATGGCATGCTCAAGACAGCTGAGCATGACATCAAGAAGGGCACTCCAAATGTACTTCTAGTACAAAGGGGCAAAAGGTTTGAGAAACCTGGAAAAGACAAGGGTAGAGGCAAGGTCGTCCAGATTGTGAATCAGGATAAGCTTGTGTCTTCTTGTAAGCCCAAGTCCGGCCTTGCTGATGTTGATAAGTGCCAGTACTGTAAGGAGCCTGGGCATTGGAAGAGAAACTGCAAGAAATACTTGGAAGATTCACACGAAATTAGGAAGATGTACGAGACCTCTTCTTAAGGTATTTGTGTTATGGAAGTAAAAGTTACTACTTCAAGTTCTACCTCATGGGTATAAGATACCGGTTGTGGTGCTCATATTTGTACTAATTTGCAGGTACTAAACAACAGTAGAACGTTGGAGAAGGGAGAAGTTGAATTACACGTCGGGAATGAAGCAAGAGTTGCTGCATTGACCGTAGGAACTTTCCATATGTAGTCGCCTTCAGGCTTGGTTTTAATAATAGAATAATTGCTACTATGTACATGCTATAAGCAGAGTAGTGATTTTCATTTTTTTTGATTAAAGACAAATGTTGCTCTTTTTGATCTTAAAGATATGTTCTATGGTAGTACCCCATTAGAGAATGGGTTTTATGTCTTAAACCAATCTAAACCTGTCTATAACATAAACACCAAACGGTTCGAGTAAAATGACTCGGAACCTACCTTTCTCTGGCATTGTCAATTCGGCTACATGAGATTCAGAAGTTCCATAGTGATCGGCTTTTGGGCTCATTTGATTATGAATCATGTGAATCATGATCATGTGAATCCTGCTTATTGGGAAAAATGACTAAGGCCCCTTTTAAGAAACCAAATGAATGGGCCAGTGACTTATTGGGCTTTATACATACAGATGTATGCGGCCCGATGAGCACCAGTGCTAGAGGAAACTTTTAGTACTTCATTACCTTTACTGATGACTTCAGTAGGCATGGATATGTCCATCTAATGAAACACAAGTCGGAATCCTTTAAAAGGTTCAAGGAGTTCCAGAATGAAGTACATAATCAAATTGGCAAAAGTATTAGAGCTCTTCGATCAGATCGCGGAGGAGAATACTTAAGTCAAGAGTTAAGTGATCATCTAAGAGAGTGTGGAATTGTTTCACAGCTCACTCCTCCTGGAACGCACCAATGGAATGGAGTTTCCGAGAGGAGAAATCGAACTTTATTAGATATGGTTCGATCAATGATGAGTCAAACAAATCTTCCATTATCCTTTTGGGGATACGATCTAGAAATGTTTGCGTTTACACTAAATAGAGTCCTATCAAAATCAGTTGCAAAGACACCACATGAGATGTGGACTGGAAATGTTCCAAGTTTGTCTTTTCTGAGAATTTGGGGTTGTGAGGCTTATGTAAAACGTTTGATATCTGATAAGCTCGCACCCAAATCTGATAAGTGTTTTTTTGTTGGTTATCCTAAGGAAACCAAGGCGTACTACTTCTACAACCGTTCTGAGAACAAAGTGTTTGTTGCTCTGGATTGTACTTTCCTTGAGAGAGAGTTTCTTCATAAGAAGAACAGTGGGAGTAAAGTACTACTCGAACAAATTCGAGGATCACAAGGGACTGCTCAATCCAATGAGGAAGAGCACTAGGAGGAACTACAAGAAGTTGTGGAACCTGCACCTGTGATGCCTGAAGTTCGCAGATCCGGAAGGATCTGTCACGAACATGATAGATACTATGGATTTCTCGTGAACGATTGTCATGACCTGTTGATCATTGACAGTGACGAGCCTGCAAATTTTGAAGAAGCAATGTTGGGCCTGAACTCCGAAAAGTGGCTTGAGCCGCTAAATCCGAAATGGGATCCATGTCAGAAAACCAAGTATGGTCTTTGGTAGATTTACCTGATGGCGTGAAACCCATTGAGTGTAAATGGATGATATATTAGTATTTTGGTCCCTTTTGCGTTTTGTTTCTTTAGTCTTTTTGGTTCTTTCTAGTTTATTTTGTGTCTTTTCAGGTTCTAGGAGGCTCTCGAGCATGGATTGGAGTCCGTGAGGGTCATTGGAGCAAAAGGGACGAATCTGGAGAAAAGATGGCATTTTTCATAAATCGAGCTCCTGCTTGGTTTGGAGCGAGCACCTGCTCGCCTGAAGACTCAAAGAAGCCGAAGCCAAAGCTTCGGGTCCATACTCGAAGACCCGAAGCCCAAACTCTCTGGAATCCAGACCGACAGGTCCGGATGAGAAGATCGACCGATCCCAGACCCGAAGATATGCCTCGTGTTGACACAGACCGACCGATCCGGCATCAGACCGACCGGTCGGGCACCTAGAACCAAGTTGCTCTAAATTTCCCTATAAATAAGCTGCAGCCACTTTCCTAAACCTAAGTTCTATTTTTCTCTAAAATTTTACAGTTCTATGTTTTTGAGAGCTGAGACTGCCTTGTCCATTTGTTTGAGATCCTTTCAAGTGTTTTCATTTCATTGGATTTTGATTGTAAGAATTGGAGGATCATCCACAACTTTCTATTGAGAAGATTTCTTAAACCCTATTCTCTTTATTTTATCATGATGCTTTCTTCTCATTTGATTGCTGCGATTTTGTCCTCCATGGCTGAGTAGTCTCATTGCTAGATTAGGGAAATTCAATGGTGGATTAGGATGATAGTGACTGAGCCAAATAGGAATGTTATCAATTGTCTTCATCAATCGGGATTCATACTGCTTAGGCTAATTTGATCACCTAGTCTATGATCTTAAGATTAACTTATTCACGACAGTGCTCTAGGTTGCTAGATAACCCGTTGATGAGCAATCGGTGTGTAACCAACGACAGTTGATTGTTACCATCGATTGTGAACAAATCGAACCAAATTGTTAATGCTTATCTTCATCTCTGAATTCGAACGACAGTTTATGCATTTAGGATGTTAGATAAAGATATTGATGCATCACGACAGTGAGGCAATATTACATTCATGTTCGAGTTCTAGATTGCGCTACATTGAATCCTGAAGAGATTGCTCAGTCCTTAATCCGAAGTCACCGGCGAATGACTCTAATCTAGTACCTTTATCTTATTGAATTTACATCATTTTTATTTGTTATTTCGTTCATTGTTTCGTTTCAAACCAATCCCGTTTTATCTTAGCTTTAAACAATAATCCACATTTTCATAGTGTGACCTTGGTCCCTGAGGATTCGATACCTAAAATACTACTGCTTTTGTCTGTGCACTTGCAGATTTTATTTGGGTTTAAAACTTCAGACATCAATGGATCTTGAAGAAGAAGATTGACGTGGATGGGAATATCCAGATATTCAAAGCTAGATTAGTGGCTAAAGGTTTCAAACAAATTCATGGTATTGACTATGATGAGACCTATTCCCCAGTCGCTATGCTTAAATCCATTCGGATTCTCCTAGCAACTGCCATTTATCATGGTGATGAGATTTGGCAGATGGATGTGAAAACAGTCTTCCTTAATGGAATTCTGGAAGAGGATGTGTACGAGACACAACCTGAGGTTTCACAGATCCAAATAATGCTAAGAAAGAATACAAGCTTCATCGATCGATGTATGATTGAAGCAAGCATCATGGAGTTGAAATCTTTGTTTTGATAAAGCAGTCAAAAGGTTTGACTTCATCAGGAACAAAGAGGAAACGTGTGTTCACAAGAAGACTAGTGGGAGCGTAGTTGCATTTCTCGTTGTGTATGTAGATGACATACTTCTTCTCGGAAATGACGTTCTGTTGCTTCAGTCTTTAGAGACTTGGCTCGGAAGTTGTTTTTCAATGAAAGACATGGGAAAAGCCGCGTGCATTCTTGGAATAAGAATCTATAGAGATAGATTGGGTAGGCTAATTGGATCGTGTCAAGATGCTTATGGTGATAAGGTCTTGGACAGGTTCAGTATGCATGATTCCAAGAAGGGCCTCATACCAATGTCTCATGGCATTAATCTTAGCAAGATGCAATGTCTCTCGACACTGGCTGATCGAGAACGCGTGAGTAGGATTCCCATGCGTATGCAGTAGAATCGATCATAAATGCCATGACCTGCACTCGTCCAGATGTTGCTTGTGTTTTAAGCATGACGAGTAGATACCAATATGATCCATGTGAAAGTCACTGGACAGTTACCAAGAATATTCTCAAGTATTTGAAGAATGCTAAGGATATGAGCTTGGTGAACTAAAGAAGTAATGTTATCAGTCGTGAGTAGTTAGACGGACAAAGACGATTTCCGGTCGGAATCTGGTTATGTCTTGTGTCTATATGGCGGTGCGATTGTTGGAAAGAATTCCAAGCAGAGCACCGCAGCCTCTCCCACGTCCTAATCATGAGTTTCACCCTCTTGCTGTAGGTATTAGATATATTAAGATGTGATCTTGATTCTAGTGGGAGTTGTAATGGATTTAGTTATGTTATGATATTCATGAAGACATACTTAGGTTATGTCATAATGAAATTTGTTTCAATATTATTATATTATTGGCTAATTAAATAATAGCCCCAAAATAATTTATATTATTCTTATAGGTCATCAAGTACGTGACTTGATCATGAAACCCTATATGTGAAAGATGATATAAATTATAGAGGTCCCTAGTCAAGGTTATTATCATGGGACATAATAGCTAAATGACTAGTGTGTAAAGTGACTGATGACTAAGTTTCGTGAAGTCATTGATATGTTGTATCAAGTCAATCACATAGATATGTGTTGGAGAACACAGTATTGGACTGACCCGCTATGAGAACTCTACAAGAATGTTATATGAGTATCATAAGATTTTCTCATTACGACTATAGAGTATAGTCTTTAGACCTGAGTTCATCATGATTTCTAGCATATGAATTGGTCCACTTTGACTTTGTCAAACGTCAGCCGTAACAGGTGACTATAAAGGCATTGATTGGGCGTATCATGAAATGTGTGTAGGAACAGGGATGGAACGAGATGGGATTTGTCCCTCCTGTATAACAGGAGATAAATATCTCAGGGCCTATCGAAGATTTGATACTAAGAAATGCGTGGTCGCGCTCAAACGAGGTGAATGTCAGTCGTTTGTTTTTATCAGTATAAATCGGAGTTCGATAAACGTGATCTAGCTTGATAAGGATGACACCGTTTCTTGCCTTATGCTAAGATCGAGATATAGAGACGAAGGGATTATCGGAATAAATGATTCTAGTACAAGTGGGAGATTGTTGGGAATGTCCTGAAATCACACTGTATTCACTTTAGTGATAGTTGTACTGTCGAGATTAGACATTCATATGATACTAGGTGGTCATGACGTTTTGCTAGAAACCTCTGATGATCTATGAGTTATGAACTCATTACTAGTATTATATGATCTTACAGGGTCACACACCTAAGCAAACTGGATTTACTTTATGTGGGAATGATCATTAATGTAATGATCCAAATGATGTGTATTTGATACACATTAGAATCGTGGTTTTAAGGAGGTGTCGATCGACATAACCTTTGTGTCGATCGACACCAGCCAATAACCGGAATAGTGATTTCGGTTTAACAACTTAATTGATTCTGATTCGGTTCAGGGATTAATTAGGTTTTCTCCAGAGCCTTTATATAAGATATAGGGCACGACTTGGAGAGAGAGACTTTGAGAAAGTATTCCTAGCCACCTTCTGCAAACACAGAATTCCCTGAGAGATCCGATCTACCGGTACTAGCATCATGGCGGATTCCAGTTTGTGTGCGTGTGGATTAACAGTAGAGGCACAACAAGTGAGCTGCTTACAGATCTTGAATCCCTATTCATCTTCCGCTGCATAAACTCCAGGTATATTCGAGATCCGTTCTTGTAGATTCATTGTTTACAAACCCTAGATCCTAGGCTATAGGAATTGTCACTAGGTTGTTTAATAGAGATTAAACTAGTTAAAACCTGTACGAATTCCTTCATGTGTAACTTCAGTTTCAGGTGTGAGAGCCACGGCTGGAGACCTTCGAGGTAAAGCCAAAGATCTCTCACCTTCGGTCTCCAGACTACTTAGTAACATCTCTGGTCTCTTTATACTAATATGATAAGTTTATGATATTGTAATACTGACTGAGAATGGATTGTGCTACTGTACATGTGTATGTGTTTGAACTAGTTGATTTGGTTATTTAGATGATAGGTTATGTGTTTGAACAAGTTAATCGTCATTGATTTGGTTATTTAGATGTTAGGTTCTTTAGCATCCATTGTTTTGTTTCAATTCTGAAACTAAGGTCTCTTCAAACTTTTCAAATTCTGAAATTGGGTTTCTTTAGCATCCATTGTTCTTTATGCCCTGTGTCTACTGTTACATTACAATTTGATTTATGCTCTTTCGTGTCATAGTTTCAGTGTATTTATATCATTAGCCTTGATATGAAAGTTCATTGTTCTCATTGTTATATACTTGATAACAAGAACATAAATTCTTGTGTTGTTTTTGTTACCAATAAATCTGTGTAGGATTCAATTCCATTTATGAAAAGAGGAAACATTGCGTCTGCTCTTCAGAAAGGTTGCCAAAGAGTAAAGTGCTTTATTGTTAGGAACTGCTTAATTCCTAGTTAGTTGTATGTGTACATCTGTTTTATATATTGGTTTATGAATAAACGCTCTTGGTGGTTGCAGATTTGGATGTTGGTTTAAGCCCAACTACCTCCAAAGTAAGCTAAACACTGATACGATTTTCCCAAAGGAACGCACACTCTTGCTTGTATTGAAACAGATAGATCCTTGGATAAACAAGGCGGGGGAGGTGAACGGTTGCGTCGAGAGCTATGGACTGCACTCGGTAAACCAGATCTGAAGGCTAACCACCTAAGGAACGTTGTGACTCGTTGGCTAACCACCTAAGAATCGAGATTGAACTCAAGGCTAACCACCTAGAGATCGGTTGATTTCGTTGGCTAACCACCAAAGAGAGATCGAAAAGTCCCAAAGGAACAAAAGAGAAAACTTCTCAAAGAGATTTTTTTAATAAAAAGGTGATTATTCTCAAATGAAAAAAAGAGAAGAGTATTTATAGAGAAAGAAAAGGGGAAGGAGAAAGATCACACGATCTTTTAATTCTTAAAGTTTAGAATTGATTAGCTAAAATTAAAAGAAAGGGATAAGAGGGATCCTTGAGCTTCTCATGCTTGATCCTTGTGTTATTTGGCATTCTCATGAAGTTGGACCGTAGATATAAGCATAAGTCATTGCCTCATTAAAACCTCTACTCGGAAAAACCCAATGGGACAAAACCGAGCATAGGAAAAAGAGTACAACAACTTAGCTTGTGACCAACTTCAAGTCGAATCCAAATATGATATTGAGATGAGAGCACCATGCGTAAGTTGACATTCTTCCTTGATCCACACGTCATCAAGCATCTTCCGAATAGCTCCGGCAAGCTTCCTTGTTTTGGACTGCATAATGGGACCTTCGAGTATGATCAAAGCTTCCTCGTCCAAAGCATGCTCGTCCATGATCGTATCAAACACTATCCTAGATTATTTACAGTATTTAGTTTATTATCATCCGACCATAGAACATGTAAATCGATGGAGAAGGAGAAGTAAAATGGTCATTTGTATTCCTTTTGCAATCATGTTTTTCCTCCTCTTTTGGTAAATTATAATGAATTTTTTTTTTACAGATGTCAAACTTGTGATTCATAGAGAAGGAAAACCACTAGTATACACGCAACTGGAGCGGCAATATCAGGATTGGATTATGAAAATGCATAATACCCATGATGAAGAAACTACATCGGGTGAAGATGACCCTATTCATTATTGGATCCTTGGATAAAAAGGCTAATGGAATCTTGCGTGATTGTATGTATTAGCTTTTTAAGGAAGATAAAGATATTTCGTTTGGATTAAATGACTGTTGGATTTTCGTACATACTAACATTGATGTTGTAGAAACACATTTGAGGATTCTGCCTTTTCTATATGTTCAAGTTTGTATCATTGTCTGAGTTGTGTACTCATACCTCCAATGCTTTTGAGCTGTAGCTGTGAGGTTGCACACGGTAGTTAGAAGAGGAGGAATGACGTGGAAACGTGGTCAGAAGATAAAGATTATGAGAGGAGCTTGTGTTGGGGTTCACAATAACAATGTCTACGCAACCATTGACTATTTCCTAATAGAAGGGTTCGAGGATGAAGCAGGCGGTTAGTACCATCTCCACCTGGCACAGAATTCCACTCTGGTCTTGCAGTACATAACATCAACCATGGAAAATATTAACTTATGTTTTCTTTTGTCAAGATGCTTGAGTAGTACTTTCTTTTGTCAAGTTTTAACCTTAATTAATACTTTTTTTGCTTGTAAAATCCAAACTTTTCTTCTTCTTTCTATTATGCAATTTCAAATTTACGTTCTTAGTATCAAATTAGTATCATATTAGTATCAAATATGTTACTAAAAACTGATCAATTAGTTACTAGATCAAAAAACTATCATCACAATTTGGTCTCAAATAAGAGACACAATAGTGACTAATTTGTGACCACTTTCTATTATTAGTTCGTAACAAAAGAGTCGCTAATGCGTTGTAAATTTATGACTCATAGAGGAGTCGCAAGCTAGTCGCAAATTAGCGACTAAACATGACTGTCACAGAATAGTTGCTAATTTGCGACTAAACAAGATTGTCACAAAACAGTCGCTAATTAGCGACTCATTTGTGACTCGAAAAATTAGCGACTCGACTATTGTGACTCCGGTTTTCGAGTCGCAAATTAGTCGCAAATGGCTCATTTGTGACTCTTTTGTGACTCTTCCCGGAGTGACTAACGACCTGTTTTCTTGTAGTGCATGAACATAAAATACGAAATGGTTTAAGATGTTCAATTTGATTAAATTTGTTGATTTTGAAAGTACTAAATCCTAGAATGAGAACCTAAACCTTCACACACAAACATAAAATACCGAATTGTTTGAAACGTCCAATTGACTAAATTCGTTGATTAGAAAGGGCACTAAACCCTAATATGGGGGTCTAAACCCTCACATATGAACAAAATTACTGAATGGTTTAAAACGTTCAATTGGACTAACTTCGTTGATTTTGAAGGACACTAAAACCTAGTATGAGAGCATAAATCCTGACACATGAAAATAAAATACATAATGATTTATAACGTTCAAATTGATTAAATTCCTTGATTTTGAAGAACACTTAACCCTAGTATCGGAGCCTAACCATCACAAATAAACATAAAATGAATTTGATTAAACTTTACACGTAGAAAGATTTCTTACTTAAATATAATGTTTAGGCAATTCTTAGTACAACGAATCTATTTTTAATTTCACCGATATATGTAAAAGAAATTATGGTTTTTTCTTTTCAAATATTTTATCTCCGCGTTACGTATTTGCAAAAGAAACACCCATCAATATTAGCTACCATAAGTTTCTTTTTCTTGTGTGATAAGTCAATGTAGAAAGATGTCCACATGCACGTTACCACTTACCAGTGAATGAATCTTGAATACTATAAAGTAGAATTATGTGATATCTTGAGAGTTTTCACTTATCATGACCCCTATTATTAATGGGCATAACTTCGAAATCTGCTAACAAAGACCGAAGCGTAGCGAGTTCCATATATTTCCTCTATTTCTTGGAAAATTTTCTCTCTACCTCCTTCGAATATGCATGAGCTTCAAGAGTCTTTCCTTATTCTATCTTATTATAATTACAGTGATCTTTGTTTTTGTTTGTTACTTTTCAAGACATAGAGCTGTCATATTCGCAAGTAACTAACGATAGGTCACTCCTTCCTCAACTTCTTAATGCATATCCCAAATTATAACAATTCCAACTAATTAGAGATAAATAGAAAGTTGTCAGATGGTTCAAAAAGCCTTAAAACCAAACAAAAACCATTGAGTACTTGATTTCCTATATAAGTCCATGATAAAACTCAAAATTCAAAGATTCACTTAGGAAAAAAAGGTGATATATACATTGGTTTCAATGCCCGTGTGATGATAATTAGAAACGGCTCATCATATACTCCCATTGATCATCAGTTGAATCATATTCCCTTAAACAACCAACACATTTTTTTTTTAATTAATTAATAGCCCGAATTAATATTCCCATAAATATTAATTCTCTACAGCTATTCAACAATTTGCGGAGGTTCTCTTAAAAAAAATTCAATAAATTCTTAAACCAATTCCAAGTTCAACAAAACAATTCCAGAAATAATAAAAATCTAGCAACCTAAACACAAGGTTTCACTCGACTAAACAGGAACTACAACACCCAAATCATCCTCTTCAACTGGCCTTGATACCGCGATCACGCATTTCTGTTACCTGCAACTCAAAAGGAAAAACAGAGTTGCGTAAGTATTTAATAAATACTTAGTGGAGCGGTCATCCCGTCTACCGGATACATAGTAAGGGAAAAATAGATTATCAATTCTACGCGATCATGCAACAATCCACAAAATGACCAGAGACATCATTTAAAAATAAGTGGTGTCGATCGACACTCATACTTGGTGGCGATCGACACTGCATTCCAGTACTCGATCCTCGTGATTATAAAACAGTGGTGTCGATCGACACTACTACCAGGGTCACCTGAACCGAGTCAAATCCTCACACGACTCGAGTTCCGTTTCATCGCACGAGATCATCACGACACAGACCACACAATCACACAGAAACCATCACGGAAAAATACAAACAAAGTATCACAAACAATCGTTCCAAGTCCTAATAACCTAGTCCCATATCCACGATCACGCACTCACCTAGATTACGCCATTTGAGGAAAGAACGGTAAAGAACACAAAATCAGCGACCTCGTAGCCTCTGATCTCAACCGAAAACACCGAGGAACCCTTCCTCAATTACCTAGAACACAAAAATTGAATTTTCCCAAAACCCTAATTCAGATTTCCAGAAAACAGAACGACGCACTGGATTGAAACGATCACAAGGATCGGACCGTACCTCCGAATTCAGATCAGAAACCTAATCTGGAAATTAGACCGACAGGGCTTTCCAACGGTACCTAGTTCGTCCTCTGTTTCTCTCTGAAACGTCGGAAAACACTTCCCAAGGAGACTGATTGAATCCCGAAACAGCACATACCACTCACGGGAAAACAATCATAAATCACAAACTACTGATCCAAAAGGCAATCGGATTCATTCTATAGCTAGCTAAGAGGAAGAAGAACATACTTACAAAAAGTCACGTCAATCAAACTTGATTCAATCGACCGTTCCTCGTTTCTACCAAGACAGACGAACCTGTCTTCTTCTTCCTCTCAAACTCCTCTCTCAAAACTCTTTCTCCCTCTCACAAACCACGAAAATCCTCTATCTTTTTGTCTCACGTGGCCACAAATCCCAAAGGACTTATATACGCAAGCCCTAGGGCTCTCCCTAAACCGCCTCTGCAACCGAGCGATTTAATTTTAACCAAAACAAACCGCAGAACATGTTGTCGATCGACACCCACACCTGGTGTCTATCGACACTCCTTTCCAAAATCCATATTTTGGTTTCGGGATGTTACAATTCTCCCCCACTACTCTGGATTCGTCCTCGAATCCCGTATAACTCAAACCGCGGACCGACAATCCTGACCCAACCTGGCCAAAACCCCTCGAGATCACCATACTCGAACTCCGAAACCCGCAACACCGTCTATCACAGACCACAACCTCCTGACCCACTGGCCAACACCACTTGAGGCCAATCACATGATCCCAGAGTCTCAAATCCAGTCTCATGCATATGACCACGTCTCTAGACATTTATTACTCTTAACTCATTTTACACTACTCTCACTCGTAGGAACACAATCCCTTGAGCAATCGATAACACATGGGACCACTGACCCAACACACACACATGGGAAAAACCATCCAAACAATATACTATAGAACACAATCTCCATGAGTATACATGAAAACACAAACTCCACAATGACCCAACACACCCCTAGAGTAATAAATTCTGAAACGCTCATAAACATTTCCTGACTAGGATTACCTCTTGTGGCTTAAACACGATATTCCCCACCTGGAATATCATCACCAAGGACAAACCGCATGTCCACACCAACCAAAAAAAAATGAGAACGCACATCTTCTCTCACAGAAATATAATGAATCACATCTTATAAATCTCAACAATGAGTCGTTACCACAGAACGAGAATACGCCAAACGACAAAACAACTTAGCACCACGCTTACACAACCGAACTGGAACCCCAAGGAAACTGAAGTTCAAATTGCGACCCGCTTGTCAAAATACCCCTGAACCTCAACTCCATCCTTGCCTCAGGTTCCCAAATATCCACCTCTACGCAACATAAACCCGCAAAGCTTTTAACAAAGCAACTTTTCCTGACGCAGAACCTTAATTCTCCTCTCGAGAATCCTTAAAGGTCTTGTCGCTACCAAAAAAAAATCTGGCGGAAGTTCCACTGGAAACATGGCCACCAACTCCACCGAAGTACGCATGCACTTCCTCAACATTGACACCTGGAGATACCCACGATCTCTTACTTCAAACTCCCATTCTGAATTCCACATATCAGCATAACTGCGCTGCTACTCTTGAGCCTCCCTCTCGCTCAACTTAAAAACACGGATGCTTCCCGTCGTTTCCTGCACTAACCTGCACCCACCATGTTCCTCTCCCCTACTTGGGTTCAACATATAGGTAACTCATACTGCCCCCCATACAAGGCCTTGTATGGAGCCATCTCGGTATTCATCGGTATTAATCAAAACCATAATCCGCTTCCACTAGCTGTCATTTATCATCTGATGCGGTCCACTAGCCGATATTACCATGTTTACCCACACGAACCCTGAGATCCATGTTCCGCCTCATACTTATGCCACACTCGGACTTTGATTACTCATACTTTTACCGAAAACATCACACTCTCAGGACGCCTCCTTCGAGGTAACGATACCGATGCCACTCCACTCTGAGGACGCCTCCCTTAAGCTCTGGTTATATATAGGAAAAACACTTCCTATAGAGTAATCAACTCTCTCGTGCGCAAGCATCTGAAGACTAGAAACACCTACTGGTAATAACCCGCTAATCAAACTCCAGCATAACATCACTGCTCCAACTGAGCACTTGGTAATACCACGATCTTCCTCAAGACCCATTCATCACCCTCAAAGCACAACATTAATCCTAGTTTATTCGACCATAGGAGACATCTATTGCTCTTAACTCGATCCACACTCTGACACTCGAATGACGCATCATGGAGCTGTCAGATATAGACCCTGACACTCATAGGACGCATCTCTTGAATCACAAATACACATGGGAACCACCAACCCTTCGAGAGAACCACCATCTCTCAACACAATGCAGAGGAACCACCATCCCCTCCAGAGAACCACCATCTCTTAACACAATGGAGGGGAACCACCATCCCCTCGAGAGAACCACCAACTCTCAACATAATGCAGGGGAACCACCATCCCCTCACGAGAGAATTCATCTCCCCTTACTTATACTGGGAAACACAATTACCAAATAAGTAAGTCTGGGACCACTGTCCCCACACGAGGGAATACATCTCTCCCTAGAGCAATAATTTCTACACGCCTACAAACCTCAAGATTAAAACTGCCTCAAGTAGTCTGAACAATTTCTTGTAACCAAAGGGGTACACCGCATAAAGCTTACTCCGCCCAGACCTGCCTAGAATAACCTTAATGCAATATTTCTTGATCCGAACTAGGTCTGCTGGATTGATCGCGCAACAATCAAACGTGAACATGTATAACCACTCGTAGACCCAGAATTAGATCAGTCAATCATGCAATAACCAAACAAGCACATGCACGACCATAAAACGTGACATCGGCTACCAGGGTCATCTGAACTGAGTTTCCAACACAGGATCAACTCTAGGCTTGACGCCTACCACATTATCTATCAAAGACCAACACCTGCCCACAACCTGATCAACAACACTCGAGATCTCCACTCGACTCTCATAACCCGCCCAACATAGGCCAACATCCTGATCATACTTGGCCAGTACCACAAGAGATCCTCGCCTGATCTCATAGACTCGCATCTAATCCTATGTTTATACACACGCTTCAAAACATTTACTACTCTTAACTCATTACCTTGCTCTTAGGCTGCATCCTTAGCACGAATATACCAACTACCCATGGTATACCGGGAAACACCTTTCCCTCTAGACTGATACTGAGATCCACATGTCTCAAATAAATCTCTGGAGACCACCAACTCCCAAAAGAATGCAGGGAAAACTCACTCCCTTCAAGAGACCCACCCATCTCCTGATACTTATCCTGAGACCCACCCGTCACATATAAATAAGCAGCTCACGATACTACACCGAGATCCACCCGTCATCGGCAAGTAATACTCAGTACTACACTGTGATCCACCCATCACATGTAGACTGCCGAAGACCCACCCGTCTTCTCAAATTGTAATGAGTAATCGGGAACACCACTGTCTCTAGAGTAATAAATTCAAAAATGTCTATAAACATCTATGACTAGATCTACCCCACCTGGCTAACCCAATACACTAACGCAACTGCCCACTAAGACCATCATACAAACCCAATCCGGTCAAAAAAATCCGAGATCAACTCCCGATCTCCGAGGCCCCCATCTAGTCTCAAGCTTACTTATGTTTTCAGACATTAATTACTCTTACTCATTCATACATTGACCCGCACATGACGCATCCTATGACTTATCAGGCAAACATACCGCTCGTACTCTCAGGACGCATCCTTCGAGCCAACGGTATCTGGGGAACTCACATCCCCGCGAGAGAACTCACAACCCTCGCTACTTATTATGGGAACTCACATCCCAAATAAGTATACAAGAGAACTCACATCTCCTCTGGAGAACTCACATCTCCGATAATGAATGAGTTATTTGGACCGCCGCCCATAGAGTAATCAATTCTTAAACACCTCTAAGCACTTATTGACCAGACCTACCTCATATAATCTAAGGCATGATATTTCCTACTCCAAAATATCGACATTAATAATAAGAAATGCATATCTTATTAAACACAGGAAATAAATAAGGAAAACTCCATCTTATAAATTCCCAAAACGCAGAGTCGTTACAACACAAAACGAAACTACAAAATCCAAAACACCAAAGCCAAAGCTTAAAAAAAAATGTGATATTGGTAACAAAACCAAAAAGAAAGAACAACCGCTCAATCTTAGGCCTGCTCTCCCATAACCTTGATTGCTGCAAGTACCTCCACTAACTCCGCTCTCGAGGCGTATTAGGAAGCTCTGCCGGGCTTTTTCAGCCCCATCGGAAGTTTTGCTACGAACTTGCCCATATGGGCCCGCTCTTCATCCATGCCACTACTCGCGTAGACCACTAGCCTGCTGAACTCAACATCATACTCACGAACAGACCGATTACCCTGAACCAGACTCCTGAACTGAAACTCTAGTTGCCGCACCACCTCTTGAGGGAAATACCTGGCATTAAACTCGCCCAAGAATTCACCCCAAGTCCACACTGTCCGCCTCCTCCTGGCCTGGACTCCTGTCCACCACAGATAGGCATTACCATCCAGGAATCCTACCGCCAGATCCACACGGTACTGCTCAGGATATCTGATAGAACGAAGCCTACGCTTACCTTCAACCTCCACTCATTGGCTGCCTCTGGCCCCCCTCCACCCGAGAAGGACAAAGGACCCATGCCCTGCATCTCATTAAACACCACTAGATACTGTTCTCCTGGGTTCATTACTGGAGCCGCAACCGGTAACCGCTCCTAAATCAAAGCTAGTGTCTTCGCCAAACGATCCTCCGGATCCTGAGCTCCGCCCGTACCATAACCCGCACCTGGGCCTCTGATCACACTAGCAACTCCGGTACTACCTCTGGCACCGGCAGTCCTAGTCGTCACACAGACACTGCCTACTGAATCCTCCTGATACATCGGCGAAACAGCCTCCGGCTCTGACGACTCACTCAGAGTCACCCACTCAAACAACGTAGTCACACGACCCCGACCACGACCTCGGCCTCCACGGCCACCAGCTCTGCCACCACGACCTCTAAGAACTCTAGCTATCGCACACTGCAATTACCGGAAGCATACACTACAAGAAAACCATAATTTAGCGTTGAAATTTAGCGTCGAATTTATTCCGACGCTATTTTAGCGTCGATTTTGCGTCGTAATAACGTCCACAACACAATTCGTCGCTAAATCGATGCTTATTTGGGACGAAACATTTTAAAGGTAAATCGACACGATAACGCGTCGATTTAGCATCGATTTTGCTTCGGAAGTCTAAATTCGACGCTAAATCGATGCAAATTTAGCGTCGATTTAGCGTCGCACGTATAGTGTCGCATATAGCGTCGAATATTGGCGTCGCTAACACAATTCGATGCTAAATCGTCGCTCATTAGGGATGAAACATTTCGAAGCCAAATCGATGCTATTTCGCGTCGATTTAGCATCGAAAAAGCATCGGAAGTCTAAGTTTGACTTTAAATCGATGCAAATTTAGCGTCGAACGCATAGCGACGAATATAGCGTCGAATATTGCGTCAAATTTGGTAGGTAGATGACACATTTAACACGGGTTCATCTACTTATTTAGCGTCATTTAGGAACGACACAAAAACGACGCGAATTCGATGCAAAATCGACGCAAAGGAATTCGATGCTAATGAGATGCTAATATTCGATGCAAAATCGATGCGAAAATCTCCTATACATACCCACCCACCAGCACCGTAAGGAATCATTTCAGAAGTTCAAAATCTTACAAAAATTTCAATTCCGAAAAACAAAAAAAATATTTTCTCCCTAATTTGTTTTTTTAAATGGGCGATATATACGAACTAAGACGTTGGATGTATCGACGTAAAGATGACAATGGAGGCCTTTCAGAAAAGTTCCTCAACGGCCTTCAAATTTTCATGGCTCAAGCGAGTAGTGTGCCTACAATTCAACGGACCGGATTTATTGTGTGCCCGTGTCGGAAGTGCAAAAATTCAAAGCCACAGTCGGTACAGTCGGTACGCATTTATTTAATAGAGGGTTTACACCTGAGTATTATGTTTGGTTTTATCATGGAGAGGGATATGAAGATGAAACTTCGAGTAGTACTAGTTACCAACCTATGGATCAGGGTCAGGGTTATTCGAATGAACAATATGATGGGCATCAATTTGTTATAGAAAATGATGATCATCATGTCGGGTTAGAGCATAATAGGTTCGAAGAAATGATAACCGATGCATTTCCTGGAGTTATGTCTACTCCTGATGTTGCTGAGGAACCCAATTTAGATGCACAAAATTTTTATGATATGCTTGATTCTGCAAAACAAGCAATCTATGAAGGTTGTAGGGAAGGTTTGTCTAAATTATCGTTGGCATCTAGGATGATGACAATAAAGTCTGATTATAATTAATATGAGAGTTGCATGGATGATTGGACATCCCTTCTAAAAGAATTTTTGCCAGATGGTAATCAAGCTGCTGAGTCATATTACGACATACATAAACTAGTCTCTAGTTTAGGATTGCCCTCGCAGATGATAGATGTTTGCATTGACAATTGCATGATATTTTGGAAAGATGATGATGATCTGCATGAATGTCGATTTTGCCACAAACCAAGATTTAAGCCCCAAGGCGCTGGTAGGAAAGTGCTGTACCAGAGAATGTGGTACATGCCCATAACAGATAGGCTACAAAGGTTATACCATTCAAAACGCACAGCTGCATCAATGAGGTGGCATGCGGAACATTCAAGTACTGAAGGAGATGTTCATCATCCTTCTGATGCAAAAGCTTGGAAACACTTCAAATCGGTACACTCTAATTTTGCTAAAGAGAAGCGCAATGTTTATCCTGGCCTATGTACAGATGGTTTTAGTCCCTTCGGTATGTCTGGCAGGCAATATTCTTTGCGGCCGGTTATATTGACACCTTATAACCTTCCGCCTGATATGTGCATGCAGAGGGAATTTTTGTTTTTGAGTATTTTAATCCCTGGTCCGAAGCATCCAAGAAGATCTATTGATGTGTTTTTACAGTCGCTGGTTCACGAGTTGAACATGTTCTGGTCTCATGGGGTTCGTACTTTTGATTACTCTAGGAAAAAGAATTTTACCATGCGAGCTGTGCTTATGTGGACGATAAGCGATTTTCTTGCCTATGGAATGTTATCTGGTTGGACAACACATGGTAGGTTATCATGTCCGTATTGCCAAAATGAAACAGATGCATTCCAACTAAAAAATGGTTGAAAATCTTGTTGGTTTGATTATCACCGGAGGTTTCTGCCTATGAACCATCCGTACCGGGGGAACAGGAGGTTGTTCGCAAAGGGCAAACGTGTACGTATCCCCCCACCTCCATATCTTTCAGGAGAACAAATTGAAGGTCAACTTGATTATTGGGGAGCTCAAGACACAGCAAAACGTGGTGGTAACTGGCTTAATATTCCGACCAATCTCCCATATGGATACCTTGAAGAACATAATTGGCATAAGAAGAGCATTTTCTGGGATCTATCGTACTGGAAGGATCATCTATTGCACCACAATCTTGATGTCATGCACATTGAGAAAAACTTTTTCGATAACATCATGCACACCATCTTAAACATTCCAGGCAGGACTAAAGACAATGCCTCTTATATGCTCTAGAGTTGAGTTACATCTCACGGGAGATGGGAGAGCTCCAATGCCTAGCTTTAGATTGTCAAGCGAAGGCAAAGCAACACTCTTCAACTGGGTTTCCACCGAAGTTAAGTTCTCAGATGGATACGTGTCAAAACTCTCTAAGTCTGTGGAGCAAGGGAAAAACATTTCTGGTATGAAGAGTCATGATTGTCATGTGTTTATGCAAAGATTATTGCCTTTCGCCTTTGCAGAACTTTTGCCAACGAACGTGCATGAATCACTTGCAGGTATATTTTCTATGACGATATTTAAATATGTAAACAAATTATGTGTCAAAAATTACATTTGTGTTTTGGTTGATATTAGATTTTGGGTTTAGGTGTTGGAGCATTTTTTCGAGATCTGTGTGTGCGAACTCTGACTCAGGATGAAATTCAACAACTAAACAATAACATCTCAATATTGTTGTGCAACTTAGAGAAGATATTCCCTCCATCTTTCTTTGATGTAATGGAGCATCTTCCTGTCCGTCTTCCTCACGAAGCCAATTTAGGAGGGCCCGTTCAATTTCGTTGGATGTATCCTTTCGAGAGATTCATGAAACACTTAAAAGGAAAGGCAAAAAACCTGGCAAGGGTTGAGGGATCAATTGTTGCGGGCAGTTTAACCAAAGAAACCTCTCATTTCAGCTCATATTACTTCCCTCCAACTGTCCGGACACGAAAAAGAGCTCAACGTAGGCACGACGATGGTGGCATCGCACAAACGTATCCAGTTTCAGATGTCCTAGATATATTCTGTGCAGTTGGTCCTCGTTCGAAGACTACAATTGTGCACACACATATATTCTCTTACAATGCGACGAAGTTAGCCCATTTCTGAGGTACATATTATAATTACCAACTATGGATTGAGGTCAAAAGGGTTATTTTCGTACTTATATATGCTATGAAACATATATAACAAATGCATTTGTTATAACCATATTTTCTATTTGTGAATTCATTCGCCAAGTTAACGAGGCTTTCCCAAATGCATCCGCCGATGAGATTGAAAAATGTAAACATCTACACTTTGCTAAATGGTTGAGGACTCAGGTATATAAGTTACACACAAAATTATATATATATATATATATATATCTTGTTTCCATAAAAACCTTTATGTACAATTTGTGTATATACTACTATATTTACAATGTGTATTATGTATCTTCCAAGTTGATTATGGAGACACGTCATACCTTGTATGGTTTAGAGAGTTGATCCAATAGCCGTTGGGGAAAGTTATGTCATCTCCAATGTATTTTAGACGAGGTTATGTGTTTCATACGTTAAAACGTGGCAAAAATAGAGCAACTACAAACTTTGGTGTGGTAGTTCGAGCCGGGGACACGGAGTTTTATGGCATTATCGAAGAAATTATTCAAGTGCAATTCCCTTGTTTGGTTAACTTAAAGTACACCCTTTTCAAATGCGAGTGGTTTGATCCAGTTGTCGGGCGAGGGGTTCGAGTAGGAAAGTTTGGTGTCATCGATGTTAATGGATCGCGTTCTTATGAAAAGTATGATCCATTTGTCCTTACATCACAAGCGGATCAAGTATGTTTCATTCCATATCCACGTGTCATAAAAACAGGGATTCCATGGTTATTTGTGCTTAAAATAGCACCTAGAGGTATGATTGTTCAATCAAACGACGCTCCTATGCAAAATGAAACGGCCGTGGATCTAACAGCTCCAGAAGCAGATATAGACAACATCATTCTTATAGATCCGCAAATCGAGAAGCTGAAATACTTCCGGATGCTAACGATGCAGAAAACCCCGAAGACGAGTTCGCAAACGAGAGTGGAGAAAGTACCGATGAGGATGATGAAAACTCAAATGACAATTCAGAGTGAAGCATATATGACTGTTTTTATTTCATTTGTATTTATTTTTCGAATTTGTGTGATTGTTATCGTTTTATGTGATTGTTATCGTTATATGTGATTATCGAATTTTACCATTAGGCTAGGAACAAATTCTGTTCGTTTTTAACATTAACTAATATTAAAAATTAGTTTTTTGGTTAAGGGTATTTTATTATTCAAATGGAAGATCATCTATAAACAAAACATTAGTTTCAATATTATCATATAACATTACACATATAAAAATATTACATTAACTAGGAAATAGGAAATATTACATATAAGAACATTATTATAAACTCGTACTATGGATACTAGGAAATTATTAAACATTAAAGCAACATAAAGCCTTAATTAAGCTTATTCTTAACCATTAACGGGTCGGATGTTTATTCATCATCTGAGTCTGGAACTGTTTCATATTTGTACATAGTAGTTCCTTCATCTTCCTCATTGATAGTAGATACTTCGGTTGGTTCGTATTCGGCAATTATCGAATTAGAACCAATTATCTGTTTGGAAAAGGAATTCAGTTTATAATTATCAGAAATATTTAGAAATTTATGGAAAATCTTCCTTAACAATGTTCCACTATGTGATGTTGAGGTACTTAGAGTTCCTGTTCAAACGGCATACGGTAACATTCTTTAAAATGACCACCGCACCTACAACAGTGGCCAGTTTGTACTCGCCATTTTTTAAGATGTTATGGTGCATGGTTCCCTCGATTTTTCCTGACGGATCCTTTAAGGTTACTAGCAAATCTCTCTGCCCGTTGGGGGTAATACTGGAGACCATAGCCACAATCTGAAAATGAGATTCAATTTACTTGTCAGATAAATTTTATCTAAATGGATATAATATTTATCGAGAACGTCAACCTTTTGCACTTTCACAAATTGGGAATGCGGGGATTGCATTTCTGCAACCTGGGTCCAGAATAGTGTGCTCCTGTTGTTATAAAAACCTACATTTATGAATGATAGAGTTAGTATTTGATATCTTCAATCATTATTGTAATGGTAAAAGCATTAATTATATATATATATATATATATATATATATATATATACCTTCACGGATTATGTAATCGATAGTAGAAGTCCACCGAGGACTACTAAAATCGTCGTCGCCCTGTAGTGACTCATTGATGACATCACGAATGAAATCTTGTGTTGGATGTGTCTGGGAACTTTCACCTCGCAACACCTTTGCATCATGCGATCTCTTGCGAAACAGTCCTCGCCGTATGAGTTGGCCAGGTCCCGGTATTACGAGCGTTTGGTTTTGGGATCGTTGAGTTGGTTGGAGTGAAATTGTTGGTGAAGCATCAGTAACATTTAACTCATCGTATGGAGGGCTTGAAGGAAAAAGAGTTGTGTTTGGAGGGTTTTGAACGGAGGCTCGGTTTTGCATATAGTAATTCCATAGATCTTTGTTTGTCATTTCAAAATTAAATATTTTTTTGTTATGATTTTGTGTTGAATTACTCTGACTTATATAGGAAAAATGCAGAGAAATATATAGGAAAATTATTTAGCGTCGAATTAGCATCGAAATAACATGAATTCGACGCTAACTCGACGCTAATTTTGTTTAATTGCGTCGAATTAGCGTCGAATGCATGTTATTTCGATGCTAATTCGACGCTAAATGCCCACATTTTTTTTTAAAAATAAATAATTAAATAATTAGTCCGGATTTTATGATCCCATAAACATTTAATCCTCAACGACTAAATCAGGGTGAACAATACGCGGAAAACACAACCAATAAGAATTCCAAATCAATTCCAAGTCTAGCAATTCCAGAATTCCATATTTAATCTAACAATTCTAGCAACCTAAACCAGATTCAACAACATAATCACAGCACATAATTTAGAGATCCTAATCATCCGCTCGTCCCAGCCAAGATTCCACAATCTCGAACTTTTACATGCAACACATGGGTAAAAGAGTTGCGTAAGTATTTCATAAATACTTAGTGAGCCGGTCATGCCTTCTACTGGCGTAACAAGCAGGCTCAGATAATCAACACATAATGTCATTTATCACATAATCCATCAATAACACAATAACCACTCATAAACAGTACAACATATAACATAACTCAATATCAAACATTCAACACATTTCGGGAAATCAGACTTACGTGTCGAGCGATACCACAAAGGTGTCGATCGACACGACCAAGAGTCCGGTGTCGAGCGACACCACTAAGGCGCCAATCGACACACGACTATAACTTGTGTCGAGCGACACCCTCCTGGTGTCAATCGACACGCCTCTGTGAAACGCAGAACCGACTCTTTCTCCTCTCGAGACTCGATTCCGATTTCACGAGTCGCATAACCTGCATAGAAAACACCACCACACGACATATACACACATAGGGACCACCACAACCATCATCAATCAAAAACTCATCCAAAACAATCGTGAACACATCAAATCATCGTCATCGCCTAGAAACCAAAGGTCGCGCACTCACCTTAGCCTAAAAACGGATTTAATTCGGTTCATTCGGATGAATAACACGACGACAGAGACACCCGAAATCCTAAACGTTCTGATCCGAACAAAAACCACCAAGATCAAACGATTTCATTAAAACCCGAATTATATTTTTCTTAAAACAGAACCGACGCGTTTTAATCAAAACAACTCAGAGGACGGAGTTTACCTCGGATTTTTGATCGGAAACCAGTTCCGAAAACTAGACAGAAAGAGCTTTCCAACGACATATAAATCGTTGTCTAACACTCTTTGAAGCTCCGGCAAAACACCCCGTAATCTGACTGATTCCTGAACCCGATTCATCAGAACCTCCCTCACGAAAACACGAATAACTCTTAGAATACTCAACCAAATGACAAACCGATTTGACTCACAGCTAGCTAAGGAAAGGAGAACTTACATATAAATTTTCAGCTCAATCCGTTCTATTTTCACTGGCCGTTTGTTCCCTCAACCAAATGGAAACATAACTTCTTCTCCCAAAAACGATTTCCTCTTCAATCAAACACCAAAACTCTTAATTCTCTCTGCTTTTTCCTCTCAACCCGATGGCCACGACTGAAAAAGCCTTAAATACGGAAGCCCTAAGGTTTTCCCCTTAACCGCGACGCAAATCGATCGATTAATTTAAAAACCGAACCGAAATCCAAACTTGGTGTCGATCGACACCCACCAATGGTGTCGATCGACACCCATATTTCCAAAATAAAAATATTAGGAAATTTAGGATGTTACACTAAATAATTTTCTGGCAAATTTGGTAGGTAGATGACACATTTAACACGGGTTCACATACTTTTCTACCCTACCATTCGATGCAAAATCAACGCGAAAGAGTTTGATGCTACTCCGATGCTACCTTTCGATGCAAAATGGATGGAAAATGGATGCTAAAATCGCCTACATATAGCACCACCGTTAGAATTTATTTCGCAAGTAAAAAATTTGTATATATACTCAATTATCAAATCAAATTTACAAACATAAAAAAATTTTAACCATAAAGTTCCAATCTTTACAATATAAGAAAATCTCGATAGTGAATTGATTCCAAACGGTGCATTTAGCCCCATAATCTACTCCTTCCCAGATTTGGCTAAATCGGTTGTTTGGTATCAAAGTTTCTGTCGAATTCATGTGATTTGATGCTAATTCGACGCTAAATCATTTTTTTATCTTAATTTTTTTTTATATATTAGTAATGAAATATGAATATGTACGTTTTGTTTTAAATTTTTAAGGAAATGTATTTAGGAAATATGTAGGATTTATATTCTAGGAAATTTGATATGGAAAAATTCATGTGATTGTTATCGTTATATGTACTGGGTTTAAAATCTTTTAACGATATTGAATGTTTTCGTATATGGTGCGATTTATTTAACCTAAATCCTAAACATTAAAATAAAAATATTTAGCGTCGAATTAGCATCGAATGACATAAATATGACGCTAAATCGACGCTATATTACACCATTAGCGTCGAAGTAGCGTCGAATTTATGTGATTCGATGCTAATTCGACGCTAAATCAAACAAATTTCTACTATAAATACATATGATGGAGTGTATAACTTCTACACCTATCAATAACACAAATAATGTCTTCCACCTCTCCTAAGGAAGACTCTAAATCAACAAACGTGCCATTTTTTGGGATATTCCAAAATTGTCGTGGGAAACCGAAACTCAATGCGAGGAATTCACTCAAGAGATACCCACTTACTCGTGGGAATTTGATATGTGCTCACCAATCCATAATGAAGATTCTACATCAACAATAGTGCCGGACAGCCAGTGCTTGCCAAACATCCACCACATTCCTAAATTCTCGTGGGAAGTTGATTCATGCTCTCATTCCAATGTTGTGAGTCCCAAATTTGAAGATGGGTTCAGTTATTCAAAACACAACTATGATAAGCAGCCAGAATGTCCTGACCAGAAGCGGGTTTTCAAAGCCGTCCAACCATATCAATGCACTGAACCGTCATATACTTACGGGGGAAGTACTTCAAATGAATGCAAGGATCAATACTATGATTTGAATTTGCCCAAAGCCCAGAAAAGCCAAACTTAAATATAGATGTTGATGCAATCAAAAGTTTATTGTGCGACGGATTTTAAGATTCTCCACCAAAGAAAAAAGGGAAAGAAAATCACTTACAGTGGAAGTACTTCAAATGAATGTAAGGATCAGTACTATGATTTTGAATTCGCCCAAAGTCCACAAATGCCAAACTTAAATCTAGATGTTGATGCAATCAAAAGGGAATTGTGCGACGGATTTTTAGATTCTCCACCAAAGAAACAAAAGGGAAAGAAAAGTTTCTGGTTCTAACCGTTGTTTGGAGTGGATACATACATATATATGTACGTATCCATATATGTTTTAAAATTTAGTAGTCTATTATGTACTTGTACCATAACCGTTGTATGTTTAATATTTTCAAGTCTCTAATGTACCTGTGAAAGAAGTCGTTTTAAAAATTATATATATTTCATTATTTGTAATGTGTTATTGCAGTTGCATAATCAATATATCTCGTTGTATGATTGTTATCTACACTAATTCATTCCTGTTAGATCGTTATATGTTGTAAACATATAATCTTTAAATGGGTTAAGATTGTTATCGTATATGTTGTGGTTTCTTTACCCTAATTCCTATATATGAAAAATTTGATTGATTTAGATTGTTATTGAATTGTTGTATTTATTATCGTTATATGTTATACACCCTAAATGAAAAATAAGTTTAATTTAGCGTCGAATTAGCATCGAATCACATAAATTCGACGCTAATGCGATGCTATATTACAACATTAGCGTCGAATTAGCGTCGAACTTATATGATTTGATGCTAATTCGACGCTAAATCAAACAAATTTTTCATTTATGGTTTAGGGTATAAACAATAAAGATTTAACGTCAACGATTCAGAGTTAAGCTCCAATGCTATCTTTATTCGAACATTTAATTGTGAACAAAATTAGTATGTTTGTATCATTCGGGGTTACAAATGCATGTAAGGAATTCTATTTGAAAAACTATATAGGTTTACATATATCATCATAACCCTTTATGAACCAAATATGTAATTGCAAAATTCAAAACTTAAAATTATTCTGTTATATTAATTATTGAAATGGCTAACATAGTTTTCGTACCTGTGGCGGATACCCTAAACCCTAAACCCCAAACGTAAAATTTGTTTTAGGTAGCGTCGATTTAGCATCGAATTAGCATCGATTCGATGCTAATTCGTCGCTAAATGAACAAATTTTACGTTTGGGGTTTAGGGTTTAGGGTATTAAATAGATCAAATTATATTGATCCGACGCAAATTCGACGCTATATTGAATTAATTTGATTTAACCACTGGAGGTAAACCAAAAAATTTTAAAATTTTGTATGTTAAACCAGCGTCGGTAAACCGAATTAATTTTGATTTACCGTCGAATTAGCGTCGAATTTGTGAGCATTTCGACGCTAATTCGACGCTAAATAAAATTAATTCGATCTGTAAACATTAAATCTGGGTGGGGAATATAAATTATATTTTAATGTAATCCGACGCTAATTCGACGCTATTACCGTCGAAATAGCGTCGGTTCACGAAGTAAAAAGAGAAAATGACGTCTCTTCTCCGGTTTCTGCAACTCCTCTCCCTCACCTCTCTGTCTCCGGTCTCCTCTCTTTCTCTCTCCCCTCGCCGCCGTATCTTCCCTCACGCCGGTCTCTCTCTCACGCCGCCTCTCTCTCCCTCTCCTCTCCCTCTCCTCTCTCTCTCCCTCACGTCTCCTCTCCTCCTCCACAAAAACTTCCGCCGCCGCCGGATCTCCTTCCGTCCCCGCCGCCGCCGTATCTTCTCCTTCCGCCCCCGCCGCCGCCGGATCTTCTCCTCCTCCGGTTCAATCAAACGACGCTATGGTACATATTTATTTATTTTTATTTTTTTAAAATTTGTTTATATATATTTGTAATTTGTTATAAATTAGTTATGAAATTGATTTTAGAAATATGTAGTAAATAGATTAGGATATAGATTAGTAATTTTAGAAATATTTGTAATTTGTAATAAATTAGTTATGAAATTATATATAGTTGTAAAATTGATTTTAGAAAATGGTTTGATGAAATATGTAGTAAATAGAATTTAGGAAATTTGGTATGAAATAGATTTTAGGAAAAATGTAGGAAATAAATTTTAGGAAATGAACTTGATTTTAGATTTCATAAGTTATGGAATTGAATATAGTGTGCTAAGTTATAGATTTGAATTTATATTTAATGAAATATATTTATGTGAAGTCAAATAAAACTAATTACGGAGTTTTTTGGATGTTAACATAATTTTTTAAAATGCAAAACGAATTTACAAGTTATTTTACGATAATTTAAAATAATTCATAAATGTTAAATTTATATCAAAAATATTAAATTATTTCCTAAATTTTAAATTTATATTTAACATTTTCAAATTTAATAAATTTTTTTTATTTTATAGGGTGATCGACGTCGTCCTCCTTCTTACGGCGAGTTATTTGGCGATGATGCTTCGAATCCCGGATCCGATGGTCGTCGCGGATCCGGGTAAGCATCGGGGTCGCGTTCGTAGGCTGCGAACTATCGTCCACGAGCTCCGCCACGAGCTCCGCCACAAGCTCCGCCACCGCCTCAGCCAGAGCCTCATCCAGAACCAGAAGAAGGCGAAGATGATCATCCCGATGACCACAATGAGCCCCCTCCACCGCCAAACGCGCCTCTTATGATGCGGATTTCTGAGCTTCTCCGCCAACCTAGACGTGAGACACGGCTTCCGATTATCCATCCGTTGAGGCCTCGTGGTACATTATGGTATGTTTTAATTTTATTCAATATTACTAATTAAATTTGTTTTCTGTAATTAATTTTTAATTACAAGTTATAATTAATTTATTAACATTCTAACATTTTGTTTAATAGGTTTACGGATAACAAGGTTGCGCGTTCGGTCACCAACGCAATCAAGGGCCACTTCACTATGGCCCATCCAAATTGGAGCAAGACGCCGCAGAATGTTCGGGATATTTGGTTTGAGTCATGGGCGGTAAGTCATTTTTTTTTATTTAATTTTATTTATTAAATGATTTGATTATAATTATATTCATAACATTATTCGTATTTTTTTAGCAAGGGTGGCATTGGAAGGAAGCTCATACTTTCCAAGTGCGAGCGGCGTTCAAGCAGAAGGCCGTAAAGCGTCTCAACGGTTATGTCGCGAACTTGAAGAAAGAGTGGGGCAAGAAAGGCGATGAGGCGAAGCCGCTCGGGATGGATCCCGCTGTTTGGTCGGGTCTAGTGCAGTATTGGGTGGATCCCAAATCGGTGATTATATCGGGGAAGTGTTCTGCATCCCGTCTCACGCCGGTGGCCGAAGGAGATGGACCTTCAAACCATTGTGCGGGTCAATCATCATACGCCACAGTACGACTGGGCATGGTAATATTTGTATTAAATTAATTTATTTGATTATTTATATTGTAAGTATTTATTTATTATATATTTCATTTTTATCTCTGTTTATTTTTGTTTAACAGGTTGATGACGGTGAGCTTCCTCTGATGGTTAAAGTGATGGAGAAAACTCATTGGAGGAAGGATGGGACGTTTGTTACCGTTCAAGCGGAACAAACGTTCAACGAGTACAATGCACGACTGGAAGAGCTAGATGAGTCTGTCCAGTCTACGATGCGTCTCGAAGATTTCGATAGACTTTAGGAGGAGGTAATTTATTAGGTTTTTATATTATATTAAAACTTATTTTTAATTATAACTTATTTTTAATTATTATTTTATTGTCTAACACTTTTATTTTTTAGGTTGCACCGAAGAACAAAGGACGAACGATGGGTTTTGGATCCATCAAAGATGTCCCGGCGGCTTGTTCGTCTTCTTAATATTCTTCTTACTCGACGGGTTCGTCTCATCCGCCGCGTGTGACCGAAGAGTTGCAAGCTGCTAAGCTTAAGATTGCAGAGCTACAAACCCATGTCTCGTCATTGACCGGTCTCTTTGACATCATTGCAGTGGATAACCCGGCATTAGCCACTGCCTTGGAACGGATGAATCGTCCTCCAGCGCCTCCAACAACTCCCGGTGCAACGCAATTCCACCAAGACCTCGAAGATATCGTGAACCTAGGGACCAAACAACAGCCTTAGGATTAGCGTTTTAATTTTTTTTGTAACGGATAATATTATTTTGTATCGGATAATTTTTAATTTTTACTATAATAATTAAAATAATTTATAATTTATAATTTTTTTTGTATAATAATTTTTTTTTAAAATAAATGTTACCATTCGACGCTAAAGCGATGCTAAATCGATGGTTATGTAGCGTCGAATTAGCGTTGACATATGATTTAGTTGACGCTAATGTAGCGTCGACTTAGCGTCTACTGAATGAGTTGTCGACGCTAATTCGACGCTAATTTAGCATCAAATTACCATCGATTTAGCATCCATTTACCTTCGACGCTAATTCGATGCTAATTTAACCCTAAAGTCGCGTCGAATTAGCGTCGAAATATTGTGTCGGATTAGCGTCGAACATCCGACGCTAAATTAGGGTCCAAATAGTGTCGAAAATGAATTAGCGTCGACGGTTTAGCGTCGAAATGTTTTCGATGCTAAGAGGTTTTAGCGTCGAAATATGCCGACGCTAAATCAGTGTTTTCTTGTAGTGATATCTAAGATACTAGATTCTACCAAAGAGGAGGTCAAACAAACAGTCAAACACAACTTACCGCGGAATCTCTTTAAAGGCCCGAGGAGGATGATTCTAAGACTCTATTAAATTGACTAAACACAAGAATCAATTTAAACACACAAGAATTGTAACATCCCAAAACCAATTAGTGATTTTTGGTATAGGATGTCGATCGACACCAATGCTAGTGTCGATCGACACAGGTTCTGAGTTCGGTTTGGATTAAAAATTGATCGTTCGGTTTGGCGAGCCAGTTTGGGGATCTTTTTTAAAGCGTGGAACATGCGTTTCTCCTAGGGTTAGCCGCTCATTCAAGAAGAATCAAAGAGAGTTGAGAGTGATCTAGGGTTCTCGTGAGTTTGAGAAGTTTTTCTATCGGTTTTGGGAGGAGGCGACGGCGGTCGAGTTGTGATCGGATTGGAGCGAGACTTTGAGGGTAAATTCTCTGATCCATGGTCTTGATTCCGGTGAAAACCGCTTTTCGTTTGGGTGATTATTCGCTGAGTTATGACCCTTGGAATTTGGGTAGTTCGTGCAGTTTCTGCAGTTTCGTTTCAAGTAGCCGGTTTTGAGGAAGGTTTTGCCTTCAATATGGTGAGAGTTAGAAGGAGTTCTATACACCGTTGGAAAGCTCTCGGTGTCTAGTTTCCAGATCAGGTTTCAGAACTTGTTTTGGTGAAGGGAGTCGCGACTTATATCCTTCTGTTTTGGTCGGGTTTCCTTGTTCAAACCATTGTCAAGGTGAGTGCGCGACCGTAGGCTCGGATTTGTCGATTATTGAATAGGAATTAATTTAGGAAGTTTAAGAAGGAATTTTGGTTGTTTTGTGTGACAATTGTGTGTTGATTCTGTGTTATAATCGGATTAGAATTGTTGAAATCGTGATTTTTTGTGTGTTTTGTGCATTTTGGTTTCGGTGCAGAAACCTAGTGTCGATCGACACCTTATTGGTGCATCGATCGACACCAAGGTAAAGCCAGCGTCGATCGACACCTCCTTGGAGTGTCGGTCGACACCCATGTTCTGAATTAATGTTTTTAAATTAACTGCTATTTGATTGTCAATTTATCCGTACATAGTCTGTATACGGGAAGACCGTCTCACTAAGTATCTATTAAATATATACGCAACTCGTTTTTCCCAATTGTGTTGCTGGTAAAGGAAAAGGAAAAGTGTGACCGCGAGATCTTGGCTTTAGGGGGAGGATGATTAGGATTGTTATTGGTTTTCTGTTTTTGCTAAGTTCTAGTGAACCCGGTTAGGTTGCTAGATTTTATTATTACTCTGGAATTGGATTGATTGTTGGCTATTTATTAACTTTAATGGATTTATTTTTATGAGAATTTCCGCATTAAAAAAAAAAAAAACGGGAGTTACATTTATGGTATCAGAGCCTATACGGTTTTAGGACTGCTAGGTTTGGATGAACTGAGACTATGTGTTTAAATTGATTAATTGGGTTTAGTCAAATTTTAGTCTTAGAAATCATTTTCTCCGGCCTTTAATGAGATTATGCGGTAAGTTTTTGTTTGTGTTTGATTGTGACTTCTGGGGTCCTTATCTATCGATCTGTGTTGAAGTGAGATGGATACCAGAGGTAGAAGTCGTGGCAGAGCTGGTGCCCGTGGTGGCAGAGTTGGTGGCCGTGGAGGCCGGGGCCGTGGTCGTGGTCTAGTTGCCGAGTCAGCAGAGAGCGCGGCGCAGAGTGCATCTCAGAGTGTAGCGACCGCGTCAGAATCCCAGTCGCTCAGTGCCAGTGTGTTGGCCGGTGCCGGTAGAGGCAGGGGAGTTCTAGTGGGCATTGGTGGGGGTGCTGCTGTAGCTCCAGGTCGTGACGAACAGGTTGTGGGATTTCTAACGCAGTTGTTGGCACATTTTCCGCCAGTGGCTGCTGAGCAGGCTCCGGGTGTTCCTCCAGAGGCCGGTTTGCAGCAGAGGGCTGCAGTTGCTGAGCAGCCGAGGGCTGCAGTTGTAGCTCAGGTGCCGTCTTATCTTGAGGTGATGGGACAGATGCAGAGGATAGCTACGCCATTCTTCGAGGGCAGAGTTGGTCCTGAGGCGGCTGATGAGTGGCGTCTGAGGTTAGAGCGTAATTTCATATCGATCAGGTGTCCTGCTGAGTATCAGGTCGAGTTGGCTGTCCACAATCTGAGTGGTGATGCCCATTGTTGGTGGCGCGCTATTAAGGCTAGGCGTGCGGAGTGGACTTGGGGCCAATTCTTGGCCGAGTTCAACGCCAAGTATTTTCCTCAGGAGGCGCGAGACCGTCTTCAGATTAGGTTCATGTCATTGATGCAGAGAGAGCTGTCAGTGCGCGAGTATGATGTCGAGTTCAGCAGACTGGTAGTTCATACGGGGCACGGTTTTGATGACGAGTGGGCTCTGGTTCAGAGGTTCTTGCAGCAGCCGATTGGTCAGATTGGTCTAGCACCGCATGTGTATCCTCCAGCGGATTTTGGTCAGCAGGGTGGCGCCGGGCATATCACAGGTAAAAATTCTAGACTTAACTTCGTAAATTTTTCTAGTCGTAGAATTGTTGTCGAGGTTTTGCTGTCCTTTTTTTGTGGTCGGAATATCAGGGTTCTCAACGCATGTTAATTGTGTAGGGACCTTATTTGTAGGCGGTTTTGAGTCCCACGTACTGTTTAATTTTGGAGCATCAAACTGCTACATTACTCTGGAGCGTGCCGAGAGCAGTGGCATCTGGAGCAGCGCTGGTGAGCGTGCAGGCATGGTCAAGATGGCTGGAGGTGGTTTCCTGGCTACTTCGGGCCATGCTAGGGCAGTAGATGTTCAGATCGCAAGGCATTCGATGCCGGCGGACTTGGTGATTAGTCCAGTGGTACTGTATGATATGATTCTTGGAATGGACTGGTTATCGTTTTACCTGGTTCATCTAGATTGTTTCAGAGGCAGAGTGAGTTTCGAGCGTGATGGTGGGAGGTTAGTATTTCAGGGGTTGAGACCGTTTTCCAGTAGTCTTGTGGTCTCGGCTATTCAGGCAAAGCAGATGTTAGAGCGAGGTTGCGAGGCATTTTTCGCGACGATTGTGATGGCAGAGTCCAGTTGTGAGGTTGCTCTTCAGGATATTCGAGTCGTTCAAGAGTTTGAGGATGTTTTTCGGTCGTTGAAGGGGTTACCACCTTCTCGGTCTGATCCTTTCACGATTGAACTGGAGCCTGGAAAAGCTCCGATATCTAAGGCTCCTTACAGGATGGCTCCAGCAGAGTTAGCATAGCTGAAGAAGCAGCTAGAGGACCTTCTGGGTAAGGGTTTTATTCGTCCGAGTATTTCACCGTGGGGAGCACCGGTGCTGTTTGTGAAGAAGAAGGATGGGAGTTTCCGATAGTGCATTGACTACCGGGGGCTTAACCGAGTCACTGTGAAGAACATGTACCCTCTCCTGAGGATAGATGAGTTGCTGGATCAGCTGAGGGGTGCTACTTGGTTCTCCAAGATTGACTTGGCATCTGGATATCATCAGATTCCGATTGACGAGGCAGATGTTCGCAAGACGGCATTCAGGACGCGTTATGGGCATTTTGAGTTCGTGGTCATGCCTTTTGGGTTGACGAATGCGCCTGCGGCATTCATGCGATTGATGAACGACGTATTCAAGGAGTACCTGGACGTGTTATCATTTTCATCGATGATATTCTGGTATATTCTAGGAGTCCCGAGGAGCATGAGACTCATTTGCGGTTGGTTCTTGAGAAGCTTCGGGAACATAAGCTGTATGCTAAGTTGAGCAAGTGCAGTTTCTGGCAGCGAGAGATGAGTTTTCTTGGCCATATTGTTTCTGGAGAGGGAGTTTCTGTGGATCCAGCTAAGATTGAGGTTATTCGAGATTAGCCTAGACCGAGCAGTGCGACCGAGATCAGGAGTTTCTTGGGTTTGGCAGGTTATTATCGGAGGTTCGTCAAGGGCTTTGCGAGTATGGCGTAGCCGATGACGAAGCTGACCGGTAAGGATGTTCCGTTTGTCTGGTCGCCGGAGTGCGAGGAGAGTTTTGTGAAGCTCAAGGAGATGTTGACTAGTACGTCGGTAATGGCATTACCCGAGCCGGGAAAGCCTTATACCGTGTATACTGATGCTTCAGGAGTTGGTCTGGGTTGCGTTTTGATGCAGGAGGGTCGAGTTATTGCTTATGCTTCGAGGCAGTTGCAGGGTAGTGAGCGTAATCGGCCTACGCATGATCTAGAGTTGGGAGCAGTCGTGTTCGCTCTGAAGATTTGGAGGTCTTATCTCTATGGAGGGAGAGTGTAGATTTACGTATGATCAAGCTAAGTAACAAGAACACAAAGCTTGATTATACACGAATTTAGTAGTAAGTAGTTTTAGTTGTAAGAACAAGAGATAGTTTCCGAATGTTCCTTCTTATTATTATGATGATCTTTGTGTTACAACAATGGGTATATATAGAGAGTTTGCTGAAAATATCTCCTAAAATATCTAAAGGTAACTTGATGGGTGGATAACCTATCTTTCTTCACTAGAGGGTTTTCTATTTTTCTTCACTAGAGGGTTTTCTATTAACTAACATATCTTTAAAAGTAGGTGAGTCACCAAGGTGCTTGTCATGGACCTGCTTGCCAAGGTGCTTGTCATGGACCTGCTTGCCTTGTTGCTTCAACTCAACCGTAGGTGAGTCACCAAGGTGCTTGTCACAGACCTGCTTGCCTTGTTGCTTCAACTCAACAGAGAGTGCAGATTTTCACGGATCACAAGAATCTGCAGCATATCTTCACACAGCCATTGCTGAATATGAGACAGAGACGCTGGGTTGAGCTGTTGGCGGATTATGATCTGGAGATCACCTATCATCCGGGCAAGGCTAATCATGTAGCAGATGCCTAGAGTCGGTGGAGGTTCGATTCAGCCCGTGAGCAGGATATTGAGGATTTGGTAGGCGAGATTAGCACGTTGCGTCTTTGCGCTACTTCGGCGGAGCCGTTGGGCTTGGAGGCAGTTGATCGGGCAGATCTTCTTAGTAGGATCACAGTAGCCTAGCAGAGTGATCAGGTGTTGATTGCTACGTCGCGAGTAGTTGGTTTTGAGCATGTGGTCTCTTCAAATGGGACGATTCTTATTCGCGGTCGAGTTTGTGTACCTCGTGAGGAGGGCTTGAGGCGGGAGATTTTGAGTGAGGCTCATGCGAGCAAGTTCTCGATTCATCCGGGCGCAACCAAGATGTATCGTGATCTCAAGCAGTATTATCACTGGGCCGGGATGAAGAGAGACGTGGCAACTTATGTGTCTAAGTGCAACACGTATTCGTTGGTCAAAGCCAAGCACAAAGTTCCGTGTTGCAAGTTGCAGAGTTTACACATTCCTGAATGGAAGTGGGATATGATTACGATGGATTTCGTGGTTGGTTTACCTACGTCACGGACGTATGATGCTATTTAGGTGATCGTAGACCGATTGACCAAGACAGCACACTTTTTGGCCATTAAAAAGACCGATGGAGCGGCTAAGTTGGCTACAAAGTTTGTGCGGGAGATTGTGAGGCTGCATGGAGTGCCAGCCAGTATTGTTTCGGATCAAGATCCCAGGTTCGCATCAGAGTTCTGGAGAGCCTTTCAGGCAGAGATGGGCACTAAGGTGCATATGAGTACGGCTTATCATCCGCAGACTGATGGGCAGTCAAAGAGGACTATTCAGACTATGGAGGATTTGCTGAGGATGTGTGTTCTGGATTGGGGTGGTCAGTGGTTCGATCACTTGGGATTAGTGGAATTCGCGTATAATAACAGCTTTCAGGCGAGTATCAGGTTGGCTCCTTTTGAGGATTTGTATGGGAGGCCATGTAGGACGCCTTTATGCTGGACCCAAGTAGGGGAGCGCAGTATTCATGGAGCTACTTATGTTTGGGAAACGAAAGAGAAGGTTCGAACTGTGCGTCTGAACTTGAAAGAAGCTTAGAATAGACAGAGGAGTTATGCGGATAAGCGTAGACGTGAGCTTGAGTTCTTAGTGGGAGATCGCGTGTATCTCAAGATGGCTATGTTGAGGGGTCCTAAGAGATCTATAGCAGAGAACAAGCTTAGTCCGAGATTTATGGGTCCGTTTCCGGTGGTGGAGCGAGTTGGACCGGTAGCTTATCGGCTAGAGTTACCACCGATCATGAAGGCATTTCATAAGGTGTTCCATGTGTCGATGTTGAGGAAGTGCCTGCATGAGTCGGAGGAGCTAGTGCCTGAGATCCCTGCGGATCTTCAGCCTGATTTGACGGTTCCGGCGGTTCCTGTAAGGATTCTTGAGAGGAGAGTCAAGGAATTGCGCTGGAAGAAGATTCCGTTGTTGCGTATTTTGTGGGATTGTTGTTGCTGCTAGGAGGAGACTTTGGAGCCAGAGGCAATGATGAAGCTGAAGTTCAGGAAATGGTTCGACAAGCAGGTCGCCATGGAGCTTAGCTTTCTTTGTGGTTCTTGTTTCTGTTGGCCTTGGTGCCGGTGTTATTGTTTTGATTCTTGTATTTTCGTTTCGTTGTAATGATATACGTTTTGGAGATTATAAGATGAGTTTTCCTTATATTTTCGGTGTATCAGATTGTGTTTTCTGATGTTTTGTGTGTGAGGACCAGTGCGAGTCGTGTTTGTGGAAATTCCGGTTGGGAGTATCGAGTTTAGACCACGTGAGGTGGCCTAGTCGCTGGAGTTTATAGGCGTTTTAGAATTTATTATGGATGACTCATGTGCTGGAGACGGTGGCTTTCCAGGGTATGTATCGGGGACGGTGGTTTCCTGTATACATGTCGAGAGACGGTGGTTCTCCCTAGGAGACAGTGGTTTCCTGAGTACTTATACTGAGACGGTGGTTCTCGTTCTAGTACAGAGTGCCTATATTGGGACGGTGGTTTCCTCTATAGTGCGGGGAGACTGTGGTTCTCTCGAGGGGACGGTGGTTTCCCTAGAGCATGGGTAGTGTGTGGATGAGTTGCAACGTAATAAATGTCTAAGAAACGTGCGCATAAACATAGGATTAGTTCGTGAGTCTCTGAGATTATGTGAGAATCTCTTGTGGTATTGGCCGGTGCGGGCCAGAGCGTAGTTCGGCATTGAAGTGTTTTGCGGGATTCGAGGTCAAATCCAGTTTAGTGGGGGAGAATTGTAACATCCCGAAACCAATTAGTGATTTTTGGTATAGGGTGTCGATCGACACCAATGCTAGTGTCGATCGACACCAGCATCTGAGTTCGGTTTGGATTAAAAATCAATCGTTTGGTTTGGCGAGCAGGTTTGGGGATCTTTTTTAAAGCGTGGAACACGCGTTTCTCCTAGGGTTAGCCGCTCATTCAAGCAGAATCAGAGAGAGTTGAGAGTGATCTAGGGTTCTCTGTAGTTTGAGAAGTTTTTCTATCGGTTTTGGGAGGAGGCGACGGCGGTCGAGTTGTGATCGGATTGGAGCGAGACTTTGAGGATAAGTTCTCTGATCCATGGTCTTGATTCCAGTGAAAACCGCTTGTCGTTTGGGTGATTATTCGCTGAGTTATGGCCCATGGAATTTGGATAGTTTGTGCAGTTTCTGTAGTTTCGTTGCGAGTAGCCGGTTTTGAGGAAGGTTTTGCCATCAATCTGGTGAGATTTAGAAGGAGTTCTATACACCGTTGGAAAGCTCTCGGTGTCTAGTTTCCAGATCAGGTTTCAGAACTTGTTTTGGTGAAGGGAGTCGCGAGTTATATCCTTCTGTTTCGGTCGGGTTTCCTTGTTCAAACTATTGTCAAGGTGAGTGCGCGACCGTAGGCTCGGATTTGTCGATTATTGAATAGGAATTAATTTAGGAAGTTTAAGAAGGAATTGTGGTTGTTTTGTGTGACAATTTTGTGTTGATTCTGTGTTAGAATCGGATTAGAATGGTTGAAATCGTGATTTTTTGTGTGTTTTGTGCATTTTGGTTTCGGTGCAAGAACCTAGTGTCGATCGACACCTTATTGGTGCATCGATCGACACCAAGGTAAAGCCAGTGTCGATCGACAGCTCCTTGCAGTGTCGGTCGACACCCATGTTCTGAATTAATGTTTTTAAATTAACTGCTATTTGATTGTCGATTTATCCGTACATAGTCTGTAGACGGGAAGACCGTCTCACTAAGTATCTATTAAATACTTACGCAACTCGTTTTTCCCAATTGTGTTGCAGGTAAAGGAAAATAAAAAGTGTGACCGCGTGATCCTAACTTTAGGGGAGGATGATTAGGATTGTTATTGGTTTTCTGTTTTGCTAAGTTATAGTGAACCCGGTAAGGTTGCTAGATTTTATTATTACTCTGGAATTGGATTGATTGTTGGCTATTTGTTAACTTTAATGGATTTATTTTTATGAGAATTTCCGCATTAAAAAAAAAAAAAAAAAACGGGTGTGACAAGAATCAATTTAAACACATAGTCTCAGACATCCAATTCACCAGTCCTAAAACCATCTAGGCTTTGATACCAAATTGAAACAACCAACACATTTTTTTTAATTAATTAATAGCCCGAATTAATATTCCCATAAATATTAATTCTCTACAGCTATTCAACAATTTGCGGAAGTTCTCTTAAAAATAATTCTTTAACTAATTCCAAGTTCAACAAAACAATTCCAGAAATAATAAAAATCTAGCAACCTAAACACCAGGTTTCACTAGACTAAATAGGAACTACAACACCCCAATCATCCTTTTCAACTGGCCTTGATTCCGCAATCAAGCATTTTTGTTACCTGCAACTCAAAAGGAAAAACAAAGTTGCGTAAGTATTTAATAAATACTTAGTGGAGCGGTCATCCCGTCTACCAGATACATAGTAAGGAAAAAATAGATTATCAATTCTACGCGATCATGCAACAATCCACAAAATGACCAAAGACATCATTTAAAAATAAGTGGTGTCGATCGACACTCCCACTTGGTGGCGATCGACACTGCATTCCAGTACTCGATCCTCGCGATTATAAAACAGTGGTGTCGATCGACACTACCACTCGGTGTCGATCGACACCTCTCGCAGAAAACCTGAACCGAGTCAAATCCTCACACGACTCGAGTTCCGTTTCATCGCACGAGATCATCACGACACAGACCACACAATCACACAGAAACCATCACGGAAAAATACAAACAAAGTATCACAAACAATCGTTCCAAATCCTAATAACCTAGTCCCATATCCACGATCAGGCACTCACCTAGATTACGCCATTTGAGGAAAGAACGGCAAAGAACACAAAATCAGCGACCTCGCAGCCTCTGATCTCAACCGAAAACACCGAGGAACCCTTCCTCAATTACCTAGAACACAAAACTTGGATTTTCCCAAAACCCTAATTCAGATTTCCAGAAAACAGAACAACGCACTGGATTGAAACGATCACAAGGATCGGACCTTACCTCTGAATTCAGATCAGAAACCCAATCTGGAAACTAGACCGACAGGGCTTTCCAACGGTACCTAGTTCGTCCTCTGATTCTCTCTGAAACGTTGGAAAACACTTCCCAAGGAGACTGATTGAATCCCGAAACAGCACACACCACTCACGGGAAAACAATCATAAATCACAAACTACTGATCCAAAAGGCAATCGGATTCCTTCTATAGCTAGCTAAGAGGAAGAAGAACATACTTACGAAAAGTCACATCAATCAAACTCGATTCGATCGACCGTTCCTCGTTTCTACCAAGACAGACGAACATGTCTTCTTCTTCCTCTCAAACTCCTCTCTCAAAACTCTTTCTCCCTCTCACAAAGCCACGAAAATCCTCTATCTTTTTGTCTCACGCGGCCACAAATCCCAAAGGACTTATATACGGAAGCCCTAGGGCTCTCCCTAAACCGCCTCTGCAACCGAGCGATTTAATTTTAACCAAAACAACCCGCATGAACATGGTGTCGATCGACATCCACACCTGATGTCGATCGACACCCCTTTCCAAAATCCATATTTTGGTGTTACAAAACATATGAAAAGGAACCTAAACGACAATTTGTTTGATACCTAACCTAAGAAGGTCTATATAAAAAACACAATACATATATAGATAAGGACGAAAAAATATTGGATATCTAATTGAGGAAAAATTGTTATATCCCTAAATAAAAAAATCAATCAAAAACAACACTAAACTAAATCTTATTTAAAATATATTATTTAAAGACAACAATTTTGAATCATTGTAATAAAAAAAACTCATCTTTCATTCTGGTGCATAGTATTTCAAACTTACATTCTAGTGTAATAAAAACACAACCTCTCTAATAATATAAAAGATTTTTTTCACAAATTAGCACCACTCATTATTAGTGTAGACAAGAACTTTTTCATGGTTAAGGAACCATGACTCTATGGCGAAGTATGAAATCATAAGTATGATTTTAAATGATAAATCAAAAATACATGATAGAAATTGTTGATAGTTTTCAAAAGTTATAACTGTTGGAGTTTATGTACATAAATATAATTGATATGTTCTATTCAACAATCTAAGACATAATTTTCTTTTTTTTTCGGAATTGATATATGGATCATCAATCTGCTGCAAGTGTGAAAAATCACATCGAGAAGCCTTTTGTGTTCCGTGGAGTGGATTTCAAAAGATGGCAGCAAAAGATGTTGTTCTATCTCACGACATTGAACTTGGCACAATGCTTGACGTCCGATGGACCGGATTTGCCTGTTGAAGGTGATATTCTGGACGAAGTCATCAAAGCATCAGAGGCGTGGGCGCAAAACAAGTTTTTGTGTAAGAATTATATTCTTAACGCTTTGGACGATTCTCTCTATGATGTTTATCTAACATTTAGATCTCCAAGAGAGTTATGGGAATCGTTGGAGAAGAAATACAAGTCCGAAGTCGCAAGTGCTAAAAAAATCATCGTGGGAAAGTTCCTGAATTTTAAGATGAGTGACACCATCTCCGTGGTGAAACAAGTTGAAGAAGTTCAAGTTATTGCTCATGAATTAAAGGATGAGGGTATGGGGCTGAATGAAACATTTCTCGTTGGATCTATTATCGAGAAGTTGCCTCCAACTTAGAAATATTTCAAGACCCACTTGAAGCACCTTCATGAATATATGAGTCTCGAGCAGTTAATTCTTAAACTTCGTGTTGAAGAAGAGAATCGTAAGAACAATAAATCTGAATTTTCTTCAATGGAAGCAAGGGCCAATGTAGTAAAGAGAAAAAGTTCCAAATTCAAAGGTTTTAAGAGTAACAAGAAGGTGAAGAAGCCTTTCACCGCTGCGAAGGGCTATGACTTCAAGAAGAAACCACAAGGTTCGTGTTGGGTGTGTGGAAAGCCTGGACATCGGGCCATGGACTGACGCCATAAGAAGGAAAGGACATCGGGTGGAGACGCTAACAACGTTAACCTTACCGAATCAGTTTGCAGCGGTTGTTTCCGAGGCAAATATGGTGACAAAATCCAATGATTAGTAGATTGACACAAGTGCAATGAAACATGTGTGTTCTGACCGAAGTATGTTTTCAACATATGAGCAAGACTCTTGTGGAGAGAAACTTTACATGGGAAACGCGAGCACATCGGTGATTGAAGGAAAAGGCAAAGTGGTGTTAAATCTCACTTCCGGGAAGGAACTTGCATTTACTTACGTGCCCTATGTCCCTGAGATTCGAAAGAATATGATTTCGGGTTCAATTCTTAGCAACAAAAGCTTTAAAATTGTATTTGAATCTGATAAGGTTGTACTCACTAAAGGTGGGATGTATGTCAGAAAACGCTATATATGTGATGGTTTTTTCAAACTGAATGTTGTATCGATCGTTAATAAAAACGCAGGCAATAACTCTGCTTCTATTTACTTGCTTGATTCACATAATTTATGGCATGCAAGAGTGGGACATGTCAATTATCATTCATTATGTAGACAAGTGAATTTAGGATTGTTACCAAAACACAATCTTAATAATAATAATGGAAGCAAATGCGAAGTTTGTGTGGAATCAAAGTATTCACGACACTCTTACAAATTTGTGGAAAAGTCAAACGACTTACTTGGTTTAATCCATAGTGATTTATGTGATTTTCAATCAATTCCAAGTCGAGGTAGAAAGAATTATTATATTTCTTTCATCGATGATTATAGTAAGTTTTGCCATATCTATTTGATTGAAACGAAAGATGAGACTTTGAATATGTTTAAGAAATTCAAAGCAGAAGTCAAAAATCAATTAAATAAGAGAATAAAGATTCTACGATCAGATCGTGGAAGATACAAATCAAACGAATTCTCAGAATTCTGCTCTACACATGGAATCATTCATCAAACAACGGCTCATTATACTCCAATGCAAAATGGAGTGGCTGAAAGGAAGAATAGAACGCTTAAGGAGATGATGAATTCTATGTTAAACGATTCGGGTGCACTACGTAATTTATGGGGTGAAGCCATTCTCACGGCCAATTCAATCTTGAATAAAATTCCTCATAAGAAGAATGATAAAACTCCATATGAGATGTGGAAAGAAAAGACTCCTTCTTATAAAAACATGAAAGTGTGGGGCTGTCTCGCAAAGGTTCAAGTACCTTTACCTAAGAGAACTGTTATCGGACCAAAGACAGTGGATTTGTGTTTACATCGCTCCTGCAGAGAACAGTGCAGCTTATAGATTTTTAGTTCATAAATCTGATAATGCTGAGATAAAGGTAAATATAATAATTGAATCAAATGAGGCCGAATTCTTTGAGGATATTTTTCTATACAAAGAACCGAGAGAAACAAGTACTAAACGAGTACATGAGAACGCGGTCATTGTCTCAAAGGTTTAAAGAAGATCAAAATAAACCCAGAAGAAGTATTAAGGGCAATAATTACTAAAGATTTTGGTACAGACTTTATGACGTATCTAAGTGAATACGAACCTCAAACGTATAAAGCTACCATTGAATCTTTGGAAGCTCTTTTTTCGAAAGAGGCAATTCAAAGTGAAGTAGAATCCATTTTGAGCAATCATACACGGGATTTGGTTGATTTACAACCAGATAATAAACCGATTGGACATAAATGGATATTCACAAAGAAGTTGCGTCTGGATGGTACGATTGAGAAATATAAAGCTAGACTAGTGGCGAAAGGATTTCGTCAAAAGGAAGGTACTGATTTCTTGGATACTTATTCTTTGGTGACTAGAATCACTTCGATCATATTGCTAATACCAATTTCAGCCATATATGATCTAGAAATTCATTAAATGGATGTTAAAACGGCATTCCTAAACGGTGAACTAGATTAAAAAATTTATATGGAACAACCCGAAGAATATTTAGTCAAAGGGAAAGAGAAGAAAGTGTGTAAGCTTATAAAGTCCTTGTATGGACTTAAGCAAACGCCAAAACAGTGGCATAAGAAGTTTGACAACACAATGAGGTCGTATGGTTTTACAATAAATGAATGTGACAAGTGTGTTTACATTTAGAAAACCAAAACTGATACGATCATTGTCTGCCTCTATGTGGATGACATGCTGATAATGAGAACAAGTAAAGACATTATTAATTCCACAAAGTAGATGTTAAGTGAAAATTTTGAAATGAAAGACATGGGATTGGCTGATGTAATTCTTGGTATTAGAATTAGACGAGAGCCAAATGTGTATTCACTTACTCAATCCCATTACATAGAGAAAGTTTTAAAGGAACTTGGTCACTTTGATGATAAACCGGTAGTCACTCCGTATGATCCGACGTGCAAACTTTTAAAGAATGAAGGTGAAAGTGTATCTCAACATGAATATACACAAATACTTGGAAGCATAATGTGCATTACAAATTGTAAGAGATCGGTGTTGGCATCTAAATCTGTACAAGGAGATCCAACCCGGGAACTGGTTCTAGAGATAGCCAATTCTTAGTTAAGAAAGTTTATCTCGACATCACTGTAACAAGTCCAAGTCGTGAACAAGGAAAGAATGGGTCGATTAATTCGCAGAACTCGGAGAGAGATTGATCTTATTGACGATGTCTTAAACATGGGCCTCGAGTTCTTGATTGAAAATAGGCCTTGGAATCGAGAGGTCTGTGAGGTCCACTAGGTACATGAGGTCCACTAGATCCGCGAAGTCATAAATATGAAGAGAGTCTTGAATTCGAACCATGTAACGTCAAAGTCAAAGAGAATTAAATAAGATTGTTAATGTAGAGCGAGATTCTCGCAATTGTAATGAGTATGTAAGCAAAATGTGTCTAGAGAGAAGGGACATTCTAAACTCTCCAGCAAACACTACGCAGTAAAACTTGTTCTTTTTACTTAGCCATTTTTACGTTACATTTTTATCTCGCAACTAACATCCCGACCATATTTTGGTCTTCGATTATTTTACATTTTAGTGTGATCCGAGTCGATCCAGATTCAGGACTCACATTTTGGTATGATCCAAGTCGATCCAGATTCCCACCTCAACATGTAGACATTCCGCCCACTGATGCATCTGCTTTAAGGGCAAGACGTACAAATCCAAGCGGGACTCCGGAAACTCATTCCAATGAGCAGTTTCCAACCGAGTCTGTCCCACTAAATAATACAAGAGGTAAGGGAGATACAAGTCGCAGTACGAGACTTGTCAATAACAATCAGGATTTGCCCCCACCTAGGAATCCTGGTAAAATGGTTCGCCTTATCAAATTGACCAACGAAACTCGACTCGTCCAGAGTTGGAGAGCGACCAGATTAATGGCATTCTTACTCCTCATTCGAAAAGACATCATAGCTTGTCCGGAGAAATACCAATTGGGCAAGGAGAATTAGAGTTTGAGATTTTTCCGAGGGATCTCGCAAGAACCAATGCGGAACTATTGGCAGTGACATCCAAGGTTCATAGAGTGGCTAGTGGAGCTCCAGAAATTGTCCGCGTTATCGAAGAACTTATTAACTCACGGTTTAATTCTTCGAACAAGATACTAGAAGTACATTTCTCGAAGAATTGGGGGGATAACCAATACCGCATCGTCAATGGATATTCGATAATGCGGTTATATGATTTTTTTTTAAAAAGACTATGGAAATGTTATCAACTCGCACACCGATTGGTTAATAAGTCTTAAAACATCAAAAGAACATCTTAAAGTCGAAAAAGAAATGTGGTAAACATAGCATCCACCAAGTCTTAAAACATAAAAAGAGCATATAAATCCGAAAGAGAAAGGTAGGAAACATAACATCCACCAATTTTTTAAACCAAAATGATAAAGCTATAAGAAATATCGGAAAAGGAAATCCAAGCTTCCTCGTCATTCCTTGGAGACTCAATGCGCATCTCGCCTAAGAGTGAACCAACATTGGTGCCGAATACATAAATGGGTTGAGAAGGCGCAACGAGCTCCGAGGTGGTGGTGACCTCGAGAGAAAGATCAGAGGCAAGATGCTCCATTTGAGACAAATCGAGTGGAGGAACTCTTACCTCAGCCTCGGTGAGCATCTTGGCGTATTTAGCCTATAAAAGTGAGAAAAAATAATTAGTACCGCGGGTTAGTAGCAAAAACTTATAACAAAGTAAGAAGGTTAGAACCTGATCCAGAGCGACCATTTCTAGTTCCGCGTTGTAATCCATGATTTCACCTTTGATTATATCTTTGAGCAACTCGAAGTTCGCCCGTGTCTCAGAAGCCTTAACCAGAGGCTCACGAACTGCATCCGTTGCTTCTAAATGCGCTTTCACCAGCTCAATAGCACCCTTGAGCTTGGCAGCCATATCCTTCCTCGCATCACGCACAACAACTTGTAAATCTTACTCCCGAGTCTCGGTGAGTGTCTTGTAGTTTTCCTCTACCTCAGCGAGTTGGCCTTAGTCTCTTTCTCCATATCCATCAACGTGTCAATAGTGGTTCTAGAAAAGTTAAGCTTCTCCAAGTGTTCATCTCGCGCATTTGACGCCTCATTGAGTTTTCGCTCTAACATCTCAACTCGAAGCTGGCGTTCCTCGCTAAGTTGAACCGCTTCGACTTCCGCATTTTTTGCATCGCGTAAACTCGCTAGCTCGGATTTAAGTGAAGTGATGGTGTCGTTAGTGAAGGAATTCGGTCAGGTTTTAACAAGTTTAATCTTTATTAAACAACCTAGTGACAATTCCTATAGCCTAGGATCTAGGGTTTGTAAACAATGAATCTACAAAACGGATCTCGAATATACCTGGGGTTTATGCAGCGAAAGATGAACAGGGATTCGAGATCTGTAAGCACCTCACGTGTTGTGCCTCTACTGTTAGTCCACACGCACACAAACTGGAATCCGCCGGGATGCTAGTACCGTAAGATCGGATCTCTCAGGGAATTCTGTGTTTGCAAAAAGGTGGCTAGGAATAATTTCTCAAAGTCTACCTCTCCAAGTCGTGCCCTATATCTTATATATAGGCTCTGGAGAAAACCTAATTAATCCCTGAACCGAATCAGAATCAATTAAGTTGTTAAACCGAAATTACTATTCTGGTTATTGGTTGGTGTCGATCGACATAACATTTGTGTCGATCGACACCTCCTTAAAACCACGATTCTAATGTGTATCAAATACACATCATTTGGATCATTACATTAATGATCATTCCCACATAAAGTAAATCTAGTTTGCTTAGGTGTGTGACCCTGTAGGATCATATAATACTAGTAATGAGTTCATAACTCATAGATCATCAGAGGTTTCTAGCAAAACGTCATGACCACCTAGTATCATATAAATGTCTAATCTCGACAGTACAACTATCACTAGAGTGAATACAGGTGTGATTTCAGGACATTCCCAACAATCTCCCACTTGTACTGGAATCATTTATTCCTATAATCCCTTCATCTCTATATCTCGATATGGCATAAGGCAAGAACCGTGTCATCCTTATTCAACCAAAATCATGTTCATCGAACTCCGATTTATACTGACAAGACAAACGATTGACATTCAACTCTTCGATGGGCCCTGAGATATTTATCTCCAGTTATACAGGAGGGACAAATCCCATCTCGTTCCATCCTTGTTCCTACACATACTTCATGATACGCCTAATCAATGCCTTTATAGTCACCTGTTATGGCTGACGTTTGACAAAGTCAAAGCGGACCAATTCATATGCTAGAAATCATGATGAACTCAGGTCTAAGGACTATACTCTATAGCCGTAATGAGAACCTCTCATGACACTTAATTATCTTGTAAAGTTCTCATTAGCGGGTCATGTCCGATCATATGTTCTCTAACATATATCTAAGTGATTGACTTTAATACTCTTATTAATGACCCCATGAAACTTAGTCATCAGTCACCTCACATGCCAGTCTCACGCAGTTGTCAGTGTCCCACTTTAACAACCTTGACCAGGGACAAATATAATCTATGTCATTTATCACTTATAGGGTCTCATGATCAAGTCCTCAACTTGATGACCTATAAAATGCCATAAATTACTTTGGGACTATTATTTTAAAAACACAGTTAAATAATACTGAAATCAAATTTCATTAACATAACAAAAGTATGTTTACATGAACACCAAAACATAACTAAAATAAGATAACTCCCACTGAAATCAAGATCACATCTTAATTTCCTTAATGCCTACACCAGCAGTATGACTCTCATGCTTAGGTCGTGGGAGGGGGTTGGTCAGAGGATCAGCGACATTCTCATCCGTTGGAACTCTGCTGATCTTCATGTCTCCTCTATCAATTATATCACGAATCAAGTGATATCTCCTCTCTATGTGTTTGGACTTCTGGTGTGATCTGGGTTCCTTCGCCTGAGCAATGGCTCCATTGTTATCACAATACAATGCTACAGGCTCTAAAATGCTAGGAACCACACCAAGTTCAGACATGAACTTCTTAATCCAAACAGCTTCCTTTGCCGCTTTAGATGCAGCGATGTATTCAACCTCAGTAGTGGAATCAGCTACGGTGCTTTGCTTGGAACTTTTCCAACTAACTGCACCGCCATTTAGACAAAAAACATATCCAGACTGTGACCGGAAATCATCTTTGTCCGTCTGAAAACTCGCATCAGTGAATCCACTTACAACTAGCTCATCACTTCCTCCATACACCAAGAACTTATCCTTAGTATTTCTCAGATACTTTAGGATATTCTTGACTACAGTCCAGTGACACTCACCTGGATCAGATTGGTATCTACTCGTTATGCTTAAGGCATAAGCAACATCTGGACGAGTACAGAGCATGGCATACATAATAGATCCTACTGCCGAAGCATAAGGAATCCTATTCATTCGCTCCCGCTCAGCTTGTGTAGAAGGACACTGCTTTTTGCTAAGAGTAACGCCATGTAACATAGGCGTGAAGCCTTTCTTGGAATCTTGCATACTGAATCTGTGCAAGACCTTATCTATATAAGTATCTTGACACAATCTAATTAGCCTATTCAATCTATCTCTATAGATTCTTATTCCAAGAATGTACGCGGCTTCACCCATGTCTTTCATGGAAAAACAACTTCCAAGCCAAGTCTTGACAGACTTAAGCAATGGAACGTTATTTCCGAGAAGGAGTATGTCGTCTACATACAGTACGAGAAATGCAACTCCGCTCCCACTAGGCTTCTTGTACACACATGGTTCCTCTTCGTTCTTGATGAAGTCAAATCTTTTGACCGCTTCATCAAAACGAAGATTCCAACTCCGTGATGCTTGCTTCAATCCATAAATGGATCGATGAAGCTTGCATACTTTCCCAGCATTCTTAGGATATGTGAACCCTTCAGGTTGTGTCATGTACACATCCTCTTCCAGAATTCTGTTAAGGAAAGCTGTTTTCACATCCATCTGCCATATCTCATAATCATAATAAGCGGCAGTTGCTAGGAGTATCCGAATGGATTTAAGCATAGCGACTGGGGAATAGGTCTCATCATAGTCAATACCATGAATTTGTTTGAAACCTTTAGCCACTAATCTAGCTTGGAATATCTGGATATTCCCATCCACGTCAATCTTCTTCTTGAAGATCCATTTACACTCAATGGGTTTTACGCCATCGGGTAAATCTACCAAGGACCATACTTGGTTTTCTGACATTGATCCCATTTCGGATTTAGCGGCTCCAAGCCACTTTTCGGAGTCTGGGCCCAACATCGCTTCTTCGAAATTCGCAGGCTCGTCACTGTCAATGATCAACAGGTCATGACAATCGTTCACGAGAAACCCATAGTATCTATCAAGTTCGTGACGGATCCTTCCGGATCTGCGAACTTCAGGCATCACAGGTGCAGGTGCCACAACTCCTTGTAGTTCCACCTGCTGCTCTTCCTTATTGGATTGAGCAGTCTCTTGTGATTCTCGAATTTCTTCGAGTAGTACTTTACTCCCACTGTTCTTCTTATGAAGAAACTCTCTCTCAAGGGAAGTACAATCCCGAGCAACAAACACTTTGTTCTCAGAACGGTTGTAGAAGTAGTACGCCTTGGTTTCCTTAGGATAACCAACAAAAAAGCACTTATCAGATTTGGGTGCGAGCTGATCAGATATCAAACTTTTTACATAAGCCTCACAACCCCAAATTTTCAGAAAAGACAAACTTGGAACATTTCCAGTCCACATCTCATGTGGTGTCTTTGCAACTGATTTTGATGGGACTCTATTTAGTGTAAACGCAGACGTTTCTAGAGCGTATCCCCAAAAGGATAATGGAAGGTCTGTGTGACTCATCATTGATCGAACCATATCCAATAAGGTCCGATTCCTCCTCTCGGAAACTCCATTCCATTGGGGTGTTCCGGGAGGAGTGAGCTGTGAAACAATTCCACACTCTCTCAGATGATCACTGAACTCTTGACTTAAGTATTCTCAGCCACGATCTGATCGAAGAGCTTTAATACTCTTGCCAAGTTGGTTATGTACTTCATTTTGGAACTCCTTGAATTTTTCAAAGGATTCCGACTTGTGTCTCATTAGATAGACATAGTCATACCTACTGAAATCATCAGTAAAGGTGATGAAGTATTGATAGTTTCCTCTAGCACTTGTGCTCATCGGGCCACAGACATCTGTATGTATGAGGTCCAATAAGTCACTGGCCCGTTCATTTGTTTTGTTGAAAGGAGCCCTAGGCATTTTGCCCATCAAACAAGATTCACATTTCTCACATGATTCATAATCAAATGAGCCCAAAAACCCATTACTATGGAGTTTCTGTTTGCGTTTCTCGTTTATGTGACCTAAACGACAGTGCCAGAGAAAAGTTGGGTTTTCGTCATTTGACTTAAACCGCTTAGTATTTATGTTATAGACGGGCATTAATTAGTTTAAAACGTAAAGCTCATTCTCTAATGGGCCGCTACCATAAAACATGTCATCGCGATTAAAAGAACAACATTTATTCTTAATAGAAAAATCAAATCCTTCTAAATCCAAACAGGAAACTGAAATGAAATTTATGCTTATCGCAGGTACATAGTAGCAATTATGTAAATCTAAAACCAAGCCCGAAGGCAAAGACAAATGATAAGTGCCCACGGCCAACGCAGCAACCCTTGCTCCATTCCCGACTCGCAGCTCCACTTGTCCTTTTTCCAGCGTCCTACTGTTGCTTAGTGCCTGCACATTAGTACAAATATGAGCACCACAACCGGTATCCAATACCCATGAGTTAGAACCTGAAGAAGTAACATTTACTTCAATAACATAAATACCTGGAGAAGTCGTCTCGTACGTCTTCTTCTTGTTCTTTAAACCTTCCAGGAATTTCTTGCAATTTCTTTTCCAATGCCCAGGCTCATTACAGAAATGACACTTATCAGCATCAGAAGGGCCAGCCTTGGGCTTAGGAGGAGGCGCAGGTTTGTCCTGGTTCACAACCTGGACGGCCCTGCCCTTCCCTTTGCCCTTGCTGGGTTTCTTAAACTGTTTACCCCCTTGTACCAAAAGTACATTTGGGGTACCCTTCTTGATGTTAAGCTCAGCTGTCTTGAGCATGCCATGTAACTCAGTCAACGTCTTCGTCAAGTTGTTCATGTTATAATTCATTATAAACGTATCATAGCTTGACGGCAGTGACTGCAGTATGATGTCAGCAGCCAACTCTTGGCTAATGGGACAGTCCAGTTTCCCAAGGTTATCAATATAACCCATCATCTTAATGATGTGGGGACTTACTGGAGCATCCTTTGGTAGCTTGCACTCAACTAGAGATTTAACCGTCTGGTATCTCTCAGTTCGAGCCTGCTCCTGAAATATCACTTTCAGGCTAGTGATCATCTCGATGGGCGACACCACGTTCTCATATTGCTTCTGCAAGTTCGAGTTCATGGTAGCCAGCATCAGAGAAGTCACATCGACCACATCATTAGAATGCTTATCCCAAGCATTCTTCTCTGTCTGCGGGGCATTGGAACGGTACTTCTCGGGGAGAACTTTATCAAGGACATAGTCCCTCTTCTCCTGCCTGAGAACAATTCTCAGGTTCTGATACCATTCGAGAAAATTAGATCCATTTAACTTGTCCTTCTCAGGGACGGATCTCAGGGAGAAAGTGTTGTTATTTGAGCTAGACATTGCTGAAACAAAAGAGGTAGAGGGTAAGTTATGATGTTCAAGAAAAGAGAAAACTTAACAATTAAGAAAACTCGCATTATATTCATTACTATGTTTCCTCAAATGAATACAATGATCCAAGATCCATACTTCCCCAAAATTCGAGCGAGCCACTGGTTGTCACCCAAATTTTAGTTATATAGGTAAGCAACACTTTGCTAATCATATCCAATATGACTCTTGGTTGTGGATAAAACATCTTATGTTTTATCCACCTAATGTCTCTGGGCCCAGAACTTCTGATAGCCCATTCAAGTAAACCAATCTCTTCAGTCATGTAATAGTTGATGCCATGCACTACAAGCCCATCAATACAATTACCTACTGCCTTACTCATGTAACTGCAGATACCTTGCACTGCAAGCCTATCACGCAATGAAATGAGTCTTGACAGCTGACAAGATCGGGAAGACATCTAGAACACTTGATATTTAGTTGAGGAACGGAACTTTTAATCCTAACAAATATCATATATGCATTCAGGAAGGCTTAGAATCTCATTTTAAACAACTAATTTTAATTAAGTTTTAATCATTCTAAGAAGTGGGGTGAAATCTGGTTCGGTTATGTGATCTTAGGTTCACTAACCCAAAATCCGAGTAGGGTGCCAATCGATACTACATTAGTGTCGATCGACACTCATCTACTTAACCATTCTTCGATAACCGATCAATCCAATTGAACCGGTTTCGATAACCGACTGAACCAATTTCGATAACCGGTCAGTGTCGATCGACATAACAATTGTGTCGATCGACATTGACCAAACCAAATCGATCTGCGATAACCGATCAATCCAATTGAACCGAGTCGATAACCGGTTGGTGTCGATCGACACAACATTTGTATCGATCGACGCCAACCAAATCGCAACAAACCGCAATTAACTGGTTTCAATCAATTTCTAACCAAGCGCTATCACTGATTCAATCCAATTGAACCGATTAACCATTCGCAAGGCAGTGTCGATCGACACAACCATTGTGTCGATTGACACGGGTTTCAGAAACTTTGATCTTACGATCAAAACCTAAATTTTATTAGGGTGTCGATCGACACCAGCTTGGTATCGATCGACACCATGCGAAACAGTGATGATCAAATTTTTAACAAAACGTTTTTGAGTGAAAGTTTGATCTAGCATGCATCCTTTACAGCATATGTACCAAATTGAATTCAATTAATTCGTTAACATGCAGGTCAGATTCAATAGTTAAACCCTAAGGCTCTGATACCACTGAAGGAATTCGGTCAGGTTTTAACAAGTTTAATCTCCATTAAACAACCTAGTGACAATTCCTATAGCCTAGGATCTAGGGTTTGTAAACAATGAATCTACAAAACGGATCTCGAATATACCTGGGGTTTATGCAGCGGAAGATGAACAGGGATTCGAGATCTGTAAGCACCTCACGTGTTGTGCCTCTACTGTTAGTCCACACGCACACAAACTGGAATCCGTCGGGATGCTAGTACCGTAAGATCGGATCTCTCAGGGAATTTTTTGTTTGCAAAAAGGTGGCTAGGAATACTTTCTCAAAGTCTACCTCTCCAAGTCGTGCCCTATATCTTATATATAGGCTCTGGAGAAAACCTAATTAATCCCTAAACCGAATCAGAATCAATTAAGTTGTTAAACCGAAATCACTATTCTGGTTATTGGCTGGTGTCGATCGACATAACATTTGTGTCGATCGACACCTCCTTAAAACCACGATTCTAATGTGTATCAAATACACATCATTTGGATCATTACATTAATGATCATTCCCACATAAAGTAAATCCAATTTGCGTAGGTGTGTGACCCTGTAGGATCATATAATACTAGTAATGAGTTCATAACTCATAGATCAGCAGAGGTTTCTAGCAAAACGTCATGACCACCTAGTATCATATGAATGTCTAATCTCGACAGTACAACTATCACTAGAGTGAATACAGGTGTGATTTCAGGACATTCCCAACAGTTAGCTTCCTTCAGTTCGGACGAGGTATTTGAGGGCTTGAGACGTTCTTGATACAAGGAGACGGTATCGTTGAAGACCGCAAGGAGCTGCATAAAAAAAACTCTAGTCAAGTCTGAAGTATAAAAACTATGACTAAGATAATAAAGAGTAACTCGGAACCTAGGAATTGGCATATGCAAATTTCTCAAAGTTAGCAGGATCCTCGGAAATGAACTGGGACAAGGGAGGAAGTGAGCTTCCGGGTTTCCTGAAGTGCCTTAACAGGTGAGCAGCGAAACAAGGATCCCCTTTGATCAAGTAATTAGAGTTTTACTCAAAGTCCCAATAGTACCTCAATTTCTTTGATCCACTTCGATATCGAGAAGTACTGTCGGGAGCCTTCCTCTTGCCGCCGTTGACAAGAAGAGGACACCAATCAATACTTCTGTCACTAGAGCAACGTGGAATAATTGAGGCCGAGACCCGAGCGCGGTTACTTTTGGCAGCTCAGGGAAGTCTAGAAGAGACTACGGGTAAACCCGAGGCTAGGCCAGCAAAATGTTGAGGAGCTAGGGAAATCTCCAGAGGCTGAACTGATGAGGTGGCCCTCTCAGGTGACTTCGAAGTCACTAAGATGTGCACATTATCTCGCAACATGGAAACCAGAAGAGAAACAAGGTCTAACATATCTAATCACTATTATTCAACATCTCGAAACAAGGAATCAATGAGACTAAATGCAACATATCTAATCATCATGATTCAATATATGCATACTATCTCGCAACATGGAAACAAGGAAAGATTATGCAATAAAAAATTGACAATCCAAGAGACACCAACCTCGATAGTTTGGGTCGTACGGGCCAAGAGCTCAAAGTCGCGCCACGGATTCGGAAATTCGAGTAGGAGTAAATGAAGGCCAAGATGTATCTCCTTGACGTAGAAAGTCTAAAATAGTATCAACCGCGAGCATGTTAGGAGCTTTCGGCAATGACACTAAAAAAATCAACAAGGAAAAATGAAGTTAGTACTCATGACGCAATGCGAGCAAGACGAAAGTCACTTTAACAAAAAAAAAAAAAAACTCAAAAGATAACGTGTACGAATAAAAAAATCATGTTCCTAGTCGTACCAATCTTAGAGAACTAGCTCGTATTAACCAAGGAAGTTAATTTTCAGAATGAAAACTCGTTTACAGGAAAAGAAAAAGAAACGCTTGCTCCATCTCTCATCCTTGGGAGGACGATCGGTTATGACGCGACTATATAAAGCTATGAGCTCCACCGAGTCCATTTCGAAATACGCAATGAGCTCCGAGTTTGATGTATTCACCGAGATCGCCTCAAATATAATAAGCTACGAGCTCCACCGGATCGATCTCGAAATGCGCAATGAGCTCCGAGCTTAGTGTATTCACTGAAATCTAACAAGCTACGAGCTCCACCAAGTCCATCTCGAAATGCGCAATGAGCTCCGAGCTTGGTGTAGTCACTGAGATTGCCTCAAATATGTAACAAGCTATGGGCTCCACCGAGTCCATCTCAAAATGCGCAATGAGCTCCGAGCTCGTTGTATTCACCGAGATTGCCTCAAATATATAACAAGCTACGAGTTCCACCCAGTCTATCTCGAAATGCGAAATGAGCTCCGAGCTCAGTATATTTACCGAGATTGCCTCAAATATGAAGAGCTATGAGCTCCACCGAGTTCATCTTGAAATACGCAATGAGTTCTGAGCTTGGTGTATTCACTAAGGTCGTCTCATATACATAACGAGCTACAAGCTCACCAAGTTCATCGAGTGTCTCGAAATACTTAACGGGTTACGCGCTCCATATTTTTACCGAATACTAAACGAGTTCCGAGCTCATCATCATATATTTCAATTTAACTCGGGTTTTTACGATATAATGACTGCACTATGAAACAATAGCGATAACAAATTCTCAAAAAAAAAAACGGTGCATGGCAATGTGATTCCGAATTGGCGAGATGAGAAACGAGCTCTCGGATTCAAGATACGAGGCAAACTGAGGCTTTGTAATCAACTAAAATGTGAGGACCAAGATGAGAACATAGACTCTGAGGTGTCAAGGACCAACGCGAGGTCCGAGATATAAAAAAGACTTATGAGAATTTGTACAGATTTCACACTTCTTCCAAAAAGCGCATTATTTCATAGTGGAATTACCATGAGTTTCCATATCCGTCATGGAGACACGATTTGGTTTCTCCAAGTTTCATGATTGGGAATTAGAATCTTGGGAATGAAAATATACTGTACTTAAGTCCTTCAAGCTAAAAGTTGAAAGTTTACACTTGAAGAACTTGGGGGGCTAACTGTTGGCATCAAAATTTGTACAAGGAGATCCAACCCGGGATCTGGTTCTAGAGATAGCCAAATCTTAGTTAAGAAAGTTTATCTCGACATATCTCTAACAAGTCCAAGTCGTGAACAAGGAAAGAATGGGTCGATTAGTTCGTAGAACTCGGAGCGAGATTGATCTTATTGACGAGGTCTTAAACATGGGCCTCGAGTTCCCGATTGAAAATGCGCCTTGGAATCGAGAGGTCCGCGAGGTCCACTAGGTCCGTGAGGTCCACTAGATTCGCAAAGTCACATATATGAAGAGAGTCTTAAATTCGAACCATCTAACGTCAAAGTCAAAGAGAATTAAATAAGATTGTAAATGTAGAGCGAGATTCTCGCAATTGTAATGAGTATATAAGCAAAATGAGTCTAGAGAGAAGGGACATTCTAAACTCTCTAGCAAACACTATGCAATAAAACTTGTTCTTTTTACTTAGCCATTTTTACGTTACATTTTTATCTCGCAACTAACATCCCAACCATATTTTGGTCTTCGATTATTTTACATTTTGGTGTGATCCGAGTCGATCCAGATTCATGACTCACAACCGGATTTGGCTTATTCTTTGAATCGGCTAAGTCAATATTCAAGTAATCCAAATAGAGAACAATGGAATGCTTTGGTTAGAGTATTGAGATACTTAAAGCATACAATTAATTATGGTCTATATATTTCACAAAATATCCTCCTGTATTAGAAGGATATAGTGATGCCAATTGTATATCTGGTAGTATGGATACTAAATCCATAAGTGGTTATGTGTTTACAATTGGTGGTGGTACTGTGTCTTGGAAATCATCTAAACAAACGTGTATTGCTCGTTCAACTATGGAATCCGAATTTTTAGATAAAGCTGCAGAAGAAGCCGAATGGCTTAGAAATTTTGTTGAAGACATTTTGCTATGGCCAAAGCTAGTAACTGCACTATGCAGTCATTGTGATAGTATAACTGCTTTACATAGAGAGAAAAATAAAATTTACAATGGCAAGTCAAGGCACATTCGCCGGAGACATGCTAAAATATGACAATTGCTTTCCAATGGGGTGATAAAATTGGATTATATTAGATCAAAGGAAACCTTGGTTGATCCTTTGACGAAAGGCGTACCGAAAGAGCAAGTTGTATTCACTTCGAGGGGAATGGGGTTAAAGCCAACACAATGAGTTACCACTTGGTGGAAACCTTACTTAGCAACATTGGAGATCCAATGGTCTAAGTTCAAGAAGCAAACTAACTAAGGAAAACTCAAGAAAGAAATACACATTTCTTATTCCTATGAAGTAAAATGTGTTTCCATTGATGATTAAGGGATGAATGTTTATTCTTAATAACGTTAATATCTTTTCAAAAGTGGGATAGAATGGATTATCCTTAATTAACGTTACCTATATGAGAGTGGTGTCGCGGTCGCATCTATGTGAATTGACATGGCTAAATTTTCTAGAGCTCTCACGAAGTCGTGAAATGTTCAGGGCCGAAATGAACACAACCTAATAAACTTGAAATGGGTAGATGATATATGTGTTTCACTTATTGTCTTGGTTTACTATCAAGCGTGGTTAGTTTAAGACTAAAGTTCACTACTAGGAAAGGTTCAAGTCCAAAAGACACCTTTACCGATGCATATTGATTCTACTTTCTCAGAAATTGTGAATCTTATTTTCTATTTGAATGTAGGGTATTGTTGAGTTTGAATAAGAAAATGTGGGGTATTGTGGAAACTAGATTCCGCACTAAGAATTTATATGTGAATTCGGGAAAGAAACTTTAGTCCTAAGAAATATCTATAGATCTAACTAAGATCGAGACCAAAATAACGGAAAATAGATTTATATTGATATTCGATCAAGTATAAAAAGAACTTCAGTTAACACGAATGTCTGATGAGCTAAAGTGTGATTGAGTGTGAACGTAAGGAAAAAAGTTATACATTTTGGCTCTAAAGTTAATTATTTATACACCCCTGAGCTGAACGGTTCAGCTCCACGAATCCCTCCTCGTCGCCGGAGATCTCAAGCACGTTCTGATACGTTCTCTGAAAATGTCGGGATCTCTTCATAAACCGTTGAGCGGCGCTGACTTGGTCTCATCCTCACTAAGGTGCTTGGTCAGCGGGTCTTCAGCTTTGGCGGTCAACAGATTACCTACTTGGGCTCAGCGATGCCGAAGGGCATGCTGATCTTTCTCTAATGTCAGCGTGGCTCTGGGCCTTTGTAGGGGTCAGGTTTCTCTTCAAGGAGATTGATGTAACGACAAGAACGATTCTGCAAAAGGCTTGAAGAAATCCTAAACCGGCTTACAAAAGCCCAATTTGTAATTAGGCTCGTAAAGGAATTAAATTCATATTAATGGGTTTAATGATATTATGGGCCTAAAGCTATTTTATGGTTTAATGGGTCAAACCCAAATCTAGCACTAAGACCTAGAATTATTTAGCTATATATAGCTCATTTTATTCACCCAGAAAGGGGATCTGCAATTTTTCACAACATCAATAATAAAGCTCACTTGACAGCTATAGCAACTGTCTTTTCTACTTTTCTACATTGTGGTTCATACAGAAGTCTCGCATTTCCTCACAACCCCTACAAATTCAATTGTGCGAGTTACGACTCCTACAACCTTAGGCCCAATATCGAATATAATCGAGTCTAATTATATCTCAAGCTTAGTTGGCCGGATTTCTAATGGTGAAATCGAGCTCCAATAGTTGTCCCAATCCCATTAAGTACATAATGATGAAAACAAATAGGCAGTTACTTCCTCTGATACGCTTAAGGGGTGTTTCCCTAGGACAAACGAGCAGACATCTTGTGCGGCACTCCTAGCAATTTAACTCCCCGTAGGGTCCACCACTAGAAGGTACTTTTTATCTGTTCCTATCTCAAAAATGGGTTTTCACCTTCTCTTTCTCATTAGTTAACCTTCGATTCTCCTCTTTTCAGCTTCCCGCAGATCTCTTTTCTCATCCTCGATTTCTTCTTCATTCCGATCTTATCATGGCAGAAAATCAAGAATTCTTGGGTCCGTATGAACCATTGACAGTCACAGCTGAAGAGCCTGTTGCTCTGAAGGAATCAGGTTTAGTGCCATCTACTATAGAGCTCCGAGTGCCAACTGGGCGTGACAGTCCAGAATCGGTTGAAAAGGGCTAGTGCGTTTCGTACTTGGCGTACTTCCAAACATGCGGTCTGACATTTCTAGTCCCTCCTTTCCTTATTCGTCTTTTGAAGATGTTTGAAATCGCTTTCCCCCAAATGGCTCCCAACTTCCTGCGTCATGCTATTGGCACCTACGTCAGGAGTTATGAGGATATGATGAACCTAACCCCCAAAACATTCTAAGAGTTTTACTTAGCTCGCAACTGCAGCTATCTTTCTCTGCGGGGTGAGGTTTACCTTTCCCCTCGCCCTTTTCGGGTGGTTGTTACAAGTATAACCCCGAAGGACACCAATTGGCATCAAAAAAAATTTATTTTTCGAGGTCAACGAAGCATCTGTGTCCTCTGTGTGGGAGTTTAAAAGAATTCCGACAAGGTTTGCTGAGAATCCTCGTAAGTGTCTTTTATTAACGCTATTGTCGAGCAAGCTTGCAACAATTCTAATATGTGATGCTCATTTGTTTTTTCAAGCAACTTTAAGATGAGCATTGTTGAGGTCGTCATCAGCTCTAGGTTGCTGTTGCTTCGAAGGGACAAGGTGCATTGGGCATTTTTTGACCGTAGTCGTATTTTGTTAGCGTATTATAATTTTCGCCGGATGCAGCATCAAACGATGCTTGCAGATCCCATTGCTCCAGCAGCGCTTCAGCCCGCTGCGAAAAATCTTCTGTTACCTCTCCCTCCTGTTGCGCCAGCAGCTGGGGTTGATATGCCTCCCGGGGCTGCCGTTCCCGTTATTCCTCCGATAGTTTGTCACACTCGATCGCGTATTGTAGGGGTTCGGAGTGCAATCCCTCTCAATGCTCTGGGCTAAAGCAATCTCCCGATGGCGATTTGAGATGAGTTTTCTGCCTCTTCGGCTGGCTCGGAGGAGCCTTTGTTGAGGAGGCCTATCAGACATTTCGTCGTACCTGAGGTTCCCAATAGGGACCACATGATTGGTGCCAAGGAGGTCACCTCTGCTCTTCGGGTAATTATCATGTCTCCCGCTACTTTTTCTTCGACCCCTGTAAGGACAGGGGACGATGTTGAGAGGTCCTTTGCGGCCGTCCATAGGGTTATGGAGAAGAGGCCCATAGAGGAAGAGCTGCCAGTGATAGTTCCTGCTGGGGAAGATTCATTGCAGCCCGGGCCTAGCTCCTCCAAGCAGGCTAGAGTGGAGTCGACAGGGGAGGGGCTTGAAGAGCCGAACACTTTGTTGGGCTGGTCTGGAAAGCGATCTTCAGCCCTCATCCAGTTCCTCTTGTCGCACCAAGATTGGTCTAGCGGCTGTGGTGGCCGAAGTAGCCAATCTTCCTGAGGGGAGGCTGGCGAATGCTGCTGTTGAGCCATCTTCTCCTCTGGTGGCTGCGATTGAGGGAGCTCAGCTTTCTACCCAAGGCAACCCTCCTTAGCCAGATTTGGTCAGTCCCTCAGTCGCTAGATCGTCATCTCCTCCTCCTCCTTCATAGGATGTTGCGGATCTGATTTCTTGGCTTTGGAGATTCAATTCAGCGAGCTGTGTGCTTCCCGCAGCTGAGACCTCTCCCTTTGGGATGGCTACGCTATGGCTGCAGTCTTTGGAGATGTAAGTCATCCTTTTTTAAAAGTTTATTTCCTCTTTTTTACCTCATGTGATGGTTTTGATAACTGTTTAAGGTGTATTTGCCTTGCGCTGGTAGATCGCTAGCTTTACCCTTTCATTTGCGGCCGAGGCGGAAAGCAGACTTAGCCACTACCTTGATTCCTCTGTTCGATACGAAAAAGCCTTTATTGTCAAGCTGCAAGCGGCTCGTCGGGACGAGGCGGCGACGATCCGCATACTAGAAGCTACGGGCAAGCGGCAGGAGGAGCGCTTTGTGAATTTTGCTAAGGCGTCGAAGGAGCTTGTGGATCACCTTCGGAGAGAGAATGAGCTTCTTATGGCTAATAAGGTGAGGATGGTTGCACACGAGGTTGAGTGAGCTTGGTAGTTCAACAGTCCTCGTGAGCGAGATTCGGTGTCTAGGGTAGCTAGGCAGGAGGATGTGACATGAGCTAGGATTGAGCTGGATACGGCCAAAGCTCAGTCGGAGCTACTCCGAAGGCTATCAGCTGGGGAGACGTTGGTCGAGGTTGAGCTGGCGGATAATCGAGAACGTGAGGAAGTCCGTAAGAATCTTTTGAGGGAGGCCTTCGCCAAGAGAGCCGCTGCTGATGTCAGGGAATCCCCAGCTGTTCCACAAGAAAGGTCAGCTACTCGCCGGGCAGATAGTTGCCCTTAAAATTCTTTATCTTTGTCTTCTTTATGTTTTCATTTTGTAAAGACCTTTATTGGTGCCCAGGTAGGCCTTAAATATTAAGTATGCGTTGATATTGCTGAGGTGGCGATGTCATCATGACCTCAACCTAGCAGATTAGATTGGAGTTTCGTTTGAGATGTTGAGTTAGCTCATTCCGTAGTTCCTGAGGTGGTGAAATATGATCGATCGAATCAGAGTGTTTTTTGGTCGGCTGACGCTTGATCGTATCGAAGTTTGGGCCCTAGTGTCATTAGGGTCCCAAGTGTTTGTTGATCCGGATTGGGGATCGACTCTGATAACAACAATTTGATTTCACCATTAGAAGTTCCAGCTCAGATGTGAGTTGGGTAAGTTATATGGCAGATGGGCCAAGTCGACGAAATTTGTTTAAGGCGGCTGAGCTCGAAGGGCGAGCTGCCTACGTACTCAGTAAAGTAATCAAGCCATTATGTAGTTCGATTGTTGGATGGGGAAGTTAGTAATGATTTTTTTTTAGGTTCATGGTGTTCCTTGCCCTCCTTACTGGTTTCCCATTCTGGAGTTTTGCCAGCTTGTAGACGCCGGGGTACGATGGTGACGCGGTAAGGACTTTCCCAATTGATCTCTAGTTTTCCGGCACCAGGCTCCATTGTGTTTTGCTTAACTTTTTGGGGGACTAGTTTGCCTTCTCTGAACCGCTAGAACTTGACTCTGGATTTGTAATACCTAGCTGCGGCTTGCTGGTAATTTTGTATCCTTGCGGAGGCAAGGTTGCGGCGCTCTTTTATTACATCTAGGTCGTTTCAGAGCATTTTTTTGTTGAGCTCCTCATTTGAGGGGCACATTGCTGTTTTAGCTGGGACCATTGCTTCTGTTCCGTAAACTAGAGAGAAAGGTGTTTCAGACGTGGCCTTTTTGGGAGTGGTGCGCACTGCCCAGAACACTCCCTATAGCTCTTCATTCCACCTTTCCTTCTTGGATTTAAGGCGTTTCTTGAGGTTGTGAAGCAGAATTTTATTAGTTGCTTTGGCCTGGCCATTTCATTGAGGGTACCTCGGGGTTAAATATGTCAACCAGATCCGCTATTTGCGGCGGAAATTTATGAATATAGTGGAAATGAACTGAAAGGATTTGTTGATATGTTGCTGCTTCTATCAGTTTGGTGAAGTAATATGTCAGGACCAGCACGTATTCGAGTTGTTGTTCATGTCTTTGCTATGACCGTGGGATATGGGTCCAGATCGGACCATGGGTCCGATTATGTCCATTGACCAACACATGAATGGGTGCGAGCTGGATAAGGAGGAGAGCAGCTCCGCTAGTTGGTGCAGGATTGGTGCGTTATCTTTGGTATTTTTTGAATTTGGCTTTGAATGCTGCACAATTTTGTAGCATCGTTGGCCTGAAGTACCCTTGTTTGCTAATTTTGAGTGCTAGTGCTCGTGCTCTGGAATGGCTGTCGCATCATCCACTTTCAAGTTTTGACATGATTTGGTGGATTTCGTCTCCGTGGATGCAGGTCCGGCATGGTCTAGAGATGATGCAGAAATGGGCGCTCTTAGTTTTGAGTTTCCTTGTTTCGTTCCTGTTGGCCAAGGATATTCCGTAGATGATGTATTCTAAGATTGAGATCCTTAGTCAGAGCGTTCTGGCGCCCTATGGACCTTGTCGGCCTGCTCTGCTTCTTGCGAGTTGCTCAGTTCTTCGGGTCGAGTTCGTCATGTAAGTTTGGGTGCTGGGCTTGGATTGCGAATCCCTAGCCATCTGCCTCGTTATTACGGCATTTACTCATGCCTTTGGGGCTAGGTGAATGCTTGGTTTTTCTATTCCTTCTACCGGGAATATTCTTTTAACCAAAGGATCTGAGGTCGATGCTAAGGCATCCGCAGAGGTATTTTCACCTCGCGGTATGCAGGTTAGCTTAAATTTATCGAACTGTTTGGTCAACTCATGGGTGATCTTCAGGTATACGTCTATTCGGTCATCTTTGGCTTCGTATTCGCCGTAGAATTAGCTGGTAACCAGTTGGGAGTCGCTGAACGCGCTCAGCTCTGTAGCTCCGATTTCGAGAGCTAGTATAAATTCGACTAGAAGGGCTTCGTACTCTGCTTCATTGTTGGAAGCTTGGAATCCCAGTCGGAAGGATTGTTCTAGCAATTCTCCAGATGTGGATGCGAGTTTTACTCCTACTCCGGACCTTTGCTTGGAAGAGGCACAGTCGATATGGAGTGTCCACATCTTCCCGGGTTCGGTTCCGTTAATTGCTTGAGGTTCTAGCTCAGTTACGACTAGGAGTGGGGAATTTAACGCATTGGTGATATGTTAAAGGTACGACTTTCGTGGCGTATATCCATGACCACCCAAGTATTACGTTAAATGGAGCTTGGCGATCTACTACAACAAAATCCACAAACTTGAGGACTCCTTCTGCCATCACCGGGAGTCAGACCATTCCCATGAAGTAGGTCGTTTCCCCTGCGAAACCAGTCAGCAGTGTGCCTTGGCCTTGCAGATTCGAGTCGTTTAGACCCATTTTCTTGTAAGCGTTGTAGAATAGCAGATCAACTGAACTGCTGGTGTTTATCATTATCCTTGAAACTAGGCAGCCACATATTTCTAGCTGGATGACTACAACGTCGTCATGTGGCTTGTCTAGGTGAGTTGTTTCGCAATCTGCGAAAGCGATCTGGTGGCCTACTCCCCTAAATGCGGTTTGGGTACATGAGTTGTGCTGGCCCTTCTTTGGTGTGATCTGATTGAATTTATCAAGTATCTGCATAGTTTCAATCCTCCGAGGATAAAGTCGATTCGTTCGGTTGGAGCTGGGTTACTCAGGCCCTTGATGGTGCGTGGCATCTTCGTCCAAGGGCTAACAAGCTTCTTCGATTGCTCAATCAATATCCGGAGCTGAACTAGTCGCTATGTGGATGCATGACTGCATGTGTTGTAGGTCGCCTGAGTCTGCTCAGCGTACCTGTAAAAGGTGTATTGGTCGAAGGTGTTTTCTCTAGCTGCGAGATTGGTATTTCCAGTTATCTCGGCCCGATCGGCTAGAATTCGAGCTGGAATTCCCTGGGGATTTCTCGCAAGTGTCGTTTAACCTACCCACATTGCCAGAGTTGGTTGTGTCCTGCTCAATGGGGGAGGAGGTGGTAAAGATCCTTCATTCACCCCTGCGGAGGTGCTTCGTGAGCTCGGGACAGCTGGATCTGCTGCCCACGAGTTTGTCCTTAGATCGGGGTTGAATGTTGGATAACGAGTGGCGTTTGCAAGGGTCATGTGGATCCTTGAAAAGTCTAGTTGCTGCCTCGGGGTCGTGCTCCTGGAGGGAGTCATTTCTTCATTAGATGTCTTGCGAGGTAGGAGTTCTTAGTTAATGGATTAGGACATCTCGTGGAGCTGAGCCATGAATGTTCTCTCATGCTAATCTAGGGGAGCTACCACCGTTCGGACAGTATGTCTTGGCATTGCGTTCGCTCTACTAGAGTCGAAAGCATTCAGAGCATTTCTGATTAATTTTCTTGGAAGCATTTCCTATGTCCCGTGGGGAGTGGTAGGATTCCTTGTGTCGGGGTGCTAGCGATGCTAGCTGAAATTATTCCACATGTGGTTGAATTACATAGCCATACGCTTTGTGGCACCAGGGGCGCAGGTACAACGGTGGTGTTCGTTACGGATCCGGGCTGAGTGTTTGGATCCACAGTTTTAGCGGTCGTGAGAGAGTTGTTAATCGGGAGCGCTTGGTTCAGGTTCGGTCCAGGCTGGCTGTCGGTCGCAACCTGGTTTTGATTGGATTCGGGCTGATCGTTGACCACGACCTCGGCTACGTCTCTGGCTTCTAGATCAACAATCTGCGGGTTGACGATCTTGGCTGACTCTTGAACGTTGGTGGTATCAATTCCCATTGCGGTAGGTTCGAGGTTAGATCTCTGTGTATGACGATTATATTTCTTCCCTTTAGTCGGCGCCAAATGTGGAAGCTAGATCATGCACTATGAATTTATATGTGAATTTGGGAAAGAAACTTTAGTCCTAATAAATGTCTATAGATATAACTAAGATTGAGACCAAAATAACGGAAAATAGATTTATATTGATATCCGATCAAGTATACAAAAAACTTTATCTAGAACGAGTGTCTGATGAGCTAAAGTGTGATTGACTGTGAACGTAAGGAAAAAAGTTAGCCATTTCGGCTCTAAAGCTAATTATTTATACTACTTTGAGCTGAACGGTTCAGCTCCACGAGTCTCTCCTCGTCGCCGGAGATCTCGGGCACATTCTGATACGTTCTCCAAAAATGTCGGAATCTCTTCATAAACCGTTGAGCGGTGCTGACTTGGTCTCATCCTCGCTAAGTTGCTTGGTCAGCGGATCTTCAGCTTCGGCGGTCAACGGATCACCTACTCGGGCAGCGATGCCGAAGGGCATGCTGGTCTTTCTATAATGTCAGCGTGGCTTTGGGCCTTAGGCCCAATATCGAATATAATCGAGTCTGATTATATCTCAAGCTTAGTGGGTCAGATTTCTAATGGTGAAATCCAGCTCCAACATGTATTGTTGGAGTTTATGTACATAAATATATTTACATAAATACAGTTATATATTATTTATGTAAGTATACTTCAATTTATATATATATGTGACTATTGAGAAGACGCAATATGTTAAGGGACGCTTCTTTTCAATAAGCATCCCTTGAATCAATATATAAAGACATCACAGAGAAGAGGAGAAGGAATTCCAATTCAATTTTCTTCTTCTTTACTAAATCAATTTCTAAGAATCTCGGTTTGCTAGGATCTTACGGAAGGTGTGTAATCCCAAGATCGATAGTTGTATACTGCAAGATAGACGTCCTCGCAACTACTTACACCAGTAGGGACGAAATTTTGTCTTAAGAGATTGCGATTCGCAAGCCTTTATCAAACGTTCTCCGATCATTCAAGCAAGACGATGAAGTCATCAAATCCGGCAGTGAGATTGCGGGCCAATTTCCCATCTTTCTATAAAGACCCAAAAGACAATCAACATACCGTTGGAAAGCCCCGACTCTCAGCTTTCTAGAGATACCAAGTTTGTATCTTTCTGAAGTACGAGTAGAAAGTTATGGTTGTTTTAGTGTGACTGGTATAAGTTAGTTTCTGTTTGTAACAATTGTATTTCAATTGTATTTTGTTTTGTTATCTATTCAATTGTATTTATCTGCATCTATAATCCATTAAGACAGCAATAACAACTTTTAGTCGTCAACAAGGTATTACGTACGGCCAACATTGTCATATTTTTCTAATTTAGGGTGGGGTGGGGTTTCATGGTTTTGGCGTTTTAATGGAATATGACATTCAGTTCGGTTTGGTAAATTAACCGAATACCATGTTAAACCATTTGGGTTTTTAAAAGTGTTAGTAAAAGTTTGGAATAAACCGAGTAATTTCCATTTTCTCTGAGAATGTTACATGGAGATTGATGGCTTAATTCCTCTCTTATTTACCTTTTATGATACTGCTCCTCTCTCAAATCCATAGCTTCTTCCGGATTTTGTGATTGCAGCACTCCCGGTCTTGTTCTTGTCTGCTTGTCTGTGTTTTTGATAAGAACCCAAACCCAAATCTATTGAAAATCAAAGAGGATTACAGAATAATCAAGTTCTCCTCTAAACTTGATTAGCCAACAATGATCTCTGAATCTAGACTCTCTACAATTCAAGATAAGATTCTAAATGACTAAGATGAACCTATTTATATAGTAAAGATCGGTACAAACACCAATACTCACAACCATTCCTAGACTGTCATGTCATCATTCTTATGCTTTTTTTCACTATTCTGCTCTTGATATAGTATCTATCAGTTATTCCTACTTGCTGGTTCTGTTCAATTCTGTTTCCTTTCACCGACTTACTTGTTTTATATTTGGCTTCATTGTTTAGAGAGTATAATGGCAATGGAGATGACTCAATTCCTTGTGGTTTCACAGTCAGATGATGCAAAAGTCCGTAACGGAGCTGAACGAAGCCTCATAAGTGACCCGCATTGGAGGAGTCAAGAAGAATCCACCTATAATTTAAGATCAGTTTTAGATGTGCCAACATTCGTCAAGCTTGCTGCCTTGGAATATCTCGTAAATGCAACAAAGGATGCGAACAAATACGCCAAGGACACAAGCGCTTGGACACTGAGTCATATCTTTGAGTTTTTGCATAGTCCAGCCAGTGATTCCTTAGGGAACCTTCCTATATTTGTGGCTGTGTTACTTAAACCCATTTATGACGATGTGCCGAATGTGGCTGAGAAGATATGTGGTGCTATATACAGCCTTTCACAGGGCCATGAAGATGTAGGAGCTAGTTCCTCTCTTTTCATTCCATGTCCCAGAGAGATAATCCAACACCTGATAGCAGCAGCTGAGCATAAAGATGAACAAGTGTCAAACGTAAGATCTGGTGCTGCATAAAGATGACATATTGAATGTGGTTGTCAGATGTTGAAACGTTGCTGAAGCTTCAAACAACATTGCGCATCTCGTTTCTGAAATAATCCAAGAAGTAGACCACACTATTATGCAAATTCCAATTCAATCGAATAGAATGTTGCTTGCAGGTTAGATCCTGCGATAGTGTTGTATATAACTTAAGATGAATGGTTACAATGAGAAAAAGAATCAATGTTACAACCATTACAAACTGCTCTTAAACATACATAATGTATGTATGCCTGAGAGGTTGAGATTGTAAGAATGTGATCAGGCTAAGATGTGAAAACCTCCGTTATTGTGCGTTTTGTATTGCTAGTAAGTCAAATGATTCCGAGAGCGTTTCCTAGCGTTCATAAGCTCCATCAGTGAAGGTAGCGGCCGAGGCACAGGTGCGTTCATTGATCTGTATAGTTTTCTCAAATCCCCACTAAGATCTTTGCAAGTGTCCTTTGAAGAAGAAGAAAAGCTTCTACAAGATTCCTTCTCCACTGTTTCTTCTTTGGTATCATCTTGCAAAGACTCAACTACTTCCTCCAGATTAACCTTTTCTAATTCCGGTGACGTTTTGGTGTATACATATTGAGTGTGTATGGCTTTTCCCTCATGTAGTTGATCAAATTCCTGAGAACTTAGCCGTGCTCTCCCAAACAGTGTTATAGGAAGATTTTTTGCAGGGGATAAACTTGGAAACTGCCTTTTTACGCTAGAGGATTCGATTACGGGTTCCATCTTGGAATTTGCAGAATCCAGAGCAAGTTCTTCACTCATGAGACAACAACTAAGAGTCACTGTGTGAGTATCAGTTGCGGCAACTAGAGGAACTTCCATATCGATGTCTAGAAGTTTCCAGAAAGGATCATCAGGAGAAAACCGACTGATGAAACAGTTTTTCTTCACATAGCTCAGTTCCATAGCTCTACAAGAAGGAACCGTTGAGACAACCCATTTCGGAGAAAGAAGTTGCATCGCTGATTCCAATTCTTCTTTAGATGAATGCATAGAGTAACACACATGCCAAATACCAAACTCATCCTTGACAGCTTCACTAAACCTAACTTTTCTCTGCTTTTGAGTTTGGCTTCCACTTTCGAAATAATCTTCGTCATCACAAACATACCACTGAGCCGAAGGGCGGATGATAAGAGGTTCACTCTCAAGTTTTGATCTGGCCTCGGCTAGTTTCGCGCTTGCTCTTTCGTACAGTTTAGGGAACCCACTGAATATGTGAAACCGCGAAGACGGATCTTGAGTGACAATTTCAGGAACTATAACCATTAACGATCTGTAACATTCCAAGTTTGTAGCTTTGTCGACATAGATCTTGGAGCCAAACGTTCTGGAAACTTGTAACAGAATATCTTCTTGGCCCAACATATCACAAGCAAGATAGACAATCTGTGCATCAGGATGGTTCCATATGCAATTGATGATCTGATTCATGAGCAAGAAGAAATTGTAATGATGGATGGTGACTACTTAATGTTCAAATGGAGCATTGTTATGATTCAACCAAATCACCTGTCTAATCGCTGAATGCTTACTCGGAAACTTATGAGGGGATTTCCCGAATGTACAATCCAAGAAAACGTAATCGAGACAGCAATTCGGTGCCTCGCCATGTCTTCCTCCCACATATTTCTCAGGCAGACTCTCTAGGCAATCCCGTGTAAGCCTACAATCACCAGTGTGAAGAATGTTACCGAAACTTCCCTCAAACAAGAACATGACGGCTCCTGAAGGTGATGAAATTCGTCAAATACAGATCAAAAACAATCGAAAAAGCTACAACACAAAAGGAAATTACCAGGACAATGATTCGCATCTAAAGCAGTAACCTTAAACTCTCCATCTGGATCATCAACAATCACTGATTGCCCAATTTCGATACTCAGGAAGAAAGACTCATCAAACAAACCCTGAGGGAGACGTTGGAGAAGAAGAGAGATGGTGAGGGAAGTAGAGTAAATGGGGAAGACGATGTTGGATGGAGAAATCCCGACGGTGTGGTCTTTGTGAGCATGAGTCAAGAAATGGTGTCTCTTCCTTGTCTTCGCCGCCGTGGAAGGTCCAAATGTGTCCACGGAGAACGGTAAACCTCTTGGCATCTCTATCGCCATCTTCTTCTCCGCCGATAATTAGGGTTTCTGATTCGCTCGAGGATTCTAGGGATTGAAATCGCCTGGGGGACAAATAATCTTTGTGCAGAAGCGAGGGGAATTTCCTCCTAAGCAGTAAGCATCACAAAAAAAATCAATAAATCAATTTTTCTTTTTCTTTGTCGTATTTTTCATTTATCAACACTGTTAAATCATTGGAATATTTTAAAATCTAAATTTTTTGCACAAATCTTACAAAATTTACCACATTTTAAAATTTGTATATTGAGTACACATAATTCTAGTGAGTGTTTATTGATACAATTGTCATTGAGTCTCAACAATTAAATATTTAGTTTTCGTCCACGAAGTCATGTTTGTCCACCGATTCTGTTTACATCCATCGTCGCCGCCGAATTCACGGCCACCGTCACCGTTTTTGTTTACACCCAACGTCATCGTCTTTTCCACGACCATCGTCTCCATCTCCGTCGTGGCCACGTTGTTGTCACTATTCTTGTCTACAACCATCGTTGTCGTTGTCCACCGTCTCTGTCGCTGTCCACGATCATCGTCTCCATCGCCGCTATCAATCACCGTCTTCGGTTTCATCTCCGGTATCATCTCCATTTTTTCTATTTTGAGAAAGAGAGAAGTAGAGAATTAAAAAGAAAAAGAAAGAGAAAGAGTAGAATAAGTTGTGTGGGTAAATTTGTCTTTTCAATTATAGGGTTTGGAAATGTGGTAGATTTTATAAGAAATTTAGAAAAAAATGGTATGAGATATAATTTTTCCTTAAATCATTATATATAGTTTAAATAGATATGACAATGACGACAAAGAAAAAGATATGACAAAGAAAATAAATGATAAAAAAAAAAAGTTATTGGCAATTGAGAAAATTATATCTCATACTACTTTTTTAAATTTTCTTATAAAATTTACAACTTATCTAAAACATCTTATTAAATCTATTACACCCCCTATTACACCCCCATCTGAAAAGACACATTTACCTATTACACATCCTTCTTCGTCTCTCTCTTTCTCTCTCTTTCTCTTTATGTTAATAAAGCTTCTCGCCGGAAAAATTGGATGATGCCGGAGACAGTGGTTGTAAAAGGCGAGGAAGGAGATGGAGATCATGCACATTGATAGAGACGGTGGTGGACAAGATGGAGATAGGGTGATAGAAACGATGGTTATGGATAAAAATGTGATGGTTGTTGATGACGACGGAATAGAGATGGTGCTCGTGGACGGCGACGGTGGTCGTAGACAAAAACGGTGAAAACGTCGGTGTTGTGGACGGCGACGATAGTCGTAGACAATACGGTGACGGCGATGGTGGTCACGACGGAGAAGACGACGACGGTGGACACAACGGCGACGGTGATGGTGACCGTGGATTCGGCGGTGACAGTGATCAAAAACAAAGACGACGACAACGGTGGGTGTAAACGAAATCGGTGGACAAACATGGCTTTGTAGACGAAAACTAAATAGATAGTTGATGAATTCAAGGGTAATTGTGTTAATTGACACTCACTTGAATCCAAAATATGGTACTCAATACAAAGAATTTCAAAAAGTGATAGATTTTATAAGATTTTTACAAAATGTGGTAAATTCTAAAATATTATCTTGACAATTCTCAAAATTTAGATTTTGTTATAAATCATAGTGGATTGTCATAACTAGTTCTGGTCCGTTTACGGCCCATTAACACTTAGTCTTTAGGCCGGTTTAATGAATCCTAGTTGAATTAGGATTTTCCTTTTATGTACTTTCCTTTTCCCATTAGGAAAAGGAATTTTCCTTTTCTCTCTTGTAATAATCCTATATAAAGGATCTTATGATTAATGAATAAACACAATCTTCCCCATTCGTTATCTTGATTCACAACACGTTATCAGCACGAGTTGCTCCCTAAACCCTAAAAACACAAAAAACGCGATTACTGTTCATCGTTACTATTCATCGTACTATTCATCGCGCACTGTTCATCGACGATTACTGTTCATCGACGATTACTGTTCATCCGGCGTTACTGTTCAAATCACAGTTCATACAGCCTTTAAGGTTACGGCGAACTAGAAGAAAGTTCATACAGCCTATCAACGGTTACGGCGAACTAGAAGACTCACGGAGGTTAAGGCAAACAATAAGAAACCCTAATCTAAAGAACCTAGATTCATGATAATCTTAGAAACCCTAATCTAAATCATGCTTGTTATTGTTATTGCTTGCTTGATTGTGTTTATTGATTCATGATTCGTAATCACTTGAAACCCTAACTTGAAACCCTAACCTAATTCAATTAAAATCCAAACCGATTGCATGATCTGTACCCGTGTCGATCGACACTAGTTTTATGTCGATCGACACGTAAACTTCTGCCTGAATTTGTTGTTTGAATTAAACTGTGTCGATCGACACAAATCACCCGTCGATCGACAGTAAACACTCTGTCCAAATTTGGTTGCATATTTATTTGAACTCGTTTGTTTGTTTGCTTGTTTGGATTGATTCGTTGATTGATAAACATGAAACTGAAACTGATTGCATCATATAGACATAACATGCTTGATTAAAATCCGGTCATATCATCATAGGGTTTAGAATTTGAATACTAGGCTTGCATCATGAGCATATAAAAACATTATGTTAGGTTGTTAAACATAAAAATCTGGTTTCATAAGCATCATGCATCCGTACCCGTTTATATAAGCACCCATGACCTATTTTGCATCATATGCATAAAACTTTAAAATCTTATAGTTCTTAGAGAATAAGATGAATGTTTTCAGATGTCGAAAATCAACAATTTGGATTATGCTGCCCTCAATCTCTCTAGAGACAATTACTTACAGTGGGCGTTGGATACTAAGATAAATCTAAAGTCTAAAGGACTTGGCGAATGTATCATTGAGGATAATAATGAGAATGAAAGGAATCGATACAGAACGATATCGATCATTCGTCATCATCTTGTTGAGGGTCTCAAGGATCAATACCTAACCATTGAGAACCCTTTGGACCTTTGGAAAGAATTAAAGATAAGATATGACCACCATAGAACGGTGTTGTTACCAAAGGCCAATTATGATTGGAGGAATCTCAGGTTCCAGGACTTCAAGTCCGTGGAAGAATATAACTCGGCTATGTTCAGAATAGTTTCTCAATTGAGACTATGTGGTGAGAAGGTAACTGAGAAAGACATGTTGGAAAAGACCTTCTCCACCTTTCACACTAATAACGTGTTGCTTCAACAGCAATACCGTGAAAGAGGTTTTGAGACATACTCAAAGCTTATAGCATGTCTATTACTAGCCGAGGAGAATAATACACTGCTAATGAGAAACAGTGAGATGAGACCTCCTGGATCAGCCCCACTTCCTGAAGCGAATGTGGCCACAGATGAAAAGAAAGAAATTAACCACGTCCAAAGTGATTATAGACATCGTGGTCGTGGACGTGGGGGTAGATGGCAAGGACGTGGCCGTGGCCATTTTAATCCATACGGCCGAGGTCAGGGCCGAGGTCACGGATTCCATAACGATCATTCTAACCGCGGGCGAGGACGAGGACGCGGATACCGAACTGACTATGATCGTAATAACCGTGGTATTACTTCTCAACCACGAGAATCAAACCCAAAATCAGTTTGCCATCGATGTGGAATGAGTAATCATTGGGCTAAGACATGTAGGACTCCCAAGCATCTGGTTGAACTCTATCAAGAGAGCCTTAAAGGGAAGAATCCAGAAACTCATATGATCCAGCATGATAATGAAGGAGATTTCGATCATGAGCAAGATGACTTGATGAATTTTGAAACCTCAGATATACTTAAGTGATTGATTTTGATTTTCTGTTTTGGTGTTTTGTGTTTTGCTTGTTTTACGTTTTACACTTTATACTTTGGTTTTGTGTTATTGCTTTCTATTAAACTTTATGGAATGAAAGAGTGTTATTTAAAAAGTATCTATTGTTATCTCTTTTGAAGTATGAACGATATGGATGTGTTCATTGTGGATAGTGGATCAAGCCACTCGATATTAAGAGATAAGAGATACTTCATTGATCTTACACTTAAAAAGGCAAATGTAACCACAATTGCGGGTATAGCAAATTTAATTGAAGGCCACGGTCAAGCCCATATTTTATTACCTAAGGGCACGCATCTAGAAATTTCTAATGCGTTATATTCACCTAGTTCAAAGAGAAGTCTATTGAGCTTTAAAGACATTCGAATGAATGGTCTTCATGTTGAAACTAAGGACGAGAATAACAAAGAATTCCTTCAAATCTTTGAAACCGTCCATGGCTATAAGAAAGTCCTAGAGACTATACCTGCCATTTCTGTGGGCCTTTATTGTGCTAAGATCGGAATGATAGAAGCAAATGCTATGGTAAACAAAGAGTTTACTGAGAATTTCACTTTTTGGCATAACCGGCTTGGCCATCCCGGTGCTAACATGATGCGAAAGATATTAGCAAGTACTAATGGGCACACCTTGAAAGAAAGGAGAGTTATCCCAAAGAATCTCACGTGTGAAGCATGTTCACTAGGGAAACTCATTACTAGGCCATCACCATTCAAAGTAACTAAGGAAACGATAAATTTTCTGGAAAGAATTCAAGGAGACATATGCGGACCAATACACCCACCTTGTGGGACGTTTAGATATTTTATGGTCCTTATTGATGCATCCACGAGATGGTCACATGTCTGCCTATTATCAACTAGAAATGTGGCATTTACAAGATTGCTTGCCCAGCTCATACGTTTAAGAGCACACTTTCCAGATTTTCCTTTAAAGACTATACGTCTTGACAATGCTGGTGAATTTACGTCCCAAGCGTTTAACGATTATTGTATGTCCATGGGGGTAAGTGTTGAATATTCTGTGGCACATGTACATACACAAAACGGTTTGGCTGAATCGTTTATTAAACGCATACAGTTGATTGCTAGACCGTTGCTAATGAGATCAAAACTCCCGGTCTCAGCTTGGGGACATGCAGTTTTACATGCAGCAGAGCTAATTCGTATCAGGCCATCTAGTGAACATAAATATTCCCCATCACAGTTAATAACGGGTCAAGAGCCAGACATATCCCATCTTAAAACATTCGGATGTTCCGTTTATGTGCCTATTGCACCACCACAGAGAACAAAGATGGGACCTCAAAGGAGGATGGGGATATATGTTGGATATGATTCTCCTACTATCATTAAGTATCTTGAGCCAACCACGGGTGATTTGTTTAAGGCCAGGTACGCAGATTGTCATTTTGACGAATCTGTCTATCCAACATTAGGAGGAGATAACAGACTGGTAAAGGAAATTATATGGAATCAAACGTCCTTAAAATGGCAAGATCCTCGGACTCAAGAATGTGAATTAGAAGTCCAAAAGATTATACATTTACAAAAACTAGCTAATCAATTGCCAGATTCCTTTGCTGACCCGAAAAGAGTAACTAAGTCTTACATACCAGCTATTAATGCACCGATTAGAATTGATGTTCAAGAGGGACACAATCAAGTTGCTACAGAATCTAAACCACACTCAAAACGTGGCCGGCCAATAGGTTCCAAAGATAAGAATCCTCGGAAAAGAAAGAAAGGTGCTGAAATCGTGGTTGAGGAATCTGATGGAACCCCAGACATAACTGAACCGATAGTTCCAAGCAATGAGACTCGGGACGCCGAGTTTCATGGTTCTGACGTTCCTGAAAATAATGAGATCTCAATGAATTATGTTATGTCTGGAATACAATGGAATAGAAAGTGTGTGGAAATCGATGATATATTTGCTTTTAAGGTAGCACTTGAACTTATGGAGGATCTAGAACCCACGTCGATATATGAGTGCACTCAGAGTGAAAATTGGACTAAATGGAAAGAAGCTATAAACGTGGAGTTGAATTCTTTAAGGAAAAGAGATGTCTTTGGTCCAATAATTCGGACACCCTATGAGATTAAACCAGTTGGACATAAATGGGTCTTTGTGAGGAAAAGAAATGAACATGGTGAAATCGTGAGATATAAAGCACGGCTTGTTGCACAAGGATTCTCACAGAGACCAGGAATAGATTATGAGGAGACATACTCCCCTGTGGTGGATGCTACAACTTTTAGATTTTTGATAAGTCTGGCTATAAGAGAAAAGTTGGATATGCGGTTAATGGACGTTGTAACTGCATACTTATATGGTCCACTGGATAATGAGATTTATATGAGATTACCAGAGGGTATTGAGCTCAAAGATAAGAAAGGTTCTCGAGAACAACACTGCATAAGGCTGAACAAATCCCTTTATGGACTGAAGCAAAGTGGGCGTATGTGGTACAATAGATTGAGTGAGTACTTAGTCAAAGAAGGCTATAAGAATGATCCCATCAGTCCATGTATTTTTATAAAAAAGTTTGCAAACAAAGGGTTTGTTATCATAGCAGTTTACGTGGATGATTTGAACATCCTTGGAACCCCTGGTGAAATCGTCCAAACAGTTGAATGCCTCAAGAAAGAATTTGAGATGAAAGACCTAGGCAAAACTAAGTTCTGTTTGGGATTGCAACTTGAGTACATAAATGATGGAATCCTTGTGCATCAAATGGCATATACTGAAAAGGTACTCAAGCGTTTCAATATGGATCAATGTCACCCATTGTCCAGCCCAATGGTGGTGAGATCTCTTGATCTAGAAAAGGATCCGTTTGGTCCTAAGAGAGACTCTGAAGAAGTCCTTGGTCCCGAAGTGCCATATCTCAGTGCCATAGGAGCTTTAATGTATATGGCAAGCCACACTAGGCCAAATATATGTTTTACCGTGAATTTATTATCAAGATTTAGCTCATGTCCGACCCAAAGGCACTGGGACGGGATAAAACATATTCTTCGTTACCTACAAGGAACGAAAGACTTGGGTCTATTTTATACTAACCAATCTAAGGACGGTTTAGTTGGTTTTGCTGATGCAGGTTATCTTTCAGATCCTCATAATGCACGGTCCCAGACAGATTATGTGTTTACTCATGGAGGAACTGCAATATCTTGGCGGTCAATGAAGCAGGCCATTGCAGCTACATCTTCTAATCATTCAGAGATATTGGCAATTCATGAGGCTAGTCGTGAGTGTGTTTGGTTAAGGCTGATGACCCAGCACATAAGAGTGGATTGTGGAATGGCCGAAGGTAAGCAGGAATCGACGGTCTTGTTCGAGGACAATGGAGCGTGTATAGCTCAACTTAAGGATGGATACATCAAAGGTGATAGGACGAAGCACATTCTGCCAAAATTCTTCTTCACATCCGATCTACAGAAAGATGGAGAAATTCAAGTGCAGCAAGTACGATCAAGTGAGAATTCAGCAGACCTATTCACCAAGTCACTTCCAACCTCAACGTTCAAGAAACTTACTTATCAGATTGGAATGCGTCGTTTGAAAGACTTGCAGTGAGGTTCAGAACAGGGGGAGTAATACGTGTTGTACTCTTTTTCCTTCACCACAGTTTTGTCCCAAAATGGGTTTTACTTGGTAAGGTTTTAATGAGGCAACATCCAAAGCGTATTACAAGCCCATTAGAGTTATGACATCCAAGGGGGAGTGTTATAAATCATAGTGGATTGTCATAACTAGTTCTGGTCCGTTTACGGCCCATTAACACTTAGTCTTTAGGCCGGTTTAATGAATCCTAGTTGAATTAGGATTTTCCTTTTATGTACTTTCCTTTTCCCATTAGGAAAAGGAATTTTCCTTTTCTCTCTTGTAATAATCCTATATAAAGGATCTTATGATTAATGAATAAACACAATCTTCCCCATTCGTTCTCTTGATTCACAACAGATTTGATTTAATTTGGCGTCTTAAACAAATATCAACTTTAGCAAACTCTTTTATATTAAGGATGATTAGTTTTATTTTATTATCATGCTTCATACACATAAGCAAATAGTTAATAATTTTAGTAGACTAATAAATCTTAAATATAATTTCAAACTTCGGAGAAGAAAATTGCTAATTAAAACCCAAAATCATAAGTATGTATACATTTCCACTTCATTTTTCAATGCTCATGACTTACTTCCCAAAGTATGAGAATCACGGTTGCTTGTTGTGAACCGTGATTCTAGTTCTAATTGAACTTTTGTAATTCAGTGAGCAGAAGCGATGGGGAAGAAAACATCATACTTTAAATTTTGACCTCTTGATTAAGAAGCTTCTCATGAACCTCCGTAAGAGATGGCGGAGAATCACGTGTTGCGATTCGATCAACCGATCTTGTCTTTTCCATAGAATATGTGCTTGATTAAGAGCGATAACACCAATAGTGGTATTGGTGGGTTGTGGTATTTTGGTAGATCCATCCTAATTCCTGGCAAGGCCATAACTAACGAGCAACGCGTGTAATTGAAGGCTCAACATGAGAAAGTTGGAAGCATTAAGCTTGGTGACATTCATCATATTGACAGTAAAATGCGTGGGAATATCATAAACAGTGACAATTTGATAAACTCATATTTCATCATTTCTTATGCATATATTTGCATACATTCATCATTCATATTGCATCATTACTGTGTATTTGAGACCATTTAGCTTAGTTTAGCTTAGAATTGCATTTTAGACTTCATGATTAGGTCTTTGTACATATTGCATGTTTTTATATCTTTTTCAGATATTTTGGTGCTATTTGGAGCAGTTCTAGATCAGAGGAGTTTTGAGGGCAATCTGGCAAAATTTGGAACAGAGAGGGAGCTATCAAGGGTTGAAATTGAGCAAAGGCGTCAGATATCAGTCTCCATTTATCGGACCGATAAGCTGGATGTCAGCCGCGGGATGGAGAGCCACGAATAAAGCATTAGAAGATGATCGCGGGTCGAGAGTCGGTTTATCGGTCAAAACCGATATGTGAAGCCGATAGATTGTGATCCCCATGCGATACGATGGAGTATCGAGGCATCGAGTGAAGTGTAGATCCGTAGGACGAGGAGTGGTGTATCGGTCTCAACCGATTCGGTGAAGCCGATAACCTAAAGAGTCAAGCTGCTAATCCGTGAAGAAAATTTTGGCCTATCATTAACCATACCGATATAGGTTCGACCCAATTGTGAACCTCGTTCTTATTTTATGCTTTTTGCATTTTGCTTTTTGCTTTCGATCGGATTACCCAAACATTGATCTAGTTAATAGTGACCCGAGAATTTTCCTTTATGGACAATGAATTATTTAAAGTCTTAAGTGATAATTAACTACGCTTTTCATCAAAATTCTAGACATCGAAAGCATGGGGAACCATATCAATGATGTCAATACGGTATTGAATCATACATAGGGTGTCAAAATACTCTAGTGACAAAGTCTTTTTGTCGTGGTTGATAGAGAAAGAAAAAAATACCCTGAGTGAGTGAACGAGATATTCACCCCTCTTAATTACCCAATCAAAATTTTCCATGTAATCTAATTAAGTAAATAAAAATAATTAATATTATTTAAATAAAATATTTAGTTTAAATCATTAAAAATAACTAAACTAAAATTTGCTAAATCTCTAAATCAAGTGTTTTAAATCATTCAATATCTTGATTTTGTCTGTGAGGATTTAGGCTAACATCTTAGGTTTAGTATTCCTTTAAATGTACTAAATTAGTCGAATAAAGTGTTTTAAATCATACAATATTGTACATTTGTTTGTGAGGGTTTAGGCTCTCATATTAGAGTTTAATATCATTTCAAATCTATAAATTTAGTTAAATCGAGTGCTAGAAATCATACAATATTTTACGTTTGTTTGTAAATGTGTAAAATGTGTAAATGTGTAATGAAAACAGTGAATCCATTTATAATCGTGTTTTGAATTTTTGGGTTAAAATTTGTATGCTCTTCCTCCTTTCTATCTATTTGCTCATATATAAGTATTTGACTGGAAATATTACACATCATTACTCGAGAAACATCATGACTCCAGAAACATCAGTGTTGTTGTAATTCTTGGGAGTGTCACGAAGAAAACTAAACCATCTCAATAACTAGTCTCTCTCTTTCCCTCTACAATATCTGAGTATCCAACCTCTATCTCTCTAAAAAAATGGATTCTATCATTTATTTTATTAGTTTACATCATTTTTTGATGACACAACTAAAATTAAATCATTTACAAGAGTGATGACTCTAATATTTTTTATCAATAAAAAAACCGACGTAATATTCTCATTATTTATTATAATTGATGTTAATATGCACTGCTTATGAAAAACGAAGCTAAATCTTACGTCAATTTGTATAAATGATGTTTGATATTTGTTTCAATTGTAACAATTGATGTTGAATTTACATTATTTATTTAGTTAATTTCATAATTACATCAATTTTAAATCAATGCTTTTTTATATTTGCTGTTATTTAGAATTTTTTTTTTCAATCATCTAAAGATTCTATAAAATCTTATTAATGCACCCCTTAAATTTAAGAGCTCATATTATAATCTACAAATCTTATTTGTAAGAGGATTTTCTCTTCAACCATTTTACGATTGTCGATGTGGGAAAATTTGACTTTATCAACTTGCATCAATAATTAATATCAACTTAATCTAACTAATACAACCTGAGTAAACAATTATAATAAAATTTTATTAGTATCAATATTTCAGTGATGTAAAATAAGTATCATTTCTTAGCAAATACATTGATTTTCTAATTGATGTAAATTCATATTATCGAAAATTCATATAATGATACTAAAATATGAAGTAAACGGTTTAAAATCATTCCCTCAAATCCTTGTTTGAAAGGCAATTGAGAGATGGCAGTGCTCGGCCAAGAACCAGAAGAATCGAGTATCTGAATGCTTAGAAAATTATTCGAGTCGTGGCAGTGTCCAATGGCAAATTTTCCTTTGAAGTTTGCAAGTATTGGATCTGCGAAACCACCATCTAAAAGATCCTCTGGTAATAGAATGGATGTTATGATCGCATATCTAGGTAATCTTCTAGCTAGCAAAAACTTTAGTATATTAGATCATAAATATAGTTAAAATGACAAAACAAAAAACAAATTTAAAATAAATGATTAGAGATATGTAGGATTGTTGGCCATATTAGATTGAAAATGCTTTTTTCTCTAAAATTTTATATTGATATTTAGAAGACTGAAAAATGTACATAGTTGACACAAATATAACTTCTAAACACTTAGAAAGAAGTTATATTAAAATCCAACCAAAAATGACAAAGCCAAAAAATCTATGACTTTTAAACACTTAGATATAGGCTATATCAAATGAACCATATCTTGATGATTTTCTTTTTGTATGGACGAAGAGTGAATACGATCCAGTCTAGTAAATGTAATCTAAATGTAATCTAAATCGCTTAACACCTAGCACTTTCTTAAACATCTAGACTAGTCTAAGTCTTTTTTTCATCCAAAGAGTAAGCTCAACAGGATTCATATTTTAGTGTTCTTCGCATGTATTTTACTTAGTTTTTTTAGACATCAGACTTAAGTTTTACATCTTTTCTTCCATATTAGATTTCAGTTAGTATAGCTTAAGTCTTAAGAGTCCTAGACTTCTTTTCTTGCATTTGCATTGCATACGTGTTCTATTTTAGGTACTATGAAAGTTTTGGAGCAAGAGGGAACCAATTAGATTTCACACGCACATATGTCCTCCGGTTTGGAATTCTAAACCGTTCTAAGTTTATATATGCTATTGACAAAAAAAAAGAACTAGTGGTACCGGGTTTAGCACCCATTACCATGATTCGACCTGAGATTGAACCGACCCGAAAATCTTCTCAAAAGACCCAAAAGATGGGCGAGATATGACGTTCTCGGCCCGTTATGGAATTCGAAGACCGAATTGAGTATAGATCGCCGACTTAAAATACTTGGAGAATAAGTAATAGATAGACTAGGATATTTAGTGAATTTCGGTATTTAGGATATTTTTCATATATATATATCTAAGGTTTACAAGTTCGACTAGGAATAGTATAAATATGTAACATATTTGGACCTAGTGAAGGATCCGCAACTTTATTCAATACAATATCTCTTTGGAAACACAATCCTTTGTGCTTAAGCTTTCTTATTGTCTTTGCCCTAATAACCTAAAATTCCACCTGTTTGGATTGAGGCCGAGGTTGCTAACGCATGTCCGGATTCACCAGAAACCAATAGATAAAAAAACCATATTGAAAAGACCATATCTCAATCAAATATGTTTTATAGGAGCAAAGAGCGAATACAATACAGTCTAGGTAGTGCCGCTCTCACAAGACCGATAATAGAACAAGATCGAACTAGAGTGAAACCATAGCATACCCTCCAAGTAAGAAAAGAAGTCAACACATTTTGACATAACAACACCCATATTCCGGCTAATCTGAGTTGTTGTTGCCAAGGGTATAGATAAGATCCAAACCGAGAACTTGTCTAATTTTGGATTGAAGAGGATTTAAAGGAGTTTTGTTTTATTTTTTTCTAGTTCGGTTCTATAAAGAATTTGAAACTAACGGAAAAAAAATATCAATTTAATTAACACATAAATACAAATACTTTAAAACTCATACAATTTACATAGTAAAAAAAAAATTTAAAACATTCAAATCAAAGAAGCTAAAAATAAATAAATAAATATCAAACATAATATTTGATCAAGGTAACCCAAATTTCACAAGATATAAAAAAGTTTAATGTTTGTTTGTGGTTTTGTGATACTTGTCCTTGACCCAACGAAAACCCAAAGCAGAGCCAGTCTTGAGCTTCTTAAAACCAGAAGATGCTACAGCTTTGGTCTTGTCTAATCCTTGTCCCATTTTCTCCTTGTACTTAGCGGTGTTCGAGTTGGACGCAGCTCCACCTCCGCCGCTTTTGACGACAGCGTCGCCTCTATTGTCCCACTGGTCAGCCCACGATGCACCGTTCATTATTGTCCTATTAAAACGCTTTAAATCTCTTTTTGATCGAAAATGAAATTGAGAATAGGTAGTCAAAACTTATGAAGAATTATTTTAAAGATTGTTGTGATTTTCTCTTGTGTTTCTCTGTTGTGTTTATATATATAAACAGTTTCATATTTTGGAAGACGTGTTTGTATGTATGGTCAAATATTGTGTTCGTAAACACATATGACTTCTATTGATTTGCTTCTTCTTGAATATTTCAATAATATTTTAGAACATTCGCTGGAAATACACACGGGTTAACCTTTATTCAAAGATAAAGAATCTATCGGGGAAGAATACTTTTATTTTATAGAATCTGGAAGGAACCCATCGAGGAAACTTCTTCGAATTCGCTGAGGCAAGACAAGACCATTAATAATTTGACTTGTATACCCGTAAATTAAGAAAATATCAGCCAAAAAGACTTGTTTTTCGATAGCACTTGAGCAAATAGAAGAATCTGATATTTGTCAATAGAGAAAAAGAATGAAAAGATGGGATGACCGGACAAATTGCTCTTTTTTCGGTCTCGGTGAATCAACACCGGGCTTGGTCCAGTTGCAACTATTCCAAAACTACCCTTTCAGTCTGAGCAAATTAACTTGGTCGTTCTTGATTAGTCCAGGTATAGGAAAAACGACGTCGTACGAACTCTCTAAATAAAAAGTGCAGTTGGCCTCCAATTACTACATTTTCGCTACAAATCCAGCAATTTCACTTATAATTATACATATAACATACACAAATATTTTTGACCAAACAAAACTTAGACAAATAAACTTAGAAAAATAAGACTTACAAATGCGAGAAGGAAAATTAAGAAGGAATCTAAATTAACGACCAAAATTAGCTTTTCTCCATTAGTTTAGAAGCTGACAAAGGTGTATATATGTTACCATTTTTACTACTTGAGCTAAATTTCTCTAATCAACCCCATTTTTTTCTCCAGATGGATCAAATGCCACTGATGATAGGACCTTCAAATATTACGTGTGAATCAAGGAACATCATCACACTGGTTCTGTTGCAACACTTTGTTCTCTGTGAATGGTAAAAGCTATGCCAAACAACAAACCAAACAACAACAAAAAAAAATAGTCAGCATCTTACGCATTTTTTAGCAAAAACCACAAAATTTCCAAGACAGTAGTGACCCAACTGTCGCAGCAAGGAGAAACCACAAATTCTCCAGCATTAAACAATGAATATCCAGCATCCGGTTATTTACATTACTAACCTGACGAGCGACCTGTGCAACACGTCGACTATCACGAGTTGTATCCGTATTGAAGGAATCCAAGTAACCGTCGTCTTTCTCTCCAGTCTTTTGTCTTCTGCTTCCGCTCTCATCATCCTGTGAAGAGGAACCTCCACCTTCAGGGCTACTGCTGCTGCTTCTTCCATCCTTCTTACGCTTCCTCTTGAATGTAAACTTGATACACTGTTTCTCGGAAGGCGACACAGATGTAGTAGAAAGCTTAATTTCATTCTCTTTCTCTTCTTCCTTCCTTCCTTCTGTAAGCGATTCCACCTCACCACAATCTCCATTATTGATAATATTCTTTTCCAACGCGTCGGATTCTCTGCGTCTAGTTAGTATGGAAGGAAGTGTATGGTGACAGGGATCTTTATTCTCTTTATACGAACACCGGTTAATACTCATATCTCTGTCACTCAGTTGCGGTTTGATCCTGTTAGCCACAACTGATCTCGACTCCTCACGCACTAATGAAACTGCCTCATTGGGGGTTTTCTCCTGGCTGCTAAAATTCGTTTGACGACAACCATTTGCCAGTTTCTCGAGGTGATACCGAGACTCTCGCAACTCAATCCTTAGCTCTCCTACTATATCTTCAGCTTCTCCAAGTTGGGCTTCAAGTTCCTCAATCTTTTGCTGCTTCTTCAAAGATATCATTTCTGCTTCCTTGACCTATAACCATATGATTTTCATTTAAGTTATAGGGTTGAAGAAGAAAATGCAACAAACTCGAAACATAAAGAGATAACTGTGAAGTTCATCCTCAAGAAAATGTGCTACAGCTTTGATCAAACCGGGAGTTACTATGATAAGTGGAACGGCGACAACATAGACTGCGCAGTTTCTCACAGTCTAACGCTACCCTGGGGTTCCTCTCAACAATAGAAACTCCTCAATTTTATGGTAGACTTACAACTGCTATAAAATAGTTTGACACAGTTTTTTGCACATTGTGTTTACACTACACTGACCATTACATTTCATGGACGGGTTAGTAAACAAATGAAATCTATTTCAGAAACAAGATCAAAAACTACTAGAGATCTTAGGAAATGTGAATTCTATGTAAATCAGTAAATCAATATCCTTGCAAAGCTAAAGTAATCAATGGGTAAAATAACAAAATCAATTAAGTTGAGGTACATAAGAATTAAGTAAATATATAAGTCTCCAGGTCAGAGAAATCATTCCACATAAACTTTTCTCAATATCACTTTCAATGCACCCAAAAGAATTGAAGTACCTTGGAGTCATACATCTGTTTAAGCCTACGACATGTACGAAGAGCTTCATCTCTAACAGCAGCAAGCTCTTGCTGATAACCACGCGCTTTCTTCTCGGAAATCATCACACGTGCCGCCGCTTCCTTCGCCGTGTTCAGTATCGTATCGGCGTAAGCCTTCTTCAAGGCTATTAATTTCTGCTAACCCAAATTAAAAAAACCAACACTTTCATCACAAAACCCAGAAAAGATAATACAAAACCCACATCGAAAACACTAATTCGGATCAATATACGAAACAATTAACGAAATTAAGAGAAACGGAACCTAAAATGAAATAGAGAAGAAACTGATTTTGATTTTTTCTATTGGGAATGTGAAGTCGAATACGGCGGAGATTTTGAGGTTAAAGATGGAGTTTTTACCTCAGGGTCGCTCATTAGGGCAGAGAATGCGGTTACAGAGAGGCGAATTTTTCCCCCGACCGAAGTCGTGAAGAAGAAAAGAAGGAAGTGGAAAAAAAAAGGTGGTTTGGTTTTTTTTGTTTTCTCCTTAATGTTTTTTTTTCCCTTTGTGCCTTGAAAAATCTGTCTGTTAGGAACTGAAAGGGATTATAATTACTTTCTTGTCCCTGACCTTTCCACTTTATTATGGACACACCACATGTTTTTTGTTAAAGTTCCCCGTCGATGTTTTTTTTGGTTAAAGTTCCCCGTCGATGTTTAAAAATAAAAAAATATTTTTAAAAGCTTTGTATCGTATTTTAAATATAAACATGTACTTTAATTATGAGAAATCATCCTATATATATTAATTGAGAAGATATTAAAACCTCAAAATCCCAGATGTCACTCATTGAGATTTTTAGAAGATATTCTAACTTAAAAAATCTTATGTGTCATGCTAACAGTGGTTTAAAGGCTAATTACCATTTTATCAAAAATTTAAAATAATAACACATTTTTAAATTTATCAACATTACCAAACAATCCTAAACTTTCCTAAAATTTTGCATCAATTTTAAATAAAATTCCAAAATAAACATTTATATATATATATATAAATTTCCTTTTTTTCAAACCTAAAATAAAACTACCATCACCACTTCCCTATGTATAAGCTACCAAAAAGAAAAACACAAATCTAAAAACCACCATCTACAAAAAAAAAAAAAAAAAATTTGACTTAAAACGTAAGATTTATTATTAAGATACCCAAAATTCGAAAACCAATCGAAATTTTTTGTAGTGGATATGATGCACTAACTGTAAAAATGTTTTGTTTTGTTTGGATTAATTTTATATTCAAGTAAAAAAAAAAGTAAGATTTTCGTTTCAGATTCATTTTTGAGTAAATATATATATAGAATATGAGATAATCTTGAAACAAATTGAGAGAGACTTAATTAAGTGGTTAGAGACAGAAAAATGAAAAGTAAATGGAAAACATTATATTGTTACCAAATACACCAACTTGAAAATAAGTCATGAAGGCATCCTCTATATATTAAAGGAGAAGCATTCTAAACTAATTTTGCTTAGGTGTCATAAATTTTGTTGACATTTTTATTTTTCATTTATTTTCTACTATACTCACTACCAAATACAATTATTTCCAAATGTATTCTAAATCCAATTGCCAAACACATTTGAATATTTATAAACTTGCCATTAACTGACAAAAAAAAATTTGCCATTAAGAAATATATAATCCAACAAAAGTAAAATAAAAAAAATTTCATTTTTATTTAAAATCTATGAACATGTAAAAAACATTTTCAACATATATTTTAACAATAATTTATATATAACTAGACGCATTTAAGATTTTAAAAAACATTATTCGATTATGTTTGAAAACATACTGATTAACAATTATTTTTGTTTGGTACATACATAAAAGATACAAAAACTAAAACTATGTGAGTAATATCAAACTATATGCTATGAGATAATAATTAGCTAATTAATTCAAAAATAGAAATATAGGAACAAAGTAAATAGTTTTAGTAATTTTTTGTTACTTCGGTTCGAATTTATAAGTAGAGTTCCTTTAGGTAATTTAGTATATAAATGTTTTGTATCCATTCGGATAATTATGTGTTTTGGTTCAGGTTCGAATGAGTGAATTATGATTTATTTTGGTTTATGCGGCTTTGTAGAACACAATCCTATACAAAATAATTGCAAATTCGAATATACATAATAAAATTTTAAATTTTTTTTATCCATATTTGAATAGTATGTATTGTAAAGCAAACAAAATATTAGACAAATCTAAAACTAATAAAAAATACATACCCACAATTCTTTCGCCATCCAAAAAATTGGTTGCCTACTAATATCAACAATTTTATAGCAATATTTACATTCATGTACATATAATCAAACAATTTTAAAATTGAATTAACGGTTACCATTAAACCCGTGTACAACATGGATATTAATCTAGTTAGGAATTAGGATAAAACCATATATAGTTTTTGTTAGTTATAAATTGCTTGATTAATCAATTGCATTTATAGGATTATTGGAGCCCATTTTCCTGAAATTTACGTGTTCTATCTAATTTTAGTTTTGGTATGGAATAAGACTGCGCTTTCTATTCTATATATCAAAAATAAGCAAGGCCAAATACATGGATTTTACGAAATGAAAACAAAAGATAGATTTTCGTCTTTATTTTTTTGAGATCATGGACATTTTGGTCCACCTTTATAGCAAGGGCATTCTTCTTTGTGTCCATACATTCCCGACGGTACACACAAACATTTCTCACAACATATCTTGCAGTAAAATAGACATGATTCCTTGTAAAATGCTGCTGAACATCGTACATCACATGCTTGCGGACATTCTTAGCACAAATGTAAAACAACATATGCATACATTACAAAGTCAGAGATAAAATCATAATTTATCAAATCATAATTTATAATCTTTATATAAATCTGAAAGAAAACAAAACAATAATATTGTTACTTGCTACAGTAAGTGATCCTTCTCCTCCATGCTGAAAATTTTTGGGCGACGCACATAAGTTTTTTGATAAGAGAAATGGGATGCATTATAATTATAACTAAATATATATAAACATAAGATATATTCTTATTTGTACTATCTATATGCATATATATATATATATATATATATATATATATATATATATATATATATATATATCTGTTTGTACTATATTTGTTTGTTATAATCTAAGCATTTTAGTAAAATTTACCTTATGGATTGTAGGTGCTTCAGATGGAGTTTCAAATTTTGCAGCCTGTGCAACAAGATATATTTCAATATAAGAAAACTAAACTTTATTATAATAGTCAAAGATATGATTTCGTTCCTAAAGTATTTTTTATTTTATTTTTGTCAATCATATATATAAGGGAAAAAAGTTAGTTTGACACTAGTTTATTGTTTTATTACTAGATTAGCTCTTACAATATTTTTATTACTTACAAGTTTTTAGTGACTATTTTACCCTCAAAACCATTGTTAGGAAAAACTTTATTTACAAAAATGTCGTTACCCAAAATTTGGAAAAAATATATATATATTTACGGGTTTGTCATATGACAGACTTAATATGTTGACATGACAAATTTATTTGTAGACAGACTTATTTTTTTTCGGCCACAAATTTATTTAATATTGACATTCTTATAAGTGCCCCACCGATTCATCTAATAAACTTTTTCTTTTTGGCCATACATTTACTTAATTTTGATAGACTTAATTAGCTTTCATTAGATTTATTTTCCTTTGACCACAAATTTACTTTATTTTGATAGACTTTAATAAGTTTCTCAAAGATTTATTTCTATCTAGCCACAAATTTTCTTCAATTTGACAGACTTAATTATCTTTCAACATATTTTTTTTCTCTTTGGCAACAAATTTACTATATTTTGACATACTTAACTAGTTTATCACAAATTTATTTTCCTTGTTCCACAAGTTTATTTTATTTTAACAGATTTATTAGTATTCGATAGATTTATTTCTTTATGCCACATATTTGTACGATAGATTTGTAATCTTTTGATCACAAATTTATTTCCTTTTAGCCACAGACTAATTTATATTTATTAACCTAATCATACTGATTTGGTTAAACCAAACCAAACTATACCATATTAACTGAACCAAACCGTCTAAACCGAAATAAATCAAAAACTCAATTGTTTTAAAAAAACAATAGGGTTCTAATTAACCCTTTAGCACCGTGTTATCTTATTGTCACCTTATCATCTTCTTCCTCTTATCACCGTGTTATATTATTCTCACCTTCTTCCTCTTTTGAATAAATCTAATCACATACCTTTTAACAAAAATATGGCACTCATTAATCTGGTTTGTGGTAAATGGATTATTCAGAATAACAAATGCTTGTTTGGTGTTGATAACAAAAGAGAGAACAAATTTATCAGAGGAAATGAAAAAAAACTTGTTTTGAAGATTTTGTTGAGATGGTGATTGACGAGTACAAGATTGAGTAACAACTTAACAATGTGGAATTGAGCTACATGTTTCCAAAAAATGCATTGTTGATATTACTGCAAAACACCGCCTATAGACGTTGGAAACTGTAGGCAATTTGATGGATATTTATAACAAGTAAAAACCGAATCGGTGCACCTCTGTGGGGAACTGAGGTAAAAAGTTTTGGAGGAAGATACGTATCTCCAGAAAAATGTAAACGATGAAGAGGACGAGGATGCAGATGAGAGGTTCGATTACTGTGATGATTCAGATGGAGCATCTTCAGGTGTTGAAGACTTTTTTCTATACGGGTTAGTCCCTGGAGAAGAAGAGAAGAAGCAAAATTTGCCAAGTAGGAAGACACGTTCCACGTCGACGAACATGAGAAAAAAGTTAATTCTCATGTTAAAGTAGAATTATCCGCATTGAATCTAGTTGTCGGACAACATTTCGAGACGAAAGATGCATTAGAGACAAGATTGAAGATTTTGACAGTCCTCCACCAATTTGATTATAAAGTAGACATATCAAAGCCAAACATGTTAGTTATCAAGTGTTGGATAGAAGGTTGTACATGGAGAGTAAGAGCGACCCCCAATCGGAGATTCAAATCAGTTCACTATTCGAGTATACGTTCCAAAAAAAACATGTTCTAATACTGAGCGTTCTGCCCATGCCCACCAAGCGATTACAGACACACTTGCAATACTATATATGGACTACGTTGGAGGTGTGGATTCAAAAGTTCTCCCAAAACATGTTGGGAAGCCTTAAATAAGAGATTAGGTGTGAACGTTAGTATTAATAGTATGACATATTTAACTCTACGTTTCTCCTTGTGTAGATTATTAGCACTTGATTATAAGTTTTTCTTTTAAAATTTGTTATTAGATGGATTACTGGAAGGCTTATTGAACACTTGTATCTGCTAGGAATTTGGTTAGCGGTTCCGCAGAGAGTGGATACTCGGAGTTGCCCACATATTTATACCAAATAAGAAAAGTTAATCCACGAACTTTCACACGTCTTGAATTTGATGACTGCGATAGATTTAAGTATATGTTCATTGCATCTGGTGCTAGTATAATTGGATTTCCCTTCATGAGAAAGGTAATTATCGTGGATGGTACGTTTCTTCAGGGAAAATATAAAGGGATACTACTAGTTGCAACATCTCAAGATGAGAATTTCCAAATATTTCCAATTGCTTTTCCAATTGTTGATATCGAAAAAGATGAATCTTGGGAATCGTTCTTCCGGAAGCTTAGCGTTGTGATTCAAGATGATAAAGAGCTTGCAACTATTTCAGATAGGCATATAGCTATTGGAAATGCTATCAGGAAGGTTTATTCTAAGTCTAGTCGTAGAGTTTGCACATATCATCTATACAAAAATATATTGGCATGTTTCAAAGGCAAAGAAGCGTGTCGTTTGGTTAAAAAAGCAGCAAACGTTTTCAGAATGACATATTTCAATCGTTGAATCCAGCGCTACATAATTATTTGGAAAAAGTTGATGTTCAAAAGTTGGCTTGTGTGCATTTCTCTGGTGATAGATACAACTTAACGATAACAAACATTGTAGAAATCAATTGACTGATTTCAAGTTCGAGAAGTTTGTTGATGCAATCATGGACAGCTTGGAACATGAAGTCACGGAACCGCATGAGGTCGAGAGCAGCTTGTAGCCGCGGAGGTTCTCACGGATGCTAAGGACATGGAAATCCCGAGTGGACCTATGACGAGGTCAAGAACAAGACAACTTAACCAAGCTGTCTCTATGCTTGTGGTTAAGATCATCGGCCAACTTTCTTTGGTTGCTCATCAAACCACATTGATTTTGATTCGAGTCGAGGAAGAATGATAATGAGAGGTATGTGGGCTTGTACTCTTTATCCTATCTTCGGTTTTTTCTCATTGGGTTTTCTGAAGTAGGTTTTTAATGAGGCAAGCACACATACTTTTCAAATCCTCATTATCATGCTTAGGCCAATTTCTTAAAGGCCATGAAGAATTTCAGCCAAGCCCACTTATTTTTTATTTATGTTTTATTTTTAGGTTAGGTGAATATTACATTTGAGAGTAAAAATTAGGTAACTAACATGACCTAAACTATATTTAGGTAAGTAGCAGAGAAAAATAAAAACATGACAAAATTACCCTTACAACTTTAATTAAGGAAAATATTATAAACTAAAAAACTTTAAAAATATTCCCATAATCTTCTTTGAAAAAATTCCTTCTACGCTTTAGCTCTGCATAAAATACATATGTATAGGAAAAACTAATAAGTTAGAATATGACAAAAAAGCAAAATATGATGTAATAGTTAACTATTTAATAACATAGTTACCTATGTCATATTTGTAACATCTTAAAATATAATTAACATTTTTATCCAACTATCTATTCAATTATTCTCATAACATAGTTAACTACATCACATTAACTATGTAAAAACATATATAGTCAACTATTTTCAGAACTTACCAACTTTAACATAGTTAACTACGTCATATTTGTAACTATCTAAGAATATAGTTAACTATTTTCATCGAACTATATAGTTAACTACATCACATTAATTATCTAAAAAATATAGTTAGCTATTTTTTAAAAATAGTTATTAATTGAAAAACATAATTAACTATTTTTAGAAAAATAGTTATCAATTAAAAAACATAGTTAACTATTTTTCAAAAACATACTTAGCTATTAGAATGAAAAAAATAACACCACATAATAAACGGTTATTGGAAACATAATTACATAGTTAACTATATCGAAAGTGGCCAATCAATTTGATCAAAAGATGAATGATGATGAAAAGTTTAGTGGAAGAGAAGAAACACTATTTTAGTCCGCAATTGGAGATTTAGATCTATGATGACCATTTAAGACAAAATAATAAAATTAAATCAAAAGAAGAATTAAGAGAAAGTAGAGGCAAAGAAGGAGCAAAGAAAAAAAAAGATGAAGAAGAAGAAGAAGAAACATAGTCGGCAGAGAGGAGGAAAGAAGAAGAGAAGATTGAGTAATAAATTAGTAATTAGGGTTTTATTTGTTTTTAATGTAAAAGTTGTCTTATTGGGAAAGGGTAAAATCAGAAATCTTGATAGATTAAATGTTAGTTACCTAAATATAGTTTATATTGTGTTAGATGTTTAATTATATGGACAAAAACTAATATACATGCTAATTACCCTTATTTTTATTTAGATAATGTTCGTAGTTTAAGACTTTTTCATCACTATTTAGATAATGTTCGTAGTTTAAGACTCATCACTATTAGAAGAACAATTCGATCCACTAATCATCCGATCAGTCCATTCACTTTGATTTCATCTTCTATTCATTCATTTCGTGGCAACCGTTCATCTTCCATCAAGATTTCATCCATATTCATGATTTCCGCTACCATAACCTTCGAAGGGCGTTCTTTGGGAGTAGATCCTCACGAGGAGTCTATCAAGTGGTATCAGAGCCACTTCGAATCAGGTTTTGTTGTTCTAAACTCGTTTCTGCATTTTTCCAGATTTCAGATCTGTCTTGCGAACTTTTTCATATATCACTAGGTTGTTCAAAAATTACGAAATCAACTTTTTTTGAAACTAGAACGAGTCTAATTAATTTTAAAAATAAATCTAGAATTTTTGAACGAGTTTTGATAATTAATTATGACCGATCAAGTAACCGTGTCAAAACTGCCTGTTCATTTTCTAAGTTTGAATCCGAGTAGATCTTCAAGAATTCTTTTACTTGTTAGATCTTTTGATATTTCATGTACAATGGTGAGTTCTGAGGAAGAATCACCCGCCTCTCCTAATAAGAAGTTGTTAGAATCACTTACGACTATTATGGCCGTAATGCTCGATGAAAAGCTTGCGAGCCTTCATTTAAATCAAGGAAATGCGGCTCCGGTCCAAAACCCAATTATCAATCCGCAACAAAAGAGACCACATAGAGAGCAAAGAGGAGATGAAGAGGCCCAGGAATACTATAGCCATGCTTTTTCTTACGAAAGCCAAAGGAGCCAAAGGCGTGAAAGGGAACTACACATTCCAAGAGATACCTTCGGAGGACTAAAACTTATTATTCCTTCTTTTCATGGCACTAATAATCCCGATGCTTATTTAGAATGGGAAAAGAAAATTGAACTTGTCTTTATTTGTAGGGAATACACGGAGGATAACAAGGTCAAAGTCGCGGCCACCGAGTTCTACGACTATGCGCTAAGTTGGTGGGATCAACTCGTGACCACTCGAAGGTGTGCCGGTGAATATCCCGTGGAAACTTGGGAACAATTGAAAGCCATCATGAAAAAAAGATTTGTGTTGAGTTACTACCACCGTGAACTTCACCAAAAGTTGAGAAATTTGGTTGAAGAATCCAACTGTGGAAGAATATTACAAGGAAATGGAAACCTTGTTGTTAAGAGCCGATATCCGTGAAGATAGAGACGCACTCATGTAACGGTCCATGGGAGGTCTTAACCGTGAGATCCAAGACCGATTGGATACTCAACACTATTTGGAGATTGAAGAAATGTTCCACAAGGCCGTGACGAGTTGTTATTAAAAGCATTTATATTATTAAACTAAACATTGAAGACAAGAAACATTATTTGCCCTATGTTCGAGCAACAAATCAAAAGGAAAAGTTCTAGGCCTAGTTTCGAATCATCTAAGACCGGCTTTATTTTGGGAAAACCAAGCTATTCAAAGGAAGAGAGACCCGGTTTTCAAAAGGACTTCAAGCCGTTAATAAGCCAAAACCAGATCTTAAAGGCAAGGCTAAAAGAGAATCCGAGAACTAGAGATATTTGGTGTTTCAAGTGTCAAGGACTTGGTCACTACGCAAGTGAATGTTCGAACAAGAGTATTATGATACTTAGAGAAAATGGAGATATTGAGTTCGAGGAAGAGAAATCGGATAATGAATCGGTTGAAGACTGTATGGAAACCGCCATTCAAGGGGAACTTCTAGTGGCTAGGAAATCGCTAAGTGTTTTGATCAAACCCGAGGAACAAGCTCAAAGAGAGAACCTGTTTCATTCGAGATGCCTCGTCAACACTAAGGTATATAGCTTAATTATCGACAGTGGAAGTTGTAGTAATGTGGCAAGTAGAACTATGGTCAAGAAATTAGGTTTGGAAGTGCTTAATCATCTGAAGCCGTACTCTCTTCAATGGCTCAATGACACGGGAGAGATGACCGTGAGTGAACAAGTTAAGGTACTCTTCTCAATCGGTAAGTATGAAGACGAGGTAACATGTGATGTTCTTCCGATGGTCGCTAGTCATATCTTACTTGGCCGACCATGGCAATCGGATCGAAAGGTGTTACACGATGGATTTACAAACCAATATACCTTTGAGCATCTTGGCCGAAAGACTACACTTGTTCCTATGAGTCCCTAAGAGGTTTATGAAGATCAACTCATCATGAAAAAGTGATATGCTCAAATTTGCCTTTGAACTACTCTCTTAAATTAAGAGATCTATCGTAGTCTTAGGGTTATCGAAAGACAGTAGATTTAAACGTTTAAATTATGCAAAGCAGGATAAATTGGAATGCAAAAACAGGTAAATAAGTAAGCAGTAAAATCGGTTGTAAAATCAATAAGAATAAAAGCTAGGCACAGGGAAATCGTAGGTTAATAAGAATTACCAATATTAAAATAAATGATAGGATTATTCTAACATCCCAAAACCAAAATTTAGCATTTTGGTAGGGGTGTCGATCGACACCAAGTTCTGGGTTGTTTCTGGTTTGATTTTTTTTAATCGCCCGGTTTACGTTGTTTGGGGGGCGGAACCCTAGGACGTGTTAGATAAGGCCGTGGCCGTATTTTTAAGAGGAAAAAGGGGAGTTTGTTCAGTTTTAGAGGAGGAAATCGTTGGGAATTTGAGAAGAGAGAGTTTGAGGATTCTTGAGGAGAGGACAGACTGGGCTGTTTTGGTAGAGAGGAGGAACGGACGATCAAATTAGGTCTGATTAGTATTTTTACCTTCCTCTTAGCTATCTATAGGAAAAAACAGGATTGTCTTTTCGATCTATAGTTTGTGAGTTATGATCGTTTTCCCGTGAGTGGTCTGTGTAGTTTTGGATTTCGATCAGTCTCCTTAGAAAGTGTTTTCCCAGCGTTTCAGAGGGAATCAGAGGACTAGCACAGTACCGTCAGAAAGCCCTGTCGGTCTAGTTTTCAGATTGGGTTCCCGATCTGAATTCGGAGGTAAGCTCTGATCCCTGTGATCGTTTTAATCCAGTGCGTCATTCTGTTTTCTGGAAATCTGAATTAGGGTTTTGGGAAAATCCTAGTTTTGTGTTCTAGGTAATTGAGGAAGGGTTCCTTGGTGTTTTTGGTTGAGTTCAGAGGCTGCGAGGTTGCTGATTTTGTGTTCTTAACCATTCTTTCTTAAAATCGCGTAATCGAGGTGAGTGTGTGATCGTGGTTACGGGATTAGAGTGTTAGGTTATCGGATGATTGTAATATGAGTTATGATTGATTTCTTGTGTATTTTTGTGTGATTCTCGTGTTGTTTCTGTGTAAATATCGCGTGGTTTCTGCGTGAAATCGGCTCGCATGATGAAACGGAATCGAGTCGCGAGAGGATTTACTCGATTTAGATTTCCTGCGAGGAGTGTCGATCGACACCTAGTGGTAGTGTCGATCGACACCCACTTTTGTGTCACGATATTGTTGGTTCGTGTTGGGAGTGTTGATCGACACCTCATGGTGGTATCGATCAACACCCAGTTGTGATTTTGTGCTTTGCGTATTCGAGTGTCGATCGACACTATGGTGGTGTGTCGATCGACACCATCTGTTCTTTTGTGAATTTTGGAAATATTGTTGATTGTTGTTTGATCGCTTAGTTTTTGGCATTCTATTTCCCTATTATGTAACCGGTAGACGGGATGACCGTTTCACTGAGTACTTGTGATAAAACTCACGCAACTCTTATTTCCATGTGTTGCAGGTAAAGCAAAGTGTGATCGCGGAATCATGGCAGTAGGAGGAGGATGTTTGTGGTTATTGCATTTTGTAGAACCGTTAGGTTCTTAGAAATGTTAATTGTTTATTGGAATTCTGGAATTGGTTGTTTGCTGACTTATGGTACTTTATTGGTTATTGATTTAAAGAGTTATGGATTTCCGCAGTAGGATTGTTAGTAAAAAAAAAAAATAACTGGGTTGTTTCATTTTGGTATCAGAGCCTAGACGATTTTAAGACTAGTGAATTGGATGTGTGACACTATGTGTTTAAATTGATTTTTTTGTTTAGTCAATTTAATAGAGTCTTAAAATCATCCTCCTCAGGCCTTTAAAGAGATTATTCGGTAAGTATTTACGTTTGTTTGTGACTTCTATTCTCCGTAGTTATGGGATCCTTGTCTGTGTTTTGAGAAATGCAGAGTGATGGTAGAGGTATAGATAGAGGTCGGGGTCAGGGGCGCTTGGTTGAGTCATCCAGTGGCGTGGCTGCGAGTGCTACGCAGGCATCAGAGTCTCAGACGTACAATGCAGGATGTGTGCGTGAGACCAGCGCGAGTGTCAGTGTTGGTGCTGTAGGTGCCAGGTGGGGTGCCAGGCTAGATGGTGGTGGAGTGGGTCCAGGTGGGGGTGCTGCTCCAGCTCAAGACCGTTGGGATCGCCTAGAGGGTTTGTTGACGCAGATACTAGAGTGGTTACCGGCAGTAGCTCCGGTGCAGGCTTCAGTGCAGCCGAGGACTGTAATGTCTGAGGAGCATTCGACACATCAGGTAAAGATGAGGCGGATAAAGGTTTCAAGCTCGAGGTTTTTCTCAGGAAGAGAGAAACCTGAGGAAGCTGAGGATTGGGTGTTTAGGGAGGAGCGTGTCTTTCGTTCGAGCAGAGTTTCTGCGGAGTATCCGGTGGCAACAGTGGTTGTCCAGCCAGAGTTTGTTCCAGCTGTTTCGCCGAGGAGGCAGCAGCGTCATGAGGTTCCTAACCAGGCCAACAAGCTTGCGCAAGGGCAGAAGAGGAAGAGGGAAAACCCTTCCAAGCTGAAATCGAATGATGCGGGAGAAAGAAGCACCGTGTTGCGAGCTGTCCTGTGAGGGTGGAGTTTTAGGGAGCTCGAGTTTGTTATCACTTCAGGGAGCCAGGTCATATCAAGGTCGAGTGTCCCCAGTTGCCGCGGTAAGCCAAAGCAATGGTCGAGTAGGATCTGAGGGAGCAGGACGAGAATTGAGTTGTGGTTCTTTTATCCCAGTTGTCGTTCTTTTATTGTCCGTTTCAGAATTTTTTTTTAGCTTTGGCTTTGGTGTTTTGGATTTTGTAGTTTCGTTTGTTGTTGCAACGACTCTATGTTTTGGAAATTAATAAGATGGAGTTTTCTTTATTTATTTCATGTGTTTAATAAGATATGCAGTTTTTATTATCAATGTCGATATTTTGGAGTATGAAATATCATGCCTTAGACCATAGGAGGTAGGTCTGGTCAATAAGTGCTTAGAAGCGTTTAAGAATTGATTACTCTAGGGGCGGCGGTCTGAATAACTCATTCATTATCGGAGATGTGATTTCTCCGGGGGAGATGTGAGTTCTCCAGTATACTTAATTGGGATGTGAGTTCCCAGAATAAGTAGCGAGGGTTGTGAGTTCTCTTGCGGGGATGTGAGTTCCTCAGAAACCGTTAGCTCGAAGGATGCCTCCTGAGAGTGCAAGCGGTATGGTTGCCTGATAAGTCATAGGATGCGTCCTGTGCGGGTCAATGTGTGAATGAGTAAGGGTAATTAATGTCTGAAAACGTAAGTAAGCTTGAGTCTGGATGGGGGCCTCGGGGATCGAAAGTTGATCTCGGATTGTTTTGACCGGGTTGGGTCAGTATGATGGTCTTAATGGGCAGTTGCGTTGGTGTATTGAGTTTAGCCAGGTGGGGCTGATCTAGTCATAGATGTTTATAGACCTTTTAGAATTTATTACTCTAAGGCTAGTAGCGTTCCCGGATATCTCATTACGGTTTTGGGAAGACAAGTGGGTCTCTGGCGGTTCTACCTGTGATGGTGGGTCTTAGTGTAATAACGTGTTTATATTTACCGATGACGGTGGGTCTCTGTGTAGTATTGTGGGATGGTTATTTATTTGTGCCAAGTGGGTCTGAGTATAAATATCAGGAGACGGGTAGGCCTCTTGAGGGGAGTAGAGTTCCCCTGCATTTGTTTGGAGAGAGTGGCCTCCAGAGACTTGTTTGAGAGAGGTGGATCTCAGTATGTCTTGTAGGGGTCATATCTCCCGTAGAAGAATCGATAAACCTAAATCGACTAAATAAACGACAAATAGGCCCAGTGATCAAGTCCAGAAGATAAAAGGCCCATTAGAGGCCCACCAAAAGCTCGAGCTACTGTTCAAACCGACCTATTTTGTCTATAAATAAGTATGTACCCCCTCATAAATGAGGGGACAGAGAATTCATTACGAAACACTATTTCACTGAAGAACAGCTCTCGAAAAAGCTTAATAAAAAACCCGAACTCGGCATTTGTCTTTGTGTTTGAAACCCTAAAGAAGCTCTTTTTCCATGAATCTTCACAAATTCAATTGTGTGATTTTCCAGCTCGCACAAGTCTAGAGGGAAAAGTGGTTTCTTGGTATACCATGAGTGGATGGTATGTTGGTTGCTGAAGGATGTGTCCTGAGAGCAAGGTGATGAGATAATGAGTTAAGAGTAGTAAATATCTGGGAAACGTGTGTATAAACATAGGATTAGATGCAAGTCTATGAGATCATGCAAGGATCTCTTGTGGTACTGGCCAGGTAGGGTCAGAATGTTGACCTATGTTAGGCAAGTTATGAGAGTTGAGTGGAGATCTCAAATGCTGTGGACCAGGTTATGGTCAGGTGTTGGTCTTCGATAGATAATTTGGTTGGCGTCAAGCCTAGAGTTGATCCTGCGTTGGAAACTTGATTTAGACGACCCGGGTAATGGATGTAGCATCTTATGGTTGTACATGTTCCTGTTTGGTTATTGCATGATCGATTGATCCAATTCTGGGTCTACGGTCGGTTGTACATGTTCTCGTTTGATTATTGCGCGATCAATCCGGCAGACCTAGTTCGGATTAAAAAAATGTTACATTAAGGTAGTTCCAGACGAGTGTGGGCGGAGTAAGCTTTATGTGGTGTACCATGTGGTTTCAGGAATTGGTTCGGACTACTTGAGGCAGATTTAATCTTCATGCGGTGTACCCTGAGGTTTATAGGCGTTCCGATTTTATTGCTCTAGGAAGAAATGAGTTCTCTCGTGGGACAGTGGTCCCAGACTTACTTATTTGGAAATTGTGTTTTCCAGTATAAGTAGGGGGAGATGTTTTCTCTCGGGGGGATGTGTTCCCCAGATATCGTTGGATCGAGGGATGCGTCCCGAGAGTGTAAGCGATATGTTTCAGAGAGATAGTATTCTCTCGGGGGGATGTGTTCCCCAGATATCGTTGGCTCGAGGGATACGTCCCGAGAGTGCGAGCGATATGTTTCAGAGAGATAGTATTCTCTCGGGGGGAGATATGTTCCCCAGATATCGTTGGCTCGAGGGATGCGTCCTGAGAGTGCGAGCGATATGTTTGTAAGAGATAGTATTCTCTCGCGGGGATGTGTTCCCAAGATACCGTTGGCTCGAGGGATGCGTCCCGAGAGTGCGAGCGGTATGTTGCCTGATAGCTTATAGGATGTGTCATGCGAGTATCAGAGTTTTGATTGAGTTAAGAGCAATAGATGTCTGCAACGGCCGAATAAACCTAGGATTAGTGATATGCTTTGAAGGTCATGAATGAGTTTTGAGGAAGATCGTGGTATTGCCAAGTGCTCAGTGGGAGCAGCAAAGTTATGCTGGAGTCTGACTAGCGGATTATTACCAGTAGGTGGTTCTAGTCTTCAGATGCTTGTGCACGTGAGAGTTGAGTACTCTATAGGAAGTGTTTTTCCTATGTATAACCAGAGCTTGAGGGGCACATCCTGAGAGTGGAATGGCATCGGTATCGTTACCTCGAAGGAGACGTCCTAAGAGTATGATGATGTCGGTAAAAGTATGAGTAATAAAAGTCTGATAGTGGCATAAGTGTGAGGCGGAATATGGATCTCAGGGTTCGTGTGTGTAAACCTGGTAATATCGGCTAGTGGACCACATCAGACGATGGATTATGATTTTGATGGATTCCGATGAATACCGAGATGGTTCCATACAAGGCTTTGTATGGGAGGCAGTATGAGTCACCTACATGTTGAACCCAAGGGGGGAGAGGAACATGGTGGGTGCAGGTTAGCGCATGAATCGGCGGAAAGCATCTGGGTTTGTAAGTTGAGCAAAAGGGAGGCTCAAGTTTGGCAGCGGAGTGATGCTAATAAGAGGGTTTGAGAATGGGAGTTTAAAGTAGGAGATTGTGGGTATCTCCTGTTGCGGATGTTGAGGAAGTGCATGCATGCTTCAGTGAAGTTGGTGGCCAAGTTTGCAGTGGAACTTCAGTCAGAATTGTCGATGACGACGAAACCGTTGAGGATTCTTGAGAAGAGATTTAAAGTGCTGCGTCAGGAAAAGTTGCTTTGTTAAAAGCTTTGCGGGCTTATGTGGTTTTTAGAGGTGGAGATTTAGGAACCTGAGGCAAGGATGGAGTTGAAGTTCAGGAAGTTTTTCGGCAAGGAGGTTGCAATTTGAGCTTCACTTCCCTGTGGTTCCAGCTCGGTTGTGCGAGCGGGGTGCTGTGTAGTTTTGTGTATTCTCGTTCTGTGGTAATGACTGTACGTTTTTGAGAATTATAAGATGAGGTCCCTTATATGTCTGTGAGATGAGATGTGTGTTCTCATTATTGGTTAGTATGGACCAGTGGTTGTCCTTTGTTATGATATTTCGGGTTGGGAATATCGTGTTTAGACCACAAATGGTAATCCAAATCGGGAGATGTTTATGAGCGTCTCAGAATTTATTACTCTAGGGGTGTGTTATTCTCGAATAACTCGTTTATGGAGATTGTGTTCTCTTGTATACTCTAGGAGATTGTGTTCTCGAGTATACTGTTTGGGATGGTTTTTCCCATGTGTGTGTGTTGGGTCAGTGGTCCCTGGGTTATCGATTGCTCAAAGGATGGTGTCCTACGAGTGAGAGAAGTGTAAAATGAGTTAAGAGTAATAAATTTCTGGAGACGTGGTCATATGCATGAGACTGGATTTGAGCCTCTGGGATCATGTGTTGGTCTCAAGTGGTGTTGGCCAGTGGGCCAAGAGGTTATAGTCTGTGATAGACAGTTTTGCGGGTTTCGGAGTTCGAGTATGGTGATCTCGAGAGGTTCTAGCCGGGATGGGTAAGGATTGTCAGTCCGTGGTATGAGTTTTGTGCGGGATTCGAGGTCGAATCCCGAGTAGTGGGGAGAATTGTAACATTCCAAAACTAAAATTTAGCATTTTGGTAGGGGTGTCGATCGACACCAGGGGGTGGTGTTGATCGACACCAAGTTCTGGGTTGTTTCTGGTTTGATTTTTTTAATCGCCTGGTTTACGTCGGTTGGGGTGCAGAACCCTAGGACGTGTTATATAAGGTCGTGATCGTATTTTTCAGAGGAAAAAGGGGAGTTTGTTCAGTTTTAGAGGAGGAAATCGTTGGTGATTCGAGAAGAGAGAGTTTGGAGGATTCTTGAGGAGAGGACAGACTGGGCTGTTTCGGTAGAGAGGAGAAACGGACAATCAAATTAGGTCTGATCGGCGTGATTTTTCGTAAGTATTTTCTCCTTCCTCTTAGCTATCTATAGGAAAACAGGATTGTCTTTTCGATCTATAGTTTGTGAGTTATGATCGTTTTCCCGTGAGTGGTCTGTGCAGTTTTGGATTTCGATCAGTCTCCTTAGGAAGTATTTTCCCGGCGTTTCAAAGGGAATCAGAGGACTAGCTAGGTACCGTCGGAAAGCCCTGTCGGTCTAATTTTCAGATTGGGTTCCCGATCTGAATTTGGAGGTAAGTTCTGATCCCTGTGATCTTTTTAATCCAGTGCGTCATTCTGTTTTTTGGAAATCTGAATTAGGGTTTTGGGAAAATCCAAATTTTGTGTTCTAGGTAATTGAGGAAGGGTTCCTTGGTGTTCTTAACCGTTCTTTCTTAAAATCGCGTAATCGAGGTGAGTGTGTGATCGTGGTTATGGGATTAGAGTGTTAGGTTATCGGATGATTGTAATATGAGTTATGATTGATTTCTTATGTTTTTTGATGTGATTCTCGTGTTGTTTCTATGTGAATATCGCGTGGTTTCTGCGTGAAATCGGCTCGCATGATGAAACAGAATCGAGTCGCGAGAGGATTTACGCGATTTAGGTTTTCTGCGAGGAGTGTCGATCGACACCCACTTTTGTGTCACGATATTGTTGGTTCGTGTTGGGAATGTCGATCGACACCTCATGGTGGTATCGATCGACACCCAGTTGTGATTTTGTGCTTTGCTTATTCGAGTGTCGATCGACACTATGGTGGTGTGTCGATCGACACCATCTGTTCTTTTGTGAATTTTGGGAATATTGTTGATTGTTGTTTGATCGCTTAGTTTTTGGCATTCTATTTCCCTATTATGTAACTGGTAGACGGGATGACCGCTTCACTGAGTATTTGTGATAAAACTCACGCAACTCTTATTTCCATGTGTTGCAGGTAAAGCAAAGTGTGATCGCGGAATCATGGTAGTAGGAGGAGGATGATAGGATGTTTGTGGTTATTGCATTTTGTAGAACTGTTAGGTTGTTAGAAATGTTAGTTGTTTATTGGAATTCTGGAATTGGTTGTTTGCTGACTTATGGTACTTTATTGGTTATTGATTTAAAGAGATATGGATTTCCGCAGTAGGATTGTTAGTAAAAAAAAAAGCTTGGTTGTTTCAATTATGAAGCACAATTCCTAAACATGAACACGAATGTAAAACCAATCAGCTGTCGCTGCAGAGATTATCTATGTGTAAATCCTAGAAAGTCAACTGTCGTTGCGAATTCAGATTAATTTAAACAAGCAATAGATTCAGGTTCAATTGTTCACAAAACCCTAAACCAAATTTCTTTGCGAAAAGGAATTTAGCTCATCAAAGACTAGTTCAAGCAATTAATAAAACTGTCGTTTCTATCAATTAACCTAAGATCATATTCTAGTTAGCTAATCTAGAATCAGCAATAGACACAAGCCAAGATGAAGAACTCTAATGATTTTATCACAATAATGCATTTAAATCTAGCAATTCATCAAACACCTTTGAAAATCCCTAAACCTAACAGGGAAAGTACTTAGACATATTCAGAGTAGCAAACATCTTATTAATTGAATATATCTCTTGGAAATTGATAAAATAAAGCATAAGCCTAAATAATAGCTGAAAATAAGTATTGATAGATTACAAAACTGACATGGGCCTTATCGCAAACATATGGGCCTTTTGGAGCAAAAACTGAAATCTTCTAGTTATGAAATTCTGGTCGCTCAAACAGTGGTGCCGAGCGACACCATAATCCTGTCGATTGACACGAGTAAATCTTGGTGTCGATCGATGCTATCTTCAGTGTCGATCGACACTGACTTCAAATCTTCAATCCGAACTTGCGACTTTGACTGCTCGTTTCATTATGCTCCAAAATGATCCAGTAAACACCAATAAAGCTCCAAGCATCTTTGTACCTAATAATAAACACAAAAGACTCGAAAACACCAAAAGACTCTATAAAAATGACTTATATCATGGTCTAAAATGGGTAAAAACCATGATATATCAACTCAACCAGACTTAGGTTTTTGCTTGTCCTTAAGCAAAACAGTTGTACTCATTCCTTCTGGATCCAAATACTTGCAAAGTCAATCCGGTGATACTTTGATGTGTCCCTAGAAGCTTAGCAGTTCTTCAGATTGATTCCAAACTCCTTAGAGAAACTCAGACTTTCAGTTGCAAACCCCTTTCATTTATTAAGTTCGGTCTCATCGAGGGAATATCGATCGCGAGACTTAGATTCTTTCCCTTACTTAAACACTTTTCTGCACTGCTCCTTTTTTCGTTTCCTTTAGATTATTCTGTCCATTTTCATGGTTTCATAGGATTTAACTCATTACTATTGTTTCTTGTGGAAGACAGGGTCGTGAGGATCACTTATGTAGTCTTAGAATAACGCTCATTACTGTTGTTCCTTGTGGGAGACAAGGTCATGAGGACTTCACTACTCTGGTTTCGTGTGAGAAGACCGGGTCGTGAGTATCTTTGCACTTTTCTATCTTAGACTTTTATTTTATGTTAAGGGAAAACAAAAGGAGTTTATCCGAACCTTGCATGTTTTGAAAGAGGAATCAAGTCCGCGATTACCAACGCCCAAGACAAGAATTTAGAGTTCATTAGGGGCGGGGTCTGCAACATCATTTCTGGCGTTATCCAGAAATATGAACTCGCTCCGTTAAACAGATCCACTTGCAGTTACCCACCTTGTAAAACCAATCAACTTGCATTGTAATGGTCCTTTGAGTGCTGTTCAAAGCAAGTAGAAGGGGATTTTTTACCCGAAAATTTGAAAAACTAACTCATAAAACTCAAAATAAAACACATAGTTAGCAACTACCTCCCCCAGACTTAAACAACACTGTCTCCAATGTTATTAAAGCCTGAAATTGGTAAAAGAAAATCAAATTAACGGAAAAATATTGAAAAACTAAAGAGATCGTGTTACCTGTCGGGGTATCGATCGACACCCAATGATGGTGCCGATCGACACTAGTTCTGAAAATCCGAAATTTTTATCAAAATTCGGTTTCTGGAGAAGGTCAACGATGCTCATCATAGTTAAGTTAGTCTGCAAAGTTTGCACTGTTAGACTCTCACAGAAAACATGATTAAACGCAACTGCATAACATAATCTCATAAGTTTTATCAAAGTACTAAAACAAACACAAACTGACTCAAAATGAAAATAAAAGTTGACTCAAAAGATAGAAAATAAAAGAGAAAACAAAAGAAAATAAAAAAAATAAAAAAACAGGGATTGATAATGAAGAACTAGTCCTCCTCCTCAAAAGCAGAAGGTAAAGGAGTATCAGCAGGAGAAAGCGAACGGGGACAAACGCATCCGCTAGTCATGTGATGTCCGATGCCTTGGAGACTCTGAAAAACAGAGCGCTGAAATGTCGCCTGGTCCATTGGAAACTTGGGAGTCTCTAGAAATCCAGGGAGGGGCTCAGGAACTCTAGAAGAACTCGTACTTCTAGTAGAACGTGGCGGTTGGCTTCGAACAACAGTCACTGGTTGAAGCAATGCCGGATCGGGTTCGAAAGAAAGTACAAACGGATAACCCGCTCTAGAAGCCAACTCTGGAATAGGTAACTGAACCAAATGTTGGACTCTAGAAGCATCGTGGAAAACCCACATACGATCCAGCTTAAGCCAGGTAGCCCTCCTGAGATAATCCATATCCACGGTACAAGGCTGATCGTGCCTTGAAAAACTCGTAAAGTCAATACCACATAACCTAAAAATCGGATTCAAAAGGCTACCGCCATTGAAAGTCTTGCTGCTGTTCTTCAGAGTGAATGGTATGGTCTTTAGAGAGACCAAGTGATACGCAAAGACTACTCCCATGTTAACACTAGTGCGTATCTTAGGCTCGCGCTCAATGTCTCCCCAAAGAGAAATATACAGTAGCACGAGATCAGACTGTCTCATCTTGTTCTGCTCGACTCGACACAGATGTGTAGAAGAGAAAAGACGAATTAAGTATCGGAGGGCTGGATGACGGATATCAGTATGTGTAGAGCTCTTGCAATCATAAACTCTTGTATCCAAGAGTGACCAGAAATCGCGCTGTTCAAGGAACTCTGTCTCAATGTATATAGAAGAATGACTCGCAAACTGAAATCCAAAGATCGCGCAGAGGTCAGGGAAAGAGACTCTGTATCGCACACCGCAAATCATGAAAGTCAAGACACCCCTCTTGGCATCAAGTAAACCCTCATCCTCATCCTCATCATCATCCGGCTCCGTATAGTAAATTCGTACCGAGGGAAAGAACTGACATACCAAGTGTGGATACAAGGGATAATGTGTAAATACAATGTGGCCTAAACCAGCGACTGACAACAATCGCACAACCTCATCATGAATACCAAGCATTTCCAATGCCTAGGGATCAACAGTCCGTGTCTGTCCTAACTTCACTCCCTTCCACTCATTGTAGAACAATGAATCATAATCATCCCAAGTCTCGGTAATCGGTCTCTTTACGACTTCAGCACGAGCAAGTACCGCAAAAATACACTATCAAAGGTGTCGATCAACACCTAGGAAAAATCAGTTCAAAATTCACAACTCGACAATTCCGATTCAATTCTGATTTATGGCAAGTTAAACCCAAAATTCGACTTCAACACTTCTTATATAGCAACAAATCATCACCCAATGCAATCTAAACCGTTCTAAATCAAAGATTCATCAAAATTTTCATCAAAAATCCTCAAAGTTCCAAAACAAGCTCTAAACAAATCAATTCAATCTTATGGGTTATTAAATTCTCTCTAAAACAACCTAGATAGGCCGAAATTAACATCAGAAACCTATGAAAAGAGATGAATTTCAAATTTCTAACCTTCCCGCCGAAATTAAAAAGAGGAAATTATGAGCACGTACCTTGTATATCGATAAAACGAGTGGTATATTCGGAAAGAGGATGAAAAACTACTCGATTTAGACTCAAAAAATCACTTGATTCGGGGAAGAGTCGAAGGAGATAAGTATTTTTAAAAAAATTGTGAAAGATTTTGGTTTTTAGGAAAAATTGTGAAGGAAAATCAGGGTTAAAAAAACCTACCTCGGGATGTCGATTGACACTGGCCAGGGTTTCGATCGACCCACTTTGGTCGATCCACAGGTCCATTTTTTTTTTTTTTTAATCAAAATTTTGAAACACTTAAATTAAAACGAATAATTAGTAAACAAAAATAAAATGAAACTAAATTAGTATACTTTCTAGTGGGTTGCCTCCCACTCAGCGCTTGTTTTAAGTCTTAGCTTGACTGTGTTGAGGAACTCAGATGTCTGGTGGATCTGCACTTTTCCAAGGAATAATTCCAGGAAAAAGCTTCATCGTCTTCTGCACCATCTCTTGGAGAACAACCTCTCCTTTGTCTTTGAACTCTTGAGGAACGATGAATCTCATCTTCGCAAAAGGGTTTGAAATCCTTTTAATCTTTGCCTTAGCCGGATTAGCCTCTTCTTCACGCACCTTAAGCGTTTTTGCAGATTCATCAAAAGAAAAACCAAGACTTTTACGAGAAATTCGTTGCTTGCATGAGCGCGTAACAACCTTTTCAACTTCTAAATCATTGATGAACTTAGGAGGTTTAGAATTAAATTGAGGAAGCGCGTACCTTTGCACTTTGGGAGGATCATGGGTTGGGAAACGTGCAGTTATCTGTTCAGCAACAGATAATGAACTAGCATCTAGCTCCTTGATTTAGTCTCCATCTTCTAAAATTTCCACAGAAAAATGTTTGACTATCAATGGTGGATTTTCTCCGTGTGTTCTCCATGTCAAAGTCCATGACAATATCACCTAGATCAAGCTTGATCTTCACTTTCCTCACATCTATCGTAGCGCCAACAGTAGCTAAGAAGGATCTTCCCAGTATCAGAGGGACTTCAGGTTCATCGTCGTACTCCAAAACCACAAAATCTGCAAGAATTATGCAATCTTGAATCATGATTGGCACATCCTCTAGAACTCCTTCTGGGTGTTTCCATGATCGATCGGCTAGGAGAAGAGACATCCTAGTTGGCATGAAATCAGTCATCCCAAGTCTAATCGCAATAGACAATGGCATCAAGTTAATACCGGACTCCAAATCGCAAAGAGGATGAGGAAACTGCCATGTCGATATTGAGCAATTAAGTACGAATTTTCCTGGATCCGGAAGCTTTACTGGGATTATGCTCTGAATCCTAGTGCTCACTTCTTTAGAAACCACCACTTCCTTCTTCTTCTTCTTAGGAACTGGAGTAGTGTTCAAAAGAATAGCTCTGATATCTCTAGTCAGCAGCGCTCCTTCCTTAGGACTCACTCCATTGGCAACCATCCTCTTGACATACCACCTTAGCATAGGTGAAAGCTTAACCGCGTCGATCAAAGACATTTCAACCATGATTTTCTCTATCATTGCTTTGCAAATAGCCTCTTCAACCACTTGTTTAGACTTTCTCGCTCTGGGGAATGGAACATTTGGCTTGTATACCTCTTCCTCTGCATCAACTGATGATTTCGCGAAATCTGGGCTTGTCAGGGTCGGGTGTCGATCGACACTCTCCTTAGTGTCGATCGACACTAGCTTCTTAATCGCAAAATTATGATTTTCAGGTGGTGTCGATCAACACACTACATCAGTGTCGATCGATACACTACATCAGTGTCGATCGATACACGAGATTTCTTCGTGTCGAGTGACACCACTTCTTCGTCACTCGACAGATGTTCTGCAGCCCCAAAAATTGCTTCAAACTCATCGAAGTACCCTTCTTCTTCAGTTAAAATGGCATTGCAAGCGCGCTTGGGGTTAGTATCACTCTTCACAGGAAGAAACCCCTCTTGCCTCTTGATAGAATCTGCAGTTTGAGCGACTTGAATGTCCAGCTTCTTGACATGAGTGCTCAAAGCCTCGAACTTCCCATTCAAGTCCTGATATACGGCATCTAGCTTCGCGTTAAAGTTCACTGTCATCTTTTGCTGCCCTTCTAGGAGTTGCTCAAGCATAGCCTCCATCTTGTTGTCCTGCTTAGGAGGCTTCTGGTAAGACGAAGAACTGTAATTCCTTTGGTAGTTGTTGCTCTGGAACAACTTCTGATAAGATGACCCATATACTTGCTGATTGTCGTACTTCTGAAATCTAGACCCATTGATTCAACCTCTTGCCCAAAGTGAACTGACGTCTTCCCAGCTAAAAGACTATGCATTGAATCGAGCTTATTTGTTACCTCTACAAGTTAATTACCATTGATATCGTGCTTTTGCTAGCTCTTCTCGCAGTCCATGTTCTTCGTGTTGTTGCTATTGGCCAAGTTCTCGATCTGCCTTAAGGCAGCTTATGGCGAATTGTATTGAAGTTCCCATTGCTTGCAGCATCCAAAGTTACTGAATATCTCAATGCGATCCCTCTGTAGAAAATGCTCAGCAGCTGAATATATGTGAAGCCGAGATGAGGACAATCTCTCTGGTAGCCCTTGAATTTATGCCACGCAGTCTTGTATGCCTCGAAATTTCCCTGCTTGAAGGTAACAATCTTCGCTCTAAGATCCTCGGACTTTGCATCATGAACGAAATTGCTTTAAAAAGTATTCTTTGTATCCTCCCAATTTGTAAGCAAGCCCGATGGACGCATCCTCAGCCAATGCTTAGCTTTCCCATGTAGAGAGTATAGGAAAAGCTAGCAGAATAGATAATCCTCTGAAACTCCATTCGCCTTAATGCTTAATGCAAGATCCTCAAACCTCTCGATGTGGTCCATTGGATTTTCATGAGGAAGTCCGCAGAAAGGGTCTTGAGCTATTAAAGAAAAGTAGGCAGGCTTCAGCTCGAAGTCGTTTCTCTGGAATGGAGGTGGATGAATCGCAGATCTATTGGCATAGAACTGTTCTGGACGGTTGAAATCTGCCATTTTTCGTCCTCGCGCAGCATCGTTCCTCAACAAAATCGGTGGATTTTGGACTCCGTGTCGATCGACACCTAGCTCGACACCAGCTGGGTGTTGATCGACACCTGCATTATCATCGTGTCGAGCGACATGATAGTGGCGTCGCTCGACACCATCCTCCAGAATCGCCAATTCCTCGACAACTTCCTCGACGAACACAGTACCATCGGCGTTGATTCTTTGTCCTTCCTCGTTATATCTCAATCTAGCCGGATCACGCACGATTCCATCTCCTCCCGGTCTCAGTATGAGAGGTTCTCTAGCATCCATCCTTGCTACTCTTATGTTCTCAAGTTCTAAACGTGTAAGTTCTTGAAGACTGTAATTGACTAGCTCTTTGTCCTTGTTGCTTCTGGTGTTATGATTAGGCATACACCTGAAACGCAAAACAAAAAGAGAGAAAAGAAACTAGTTAGTAAAACAAAAAAGAAAAACTTAGACAAAATTCTAATGATAAAAATCTAATGGTTTAGATTCCCCGGCAACGGTGCTCAAATTTGATATGCTCAAATTTGCCTTTGAACTACTCTCTCAATTCAGAGATCAATCGTAGTACTTAGGGTTATCGAATCCACAGGGAATCAAAAACATAATAGATTTAAACGTTTGAATTATGCTAAGCAGAATAAATTGGAATGCAAAAATAGGTAAATAAGTAAGCAGTAAAATCAATTGTAAAATCAATAAGAATAAAAGCTAGGCATAGGGAAATCGCAGCTGAATCAGAATTGCCGATATTAAAATAAAAGATAGGATTATGAAGCACAATTCCTAAACATGAACACGAATGTAAAACCAATCAAATGTCGCTGCAGAGATTATTCATGTCTAAATCCTAGAAAGCCAACTATCGTTGCGAATTCAGATTAATTTAAACAAGCAATAAATTCATGTTTAATTGTGCACAAAACCCTTAACCAAATTTCTTTGCGAAAAGGAATTTAGCTCATCAAAGACTAGTTCAAGCAATTAATAAAACTGTCGTTTCTATCAATAGACACAAGCCAAGATGAAGAACTCTAATGATTTTATCATAATAATGCAATTAAATCTAGCAATTCATCAAACATCTTTGAAAATCCCTAAACCTAACATGGAAACTACTCAGACGTATTCAAAGAAGCAAACATCTTATTAATTGAATATATCTCTTGGAAATTGATTAAATAAAGCATAAGCCTAAACAATGGCTGAAAATAAGTATTTATAGATTATAAACCGACATGGGCCTTATCGCAAACATATGGGCCTTTGGGAGCAAAAACTGAAATCTTCTAATTCTGAAATTCTGATCGCTCAAACAGTGGTGCCGAGCGACACCATAATCCTGTCGAACGACACGAGTAAATCTTGGTGTCGATCGATGCTATCTTCAGTGCCGATCGACACTGACTTCAAATCTTCAATCCGAACTTGCGACTTTGACTGCTTGTTCCATTATGCTCCAAAATGATCCAGTAAATACCAATAAAGCTCTATGCGTCCTTGTACCTAATAATAAACACAAAATACTCGAAAACACCAAATGACTCTAGATAAAGGACTTCTATCATGGTCTAAAATGGGTATATACTATGCTATATCAAAAAGAATGCTATCAAACCGGTCGATCCCATAAACAATAAGAGTAAGAAAAAGGGGAATAAGAGTAGTTTGCTTTTTGTTTTTAAAGAGACACTTACTTGTGCTACTAATCATGTGCTGGTTTTGCCGAGCATATCAAGTTTCTATTACAAGATTATAGTGATGTCTTTCTAGAAGAAACCCCCATAGGTTTGCCTCCTATTCGGGGAATCGAACATCAAATTGACTTTGTCCCCATAGCTACTCTCCCGAACCGACCGGCATATCAAACCAATCCGGTGGATACTAAGGAATTGGAAAAGCAAGTGAATGAGCTCATGGACAAAGGACACATCTGCGAGAGTATGAGTCCGTGTGCCGTTCCGGTGTTACTTGTGCCAAAGAAAGACGGTCAAGTATCGCCACCCTATTGCCCGTTTAGATGATATGCTTGATGAGTTGCATGTTGATGGTTCTTGCATATTCTCTAAAATTGATCTTAAAGGAAGGTGACGAATGGAAATGGCTTTTAAAACTAAACAAGGGCTTTATGAATAGTTAGTTATGCCGTTTGGTTTAACAAATGCACCTAGTACTTTCATGAGGTTAATGAATCATGTTTTGAGAAAGCATATAGGAGTATTTGTAGTTGTTTATTTTGATGACATATTAGTTTATAGTAAGAACATAGATGATCATGTCATGCATCTTAAACTTGTCTTGGATTTGCTTAGGAAAGAAAAACTCTATGCCAACCTTAAGAAATATACTTTTTGCACATATATTTTTGTTTTTCTAGGCTTTGTTGTAAGTACAGATGGTATTAAAGTGGATGAGGAAAAAGTTAAGGCGACCAGGAATGGCCGAGTCCAAAACACGTAAGTGAGGTAAAAAGCTTCCATGGCCTTGCGCGTTTTTGCTGAAGGTTTTTTAAAGACTTTAGCACCATTGCGGCCCCGCTTACAGAAATCATCAAGAAAGACGTTGGATTCAAATGGGAAACCACTCAAGAAGAGGCTTTTCAAGCCTTGAAAGAGAAGCTCACTAACTCTCCCGTTCTTATACTCCTGAATTTTATGAAAACTTTTGAGATTGAATTTGATGCTTCAGGTGTAGGCATTGGAGTCGTTTTAATGCAGGATATGCAGCCTATTGCGTTCTTTGGTGAAAAGCTTGGAGGAGCCATGCTTAATTATCCGACTTACGATAAGGAGATGTACGCTTTACTGAGAGCTTTACAAACTTGGCAACATTACCTATGGCCAAAGGAGTTTGTGATTCATACGGATCATGAGTCGTTGAAACATCTCAAGGGTCAACAAAAGCTTAACAAACGACATGATCGGTGGGTTGAATTTATTGAAACTTTCCTGTATGTGATCACATTTTAAAAAAGTAAGGATAATGTTGTAGCCGACGCATTATCCCGAAGGTACGTTCTCATTACTTCTTTAGATGCAAGATTGCTAGGTTTTGAGCAAATAAAAGATTTATATGCTGGTGATTCGGATTTTGGAACTATCTTTCAATCTTATGAAAAGTTTGCTTTCGAAAAATATTATCGACTTGATGGTTATTTATTTTATGAGAATAGACTTTGTGTATCACACTCGTCTTTGCGAGAATTGTTTTTAAGGGAAGCTCGTGGAGGTGGACTTATGGGTCATTTCGGAATTGCCAAAACTCTTAAGGTTATACAAGATCACTTCCATTGGCCGAATATGAAGAGAGACGTTGAGAGGTTATGCGAACGATGTGATACTTGTAAACAAGCTAAGTCTAAGGTTCAATCGCACGGTTTGTATACTGCTTTACCTATTCCGTCGCATCCTTGGATTGATATTTCTGTGGACTTTGTCGTAGGATTGCCTAGGACTAAAAATGGTAAGGATTCCATTTTTGTGGTTGTTGATGGATTTTCTAAGATGGCGCATTTCATTCCTTGTCATAAAACCGATGATGCATCTAATGTAGCCGACTTGTTCTTTAGGGAAGTAGTTTGTTTTCATGGCATGCCTAAAACAATGGTTTCGGATCGAGACACTAAGTTTCTTAGTTATTTTTGGAAAACTTTATGGTCAAAACTAGGAACAAAATTACTTTTCTCTACTACATGTCATCCGCAAACTGATTGTCAAACCGAAGTGGTAAATAGGACATTATCGATGTTTATTAAAAAGAATCTTAGAACTTGGGAAGAGTGTTTACCGCATGTAGGATTTGCATATAATCATTTGGTGCATTCCGCCACTAAATTTTCTCCGTTTCAAGTTGTTTATGGTTTTAATCCTATTTCGCCTTTGGATCTAATCTGAAACAACCAACATTTTTTTTTAATTAATATCCCGGGTTCATATTCCATAAATACTAACCTTCTACAGCTATTCAACAATTGTGGAAATTCTCATAAAATAAACCAAATAATTATTAAAACCAGATAATCCAAATATCAATTCAACAACCAAAACAATAAATACTAGCAACCTAAACACCAGGTTCACTAGAATTAAACAATTAAACTAACAACCCTAATCATCATCTTCAATTGGCCTTGATTCCACGATCACACATTTCAATTACCTGCAACACATGGAAATAAGAGTTGCGTAAGTATTTAATAAATATTTAGTGAGACGATCCTCCCATCTACAGGCTAAGTATGCCTATACTAAACATTAACAACAATTCATTTTAAACGATAAACGCATGAAAATCATGGGTGACGATCGACACATCGCACGGTGTCGATCGACGCTTCACAAACACAAGTGTCGATCGACACATCGCACGGTGTCAATCGACGCCTCATTTGCACTGGTGTCGATCGATACACCATATGGTGTCGAGCAACACCCTGCTCGCAAAAACGACACACAAAACATAACATTACCAAAATCACGATTGAACGGTTTATCAATGATTCCATCACGAATCAAATACAATCACACACGATTCCATCACCAGGAAAACACCACAATCAACCACGATATCATAACGTATTCCCCTAAATCAACCGTTAATCAATCCCTAGCATAAGCGAGCCTACGGTCGCACACTCACATCGATTAACGAATGAGGAAAGGATTAGGAATTGAGATTGTGACGAATCACCCAGAAATTGCCAAATAATCCAACGCCAACGACCCCTACACGATCACACAAGATCTTCTAGCAAAAAACGACGAAGAACGGCTCACGAAAACTTCTTGAATCCCTAAAATTCTCTCAAAAACTCTTTCTCAAGTTTCCACACGTTTTTCCTCTGATTCCACCACCCACAAGGCTGCTAAAATGTTATATACACGAGCCCTAGGGTTCACCTTAACCCGAAGTCGCAAACAGAACGATTTAACTCAAACTGAACCATATCACAGAACTTGGTGTTGATCGACACCCACACATGGTGTCGATCGAAATCCCCTTCCAAAATACACATTTTGGTTTCAGGATGTTACATAATCCATATGCTATTGAGTGAAAGACTTAGCCAAGATGGCAAAAAGAAATCCGAGTTAGAGAAACAGGTTCACGAGAAGACTAAGGCGAATACCGTGGCCCGGACCAAACTTTACCAAAAATATGCAAACAAGGGCCGAAAGGAGATCATTTTTAATGAAGGTGACGAAGTGTGGTTTCACCTTAGAAATGAGCATTTCCCCGAAGAAAGGAAGTCCAAGTTGTGCCAAAGATTGATGGACTGTTCCAAGTGCTTAAGCGGATCAACAACAACTCCTACCAATTTGATCTCCGAGGTAAGTATAATATAAGTAATTCCTTCAATGTTTCCGACCTTCTTCCTTATTTTGCAGATGATGCGGATTTGAGGTCAAATCCTTTTCAAGAGGGAGGAGATGATGCGATCATGGACAGCGTGGAACATGAAGTCACGGAACCGCATGAAGTCAAGGAGCAGCTTGTAGCCGCGGAGGTTATCACGGATGCTAAGAACTTGGAAATCCCGAGTGGACCTATGACGAGGTCGAGAACAAGACAACTTAACCAAGCAGTCTCTATTCTTGTGGTTAAGGCCAACTTCCTTTGGTTGCTCATCAAACCACATTGGTTTTGATTCGAGCCGAGGAAGGATGATAATGAGAGGTATGTGGGCTCGTACTCTTTTTCCCTATCTTCGGTTTTGTCCCATTGGGTTTTCCGAAGTAGGGTTTTAATGAGGCGAGCACACATACTTTTCAAATCCTCATTATAATACTTAGGTCAATTTCTTAAAGGCCTATGAAGAATTTCGGCCAAGCCCACTTATCTTTTATTTATGTTTTATTTTTATTTAGATAATGTTCAAGTGTGTTCACACTTTAAACCTTTCAAACTTCTCTCTTTAATGTTTGTGTTTTTCCGTGTGGTCAAAGGAAGAGAAAAGGGTTTGTGCTTTTAATTCCTTTGCCTATATATTGTGGCCGAAATCTTCTAATAAAATCATCAAACTAAAAATCTCTCTCATATCGTTTGATCCGAGAAGTGTGTAATATATTCTCAACTCTTTCCTTTCTTATTGCGTAATATATAAGTTAAGAAGGAGCATTCGTAGTCTAAGAGTTTTTCATCACTCTTAGAAATACAATCTGATCCACTAATCATCCGATCATTCCATTAACTTTGATTTCATCTTCCATTCATTCATTTCATGGTAACGTTCATCTTCCATCAAGATTTCATCCATATTCATCATTTCCGCATCCAAAACCTTCGAAGTGCATTCTTTGGGAGTAGATCCTTGCTAGAAGTCTATCATTTGCCAATTGTACGACTTTTGGATGTCGTCCGGTTAATGATGACAAGATGGTTTGCTGAACGGAGGACTGATGCGGGAGTATTGAAGACAAGACTCACTCATGGGAATGAGAAACTGTTAGAGATAAAATTAATATCCTCTCTCCATTATTAACTTGTAACTTTTTATAAAATTTGTGTGATGTATTTGTTTTTTTCTTTTTCAGAAACGTGTACCACATGCTAAGACACTTACGGTACAAGAAATCGATAAACATCATTCACAAGTTACTAGTGGAGCATCTCTTCATATAGTTAATTTGAGCAAAAGAGAATGTTGTTGTTGTCGATTTGATTTGGAGAATGTAGTTAATGTAGTTGTTGCCGCAGCAAAAGTCCGTTAGAAATGTCACATCTCACTGTGTCATCGTTATTACCACAACAACTATATGTGCAACACATATTCTACTTCTATTATGGACAATCTTTCCACACCATATAAAGTCCAGCTCATAAAACCTAAGTATATTTCCAACAAATTACCTGATCAATGCATCCCAAGCATCAACGCCAACTTCGCTTTAAACCATTTGGAAATAAGACAAGTAAGAGTAGTAACTCATACTCTTCTTCTGACTTGGTGCTTTCCCTTTTGCGTAGAATAGTTTCGGGTGGTTACTTTTAGTACTTGATGAAGCCATCTAGGAAGAGAAACATAAAAAATGTGAGAATCAAGTAGCTACAAACAAATAAATTGAAGAGAAACTAAAAATTCAGAATCTCCATAAGTAAACTTAGTGTAAAATCATATTTTTATCTATCTATATCTATATATAAAGTTACATTTATTCTCCTCTCTTTATGGCACCTCATCATCCACATTTATCTAAAATCATATTTTTATTTTTTTATAGTTTTACATTCAATATATTTGGTTATATCATTATAAAAATAATTCGAAAAGCCATTTTTCGTATTCTAAATTAAAAATGAAACCTCAAAACTTATATTAATATATTTTACTAAAATAAAAACAAATTTAATAAATTTGGTTATACTAATATATATAACATAATACATATTTAATTAGGTAAAGTTGTATCACATATATTATCAAATATCAACAAGTCCTACAACTAAATTCATCACCCAAATTATAGGTTCATAAGTATTACATCAGATAAAGAGAAATTAAATTAAATTTAGTAATTTAAGAGAATTATTGCATTTATACATAAATAAAGTGAAAATAAGAGAAGAAGACAATTACTGCAATTTTACACCAAAAATAAGGTAACATTAAAAAATTTAAATATTATTGTGTTTTATGATTTTAAGAAAATTTTGAATGTAACTATTGAAGGAAGAGAAAATAAAAGTTCTACACTATTAAATATCTGATCTAATATCTGATCTACACAAAAAAGTAGAAATCACTGGTATCACGATGGAGATAGGAATACCAAATTTTTCCATGGAAAAACGAAGAAACGAAGGGCGCGTAATAGGATAATAGGGCTTTTCAATGAGGTTGGAGATTGGGAGGAGACAAATAAGGGATTGGAGATAACTGTCACTTGGTATTTTAATTCCCTGTTTAAGGCAACTGGACAACGGGATAACATTGAAACCCTGGCTGAGGTCCAGCCGTGAGTTACAGATAGGATGAATGCGGATCTAATTAGGGCGGTGAGTGAGTCAGATATTAGGAAAGCAATAGTCGTAATGCATCCCGAGAAAGCCCCGAGACCAGATGGAATGACGGTTCTCTTTTATCAAAAATATTGGGATTCCATTAAAAGGGTTTTAACCGAGGAGGTGAAGAACTTTTTTCACCGAGGGACTTTTGATCCTCGTCTCAATGAGACGAATATTTGTCTTATCCCAAAAATCGAGACGGCAAAGCGAATGTCGGACTTTAGGCCAATAAGTCTATGTAATGTGGGATATAAGATTATTTCTAAGATTTTGTGCTTGCGGCTCAGGCGGGTTTTACCAAAGGTTATTACCGAAACACAATCAGCTTTTGTGTCAGGGAGGTTAATTACGGATAATATCCTGATTGCACAGGAAATGTTTCATGGTCTTCGTACCAACCGGAAATGTCGAGGAGATTTTATGGCAATTAAGACGGATATGAGTAAAGCTTATGACAGGATAGAATGGAATTTCCTTAAGCAGGTGCTTCACAAGATAGGTTTCCATAATGTGGTGTGTTAGATCAGTATCATATCAAGTCTTGCTGAATGGACAGCCAAGGGGTCGTATTATTCTAGATCGTGGATTAAGACAGGGGGATCCGTTATCACCTTACCTTTTCATTATCTGTACGGAGGTGTTAATTGCTAATATTTGTAAGGCAGAGAGGACTGGCTTACTCACAGGCATGAAAATAGCTTATCGCAGCCCTTCAATCTCTCATCGGTTGTTTGCTGATGATAGTTTATTTTCTGCAAGGCCGAAGAGAGCGAGGGGAAGGTCATACTGGAGATTCTAAGAAAACATGGGGTTGCATCAGGACAGGAAATTAACTTTCTAAAATCCTTGATCATGTTTGGGCATGATGTTTTGTCGGTGATTAAATCCCAGATGAAGACAATCCCCAGGATTCATAATGAGGGTGGAATGGGGAATTATTTAGGTATTCCGGAGAGCTTGGGAGGCTCCAAGTGCCAGATTTTCAATTATGTGACAAAGCGACTAAACGAACGGGGGAATGTATGGTCCGCAAAATTGTTATCTAAAAGAGGAAATGAGGTATTGATTAAGTCGGTGGCTCTGGCCCTACCAACTTACATCATGTCGTGTTTCCACCTTCCACAAACGTTAACTTCTCAGTTAACGAGTGCCGTAGCAAATTTTTGGTGGAGTTCCAACGGGACAAACCGAGGTTTACATTGGGTTGCCAGGGATAAATTCTGTTTGCTCAAAGAGGAGGGTGGTCTAGGATTTTGGTCTTTACAGATGTTCAATTCTGCCCTGTTGGCCAAACAATTATGGAGGATGTATAAGTTTCCAGATTCGTTGGTAGCTAGGGTGATGAAAGGAAGGTATTTCAGGAACTGTCACCTACTTATGGCAGGAAAGCCTTGAGCCCCATCGTTTGGGTGGAGAAGTCGTTATTCTGCTAGAGGATTACTTCTTCAAGGAAGTCGTAAGTGCTTAGGATCTGGTCATGGAATTTCACCAAGGATCTCAAGGGGTTCTATTAGGGGCAAAAAGAATCAGGCGAGTACGATCACCCCTTCACTCCGAGATAGAAGCGCTTCTCTGGGCGATGAGCAGCATGCTAGAGAACAATGTGCCATGTCAGAGGTTTGCGACAGATTGTGTGGATCTTATAAACTTCTCCCACTCACCGGAGGATTAGCCAGCGCTCACTATCCTTGCATGCAGATTTGAAGATCTTCGTGCTTCTTTCCCCAGTTCTCTCTCTCTCTCGTTGATCCCCCGTACATCTAATGTTCAGGCGGATGCTTTAGCTAGATCTTCTCGGTTAAGGGATTTTTCTTTTTCTTATGTAAACAATTTACCTCCAGTTTGGGTCACCAATCGGGAGAGTTTTTTTAATTATTGTTAGGTTGACAAAAAGAATATATGATCTAATATCTATCATGTGATGTTAGTGCAAATAAAAACTTGGGGACAATACGAGATCAAATTTCAAAGTTTGATGTGTCACATAATATATACATTTGTAACCTTTGTAATTTTAGTTTTAAATAATTAAGTTTTTAATTTAAATAAAAGTCATAATAAAAGAATATCTTCAAATGATATATCGAAAAGAAAATTATTCATTTATACATAACTAAAGAGCAAAAGAGAATAAGAGAAACTATTTTTTAAGAAACAAATTATAAATATTTATAAAAATAATATATGCTTAAAATATTGAAAGGTTATTGTGTTTTATGATTTTATTTTAACCCAAAAAGATAATTTAAATGTAACTAAAACATGAGGAGAAAATAAAAATGCTAAATTATTAAGTAAACGATATAACATCATGTGATGTAAGTGTAGTTAATATTTTGGAAACAATACGAGAGATATTTCAAAGTCAATGTATGATATTAGAGATGCATTTTTTAACTTTAAAATTACTTTGTATTTTTAATTTTAAATAATTAAGTTTTTCATTCAACCAATAGTTTCATATGATCAATGTTACAAAGCAAAAGTTATAGTAATCAAACAATATTTTAAACAAACATATAATCATCAATATTCAAAAATGGTTAAGAATCACTTCATCTTTTCATGTTCATGCAGTTTAGATAAGAGAAAAAACTTGAAACAACCAAATTTTTTTAAATTAAATAATTAATCCGATTAAGTATTCCCATAAATACTAATTCTCATCGATTAATTCAAACCAAGCGAAACACACAATACCAGCGGAAAACATATAAATCAATTAAACAAAAACTAAACCATTTAATTTCTATAATTTAGACTATGCTAGCAACCTAAACACAAGGTACTAACTCAATCAACAACACATAAATGTAATCCTAATCATCCTCTCTCATTGCCTTGATTCCACGATCACACTTTATCTTTACCTCAAAAAAATCGGATAGGGAAGAACGAGAACGAGACTGACCACGAACAACAGAGACAACCACGAGATTAAGACCCTTCGCGCACTAACGAGCCACAATTCTTCACTTTCTCTCTCGAATTCACTAACAGTCTCAATCTCTCTCAAAATCTCTCTTATCTTCTCTAAACTGCCTCTTTTTCTGAAAAAATAAGGCTCCCCCGACTATAAACTCGAGACTTAGGTTTTAATCCCTAAACCACACCAAAAAATCGATAATTAAACCGAACCAATTCCGACCCGTAATTACGTTGTGTCGATCGACACACCCCTTGTGTCGATCGACACACGTACCAAATTCATATCATTTGGTTCGCGGGCATTACAAAACTAAATAATTTCAAGCCAATTAGCATTTTTTGTTTCAAAAGAATTAGTTATTTATCAAACTATTTGTCTATAAATATAATAAAACTGTAAAAGAAACACTTGCGCACGGCGTGAGCAAATTATAGTTTACCATATATAATTTAGTTTAGACAATTATGTAACTTTTAGTATTTATTTTGGAGGAATTATAAATGTGCCACCTTTGAATTATTTTTTTCCAATCATGCAATTATCACATGCACATTTGCGAAAATGCTACCTTTTTTATAAAAAAAACACTGATTATAAAGTTTTAAAACATATTATAGATTTTTGGAAACTTTATAATATTGACTCAAATATTCGGACTCATTCTTACAAAAAAAGAAAAATTCAAACAGTTTAATGGATAAATCATTTTCGAGTTGTGTTCTATGAAATGCTAGTCCAAATGCTAGCTAACATGACCACGTTCTCTCTAATGGTCAAATAGCCCAAAAGGTCAAGTTCATCATCCGCACAAAAGACTATTCTCTGTCAGGACCTGGCTTAGTAATCACTTTTCCCTTTAGAAATTTGGGTATGTTTAATGAGCAAGATCCCCACGATTCTATTTCAAAAAAAAAAAAAGATCCCCACGATTCATGTTTGAAATCTCTATTTACACTTCTATCTATATTACAAGGTGCTTCCCCGCGCTACACGCGGGATTTGTAGTGAAATGTTTTAATATATTTGAATTTATTTAGAACCGGCTTATTTGTTATTTTTATTAATATTTGACTAATTTATATCAATATATATGTTGAATTATTTATTTTAAGGAAATGTTTTTGTAGATGCTTTTTTGGTTTTTCTTTGGAATTTGTATTTGGTGTAGTTTACTTTAATTAATGTACCGTTGTTAGAGATATTATTTGATGTTTTAGATAAAACAATATTAATTATTGACTGGGTTTTGTTATTAATGCGATAAAAATTTTAATTCAGGTTTTTCATTATACATATTTTTGTCATGTTGTAATCATGTTTTCGTTGAAAATAATCAACCAATACAAATACATTTTACAACTATGTCATTTCTTATCTCTTTAAGTAGTTAAGGGAAGGCGAAACTCTTCAAATATTTTACCAAATGTTTCTTGGACTATCATTACTCAATGATACATATATGCGTCCATATAATATTTAGATGACTATACACTTAATTATTTTAAGTTCAAAAGTTATTGACCATTTACGTTATGAACTTTTTCGTAATGAAGAATAGCACTTGCCTCTTAATCTTTAGTTACGATTTTGATACTGGTGGTTAAATATGTATCATTATATATAGGGCGATTTTATACCAGTATTTTTTTTAAAGTTCCGAAAATATCATTTTTTGTTCAAAGTTCTAAAATTACCACAAAATTAAAATGAAGTTTCAACATTAAAAACTAAACCCTAAACCCCAAACTCAAATCCTACCCCCTTAAACTATACCCTAATTTGAAAATAGCTAACTCTTAAACCAAAAAATTTAAACTACAAATCTATTGAAAATCAATTTTTGTATTTGTGGTATTTTTGAAAGTAATGAAAAATGGTATGTTTGGAATTTTCTAGAAATGATGGTATGCTAGGAAAATTTTCTTATATTTATGACTCTTGTTTTCTTTCCATTTTTGTATTTGACGAATAATGAAAACAAATTACATTAAGGGGGATTTCGTTCCAGTTTTGTATTTAACGAATAATAAAAACAAATTACATTAAGGGGGATTTATTGATTTTGGTATTTTAATGGGTTTGAAAATCCTAACCAAATCATATGTTATATATTCAATTAATCATTTTAAAATTATCATTAAAATCATGTCTTATTCAATTTGTGATTTTCAAATACAAATCAAAATCACCTGTTATTCAATTTGTGATTTTTAAATACAAATCAAAATCACCTCTTATTCAAATTTACTTATGAATTTGATTTTAAAATGAATTTTTATGGATTTGGAAAGATTCTATGTTAAAAATACAAATACTCAAATCCATTGGAAAAACCTTGTTAACCTTGTTATTCTCAAATACTAATCAAAATATATATGTTGGATTTGAAAATCACAAAGATTTGTAAATCCTATATAGATTTTCAAATCCATTAACACCAAAACCAATAAACCCCCTAACTGTGTGTTGTTTCTCTTCAACTCGTACAAATGACTTAATAGTTAGACAAAAACTCCTTAAACCCCCTTTTCCATTCCAATTTCCCTTCTACAATCTTCTATTCTCTGAGACTATGAACCTTGAATTTTCTCTTCCGAGTGTTGTGATTATGATGTTTGTTGCCAAGTCACTCAAACCATTTTTTTCTTTTGTAGATAGAGTTTGTTAAGCATGTAAATTCAGTTAAACAGTGGATAGAAAAGCAATCTTGAAGATGTTTTCGATTTAACTGGATGGAGAGGTGATGAAGAGGGATGTTGGTGGGGTTTCAATAGCTTGGTGTTTCTCAAGCTATTGAAAAACGAAAAGGCCAAATCCAGTTAAACAGTGGATACAACTATACTTATCACACCACTCACGAAACATATTCTAAACTAACTTCAACCAAATATTGTCTTATTTAAAACAACTTAATTCTAACAAAATATCTCTGCTAAATCCTTTTTTATTTGATGCGAGTCTCTCCATCTTTCACAAAGCTGCTCATTTGCGTTTTTTTTTTAATGCAAGAAAATCTAAAAGAATTGCCAAGAACCAATATTAGTAACTATATTTATTAGGAAACATTTGCATGGGAACTACTTCGTTCTATTCAAAATGTGATCACCTTTTGTTTATGTCATTAACTTTTTCCGGTAGTATCGTCAACATTCTTCACTCTCGGTGCAACGAACCAATAAAAAAAATTATAGAAATATAACGAATATAATATTTTTATTTATTTATACTTTTGTCAACCATTTTATGTTTATTTTATATATTTTTATTTACCTTGTTTTCTATGTTGCTGATAATAGTACTGTACTTGTCAAGCTTGTTAGAATAATTTCAAACTTTTAAAGTTTCAGATCTTGAGCTCTCATATTTTGTCACATCATTATTGCCATTTTCCCCCACAATCACAATTCCACGAGGGTAACAGAATTCTTACCCAAATATTATAGTTCAGCCGTCTTTACAATCGCAAATTGTCTTTGTATGGTTTTTGAAAGCCGTATCAAGCTATCCATTGTTCTGAATGTATAGTTGGAAGTTTCTATTGAACATTGATAGGATTTCAAAATGTCAGGCGAAATAGCAAACACAATCGAAGTTTGAAAAGGTACTTTCTATACACGAGACAACAACTGAATTTCTGGAAGTAGATAGAACCAGAATAGCTTCGACGAAAAAAGAAGGGAAAACCAAATATTAGTATACAAAGTCCCTTATTATATTATTGACATGAGATTACATGGCGAAGAGTACATGAACTTGAGGTAGTAATCGAACAATGCCATTGAAAAACAAAAAAATTCATACCGATTTATCAGTAATCTCACCCCATGCTCTTCTTGCATGAAGAAGTATACACCGCTCACTCAAAAAATGCCTCGTTCTCATTCCTAAATAGTATATTACCATCGCCCAAGCATTTTAATGCGCATGATTCTTGCTTTGTCACTCATATTGGAAAGTTGGGGTTATAGCTTATGTGGTAAGGAAGAATTTATGGATTATTCCAATCTTTTTTCCGTATCCCGTCACTACCACCAATACACAACCACGATGATTGAAAAGAAAATATAATGGCTAGCACATTTATAATGATGCTCGTTATGAGAAATCCAGGGTCAACAGTTCAGAAGCAATAGGACAAAAAAAATTTAAATGAAAAGGATTTGATAGAGTTTAATGCAAGATGAAATTCAATAGGTGAATCGTGAAATGCAAATGAAGCATTTGACTGTACCTTTCTTGTATTAAAACACTATCTTGCAATAGATATATACCCTACGATAACCATATTACCATAATATTATTTGTACGGTCCTAATATCGGAGAAAATTGAAGAGATTCAAGGTAGAATAATAGTTACATCACCCATTGGTCTTTTTCTGTTTGCTTACGCAGCTTCAACAGGCTCTCCGTCTGCCATCTTCTTCCCCATCAACAGACTTCACCTACAAATGGGTTAAGAAAAGGTGGTTATGGCATAAGCGAGATGATCTAAAATGTGTATGATATTTGGGAAAACTGATCTCACCCTCCAGATGTGTCAGTGAAAGATGTGTAAGAAAACGCAAACCCTTTAACTCCCTAAACATTTATTTGATATTCAAAGCTAAACATATTCTCCTATAAGAGAAGCACAAACATGTATGCGTGCCTCCACTGGTATATGTAGCCAGACGATTTCATAATTTTCCCTTAAAGATTTCATATAAAAAGGCAGAATCCAAATAAGAAGAGGAAAAATTATCAAAAGACAAAAGCAAGAGATGAAAGAAGTCGTAACCTTTTTTGTGGACTAATTTCAAGTTGGAAGGCTTGCGGGATATTTCGAGAGATTAAGATAGTTGCTGATATTGCTATTTTTCTATTCGTAGCTGTTAAACTAACCATATAGATCTCCTCTCTTCACTACATTTGCCTGAAATGTAACTCTCGTGAAAAATTTGGGCGAGAGCAGTTTGTCGAGGACATAGCTGTGTTAGGAGATGGGGCAGACAAATAAGGTGTGAGGGGTTTGTTGAGGCTGAATTCGATGCTATATATAGATGATGGAATGGTTGTGGCACTTGTAGAACCATTACTACAGGATGAGTCTTGAATTCGAAGTAGTGGATGTTAGTTGGAGAAGGTGAAGGGATGTGAATTATATTGAATTGAATTAAGTTATCGTTTTAGGTTTCCGTTACCGGTGATTTGGGAATTGTAGGAGGCGAAATTCGTGTTTATGTCTTTTCTGTTGCAGGGAATTTAGGTTTTAGAGTGGAGAAGAAGGAAAGTGAGAAGATAAAACGATGGATGTGGGTGTGGTTTGGCCGAGTTATCGGTCATATGGGCTTTGTTTATGGGCTTTATTTATTCGACTGTGGTGAAATAAACATTTGGAGGCATAATCGTGTGGGAAGAGTTTCTAATTGAGAGATGACATGTCACTAAAGTGTCATTCTATTGGTGGATTAAATCTCTCAATATTTTTACCTATGTGGCAGGCCTTAGAGAGCCGAAATTCTCTCCCCTTTATATAAAGGAGATATTTGAAATAACCAACACTTTTTTTAAAAATTAATTAACCCGAATTAATAATCCCATTATTATTAATTCTCAATGGCTAACTCAACGATATCAATAACTGCGGAAAACACATAATTTAAATCATCCATAAATAATTTAATTCAATCAATCAATTCAATTCCAGAATTCAATAACTCAAATAAACTCCAGCAACCTAAGCACCAGGTTGACTAGGCTAAGCAATAATAAAATTCTTATCATCCTCCTTCTACTGCCATGATTCCGCGATCACACTTTTCCTTTACCTGCAACACATGGAAATATGAGTTGCGTAAGTATTTCATAAATACTTAGTGAGCCGGTCATACCATCTACTAGCGTAACAAGCAGGCTCAGGCAACATAACAAACAACAATATAATTATCACAATCCATCAAATACACCACATTGTATTTTAAAAATCATTTTGGAACCAAACAGGTTGTGTCGATCGACACGACTCAAGTGCTCATGCCGAGCGACACCCAAAGTTTGTCGATCGACACGACTACTGCACTTGTGTCGAGCGACACCCTCCCGGTGTTGATCGACACGCCTCTGTATTCATCAGCAACGAGTTTCTCCTCTCTCAACCCGATTCCGACGAATACGAGCCGCAAACCTGCATACGATCAACACAATAATAATCCACAATCACACAGCAATGATATCCATCCATATCACACGAAATTCCATCACAAAACATCACAAAAATCATCAAACAATCCGTCATCGCCTAGAAACCTATGGTCGCGAACTCACCTTAGCTTTTCGGGAAAAGGAAATCCAACAACCACACAACTAGCACTAAACACAGCCTCAATGAGGCCAAAAGTCACTGGTTAACCCTTCTTTATCCCCTAAAACTCATTAACAAGATTTTCCCTCAATCAAATCAGAATTTCTGAAACAGAACAACATACTAACTTCGAATGAACATAAAAGATGGAGTTTAGCTCGAAATCATGATATGAAACATGATTTTGAAACTAGACACAAGGGGCTTTCCAATGATATATAAATCTTTGCTTAATTCCTTTTGGAGCTCCGGCAAAACGCCCTCAAAGTGGTCTGATCACAGATCCGATTCTGCACAGACATCCCTCACGAAAACAGAGATATCTCTTAGCATATGCATCCGATTGACAAACCGATTTGCCTCACGGCTAGCTAAGAAAGAGAAGAACTTACCACTAAAATTTCACGATGATCAGAACTGATCTTCCTGTCCGTTTCTCTTCTCTACCAGAACAGAACAGAACTGCCTCCTCCTCACTTAATCACCAAACCTCTTATGAATCACCAAAACCTCTCTCAACCTCTCTAACATATTTTCTGACTTTAACCACGCAAGAAAAAGCTGCTCAGCCTTATAAACATGATTCTAGGGTTCTCAACCCAAACCGAATCAAACCGAACCAACCGAACGATTTAAAATTGAACCAGTTTCTTACCAAATTCACAAAATTTGGTTTGCGGATGTTACAATATTTATCACGAACGAGTCAAACCAATCCATCTAATTTTTCATCTAAAAAAAAAAAAATGAATATGAATGCTGTAAATAATCGTCCTTTTGGGTCAAATAATCGTCATGTGTAGAGTTCGCTTGTCGACTAATTGACAGAAATGATCAACTTAGGTGGTGTAGTATCCAAGATCCTTCTTCAAGCGATATAATTTCTATATAATTCAATCTCTTTTTAACTTGGAAAAAAATTGATTTTTACACTTGCTATATATTTTGAGGCGAATCCACTTAGAACAATATGGGTTCAAGTGACATCCCTAAAATTTTATATAAACTATATTTGGTTGAAATTTGTTGATTTTGTTTAAATAAAATGGTAAAAAAATATGTTTGACCCCATATGATAGAGGTGGAATCCCCACATGACCCACCCATTTACATTATTTTCTAACTTTTTCATCATAATCTTATAGGAATACTGTTTTTCATTTTTTTGGTTTTGCATAGAGCTGGGCAAAAATAATCGGAACCGAAAAACTGAACCGAAACAGATCCAAAATTATCCAAACCGAAACCGAATTTAATTTTTAAGAATACTAGATGGGTTCTATATGTCTAGAACCGAAAGAACCGATACCGAACTAAGAACCGAATGGGTATCTGAAATATCTGAAACATAAATTAATCCATAGATTTGTATGGATAGTTTGGATATATTTTACAATTTTTCTTTGTTATGTTTACGATTAATTTGGTTAGTTCAAATATTTTTATCTATTGATAGGTAGCTTGGATAAAAATAGCTAATATAAGTGTATTGTTTTATTTTTTATGAAAAACAAATACTATTTTTTGGATAATTTAGGGTAGTTTAGATAAAAAAAATACTCGGAAGCGAACCGAAACCGAATAAAAAATAAAAAAATTTGGGTATATATTATAAGAACCAAACCAACCGAAACCGATTTGAACCGAATCGAGAGCGAACCGAAACTATTTTGGTACCCATATGGGTCTTATACCTCTATACTCAAAAGACCGGAATCGATTGGTACCGACCCGAAAATGAACCGAATACCCGAATGCCAATGCCTAATTTTGCATATGCTTTTAGTTTTCCACCCAAAATAAATTATACTAACTTTTGGTATTATTATGACCCGGGTAAAAAAAATATTCTCGGTTCGCCATTGAATTTTTGACCGAGACAAAATACCGCTTTTCTTCTGATTTACGAAGAGATTTTTGCTTCTTTATCTATTCCACAAAGCTTGGAAGATATTAGAAAATATGTTACAAAATTCTCTTATAGACACGATATGTAACTCAACCTTGTTTTTTTTTTTATGATATAATTCTTTACTTTATCTTTTTTTCTAGTCACTTGATACATAGATACATTTAACTTAACCTTGTCTTCTTCTTTTTTTTTAACTTACGTTAACCCTGTTTTCTTTCCTTTTTTTTTTGGCAACTCTCATTTCATTTGATTGGATTAAGCATTAGCGTCTACAACCTCACTAAGCGCGAGTTTTGCAAGATTATCAGCTACACAATTTGATGATCTTGGAAATTGAAAGAGATAAAGATAAACTTAAGACTAAGGCACATGATATCATGGAGGATACCATGGAGCTTGGAGATGGTTGAGCCTTTTGAGATGACTCTGATTAATTCTAAGGAATCGGATTCTACCGAAATGGACCTTATCTTGTTTTCATAAGCTTTGGTCAAGGCAGCTCTGATGGCTAGTCCTTCGGCCACTAAGGGGGATTCGACGTTGCATAACCCTCTAGAGTAAGCTTCTTCTTGTGTGTGACCTTGGTGGTAAAAACACCAACCCAGTCCTGCTTTTTGGGAACTTGCGTTCCTAGCCCCATCCGTTTGACATCTCACCTCAGCTAGCAAGGTGTCCTTATTCTGAGCCACCACTGGCTTGAGGGCCATGGGTTTATGTTGTTGTCCTTCTTGCCATTCCTTAGCTTCGTGAATGGCTTTTGATACCATATCTGCTGGCTCTATGATCTTTTTGTTGAACACCAGATTATTCCTAGCAATCCAAATGTTCCAGACCAATCAAGGTGCAAGAGGGGCTAATATGAGACCTGTTGGAGGTAAGCATTGGGAGTGAGCCACTTCCTTCCAGGCCTCATCAAATATGTGGCATTGATCTGGCAAGGAGGGTGTGGTTAAGGGGGAAAAGTTCCAGCATTGCTTGGTAAAGTCAAGCAAATGATAAATGGATTCCTTTTCCCCACATCTACTGCAGGGGAAGTCTGTACTAGCAATCCTCTGAGTCAGTCTTTCTCCTACTGGTATAGCCCCATCTGCAACCTTCCATACGAAGGTTTTAAACTTGGGGGTAGTATGAACCTTCCATATATCTCTATTCCAGTCTAAGGAGCTAGGATTTGGCATTCCTCTTGAATCCTCTACGGCTTAATAGTAACCAGACCTGGTGGAGTAGATCCCACTTTTCTCCTTTGTCCAGATTACCTTGTCTTTTGCTTCTTGTGAGCTCAGCTTAATAGCTAGGATATCCTTTTCCCTCTCAGGGAGGATTCTGGAATCCTGATTAACCCTGTATTCTTTTCTTTAATTTGTTTTACAGCATATTATGTACGTTCTATATAGGTCTTTCAGATTATACATATAGATTATACGTTGTTAACATATAAAAAAACAATTTCAAAATCTTCTAACAAGTGTGCTAATTAGTGTAATTACTAGGTTAAAAATTATCATAAAGTTTGGTATGAATCAATATTATCTTCATGTTGTTGTGCGACTGTAGAATAGTTTATTTTTTTTATGTTAATGTGGTGCTCTCTGCAACACAAGGTTTCAAATATCAGAAAAAGGCTTGGGCTTCTCACTTGGGAAGTGGAACATCATTCAATCTTTTGAATTCTGTGTAAGTTTATCCTTATGATTACATACTTGTAATCCATCCCATAATCGCCATTAGAACAAATGAATCAACAATTTCATATTGATGGAGGTTTCGGTTATGAGAAGGAAGAATGCCTAACCTTGATCCATTGCATTGTTAGACATGATGATGATTCCTTGATGATTGTTTGATCTTCTCCTTCCCTTCCTTACTGCGATCTCCCCTTCGATGGAGCCGGGGTGTTCCGATTCCGATCACACTTTCTAATCTCTTTTTAGTGTTTTCTATGTTATGTCTTTTGTCTCTCAATGAGAACTCTTGTCTTCTTGTCTGCAATAACTCCCCCTTCTCCCTTATATATCAAGGCCCACGAAATTTGAATAAAGGGGGAGGAAATGTGTCTCACAATGAGACACCCCTTCATTAAGACATAACATATAAACTATACTTTAATACATATACATTCATATAAGTTAATCCATTATATATAAATGTATATGAACCTTAGATTATATTCTTTATTGGGTGGAGAAGAGGGTTGACATCAAACCCATTCCGGTATCTTTTCTTTGATTCGGTCCATCACCGTATCCCGTTACATACCGGAAACCTTAAACCTTACATTAAACTTAAACTATAATAGTTGGACCGTTAATACTTCGGCCACACTAACGGAAATATTCTTACATTCTCCCACTTGGCCGTGTATTAACTTAATTGTTCAACTTCCTTTAAAGCGCGCCTTTCATTAAGCTTAATTATTCTTTTAAGTACCATAAAATCAGAACTCATCGAATGAGGCGGTCCCCTATCTTTTACAGCGATAAGTTCCCTTCCATCATCACAAGCAAATTCCAACTTTACTACTTCTTTAATATTTGAGAGGTTACTTAATTCTCAAAAATCCTTTATGTTGAGATATAACCTTATTCTCAACTCATATGCTATCCAAACATTACATGTACATATCATAATGATAACATATTAAGTTTTGCAGAAAACATCTAAAATTTATTGAATTCATAATACTTGAGTTAGCATCTTTACAATAGCATAATATCAATACAGCAAAGTCTTATCAATTATTCCCATCCTCTCTACATGGCCAATGAATATACCAGGAGGGAGTCCTTTCGTTAACAGATCCGCGACCATCATATCCGTTCTTATATGCTCAATTGCTACTCTGCATTTCTGCACTTCTTCCTTTACATACAAGTATTTTATCTCCATGTGCTTAGCACCTTTCGAATACTTGTCATTCTTTGAGAAGAAGACTGCTGCGGAATTATCACAATACAATCTCAGCGGCTTGGAAATACTGTCAATAAGTCCAAGTCCTGAGACAAAGTTCCGCAACCACAATGCTTGAATTGTGGCCTCATAGTATGCCACAAATTCCGCTTCCATGGTGGAAGTAGCAATGACGGACTGCTTTCCGCTCCCCCAGCTTATAGGAACAGATAGCCAAACATCGATTTTCGAGTATCGACGCACCCGACATAGTCTGAATCAGAGTATCCGATTACTTCAAGATTATCGGATCTCCTGTACGTAAGCATAAACTCTTTGGTGCCTTGCAAGTACCTGAGAACTTTCTTTGCAGCCTTCCAGTGGTCCATTCCAGGATTACTTTGATATCGACCCAAGACACCAACCGCGAAACTGATGTCTAGTCGAGTACATGTTTGAATGTAATTCAAACTTCCTACCACTGATAGGTAAGGGATCATCTCCATTTCTTTCCTCTCTATTTCATTCTTCGGACATTGACCTTTATTAAATTTGTCCCCTTTCTAAACTGGAGCTTTGCTTAACTTGCACTTTTCCATCCCATATCTCTTCAAGACTTTATCTATGTATCCTTTATGAGACAAACTCAATAATCCTTGTGATCTATCCCGGATTATTTCAATCCCTATCACATATTTTGCCTCACCCATATCCTTCATTTCGAAGTTCTTGGAGAGATATTTCTTTACATCACTCAACATACTCATATCATTTGTAGTCAACAATATATCGTCAACATACAATACTAGAATGACAAACTTGCTCCCACTGACTTTCATATAAATACATCGGTCAACGATAACCTCTATGAAACCGTATGACAAAATGGTATCATTGAACTTTAAATACCATTGTCGGGAGGCCTGTTTCAATCCGTATATTGACTTCCTCAGCCTACACGCAAGATTCTCTTTCCCTGCAGCCACATAACCTTCCGGCTGGTCCATGTAAACTTCTTCCTCAAGTTCTCCATTAAGAAAGGCGGTTTTAACATCCATTTGGTGAAGCTCTAAATCATAATGAGCTACCAATCCCATGACAATTCTTAAGGAATCCTTCTTTGAAACTGGAGAGAAGGTATCCGTATAGTCAATGCCATCCTTTTGAGTGAACCCTTTAACAACAAGGCGAGCCTTGTACCTTTCTATGTTACCTATAGAGTTCCGTTTGGTCGTAGAGATCCATTTACACCCAACGGTTTTGAAACCATCAGGCAACTCTACTAGGTCCCACACTTTGTTCACTTCCATAGAAGACATTTCTTCATCTGATGCATTCAACCACTTTTCAGAATTTTCACTTTCCATGGCTTTTCTGAATGTTTTCGGTTCCTCATCAAGACTAAGGTCACATTCATTCTCAACATCATAAACCACATAGTCATCTGTAATGGCGGATCTTCTTTCCCTTACAGATTGCCTTAATTGGTTTTGTGGTACGACGTTCTGTTCTTGAATGACGACTTGTTCATTTTCGGTTTCCTGAACTAGTGGGTCCGTATGTTCTTCATTCTGTTGTTCTGTTTCGATATCAGGCTGTACACCGACAACAGGAACAACAACTTGGGTTGGAACTACGAGTGAAGAATCTTCTACCCCAATTTCTTTAATGTTCACTCCCCTAGATTCTGAACTCCCACTAGATTCACCATTTTCAATGAACCTAGCATTACCAGTCTCGACAATTCTCGTACTATGTTTAGGACAGTAGAACACAAACCCCTTTGACTTTTCTGGATAGCCAATGAAAAATCCACTGACCGTCTTAGAGTCCAATTTCTTTTCATGCGGATTATACGGCTTTACTTCAGCTGGACATCCCCAGACACGTAAGTGTCTTAAACTGGGTTTCCTTCCCGTAAATAGTTCAAATAGAGTCATTGGAACCACTTTACTAGGAACCCGGTTTAAAATATATGTCGCAGTCTTTAATGCGTATGTCCACATTGACATTGGTAGTTTGCAATTACTTAATATGCTCCTAACCATTTCCATTAAAGTACGGTTACGCCTTTCAGCTACACCGTTCTGCTGAGGTGTTCTGGGCATTGTGTATTGAGCACAAATGCCCTTACTTTCCAGAAATTTAGCAAATGGCCCTGGACATTGTCCCTTTTCGGTGAATCGACCATAATATTCACCACCTCTATCAGATCTCACAACTTTTACTTTCTTTTCAAGTTGCCTTTCTACTTCATCAATGAACACTTTCAATACGTCCACCGAATGAGACTTTTCATGCATCAAATAAGTATAACCATACCGTGAGTAATCATCAATAAAAGTGATGAAATACTTCTCACCACTCCATGACGGAGCATCTATAGGGCCACAAATATCTGTGTGAATTAACTCTAAGAGTTCATTACTTCTTGTGGCTTGTTTCTTTGTGATGTGTTTGGTTTGCTTTCCTTTAATGCATTCTATACACATATCCAAGTCACTGAAATCCAATTGAGGTAATAAGTCTTTCTTTATTAACCTCACCATCCTTTCTTTTATGCATAAAAGTGTTGAGTTCTCACTAGTTGCACTACGTTTAATGCCTTGATACTCAATATTAAACAAAGATTCAGAGAAGGCTTTATCAAGATTGAACTTATAAAGTGAATCACACAATGTACCATTACCATAAAAGTATCTGTTACGGTACAACGAAAACACACCATTACCAATCTCAAAGTTAAAACCTACATCATCCAACCTACTTACTGAAACAAGGTTTCTAGCACACTCGGTACAAAGAGACAATTTTCAAGATCTACAAAACATCCAGTGTTGAAGATCAATCTATACGTCCCAATGCCTTCTATTTGCGCCTTCATTCTGTTTCCCATGAACAAGTACCTTTCAGTTCCTTTTAAAAGCTGGATCGAACTGAATCCCTGTTCAATATGAGATACATGAGTAGAAGCTCTAGAATCAAGCCACCAAGTATTTCTAGGCACTTCTACAAGATTCATTTCAGAACAAACATATAAATGCTCGGTACCTTTCTTGTCGAACCATGCCTTCCTTTTAGGACAGTCTTTCTTTATGTGTCCCTCTTTCTTGCAGAAGAAACACTTGACAGCCTTACGGATTTTGCTTTCAGGAGTCTTGAAGACAACCTTATCCTTCTTTTTGCCCTTGAATGGTTTCTTGGAGCTGCTCATGTTACTGTTAAGTCCAGCAATTAGTGCAATGTTGTCCTTCTGTTTCTTTAACCTTGCCTCTTCCTGAACGAGCATGGCCTTTAATTCCTGAAAGTTCCACTTATCCTTAATGGTATTGTAATTCACCTGGAACTGACCATACTCTGGAGGCAGAGAGTTCATAATGAACTGAACTAAGAAGGACTCATGCACTTCCATCCCCATTGACGATAACCTTGATGCCAAGTTTGACATGTGAGTGACATGGTCATGGATTGTCTGAGACCAATCGAACCTCTTCGTAGTTAGCTCACTCATGAGACTACCTACAATCGATTTGTCGGCGCCATCTGATTGGGATTGTTCTTTGATTTTCAAGATGAATTCCCTTGCTTTGTCTGTCTTAGGCATGGATGGCTTAACACTGTCCGCCATTGACATCCTAAGTAAGTTCAGGCACAGCCGGTTAGAGCGCTCCCAAGTCTCATGACGAGACTTTAGCAATTCGGTGCTCGTAGCGGTAATGGCTGCCAGCTCCTCATCTGTAAGAATAGCCTGATCAAGGGACATTACACCCAAGGAGAACCTAATCTGTTCAGACCATTCCTCATAGTTGAGCCCGTTGAACTTCACGACAGAGTTTGCTGAAGCAAACGAAGCTACAAAATTTTATATATGCTTACCATTAGTTCTATGAGACTTTAATAGATTCATCGACAACAAATAATCTAAACACTTCATTTGTATGTATTAAAGCAACCTTTGGGCAATACTTTAAACACATACACTTAAATTGATGCTTGTTTAGATTTTTTTTAATAATTAATCAATCCATAGTTACAGTTGATAGCAATGCTACCTTTGGGTATACACACCATCAACCGCAATATGGGGGATTAATACTTTAGTTGTTATTTAATACACTCAATGATCCACCTTTGGGTGATCTCCTAGGATATACTAAGTAAGCAATTGATCAATCAATAAACTTTTCATGTCATTTAGCATCATTTAATCATGATCAATTATGAATCTTTACTTTACCGTCACATTAAATATAACCAGACCACTTTGGTGATTAACAAGTTATACGTAATATGAACTTTTCTTATAGACTTTTATTAAAAGGTTTTTAACATTGTTATTAACATTTCATAATAGATTAGCCTTTCACATTTCAGAAAAAACAGCGGAAACGGTTTACGGTTTTAAAAAAAAAAAAAAAATTTCCTCGGGATTACATACCACATGTAAGCTTATCCTTATGATTACATACTTGTAATCCATCCCATAATCGCCACTAGAACAAATGAATCAACAATTTCATATTGATGGAGGTTTCGGTTATGAGAAGGAAGAATGCCTAACCTTGATCCATTGCATTGTTAGACATGATGATGATTCCTTGATGATTGTTTGATCTTCTCCTTCCCTTCCTTACTGCGATCTCCCCTTCGACGGAGCCGGGGTGTTCCGATTCCGATCACACTTTCTAATCTCCTTTTAGTGTTTTCTATGTTATGTCTTTTGTCTCTCAATGAGAACTCTTGTCTTCTTGTCTGCAATAACTCCCCCTTCTCCCTTATATATCAAGGCCCACGAAATTTGAACAAAGAGGGAGGAAATGTGTCTCACAATGAGACACCCCTTCATTAAGACATAACATATAAACTATACTTTAATACATATACATTCATATAAGTTAATCCATTATATATAAATGTATATGAACCTTAGATTAAATTCTTTATTGGGTGGAGTAAGAGGGTTGACATCAAACCCATTCCGGTATCTTTTCTTTGATTTGGTCCATCACCGTATCCCGTTACATACCGGAAACCTTAAACCTTACATTAAATTTAAACTATAATAGTTGGACCGTTAATACTTCGGCCACACTAACGGAAATATTCTTACATTCTGTTATTGGATAAATATTTTTTTGTTTAACTAAATCATGTGCTTTCTCATGATGATCCGTCCTCTTCTAAAATTCTGATTTAGGAAAGTCACAAACTCATCCAAAATGGCTAGTGGTTAAAGCAAAAATGAAAAGGCGAAAAGACTCCTTTTTAGTGACTTTAAACAACTCCTTTAACTTCATCTTTGTGTGCAACCAAGAAAAGGTAATGCTAGCTTTCAATCCTGACCAATATTTGTGCCTTTCCTTTTCTTGTTCACGAAAAAATGTTTGATTAATGAATTATTCGCAGATTTTATCTTTGTTAACATGCATATTGTTGAACCTCATGCATCATGACACCACGTTTTTGGAGTAAAAACCACTAGGATAAAAAAGTAAAGTTATTGTACTATTTTCTTTTTTGTTCTAAACCACTAATTTGATTAATTAATTTTTTCTTAATCAATTAAAATAGAAATCTGAGACAAATATAATAAAAAATACAAAAATAAAAAAAGTTTTTAAGAAAGATGTGTATGTTACTCTTTACATTTTCTTTTTCGTAAACCGTGTTACACATGTTGCACCATGGATTTAGCCCAAGGCAAAATCATGCTCTCATCCCATCAAGCGAAAAAGCTCAACTCATTATCTTGCTAGCTAAGTAATAACCACATTATCCTTAGTATAGTTATTTTATGATCAATGTGGGTTACTTTATGGAAACATCTGGTTAAAATGTAACCATATGTATCCAAAACCCTAATACCCTTGTACTATATAAAGGTTGTACATCATTTTTGTACAACCAAAGCTGAATATATTACATTTTTTTAGCAAGCCACTTTATTCCTTTTGTTAATCCAATTAATCTCCCTAAATCCGAAATATCCCACTCGGTTATTGTTCATCCGAGCAGGATCACAGTTCTTCTTTCAACCCTCTTATCTATTTGTTAAAAAATCCCCGAACCTATTACAAATTTTAGTGTCGATCTCATCTCGAGTTCAATAACACATTAGTACAAGGAAGAGTTATTAGTAATGTTATACATGTTGATTTGATAGCAAAAAGAGGGTTCGATTGGATAGTAGATGCGAGCTTTGTTGTAGGAGAAGATCTCAGTTACAATGTTCTCTTTGTATATATTAAAGCAAGACAAAATGGACTTTATCAAAAAAATTTTGGCCACGGTCAAATTTCCATTTTCCGTCTTGTTCTCAAACTTCTCATATATCATGTTTCTAAAGAAGATTATCAGTATTCTCTTTTCACTAAGAGAGCTATATAGTGGATATTGTGGATGATTTAGGAAAATAGAAACTTATTCTTTATTGAAGGGAAGCATTTTGTGGCAATTTTGGTACAATTAAGAAAGTAATGGATGATGCATAGGAGTGGCTTTCTGTATAAGTTCAGTTGGAGGGTTCACTGTTGATCATGTCCGATCTTGAGATTTAAAAGGTCTGACATGAAATAAAAAATGAGGCCCTATTATTAAAAAATGTAAAGCACAATATTTGAAGATTAAAAAAAACTACATATTAAAAATAAAAATAAAAATTATTCTGAAAAGGAAAATTCAAAAGTCCTAAAAACCGTTAAAATCAATTTATTCTGAAAAATAACACTTCATGCATTTTTTCCTGCAAAATCATCCATCAACCTTTTATAATCAAAGTTTTTAACCACGTCTCTTTTCAATCAACAACATGACCAAACCGTTCAGCCTTTCCTGTGATATTGTTAACCGTAAGTAAGACTTTATTAATATTTTTTTTTACTTAAGTTACATATTAATATGGGCCCTATCACAATTTAATTTTTTTTTCCATTATCACGCTAAAACTAAAAACATATATAATGTGCATAAAAAAAAAAAAATTACCCTTAAAAATCTGAAATTTGGTTGAGGCCCAACACCTAAGTGTTTTTTGTGTTAAAACAAGACCGGGGTTGCTGTTGATGAATAACTCTCCACAACTAAACACTACCAGTTGGAAGAAACCACACGAGGGTTGGCTAAAATGTAATATTTGTTTAGCCTAGAATCAAAGAGATTAGATTGGAAGGGGTGCTTGAGTAGGGAAAGATGTCAGAGGGAAAGTAGTAGCTTCATAGTCATAAATCTTTTGGTGGCTATGAATCGGAAGTTGATTTCTTGATTTAAGTGATGGTTTGGGGAATTGACTATGATAGGACATCATTTGGAGAAGGTGATCTTTTCTTCTCAGCAGGTTGAGCTTTTGGAAGCAGTTCTAAGGCCTACATTTGGCCTAACTTCAAATTATAGGTAGAGAGTTATCTCAAGATTTATCATCTTTGATGGAATGGAGATTAGACATAGCAGTTTCGAGTTCAAATCATGGGGTGATTCTTATAGCACAAAGTGTAACCATAGAGTTTAGGATTTACTCTTATGTCTCTATTGGTTATCTCTTGTGCCTACAAGACCTTTCATTCATGAGCCTACTTCTTCAATCGGGTACAAATTATTTAGGAAGTAATGTGTGGTGAATGGTTGTTTTGAAATCTCCTCATTGACGCCGATTTTTTGGGTTGCCTTGCCTTATGTACTTTTACCACACCCAGGGCCGGCCCTGAGGGCAAGCGGGCAAAACTCACGGTTGTGGTCCTCATCTCGGTTCTCATATTTATTGTGGGATCTGGATTCCTACGATTGAATTTGTCGGGTTCGCGGAAGAGCTGCAAAACTTCTAGTTAGAAAACAAGAACAATTGAGAAGAAAGAGTTTTTATTAGTTGTGTAGCTATAAAAGTGAGTACAAGGGTTTCTGTATGAAATTCATGATCCTTTCTAATGAGGGTGATACAATGATATATATAGTTTTCTAAGTCGGCTAGGGTTTTTCCTTGAGCTGCACTCTTCAAGTCGGCGGCCCATCAGCTGTTCGGCCCTCCTGTGATTCAGCTCTGCCCAATTATACGGGTTGCACCGAATCAGGTCTCTTAAGTTGAGTTCTACTGTCTTCAAGTTGGGTCATCAGGTTTAGTTCGATATCACAGGTGGTTTACGGCTCTCCCAACTGGCTGATGGATCCTAGGTGTTCGCAGGTGCTCTCCAGTGTCTAGACTTAGTCATTTTCGTCTGTCAATCTTCAAGGGGTGAAAACCGACCCCTACAGTTAGCCCCCAGCTTGGTGTTATCAGTGATGGTGATGCCGAGATATGAGTAATCAAGTCTAGGGTCGAACAGACAAAATTTTTCAAGTAGAGCACCCGAGCTGAAGTTCAGGTTTTTAAATGGTTGTACTGCGGTGCGGCACAAACTATGTTTAACTTCGCGATTTGCACTTCGCTTTGTCAATTATGCTTGAGACAACGCGTGGGAGTGTTGAGGTTTAACCCGATTTACGAGGATGGTGGAGTAAAATCAAGCCACGAAGATGTTGAAGTAAAATTGATCTGCGGGGCTGTTGAAGTTGAACCTGAGCCATGAAACTGTTGAAGTGGAACCTGAGCTGTGAGACTGTTGAAGGTTAACCCGAGCCGTGGAAGACCCGTGAACATACGAGAGAGTGTTTAAGCTAACCCAAGCCGCGAAAGACCTGTGAATGTGCGGGAGATTATTTAAGTTAACCCGAGCCGCGGAAGACCCATGAATGTTTGGAGTTGACTCCTAGTTGCGGGATATTCTCTTGATCCACAACTTGTTCGATTTGCTTGGTCATTTATCTGCCAACCTTGAAAAGTTAGCTCTGAGCCATGAAGGCGTCAATGAAATCTAAGCTGTGAAGGCGTAAGTGAAATCTGAGCCGTGACGACGTAGCTGAAATCTAACCCGTGAAGGCGTAAGTGAAATTTGAGCCGCGACGGCGTAACTAAAATCTAAGCCATGATGGCGTAAGTGAAATCTGAGCCGTGACGGCGTAGCTGAAATCTGAGCCGTGAAGGCGTAAGTGAAATCTGAGCCGCGACGGCATAACTGAAATCTGAGCCATGAAGGCGTAAGCCGATAGCCGTTTTTTTGTTTAAGTCCAATGATTCGCTTATTGGGTTTTCTGATGAACATTATATGGTTTACGGACGAGTTACCTTAAACAAGTCCGCTCTACGATGAACATGTTATCGCGTTACGACCAACGTTTAGGTTTGGTTGGGTTTGGGAGGATCATTTTGGTTTACGGTCGCGTTACCATAAACACGGCCGCTCCAATGAACACTCTTAGTAATGTAACCAACGATTTGTTTGTTGGGTTTGGAATGAACATTTCGGTTTACAGACAGGTTCCCATGAACGAGTCTGCTCCGATAATGAACATAGAAACTTATATAGCTCGCTTTTAATCTCCTAGGATGTAGTAGTTTAGATCCTTTAAATGATGTAGTAGTTTGTTACTGTGGCCAGCAGCAACGAGAGTGATATGTCCGTTTAGGTAGGACTTTAAATGATCTGTAAAGGATGTAAGTAATGGGTCCATTCAGGTGGGACTTGGATGATCCGTGAGGATGTATATCATCGTTTACATTGAAGATGAGTGATTCGTAAGGTAAGTAAGAACTTTTCCTTTTATAAATTTTGTTGATTTCGACTAAGCGATAAAATGTTGAAAAGATGAGAGTTTATGAGTATACGGACCTACTCCCCCCTTCTTTAAAGGATCGGTGAAGCGATGGTACAGCTCTACGATCGGTGAATGGGCTCGACGATTGGTTCAAAGCTGCGGCAAAACAGTTTGGAATGAGTTCAACGAATTGATGACGATACGACTCTATGGACGGATAAACCGTGTTGATGGAGTAAGGGAACGAGATCATGGAGTAGCGGAATGGCAACGACGAGTCGGATCTATAGATCTAATTGAATAGACGGCTCACCCGTGACTTTATTGCGCATAACCTGTCGCGATTAACCGGTAGAATTTGACAGTTTGCTTGCGAGAAGCGTGGCTTATTTTGGGGAGACGGCACAATTTTCTAGAAACGGTTCATTCGCAAGGAATGTGGCACGTTTTCGTAAATTTTTGGAGAACGGTTCGTTTACTAGATACGTGGCTCGTTTCCACGGACACAGGTTTGCGGCTCGGATTATGGTAACAACGGATCGGCCGATCAGGTCGACAGCTCAGAAAAACACTTCATGGGTGATCGGGTGTACGGTTTAGAAAAACAGTTCACGGGTGACCCGGTACGCAGCTTAGAAAAACGGTTCACATGTGACCTGGTACGCAGCTTGGAAAACAGTTTACGGTCAACCCGATACGCATCTTTGAAAAATAGTTCATGGGTGACCCGGTACGCGGCTTGAATTCATAGAAGCGATACAAGTGAATGGCAAATCGGGTTGACGGCTTGGAACCCGGCATACCCGTTGATTTAGTCTCCTCGGCATAAGAGTTGCGAAGAGAAAAAATGATAATCTCCAAACAATTCGGATGTTATGTGCTTGACAGCACACCCGAAGATCTCGGCTCGGGAGAAAACCCGCGGTTTGAATCATCCGTCGACATGGGAAGATAAGTTAATCTCCAACAACTGTTCACTTGACAGCTATAGAGAGACATGCAGGTTACCAAGTAAAGAGATAACGAACAAATAATAAATAGACACGTGTCATAGTACAGTAATCAGACAACACAAGAGTGAAAAATGAAAATAGAGGCACGTGGCTTATCGTGTTTTATAAAAAGAAAGGCCAAGAAGAAGTAGCTCAGATCCACTCACACCTCGTCTCTCCTTAAGTCGTACGGTCCTAAAGAGAAAAAAAAATCCAAATCCAAATCCAAATCCAAAACCAAAACCAAAACCGACGCAAGGGCAAAATCGGAAACTATTATCATGGCCGCCGTTAGTAGTTCGTCGGAGACCGGCGACGGAAAGAGAGAGATCATGTTGTTCGGAGTGAGAGTGGTTGTTGATCCGATGAGAAAGTGTGTGAGTTTGAACAATCTGTCTGATTACGAAAAGTCTTCGGCGGAGGATGAGATCCCGATGGTATTAGTCGCCGGAGAAGGAGAAGATAAGAACGAAACGGAGATGATCGGTTACGCCTCCGCCAATGAAGCAGTCCAGATTTCGTCTTCTTCCGGCGGAGATCGCGAGAGGAAACGAGGTATGATCGATCTTCCAGTTTCTGATTGAATCTATGCATGAAAGCTTCGTTGATTGATTGATTGATTCATGAAAGATTCGTTGATTGATTGGATTCTCTATGGCTGATTCTTGATTTATGTGTGTGAATGAAACAGGAATTCCATGGACTGAGAAGGAGCACAAGAGGTTCTTGCTTGGTCTGCAGAAAGTAGGGAAAGGAGATTGGAAAGGAATATCAAGAAACTTTGTCAAGAGCAGGACTCCTACTCAAGTAGCTAGCCACGCTCAGAAATACTTCCTCCGACGAACCAATCTCAACCGTCGCCGCCGAAGATCTAGCCTTTTCGACATAACCACCGATACGGTAATTCGCTAATTTATTTGACTTAAAGTTTTTGGGGGCTTGAATGTGAATGAAAAGGTCTAGACTTTAGTTTAGAGCTTAAGAATAAGTTTTATGGACAAGTGTCATAATGATTTTGGTCAATTTGGGATTATATTTTCAAGCCCTGCTAGAAAGTGGATAGGTTCAAGGGCTGAGTTGTAGAGATATAATGTATAACAGGATGGTGTGATTGGTTTTATCAGGTCACAGAATTGCCCATGGAGCAAGATCAGGTGCATCATGCTCAAGACAACACATCACTACCTGAAACCAACATCAGCTCTGCACATCAAGTGCCGACAAGAACCGAGAATGCACCACAACAGGCATTTCATCTCAACAACTCTGTCCAATTTGTCCCATTAACCTTGGAGGCAAAGCCTGCATTCAATCTAAACATAGATGCTCAACTTTCTCTCAACCTTTCCCTGTCTTCCTCATTAAACCTTAGCGAGCAATCCAACTCAAGACATTCGGCTTTCCCGATGATGCCAAGCTTCAGCGATGGAGATAACAATAGCAGCAGCATCAGAGTCGCTTAGACCTTAAAGCCAAGGTGAACTCCACAAGACCTTGCTTCTTTCTTTCTTTTGTTTCTCTCTTGTAGTAGTACTAGTACATATTAGGTTCAAACTTACAAACACAAGGACCTTTTTTAAAGTCAGTCATGTATTTTTAAAGAACTTAGTTAAACTTTTATGTATTTTGTATGAAAAAATAATCAGGGAAAACAAATAACAGAGGAAGGGCTTTAGAGATGGACAAAAACTGTGTTTAGGGTTCTTCATCATCTTTGTTTTTGTTTGCTTGTTTGTAAAACTCTTTTCTGATCACACTGTCGCGTGTGTGTGTTTTGTTTTGTTTTGTTTTGTTTTGTCGTATGTAAGTTAAAACAAGTCATGATTCTCATGTGGCCCATCTCATTCAATGGTTGGTGATTTATGGGGTTTTTAGGCCTTTTTTTGTTTATCTTATCTTTTGGGGGATATGCTAAAATGTATGTATGTGGTTCGTCGAATATTTAATCATTACCCTTTAATATCATAATAATAATGTTTCCAATTTCATTATAGCTGTTATAAAAAGAATGAATGAGATTTTATTATGACGATAAATATAAATAAAGAAGAAAAATTTATACCCGGTGAAATCGGGATATTGAGAAAATAAGGAGAAGAGAGCGAGAGAGAATTTATCAGAAGTTATTATGTTATGAAAGTTGTGCTTTACATTGAACGAATTTGTTCGTTTATATAGAAGAAGAAAAATAGATGATGGGCTCCACCATTTGAAAAACGCATACAGAATGTGGTGGAGAGAGTTGTTAGCTTTTGACCTTTGTAACACTCCTCTTTGGAGACCAGCGTCACTATTGTTTTTTGCTTTACGTGTTTGTTGCCTCATTAAAAACCTTTCTAGGAAACCCAGTGGAAAAAACCATAGCTAGTTAAAAAGAGTACAACTACGCAAGCTCCCTCTTGAATGAACAGGTGTCATTTTGTAAATCTCGTTGATGACGCATTCCAATGTCATGGACATGTTTCCTGAACGTAGTGGTAAGTAGGGACTTCGTGAAGAGATCTGCGGCATTGTCACATGATCGAACATACTTGACTTCGATGACTTTAGCCTTCTCAAGTTCATGAGTATATGAGAAGAACTTCGGAGGGATATGTTTGGTTCTATCACTTTTGATATATCCTTCCTTTGTTTGAGCGACACATGCAGCATTGTCTTCATATAAGATTGTTGGCTCTGTGTTTACGTGTATCCCACTGCTTGATTTGATGTGGTCTTATTGATCTCAACCATACACATTCTCTACTTGCTTCATGGAGCGCAATAATCTCAACATGATTTGAAGAAGTTGCCACGAGTGTCTGCTTCTGAGAACGCCAAGATATATCAGTGCCTCCGATCGTGAAAACGTATCCAGTTTGTGATCGAGCTTTATGTGGATCTGATAAATATCCAGCATCCGCAAAATCAACTTTTTGACCGTTTGAATTCTTAGGATATAATAAGCCTAAATTAGTAGTCCCTTGGAGGTAATGGAAGATGTGTTTAATTCCATTCCAATGTCTCCGCGTAGGGGACGAACTGAATCTTGCCAAAAGATTAACGGCAAATGATATATCGGGTCTTGTACAATTTGCAAGGTACATTAAAGCTCCAATGGTACTCATATATGGTACTTCGGGACCAAGTATCTCTTCATTTTCCTCATGTGGTCGAAATTGATCATTTTTTACTATGAATGATCTACCGATCATAAGAGTACTTTGAGGATTTGCTTTATCCATGTTGAATCGTTTAAGTACCCTTTTGGTATATGTGGATTGGTGCACAATATACCCTTTTGAGAATGCTCAATTTGAAGGCCAAGACAGTACTTTGTCTGTTCAAGATCTTCCATCTCAAATTCACCAATTAGATAATTTGAGGTTTTTTGTATTTCCCCTTGAGTTCCTATTATGTTTAGATCATCAACATACACCGCGATAATCACAAATTCAGATGTTGTTTTCTTGATGAAAACACATGGGCATAAAGGATCGTTTACGTATCCTTCTTTTGTTAAATGCTCATTGAGACGATTATACCACATACGCCCAGATTCCTTTAACCCATATAATGATCTTTGCAATTTTATTGCACATAACTTTTTCGGTTTGGAACTTAATTCCTTAGGAATTGTAAACCCATCTGGAATTCTCATGTAGATATCAATATCTAATGATCAATATAGATATGCTGTAACGACATCCATGAGACGCATCTCTAGATTTTCGTTAGATGCTAGACTCATTAAGAATTTGAACGTGATTGCATCCATAACGGGGGAATATGTTTCCTCATAATCAATCCCGGGTCTTTGAGAAAAACCATGAGCCACAAGGCGAGCTTTATATTTCATAATCTCATTATTTTCGTTTCGTTTTCGAACAAAAACCCATTTGTATCCGACCGGTTTCATATCTTTGGGTGTTAGTGTAATAGGTCAGAATACATTTCGTTTATTTAAGCGAATCGAGTTCGATTTGTATTGCATCTTTCCATTTTATCCAGTCTTGTTTATTTTGATATTCATATACAGACTTTGGTTCCGGATCTTCGTTTTCTCTACTGATTTCTAGTGACACAAGGTATGAAAAAACGTCATCAACTACATTAATTTTAGTTCTATCCCATATCTTTCCATTATGAATGTAGTTTATAGAAATCTCATGATTTCCTTCATGATGCTCTGTATTGTCGCGACTCATGATTCGTTTCTTCCAAAATACTTTCAGTGATTTTGGGATCATTATGCTTTTCAGCTTCTTTTCGTTTTCTAGGATTTTTATCTTAGAACCGACGGGTCTACCACGCTTCAAGCGTGTTCTAGACTCACGTGTATTATCTGCTCTATGGTGCTCATTTGGGATTTCAATACGAGCAGGAGCATTTGCAGGTGGGATATTTGATTTCGTTACCGTTTTGGTATCTGCAAATGCATCAGGTAGCTGATTTGCTATAATCTGCAAATGAATAATTCGTCGAACTTCTAGTTCCGACTGTTTGGTTGGCGGATCAAGGTGTCATAGAGATGGTACACACCATTCTATATCCTTTTCTATTTGTTTATTCTCTCCCCCTAGAACCGGGAATACTTTCTCATCGAAATGACAATCGGCAAATCGTGCCGTAAAGACGTCACCAGTCTGTGGTTCTAGGTATCGTATGATTGATGGAGAATCACAACTAACATATAGTCCCAACCTTCTTTGTGGTCCCATCTTTGTACGTTGTGGTGGTGTTATATGCACATATACCGCACAACCAAAAATTCTTAGATGAGATACATTCCGTTCTCGACCGAAGGCTAACTGTAATGGGGAATATTTATGATATGCACTTGGTCTTATCCGAATGAGTGCTTCTGCATGTAAAATAGCATGTCCCTATACAGACGTTGGGAGTTTTGATCTCATGATCAATGATCTTGCAATTAGTTGCAGACGTTTAATTAATGATTCAGCAAAACCATTTTGTGGTTAAACATGAGCTACTGGATGTTGCAGACGTTTAATTAATGTCATTCACTGAAAACCCAAGACATATATCAAGGAAATAAAATGACATGTGTTGCTTGTTCTCTAGAAAAATTGATCATAAGGCCATCGCCAACCAAATTGATAAAGAATCACCAAAGTTTCTTTAACGAATTCAAGGCGATATTTGTGGACCAATACATCCATCATGTGGACCATTCCACTATTTTATGGTGTTAATTGATGCATCTAGTAGATGGTCACATGTTTGTCTATTATCATCTCGAAATATGGCATTTGCGAGATTTCTTACTCAGATAATCAAACTAAGGGCTCAGTTCTTTGATTATCCCATTAAGAAAGTTAGACTAGATAATGCTGGTGGATTTCACATCACAAGCCTTCAATGATTATTGTATGGTAACGAGTATAGAAGTTGAACATTCAGTAGCTCATGTTCAAACACAAAATGGTTTGGCTGAATCATTAATTAAACGTCTGCAACTAATTGCAAGACCATTGATCATGAGATCAAAACTCCTGTTCATTCAAGGGGGAGCTTGCGTAGTTGTACTCTTTTTATCTAGCTATGGTTTTTCCCACTGGATTTTCCTAGAAAGGTTTTTAATGAGGCAACAAACACGTAAAGCAAGAAACAATAGTGACGCTGGTTTCCAAGGGGGAGTGTTACAAAAGTCAAAAGCTAACAACTCTCTCAACTACATTATGTATGCGTTTTTCAAATGGTGGAGCCCATCATCTACTTTTTTTCTTCTATATGAACGAATTCGATGTAAAACACAACTTTCATAACATAATAACTTCTGATAAATTCTCTCTCGCTCTCTTCTCCTTATTTTCTCAGTATCCCGATTTCACCGGGTATAAATTTTTCTTCTTTATTTATATTTATCGTCATAATAAGATTTCATTCTTTTTATAACAAGTAGTACTCTTTTTCTTATAGTAGATGATAATTAGGTGTAAATTAAGTCTATTTCAAGTCCCAACTAATGGATCTCTCTCTCTCAAATATCCAAAAAGACAGAACATCTGTTTTCTTTTTAATAAATGACTAATTTGTCAATTTTCCTTTATCTATGATTAACCGTTATTTTAGGTATTTTTGGTCTTCAACCTCAATTCAAATATTTTTCCATTCCCAAAATAGAAAACTAAATAAGAAAGGTCACATAACCTCTGTTTTTCTTTTCGTTTCTTCTTTCACCATTTTCAATCAATCAATCTTCATGTAAACCTTTTTAGAACATTTCTCAATTCTTGCTCCTGTTAATTTTCTCTGTTTTTATCTTCGGTGATCGCTATCTTTTACAAACAATGTCTAACCGTTCCTTGAAGAATTTCATAGAAGAAGAACTTGGAACATTCCCACATTTCTTAATCTATGCTATTCTTGAATGGATCATAATCATCATCCTCTTCATCGACGGTTTCCTCGCTTTCTTCTCTAACCAATTCGCTTAATTCTTCGACCTCAAAACCCCTTGTCTTCTCTGCACTAGAATCGACCATGTTCTTGTCAGAAGAAACCCTGATTTCTATTACAACGACTCGATATGCGATTCTCACAAGAAGAATGTATCTTCTCTTGCTTACTGTCATGTCCACAAGAAACTCTCCGAGATCAAACGAATGTGTGAAGGATGTCTTCTCTCTTTCGCTACCGAGAAAGAATCGGACGTTGATACTTACAAGTCTCTCATTGGAATCTTGCATAAAGATCTTGAGCTTCTTATCGACGATGAGCGTGAGCTTCAATTGGCGTTTCCCGTCACGGGGTCTAAGAAAGATGACAACTATTATCAGATTGATCACAGAACTAACAATAGCAGCGACAAGTTTCAGCAACAAGAACAACGCTGCTCTTGTTGCGGGGAGCTTCTGAAGATGAAATCCGAGAAACCGAAGAATAATAATAATAATAACCAATCTTTCTTTGGTGCTCCTAGTCCTTCTCCTAGAGTTTCATTCAATCAACGGACTTTGGATTTGTCTCAAATCAAATACGCGGAATCACCCGAGGATGAAGATTCTGTTAACACGAAAGGCGCATTGATGGATTCAGTTGATGAAAGAACGTCGAGTTTTGTCAAAGGTGGAAACAACAATAGATTCTTTGGGATTCCACTTTCTGATTCGGCTCAGAATAGTCCGCGATGGTCTGTTCGGTCTATGAAGAAGTCTCTGATTGATCAGAATGGCTCGGAGAGCGAAGTGTTGGAAGGAGATTCCATACTTCACCATCTAAACAGACAGGTTAGATTGGACCGGAAGTCGTTGATGGATTTGTATATGGAGTTAGACGAAGAGAGGAGTGCTTCGGCCGTTGCAGCAAACAACGCGATGGCTATGATCACAAGGCTTCAAGCCGAGAAAGCTGCGGTTCAAATGGAGGCATTGCAGTATCAGAGAATGATGGATGAGCAAGCGGAATATGATCAAGAAGCGTTGCGGTCTATGAATGGTTTGTTAGTTAAGAGAGAAGAGGAAATGAAAGAGCTTGAAGCTGAAATCGAAGCTTATAGATTGAGATACGGATTGTTGCGAGAAGAAGAAGAAGAAGAAGACGGTGAAGCAGAATTGTTTCTTGATAAAGAAAACGAGGAAACTAAACCGGTTTCGGATTCGCCTGTTTGTTCTTCAAATCATGAAGAAGATTTGGAACAAATGAAAGATTCAAATGACAACAATGGTGTGATCGTAGAGGAAGAAGAAGGTAAGCGATTCATCGGTTTAATATGTTTCTTTAAGAATCTTGAAGTTGCTTTTTTTTTTTGGTTTTGTTACAGAGAATGGAAGCAGAAAAGCTATGTTAGTGAAGGAGATATCAGAGATTACAGAGAAACTAAATGCAATTGAATCAAAAGGTGAATTGTTGCAGCAAATTTCAGATGTGTTAGATGTTAGTGAAGGAGAAGCAATTCTATTACAGATCTCTCAGAATCTGCATATGCTTCGCAGTTTCATCGAAATGCCAACAGATTCATGATTTTTTACTTACTGAAAACAAAACAACAATTCTTGTATCAAATCTGTATGTAACTGATACTGAAATTTTTTTTTATTACAGAAAACAAGCAAAAACATTTTTTCCTGCCTTTGTCTCTTCTAGAATCTAATTTTGTTTGAGAACTTTATTGAATCTTTCTTTGATGATTCATTTCATTGAAACTTAAAATCCTAACACGCTAAGTAACTGTTTTACTTCCTAATTAAAAAGATTATTTATGATACGCCCCTTTTAACAAACACATTGAGACTTGACCAAGCCAAAAATTATTAAACATATCAATTATGATTCTTACCAACTAATACAATTATGAAAGATTCGTGCATTATCGACCAGTGATTTTCAATTAAATACTAATTTTTTTCTACATTCCACTCATCTTTTCAGTTTTCTTAAGGACATTAGTTTAAGCCTTGAAGTCAATATATAGAACTCATGACGTTTTCTTTCTCAAAAAAAATATATATGCAACTCATGACTAAGTAAAATATCTAATCTGATTAACAAAAGACAGAGGCAGTTTAGCCATTAACTTTGAAATGTTCTCCAGATTTACTGTCTTTTCCATTGCTTCTTATGACAAAATCAACAAAAACTATAGACAAACAGAGTAAAAATATAAAACAGGACATCAAACTTGAACCATAATTAATAAAGAAACAATTTTTTCCCATGTCATTTTCTTTTTATCTCAAATACTCTACAAATTTACAATTCTACACATAAAACTAAGAATAAGTCAAAAGAAAAGTATCCAAATAACCACTATATATTCACAAAACAGAGGATGCTCTGTTTCATCATTCTCAAAAGCCATGACTACTCTCAAAATCTCTTCTTTTCTTTTCAGATCTTTCCTTCTCACACTGTGCCTCTTCGTAATCCCATCTCTCTCATCTGATTCTGATCCTTTACAAGACTTTTGCGTTGGTGATCTCAAAGCTTCTCCTTCAATCAATGGCTTCCCTTGCAAATCAGCCGTCTCGGCTTCTGAATTCTTCTTCTCCGGTTTTGGCGGTCCCTTAAACACCTCGAACGCTAATGGCGTAACCGTTGCTCCTGCAAATGTTTTAACCTTTCCAGGTTTAAACACTTTAGGAATTTCGATGAACAACGTTGAATTCGCTCCAGGCGGTGTGAATCCGCCTCACTCGCACCCGCGTGCAACCGAAGCAGGAGTTGTGATTGAAGGCTCGGTCTATGTCGGGTTCTTGAGTACGAACAACACTTTGTTCTCCAAGGTTATGAATGCCGGAGAGATGTTTGTTATCCCTCGAGGATTGGTTCATTTCCAATGGAACGTTGGCAAAGGGAAAGCGCGTTTGATTACCGCTTTTAACAGTCAGCTTCCAGGAGCGGTGGTTCTACCTAATACTCTCTTTGGTTCGTTCCCTGAGATTCCAAACGCGGTTCTGACCAGAGCGTTTAGGACTGATGATGAAACTGTGAACCATCTCAAGTCCAAATTTGCTGTTTGAATGTTTTCATTTGTGATCTTTCTCAATTGGATTTATATAGCAATAATCGTATACAACTTTGTGTAATCATTTGTTGATAAATAATCATCTTTTTTCTCTTTTGTTCCTTCTTTACTAAAATCTTTATTGTATTCAATGAAATCATAAAAACAAGTCTTATTTTGGTTCTTATCAACTAATCCAATTATCACAACTTCCTATAAACACTAAACAGATGGTATTCAATTATTATGCACACAATTTTTCAGAGATTAGTTTGAGTCAAGTTGCATCCATTGACTTTAGCAAAAAAAAACACCTCAGACAACAAACGAGACAATTGATTCATAACCATAATTAGCCATTATATAAAGACAAGAGTTTTCCTCTACTCATTATCCTCAATAGCCATGGCTAGTCTCCAATGCTCTTCATTTCTCCTAACTCTCTGTCTCTTCCTTATCACATCTCTTTCTTCCGATTCTGATCCTTTACAAGACTTTTGCGTCGGCCATCTCAAAGCTACTCCTTCAACCATCACAAGCTTCCCCTGCAAATCATCAGTCTCCTCTAATGACTTCTTCTTCTCTGGTTTGAAGGGTCCATTAAACACATCAACCCCTAACGGCGCAGCCGTTGCTTCTGGTAACGTCCTAACGTTTCCTGGTTTAAACACGTTAGGGATCTCAATGCACAACGTTGAATTCGCTCCAGGAGGTGTTGGTCAACCGCATTCACATCCCCGTGCGACTGAAGCAGGAGTTGTGATCGAAGGATCGGTTTTTGTAGGGTTCTTGACGACTAACAATACTATGTTCTCAAAAGTATTGGGAGCTGGAGAAATGTTTGTTGTCCCTAGAGGATTGGTTCATTTTCAGTTTAACGTTGGTAAAGGGAAAGCGCGTTTGATAACCGCTTTTAACAGTCAGCTTCCGGGAGCGGTTATTCTGCCTAATAGTCTGTTTGGCTCCAATCCGGGCATCCCAAACGCGGTTTTGACCAAAACGTTTAGGATTGATGATGTAACTGTGAACAATATTAAGTCTAAGTTTGTTGTTTGATTTCTCAAATGAAATTGTAACAATAATCAAAAAATGGAAGATTTATAAAGGCAACTCTTTCTCTTTATTTGGATTATGTTTCTTTATTTAGTAGTTGAGAAGATAAATTAGAAATGGAAGGGCTGCTCCAAGTATCCCAAGAACCATTCTTTTTCTTTAGCGATAATCGATTCAACGAATCCATTGCTCGAAGATTCTTCTTCGATCTGAGAAGTTGTGGTTGATGTATTAGCCATTGTAGGTGCTGCATCAGAGAAATCGTTACCAAACAAGTTGTCTAGTTCTTGATCAGGGTGATTCTGTTGGTTTGCAAAGGTTTCTTGGTCAATAAGGAAGTCAGACCAGGTGAAGTTAACCTCCGAATTCTCTTGAGCTATGGTGGAACAAGTTGAAGAGAACAATGGAGGAGACGAATTTGAAGAAGACGAAGAGGCGTACATAAAAGTAGACTCGGGTTTGACTTGGTTGGATGAGTGTGTCATAAGCTTGATTGCTTGTAAATGAAACATTAGATCTCCCGAGTCACCAGGTTGATGTTGTTGATGAACATCTTCGTTGAGCGAGTGATTACGTCCAAAAGATCCGGTTTGGTTCAAAGGATTATTAGGGTTTAGGGTTCCACCGCCATTGATGTTGCCGTATTCCGCAAGTATGTGAGAAAAGGGACGGTGAGTGACAGGATCTATCCCCATTTCAGACAGCTTCTTCTTTAGTTTTGAGTTCCAAAACATCTTCACTTCTTCTTCTGTCTTTCCTGGTAACTGTTGTGCAATTAGTGGCCATCTAAAATCCACAAGAATCATCAGGATCTCGCAAAGAATCTACAGAAATATATTTGATTAATTAATTCGCGATGTGTATATACACAACCTGCTTCCCATTGCCGCGTGCATCTTGATGATCAGGTCTTCTTCTTCAGCAGTGAAGCTTTCATGGTTATTTCCTGAATGATCAGTCTTTCTCACTCTGCAACTCTTTCCACATCTCCTAAGTCCTATTAGGGTTCAAAAGGATATATAGATATATCATATTAACATCAAACAATATTAAAAGAGAGAGATGTTACACCATGGATTTGGCCCAAGGCAAAATCCTACTCCCAGCCCATCAAGTAGGAAGGCCCAACTCATTATTTTGCCCACTAAGCTTAGTTACTTTATATCCTAGTATAGTTACTTTATGCTCATGAAGGGTTACTTTATGAACATATGGTTAAAATGTAACCATAGGTATGAAAAACCTTAATTCCAATGTAATATATATAGTTGTACCATCATTTGTGTACAACTAAGGGGAAATACACTACACATTTTTGATCAAGTACGTGTCATTATTCCGAGTACGCTTATTCTCTTAAGAATACCACTTTCCCTCTCGGTTACTGTTCATCCGAGCATACCTCTTTCACTCTCATCTAAACTTCTTCTTTCCATTTATCAAAGAATCCCTGAACCTATTACAAATTTAGTGTCGATCTCAATATGAGCATCAACATTTGGCGCGCCAGGTAGGGGGCTTGTCATCTTTCTCACAATCTTCCAGAGGATATCTTTTTACGCTACAATGGATCTCAACAAAGAAGCTAGCATGAGAACACATTCCTCGGGAACGAGCGCTCAGGGTACTAACACTCTGGTGGCCCAACAAGCGACCCTTGTTCCCGAGCAGGGAAATCCTAACCCCGCAAACACGGATAATCCCGTTCCCGCCCCTAGTGAGCACGACCTGTCCGCTGATCCGATCACGGCTTCTAACAGAGTCCAGCGGCCCACCGCCGCCTCCTCGATCATCGAAAGGATCGAGCGTCCGACCAGTCCTGTATCCGTCTTCCAGAGGATACAAGAGCCAACTGACCTCCGGCACATGCTCGGAAGTACAGTCGACCTGAAGCAGACACTGGTCGCCCGACCCGATGCTACTCAGGATCACCAAATTCAAGTGGACAATCCAAACGAGCAGGAACCTCAACTGGATCACGCTCGTCTCCTCGGAGCACTCATGCGTCGCTTCGACGAGCAGGAAGAACGAGCACGCGTAACAAACGCTAGACTCGATAGCTTATTGGCATCGCGGGAGCCACTACCAGAGCGGACCGAGGCGGTCCCGAGAAGAGCCACCTTTGAGTCACCAACAGTCTGAGCGAGCTCCTCACCTTCAATCTTCGAGAGACTCGGCCACACTGCAGACCTACGTCAAACCATCGCCGCCCGGCAAGGAGCTGTCCCTGGCCGTCAAACGCCTCAAACTCAGTACTCCGAGCTTGAGGACATGAGGAACCAGCTCCGAGAAATGAGTTCGAGGATGCATCAAGCCCTTAATTCGGCCTCGAAAATCGACCGGGTTCTAGCCGAGACTCAGCGGACCCCCTTTTCAACCAGAATAACATCCGTCCCGATCAGGCACACCGCCAAGCTGCAACTCCAACTGTACTCCAAAGATTCCGATCCGAAGCAGCATCTAACCGCCTTCTCCATCGCGATGGGATGGGTACACTTCACCCCAGAGGAGTACGACTCAGGCCATTGTCAATATTTCATCGAATACTTGCCAGGCCCCGCTTTAGACTGGTTCGCCAGGCTTAAGTCCAGCTCGATCGACTCGTTCCAACAGCTTGTTAATGACGTTCCTCAGGCACTATGCCATCTATATTGAGGACGGCGCCTCGGATGCCGACTTATGGGGGTTGATGCAAGGCAAAAAGGAGTCACTCGAGAAGTTCATAGACCGTTTTAAGGCCGTCATCTCACGAGTCAGGGCGAGCGACACCACTGCTGTAGCCGCTCTCAAGCAGGGACTCCAGTCTTCCAAATTCCGAAAGGAATTGATCTTACATCCGCTTAAAACAATCAGAGGAGCAATGCATCGCTCGCTCGACTTCATCAGACTCGAGAGGGATCAAGCTGGACAGGCCCAAAAGAACTCACCGGCCAAACCTCCAGCACCCAGGGCAAAAGCGAAGGAAGTGGTCGAGGAGCCCTACCAAGAGCCCCGGCAGCATTACGATTATGAGTACAAAAAGAAGTTGGCGACCAACATCGTCAATAGCTCGTCAAGCCTTTCCCCGAAGCAGTGGAATAAGTACCAGCGACCCCAAGAGGTCAAAGAACCCACGAACGGACAGTCCTATTGTGACTACCATCAGATGCACGGGCATTCGACCTCGCAATACCGACAACTGAAGGACCAACTGCTCGCACAGTATCATAAGGGAGCAGTCAAGGTTGCGCCTCCAGCTGACCGGGGCGAGAAGTAAAAACTCGAGGAGGAGCAGAGCGGGAACGAGCAAAAACCAAGCGGGAATGCCGACTCACCCCTTCCCCCCAAGCGTGCTCAGTCCGACAAGGGACATGCTGTCAAGCAGAGCCCAACCAAGAGAGTTCGGATGATCATTGGAGGGTTCAACCTAACCCACGACTCGGTCCGGTCCCTCAAGCAAAACGAGAAGGAAGCAACCAATGACAAGAGATGCCCCAATCGGAGTAGGGTCGACATGCCCATCATCTTCACAGAGGCTGACACAAACGATTTGGCCATGCCCCATAACGACCCGCTCGTGGTCGAACTAAAAATTGAAGATTGCGAGGTAACTCGGGTCCTAGTCGATACCGGGAGCTTGGTCGATCTAATTTTCAAGGAAACTTTGCAAAAGATGGAGATACCCGACGATCGTATCAAGCCGAGGGTCAGGCCCCTCATCGGCTTCGACGGTGTCACAACAATGAAATTGGGGTCAATCAAGCTGATGGTGGACACCGGGGGAATCTCCCGAAATGTCAATTTTTTAGTGGTGGATAAACCGGCCGTATACAACGTCATCATGGGAACTCCATGGCTATTCTCTCTTTGAGCCATCTCATCAACGTACCACCAATGTCTCAAATTCCCAACCCCGCTCGGAGTCTTTACAATCCGCGGGAATCAAAAGATGGCCCGGACGTGTTTCATCGTGGGCAAACAGCTCCGTTCAGTCAACCTCTGCATCAGCCCCCAGGAAGAAACAAAGCCCGTAACACAAAACCAACTCGGCCTGGAAGGTCTCGAGCTCACCCAATCTCTCGCTCGAGCATGACTAAAAAAAAAAAAAACTAAGCATCGTATGCTTCCACACGTTTCTTAACGATTCGCTCCCGTTCATCTCCGAATGACTTGTCTAGCTAAGCATCTTACGCTCATACTCGTTTCCGAACGACTCGCTCTTGCTCATCTCCGGAAGACTTGTCTACCTAAGCATCTTATGCTTCTACTCGTTTCCGAACGACTCACTCTCACTCATCTCCGGATGACTTGTCTAGCCTTTACTTTGTAATCTGAACTACGTCTGGCTTGATCCCTATTTAACGGGTACGTAGGCAGCTTCCTCGGAAGTCCAGCTATGATAAATAAAAATTTATTAGCTCCGAGCTTACTTACACCGATACTCTGATAAATCATCCTCGGGAGTCCCACCATAGCTAAACCCGAGCGGGAATCCACCTGAGCGTAGGCGGCTTCTTCGGAAGTCTAGCTAAAATAAACTCCTGGATATTATCACCGATCCGTTCGAATTCTAAAAAGCTCTGCGTTCATTCACATCGATACTCTGGCCAAGTACTCGATCAATAGGTCATACTCGGGAGTCCCACCATAGCTAAACCCGAGTAGGATCAAAAGCCGGGCCCCGGCCCGTACGCGTCTCGCATAGATGCAGTTTGAAATAATCTACTGGCCGAACTCGGAAAGTCCACCACAACTTTTTCAAATAGGTCAAAATGTCGGGGCCAGTCCCGCATGAGTTCCTAAGAACGTGTAAGAACTTTAAGCCGAACACTTCTCGCACGCATAACCACGAGACGGACTCTAGTCGTAAGCCGGGTTCTGACCCGCAGACGACCCGATCCGACCACTACATAGCGCGAGCCCGGTCGGATCAAAAAACAAACTACGGGATCCGCTCCCTAGATTTTCAAATGCCTAAGCTTTGAAAACTTAGCCGCATAAACAAGAATAGAAAAAGCAAACCCGAGTGTGACTTGCCCGGGCACGCTATGCCTAAGCTTTAAAACTTAGCTGCATCAAGACATACGAGAGTGCTTAAGCTAAAAAACTTAATAGCATAAAATAAACTTTAAACCCCAGAGGACCCGCTCCTCGGGTAAAGTAAGCAAAGTTAACCCGGACCACATCAGCCCGGGAAGGATTACACAATTGTTCAACGGCCACATTCGGCCCAATTACAACAACAAAACAAAAGATAATTATAAGACTACTTTGGGCGCCGACCACTAGGCACCAGGGCTGAAGGGGGTGGAGCAAAGAGAGGCATCAGGTCATCCCCGGTCTCCGGATCTTTCGCCGAAGCTTCAACTTCAGACTGGCCAACAACGCCAGACACGCCAACTCTCGGGTCCTTTGCCAAAGCCTCAGCCAAAGTCTGGTCGGCAGCAATGGGCACATCCAAAACCCTTTTCGCAATTTCATCCATTAGGCCCTCGGCAACTTCTAAAATAATACCGGATACGAACTGCTCGAAAATTTTAACTGACCTGGGAGAATCCGAGGTTGCCGCCGCGAGTACAACCTCAGCACTCTGCTCGGATCCGATATTCTGGTCATTACCCCGAGCATCTTCCCCGCCAGCATCGTCACTCTCAATCCACTCGCTCACGTAAGGCTCGAGGATCCAACCGTGCTCTATCCCGAAATCTTCGCCGAGTGGAGACCCGACACAATCCTCCACATAGCTCTGTGGGAGAACACTCACTCTGGGAACGAATTCATATTCCCCTTCGGAGAAATCTATCAGCTGCATCGCCTCAATCTTTCTTTGATAGTTGTCAAATCTGGCTTGAACCTCCTCAAAATCAACGTCGATCCCGTACGCCGATATCATGTCAAGTTGCGTTTTGATCTGGCTAGCCATACTGTTAAGACGAGCGTACTCCAGTCGCTCGGCACAATATCTACGGGCTTGGTCGAGAGAGGATTGCGCTTGCCCGATCAGCTCGGTGCGGACCCACTCAGTAGCCATCTTGGCATAAGATAGACCATGCTCTCTCCGAGAAGATCGTAGATGGGGTACCTGCGTCCGGACGTGCTCGATCAACGCAGTGTTCACCACTTCGGCTCTTTGGAGACGCTCCCTGACATCTTCAAACCTCGACCTCCCTGCGGAGTACTCTTTCAACTTCTCAAGCTCCTTCGAGATGCCTCTGGACTTCAGCGACTCGTTCTCTTTAACGAGCGATTCGATGCGAGCCTTGTCGAAGTCCCTCTCCTCCTTCATCGTACGCTCCCTCCTCATGGCTGCGTTAAATCGCTTCCAAACCGAATTGAAAGCAACTATGGTCTGCAAACGAGCGGAACTAGAGCGTGAGCTAAATCATACCGGTGGGAACGACGAAGATCAAAAGAAAAAAGTAATAATAAAACCTATATCCACGAGGTTTGCAACGGACTGACAAAAGCCCTCTCGATAAAACATCTCATCCAGCCCGGGATTCGGACCTTTCACGCCTCCTCGAATGGAGTTAATATATTTGGCGCACTCCTCAGGATGTTCGATGATATGCCCGCCAAAGCCCTTAAAACTGTACGAAAAATCGTCAGAGGAGTCGAGCTCATCACGACTATGCAAAACGAGCGGGCTGTCTTCAACATCAACGCCCGGCTCTACGTCATGACCAACATCCACTAAATCGACGTCTCGCCCCTCACAATCGGCGTTGGCGCTCGCATTGGTACCATCCGCCGTTGAAACCACAAGGTCTCGCAAGGGCTCCTCAGAACCCGAACGGGCACGCTTGTAGGCAAACACGGCAGCAACGTCCTTCCCGGGTCCGTGTTTGACAACAACTGGGGCGCTCTCGGCCCTTAACCGCTTCTTTGAAGTGGTCCCAGTCATGTCCCCGGTAGTCGTTTCTTTCTGCGTCCTGCTCAGGACCCCGCCCGCACGGCCCGAAATGGCAGACTTGCCGGCAGACTTATCTGTTACCAAAGCCACCGACTCGCTCTTTCCTGTACCAGCGAGTCTCTTCATTCCTGAGAAAGCGGGCGCGCTCGGATTAGCGCTAGCCTTAGGCTTGGGAAGTGGAGGCTGCTCTGAATTCAATTTTGCCATGTTTCCTTTATCAGACTTAAGAGCTACACGCCTCGAGACATCGTAACCAAGAGCGGGGTTACCTAGGAAGCAAAAAGTGAAAACTGAGGAATTAACTCGGAGAGGTCGAGCAAAGATGGTCGTAAATCGCAGACAAACTTGAAACAATCCGGTTGTACACCTGACGAATTCGGATGTGAAGGAAGCTCGGCCAATCCTGAGGAGGATACCGCTGCAGTAAACCGACTACGCAGTTAGAGGACTTATCCGGGAGAGCTCGCGTGTGGGAATCTGGAAAAAGAATGCAAAATCAACGATCAGCCGTAGACAAAAAACGAGAGGGAAAGTCATACCGATTCGTTTATTCTAGCCTATTCGGATCTTCCCGCGATAGCTCCCTATCGAATTCTCGTTTATCTTGACGAAGAAGTAATTCTCCTGCCAGTTACCGTCAAGCCTAGTTTTGAAATTATCCACCAGAACGAGTCCGCTCTTTATCTTGATCTGAAACCGACCAGAATCAAAAGTATTCTCGCGGGTAATCTCACAAGCTTCTTCAAAGTGATCGCACGTGACCACCCGACAAGCCTCGTAACTCAACGTCAGGATCGACATCAAGTTCCGAAAACTCGCATGTGTGAGCTGGGATATGAAGACCCTGCGACGAGCGCAATACTCCATGATCACCGGGGGAATCAGAAAACCGAGCCCACCTTGGTTGAAGAAACACTCATAGACGCACAAGTGGCCTTCGGAGGGAGCCCACGGTCTGCATTCCGACCCAGGAATTACGAAGTCTATCCGGGGCCAGTTCTTCCCACTACCGCATGCAACAACGCTCTCGTAGGTAGAGGACGACGGTTAGTCATCGTGACGCTCCAACACGATGCTCAGGCAGCGACCATGACCCAAGCCGAAAACGGGGACTGCCTTCAAGGCCTCCAACTGTTCCCTCCGCTTCGCTTTCTTTCTACGATCGACCTCTTTCTTCCGCACATTCTCGGCCGATTCCTTCCTCGCCAGAGCGGTTTTGAGATCACTCTGCGTCTCAACCTTCTTCTTCTTCTTCAGAATAGCGAGCGGCGTATGTTCCTCCCCGGAAGAACCGTCGCCGTTGTTGGTTGTCTTCCCAGGACGACAGAGGGACGACGAAACCGCCCTATCATGTTCTCCGAATAGCTCGCGCCAAACGAGGGATCGGGTTCAACAGAAGAGGAAACCGGGACAATGAGCCGGTCTACATTTTTCTTACTCTTACGAATCAACGCTCCACTGTCAGAACTGGTGGAAGAATCTCCCGACGTCATACCTCTTGAGAAGTCTTCGGATCGACTTCACACTCGGGAAGTAAAAGGGTATAAAGAAAGACGAAAAGAGAAAAGAGATCGGGTCAAAAAGAGAAAAATACCTGATCGAGATCTTCAGAATACAGAGCAAAGGATGAAAGAAAGGAAGGAAATGGCGTTATATATAAGGAACCGCGAAAAAGACGTGGTCAGAAACAAGGCGGAAGCCAAAGGGGCGGTATACCAAAGCGTCATATCAACATCGAAACCCTAATTCGTCTCGATAACCGCAAAAAGCGTAATCATCACTAGGGCGCGAATCGAGGAAGCACATGCTAGCACCATGACCAATCGTACCCACGCGCCGAAACAAGCCCACGTCTCTAGATAACCTGGCCGAGTGTGCCGAAGCCTCTGGGAAAAAGCCCGACCTACTCGCTTTCCTGCCTGCTCGCCCACTCGAACGACGTGCCTGCAGGATCTAAACCTCTTCGGTTTTGATACTTGATCAACGAATGGGCATGCGTCTCGTTTGTACTCTTTTTCCCTTATCTTTGGTTTTATCCCAATGGGTTTTCCAAAGAAAGGTTTTTAATGAGACAAGTGATTCACATCCAAATCACCCATTCGATGATCCAAACCGGACCAAAATCTTCAGAAAATGTCCAACCCGGTGTATCTTGGTCGTCTGAACGAGCGGGAAAACCCCCGGGAGAAAGGACGAACCTGATCTTCCTGCTACCTGCTCGACTATTCTCGACGAACTCAGCAAGCTCGATTCGCCGACTCGGGGGGGGGGGGGGGGGGGGGGCGCTTACTGTTACACCATGGATTTGGCCCAAGACAAAATCCTACTCCCAGCCCATCAAGTAGGAAGGCCCAACTCATTATTTTGTCAACTAAGCTTAGTTACTTTATATCCTAGTATAGTTACTTTATGCTCATGAAGGGTTACTTTATGAACATATGGTTAAAATGTAACCATAGGTATGAAAAGCCCTAATTCCAATGTAATATATATAGTTGTACCATTATTTGTGTACAACTAAGGGGAAATACACTACACCTTTTTGATCAAGTACGTGTCATTATTCTGAGTACGCTTATTCTCTTAAGAATACCACTTTCCCTCTCGGTTACTGTTCATTCGAGCATACCTCTTTCACTCTCATCTAAACTTCTTCTTTCCATTTATCAAAGAATCTTCGAACCTATTACAAATTTAGTGTCGATCTCAATCTGAGCATCAACAAGAGAGATATGTTATAGAAATGTTTTTGTTAACCTATTTTCTTAGGAGTTGAAGATCCATTTTTGGACGCAGATGCAGATGCAAGCACAAACTTCTGGGAGGCGTTTTCTTCCTCTGTCCAAAGATTCTTTGGTTTTGAGGAACAAGATCTCACCATTTTTACTTTAAAAGAAACAAAATTATGAAGGAAGTTATAAGTATTAGTGAAATATATTTAAAGCTTTTTATTGGCAAAGATGAAGGATGAGGCATGTAATAATAATACAAAGGGAGTATTGTGAGGAAGAAAGGGATTAGGCAAAATGGGTTTGGAGGTATAAGAAGCGTGTGTGGCAAGAAAGGCATGAATATATTTTCGTCTTTCTTAAATTACATATTTTCTTGTTAATTCTGTATTAAATTACATATGCATAATTCTTTAACTACAAGTCTACATCTTTAACTACTACATCTATAAGTTTGTGTCATAATACACCTAAAACCAATAAACTCAAACCAACAAATATCGTTCTTGAGACAAATAATATGTTCAAAATGAAATATGGTTGTATGTACAATTGGAGGCCCACTCCAACGTGTACACACACATACAAACAAATGCTGTATTCGAAAATCCAAAATTTTCATTTTGATGGTAATTTCATGGGCTTTTAAGCTCACACACATGTATCAACATGTGACAAAGCAAACAACAATTTCGCAGGATTTTGCTCCATAATTGGTCTATTAATCACATTCAGTGTCGTTTTACCGAAATCTAAGAGACCTTGACCACGGTTCTTATGGCTAATACAAAAGTTAAAAGAAAATTAATTGTACACTAATAATAATTCCATAATAACATTAAACAGCTCTTAGGTATCTCTGGTTCACCCTCTCCATCGTTTGTTTTTTTCAGGGTAAGAAAAAAATGACTAACCTAATCTACACATACCTCTTTGGCTTCAGCAACATTCCCCTCTTCACTTATCAGCCGAAGTTGCCTGAATAAACTTAAAAACAACAACAAGGCAGATATGCTTCAATCATGAAATAAAGCCAATGAAGTGTCTCGTCTCTCGCTGTTTTCACTCATCGCTGGAAGAAGGGAAGTTTTTGCCAGAAATAACTCGTGAAAATCTTTTGCTTATCATACAATGCTGATTGTCCAGAGGAAGCTTGAAGGAGGCAAAGAGAGGTGTGTCTCTGCTTTGCTTATGAATTGTCTGTGTTATCATCATCCTTCAATACTGTACTTGGACCATCATCAAAACCGGAGACAGGGGCAAGCTCGTTTAGGTCGAGGTAACGCCTTTTGCCTACCACACCTTCTGCTTCTTCTTCTTGGTCTGTGCCGTTTGATTTGTTAAGTTGATTCTTATCTTGACCATTTGTTGTTGTCTCTGCTTTGTTGTCATTGACCTCTCTGGGCTCTTCTTGTTCTTCTACTTCTTCACCAGATTTTGTTTCAGGGTCATTTGCATTTTCTTCAGAGTCTTGACTTCCCATTGTGAAATCCCCGTTACCAATTTCATCAGAATGTTCATCCGGCTCAACTAACCGCTTACGTTTACCCAACCCTGGTGCCTCTTTGTCTGATTCTGAGAGCTCATATTGTTGGTAATCGACTCTTGTTGCTCTTCTACTACGTCTCAGGCCTGGCCGGAAATCATTTGACCTTGATCTTAACTTAGTTTCTCTCCGTGGCATTTTCTTAACCCTCCGGGGTACATCACTATCTTCTTCGCTTGCACTTGGAGAATCTTCATCTTCTTCCTCTTCTTCTTCTTTCTCATACTCGGCATTGTCTTCATCCCATTTGTACTCTTCATCTCCCTTTTCTTCTTCTCCCTCAGAACCACTAGAAAACTTCTTCTGTTTACGCTTCCTCAGATATTCATCATCATAAACTGCTTCCCCAACAATTTCATCGTCGCTTTCAAATTCTACCTCGTTGTCTGAAACAGTTTCAACATAGTCTGTAGCTGAATACCGTTGAGGCCGTTGTCTACTACGCCTGTTACTGCCATGACATTATACACGTTAATTCAACCTAAAATTGGGCAAAGTTTTGGAAGGGAAATTGAAGGAGAGAAGAAAAAATACACTGTATCTTGCCTTCTGTCCAAGGATTCATCTCTCTGCTCATCGAAATCATCATAATCAGAAGATCTCGCAGATGCTGTATCGTTCACAGGCTCAACAGGGTGGGTTGAACTGGTCGGTCTACCATTCGCAAGAGCGTCCAATCTGGCAGATTCTCTTCTGTGGAGAGGAGGTTCTGGTGATGGATGCTTTTTCCTGAGAGAGTATTACCAAAAGCAAACAGAATGTAAGAGACAATAGAAAATAGTCACAATATAACAATGTAGAAAGGAAACCAACACCAGAGAGCAAGGGACCCTCGGACATACTTTGTTATCTTGATAGCTTCATTTATCGACCTATCATAATCATCTGCAATAATATTCAAAATCAATAAAACTCTTCAGCCCAGTTGAGATCAAGCTAGATATATAATCAGGCAAAACTGAAAAGATAAAAAAAAAACACGGTCCAACAAGCTCATAGCCTTACCAAAAGTGTATCTAACTGGCTTCCTATCGCGGAGAGAACGGCCAGGACCAAGTCCGTCAGCAACCAAATAGTTATCAAGGAGAAGTGCCTGTCTATGTTGCTTTTTCAACAATTTTTCTTTCCTCTGAAAAAAAAAACTAACTATGAAAGAATGCAATCGATAAGAATAGTTCTATTCTATCGTAACCAAGATGAGAATAAAAACAAAAAAGAAAAGCAGAGAGGAAACTGGAACCTTGTGTTCTTTTTCTATCTCAGGAAGCATATCTTTCATTAACTTCTTCCCTAGAGAAACTTCAATTCTACTATTACTTGAAAGAAGTTTTTCCTGCAAAACAAAGAGACACAGAACCTCAATCAGCAGTGAAGGCTATCGAAGCTATACTATCGTTTGTTATAATAGTTTTGTCCTTCACAGAACCAAGTATCAATTGACAGTCGAAAGAAAAGAAGTTTTAGCCCACAACATAAATTTTCACAGAATAGCATAGGATCCTCACGAAAGAATGTACTCAGCATTGAAACGGATCCACAATATAAAAATGTTTATGTTCTCCCTGTTAAAAACCCTATAATCAATCCCAAAAAGGACATCCCTAGAGAAAAATGATACTGGATTCACTAACACACACAAAATACTACTCACAGAACATCCAACTATGTACCTACAGTGAAATAGACTCAACTTGCACCTGAGCCCAGTTAGCCAGTTTGCACAGCTATCGTTTTTAACTTGGTTCACACAGAATCACCATAGAGATCAATAATATTTACAAGCAATCAAAACTGAAAGTTACATTCATCTTCTGAAAATTACTGATTCTCCACACATTTTTCTCAACATATACAGTACAATCCTATGTTTGGCATCTGTTAAACTCCATCAGTAAATAAGATTCACATTCAAGTACATGGATAACACTAGCCTCCAGGCTGTTTAGACAATTTATCTGGCAATTCAGAAATAATTACAGACTCACTAGACAGACAGTCGAATAGATTCTAACAATTTACTGGCAATTCAGAATTATTGATTGTACTAGAGACTTACAGAAACATCTTGGAATTCATCGAAATTAGTGGCAACAGTTTCCCATTGGTATGTTACGTTAGGAAGAATCTTGGAACCCTTTGTTTTGACCTTCACCACCTCTGCTTTCCTTATTTCCCGATATAAACGGTGACCAATTAAGGGATCATCCTCATACCTTAAATAGAGAAAAAGAGGTGCTATCATAAATATGCAAACAAGGGAGTCCTAATTAAGTGTTTTTATTTGCCACATACCAAAAGTTAACTCCATGTGAATCACCCCCAACACGGTCTTTGCGAAAAACTGACAGATGAACACCAGTTTTAAGAGAGTTGTCAATGTAACTCCTGATATCTTCTTGCTGAAGAAATTAAAAAAAAAATCCATTAGCTGTCAGTGTTAAATCCATCTTGATTCAGGTAAATCATAAGCATCACATCAGCGTGCTCCGGAGCATAATAATGGACATCACAAAGTGCAAAAATTATAAAGCAATACATAGCTGCAAAACATGAAGAAAATTCATTTTCAACGGCAAAGCTTTACGCAAATAACAAAAAATTAGAGGATATGATAAGAGCAACAAAAAAAATATAAATGTGCTACACAAATCAAGTACTATTAATCAAGATTTGGATAATAGATCAACATACAACAGCAACAATACCTCAACACGAATATCACATAAAGCTTTCAAAATCACCACACGAATGGCTGGATCAAGAGATTTGTAAACTTCAATCTCCCGCCTACAAGATTAATAAGACGAGATGATAAGAAATGCTTCCTTAATCAGTTACCATGAGCTTAAACATAACAACTCACCCTTGTGAGGCAACAATAGGAAGGTCCCCTTCTGCGACCTAAAATGAGTAAGTGACGCTCAGTTGAGAACATGATATAATGCAAATATACTTCACATATCAGGTCAAAGAAGCAATCATTACCCAATGCCAGCAATCTCTTATTTTTCTGCACAAGACAGTGACCCAGGTATCGCGTGTGAGGGCCATTCGAGTTACAGGAGGAATGGCCTGCAAAATGAATAAAAAAATATTACATATTGCTCACAGAAACTCTTAAGCAATTTGGACATTTCATAGTAGTAAAAAAATATATGTGATTCCAAATGATTAGCACCCACATAAACCAAAATACGTTGCAGCACTTCAGAGTAAGAAGATAATAATAACTATAAAAAAGGACTTAAATCAGGAAACTCTAGAATGACTTAAGAAAGTGTTTCGGAATAGTGATCTGTATACCAGCCTATAAGGTGCCTACCAGATGCCTATAGATGTTAGTTGTTAGTCAAATGAGATGCAGCCAAAATGATATTAAACAAAGAGTCCCTTTAATCTAAACTGAGAAAAACTCAGTAAGTTCATGATATAGGTGAACAAGTTGGCTGCAGTCTACCAAAGCCTCATTACACCTCTAGCAACCATGAAACACAGTTTCAAAGAGAAGCTAAAATTTCATCTTAACTAAAGAGAAGCAAACTGCAGTAAGATAATGAATATTAACGCATCTTTAACAGTTCCCCTTCTATCTCTCACTGGCCACAGTACACAGGGTTCCATTGAACATGTAAATATTTAACAGATTCTTCTTGCTCCAAAAGCTATTCTAGACCTATCCAATACATGCACAAAAAAGAGTCTTATCACTAGTTACTATACTAAAAAGACCACATTTGGTGAAGAGCACCCCAAAGAGCTCAGTGGTTGCAACAAGCAAATGTTCATGTGAATGAGACCAACTCTCGAAGTAGATTGAAGTTGATACCAACAGAAACAAAAACAACCCAGCAAGGACTAGGAAACAATCAATACACAAAAAGAGTAGGAAAGAAGATAGCAAAGCAGCAACCTTAAGCAAAGGAATATGTATATCACTTAAAGTATCGTTTGGAGAAAGCAGAGCCGTTTCAAACTCCTCGGCTGAAAACTCCGCTTTGATTTTCAAAAGCGGTCTAAAAACCTGAAGAAAAAAAAAGGAGAAAGAGTTAGTCATTGGCAGGTGAGAAAACACACAGAATTGAAGAAAACAAAGAGCTCACATGCAAGAAATTGAGTACAGAAGCAAGTTCCCACATGGAACGAAGATTCCATCGAGGCATCTGTGAAGGTTCCGGTGGCGGAACAAGTGAAGTGACGATTTTACCGGAACTTCCTCCTCCTCCACTGACGCATTGCTGCTTACGATGCTCATCTCCGTCGTCATCATCCTCTTGATCCTCCTCCACATCTTCATCTTCCTCAGCCGGCTGCTCCTCTTCTCTCCGCCGTTTATGCTCCTTCTTAGGCGGAAGCCTGAGCTTTCTCTCCGCCGCTTGCTGCTCTTGAAGACGCTGCTGTGCCCTAACAGTGCAAGCTCGAGAAGGCCGTGTTCTCCTAGGCTCCTCCGTGGGAATCGTTACATCGTCGGCGGGAGAGTGGTGGTCACCGGAGACATCGTCGTGGTCAAGGGAAGATCGGGCAGGGACGATATCGGAGGAGGAACCCATCAAGCAAGAGATCAGATTGAAATTAGGGTTTTTTTTTTGAGCGGAGTGAATTTGAGATATTTTTAGGGAGAGAGAAGGAAAAGGCTTGGCATTGTGGGGAAATCGGAATCGGTTAAACAGAGGAACAAGGAGAAGGAAGGTCCTTAAGCGTCGACTGGTGTTGGGTGAAACGTCGTCGTATTGGGATCGGGAAGAGAAGGAGAAGAAGAAGAAAATCTGAGGAAAAGATTGGTAAAATAAATTGTCAAACAGGTCTCTCTGTGTGTATGATGCGAGAAAAAACGACTCAAGCGAGTGAAAACACGAAGAGAGGAGAAATAGGGGTAAACAACAGGGTTAGGGCTCTCTCTCCACGATATTTATTGTTTCTTTTTATGGAGTTTATAATTAGCTTCATTTATGTCATTCCTTTTCTGTAAATAGTGGTAGATTTTTTGGAAAAAATATTGAATTGTAATTCGTAATTTTTAATGACTTTGAACCACTAACCAAATAGTAAATATGTTTCTTAGAACAAAAAAATTGTAAATATGTTCAAATAACTACATATTGACTCGTTATAACTTTTTTTTAACTATGTTATTAGGTTTTATATACATACTTTTGGATCGTGATCATCGCATTTGATATTGACTCGCATTTCAGACTAGATTTGAACCTCATATTCCTTTTTTTCCATCTAATAATTGATATTTCATCGAACACATTACAAAAGTAAAATCAACAAACCCAAAAAAGGGGAGCGATAATCGAAAAGAGAAAATTAAAGCCAAATCCTAAACAACACACGACATAGATTGAACAACACAACCCAAGAAATTCAAACAAAAAATGCAACTTCTCAACGCTCCTCGATAACCTTAGTCATAGAGCTAACAACAATAACACACATTGATAAACGAGACCTCCCATAACGATAAAGATATACCTCACAAAGCCAAAATTCATAATCTTCATAAACTAGCAAGACTTACAAGATCTTCAACCTTTCTTCTCGATGTCAACAACACGAGACTTTAAACGCCTAGATAGAAGATGCAGTGAGATCTCAATCAAATCTGTTTTGTAAAGACAAGGAGCGACTGCGATCCAAACCCTAGCTTATGAACAATCTATTAATCTAACAAGAGAATGAAAATCATAACCGAAACTACAATGGAAAGAAAAGAAAAAGACCAAATAAAAAAGACCAAACTAGATTTGAACCTCATACTCCTAAGCATATGCATACACTTTTTTTATTAAACATACACATTCAAAGTGTATATATTTGTTTTGAAACAAATTTCATTACGTCGTAGCTGATAAATTACCATATCATAGTCTTAAAAATTACAAAGAATTATGACATAACTTGATTTTTTGGTAAAATTTATGCTATTATATGATTTTTACAAAAAATATTCATTTTTCTTTGTAAATTATATGGTTATTTTAGAAAGAAACTCTCTTTATTAAATTAAGAGAATTTTCATGATATGCCACCAGTGTCGTGCCCAGACTTCTAGAGGCCCAAGGCGGGTTTAAAAAATAGGCTCTTGTCAATGCAATTTTATATGTATTTTTAAACACCGATGAATAAAGTTTAAAATCAACAAAATAAAGCCTAAAAGGGCAAAAAAAATCAATCACATAATATTCCAGGTACACTCATCATTAATTCACACGATTTCATAAAGATTTTCAAGTTTCTTAAAATACATGTGCAATGCATTTGTTTGAAATCTTATGTTTTTTTTAGAGAAATTTTGAGTTATGCTACTATTGCCTTGCCACTTTTCAATTATGTCACTGTTTAAAATGATTACCAGCGTGTCACTGTTTTCATTTTCAGTATTCCAAAAATACCCTTAATTGAAATTACCCTAATTTTTCTCTTCTACAGCAAAAACAAAATATTCTGTCGTCGTCGATCTCAATCTTCGAGAGAGAAAATTGAGATCTCAATCTCAGAATCGACGAGCTCGTTCCTGTGAGAGCATCGATCGTCGTCGATTTTAAACCCAGATTTGTCAATTTTCGTGGCCGATTCTGTTAAACCCTTATTCGTCGATTTTGAGAAAGATATAGAGATTTTGTCATATTCAATCTATCTGAATCGCCGTCTCGAATCTGAGATTGGATCGAGCAGATTTAAGAAAAAAAAAGAAAAAGAAGAAGAAGATCTGTAAAAAACTTTTAAAAACTATGTAGTTTTTAATTACATGTAAAAAATCTTATAAAACTGTTTAAAAACTTTATAAAAACGGGAAAACCCTAAAAATAACCAAAACCTAGATTTGACCAAAAAACAACCAAAACCCAGATCTGACCAAAAAAAATAATCAAAACTCAAATGTGAACCAAAATTGAGTCAAAAGCTCAAATTTGTAACAAAAATTGAATCAAAAGCTTATATTCGTAACCAAAATCGAATCTAAGAAACAAAATTCATAGAATAACCTCTTCTTCTTCTTCGTCTTCGTCGTCTTCTTCTTCTTCTTTGTCTTCTTCTTCCACATAGATTTACGTTGATGAGAGAAAATCAAAAAAATCCTAGATCTATCCTCGATGTGATTGCTTTCCATAAAGTCAAAGAGAGAATTGAAAACCTTAAATCTATAACCCAAATCGAATTTGCAATTTCAGAGAAGAGAATTTTGTGAGAGAGAGAATTTTGAAACTGGGAACGTGAAAGTGAAGAAGCAAGCTAAGATCTGTTTTTTTCAATTATGGGCAAAATTGTAATTTGGTCAGTGAACAGTGACACACTCGTAAGACAATTTAGAACAGTGGCATAATTGATTAAATATTGGCCTTGTGTGGCATATTTGTAAATGCCTTTTTTTTAACAATCCACAATAAAACACATATAAAACATAAGTAAAGATACATCTTCTATTTTTTTTAACAAACAATAAAAAAAAGACACGTAAAAACACATATAAAGATAACTCATAAATATTATACGAGCACTCAACAAACAATAAAACTAAAAAAGAAAAACAAATAATAAAACCGGAAAAAGCCAACCTTAAGTGAAAAAAACCATAATTCGAATTCAGGTGGAAGGTGGCATGGCCGCGTGGGTGTAACAAAAATTTATAGAACCACTAGTCTATGACTAATAATTGCAATCTGGAGGCCCCAAAATTTATATATTCTTTCGGGGCCCTAAGTCAAATGTTATTTTCATTATTCTATATGCACGAGCCTGTATGTTACTCTTGGCATGCCACTTTACAGTTATGTGATCATTTGAAATTTTTTGAAAAAATGCTATTTTTCTTTTTACTTAACTTTTATATTTTTTGGGTTTGGATTAACTATTTATATTTGGGGTATAGTTTTTGGGGGTAAATTTTAGGGTTTGAGCTTTGAGGGAGAGATAGGCTTCCTCGTGTCATCTGATGCCGCTTGGAAATCTGACTGCTTGACTGCGGGTTTGGGATGGATCATAAAGGATCCGACGGGCAACATCACCAATTCCAAAAATCAACCGGAAACTCAAATCGGCTCATCGTTAATGGCCGAAGCTTTGGCGATGAGGGAAGCACTTCTTCAAGCTGCAACCCAGGGAATTCGATCCTTCACTATGGCATCGGACTCTCTGCATATCATCAATCTGATCAATGCAGGAGCCAACCAACTCGAGTCTTCGGTCTTCTCCAAAATATCTACCAAATCTCTCTAGATCTCAATACCAACTTTGTTCATGTATCGAGAAGTCAAAACGAAGAAGCTGATAAACTTGCAAAATTAACTTTACTATGTAATCCGGTTATATGCTGGTTTAATTACGATAAATGAAATCTCATGGTTTGACCAAAAAAAAAGTTTTGAGAGAGAAAAGAAAATTAATCATTTTGTTTTTTTTATAAAAGGTAGCATGTTTGCAATAAATTTTCGAGGATGGCATATTTGAAAAAAATATTTTCAAAGGTGACATGTTTGCAATTCCCCTAATTAATTATAATTAACATAAATAACTTAAAATTTCTTTTTAAAACATGTATATCTAGATGAAGTACAGCATCATAAGTAACCATATCAATACTTCATTTATGTCATACAACTTATCTCTCCATAGTTACAATCTTGCGTGAAAAAATCTCCTCAAGAAAAACAAAACAAACAACCTCACAAAAATGTACAAATTTTTCAATAGTTTAATTTCAATAATAAATTGAAAGAATCACATGTAAATATACAAACACAAATGGCAAGGTACAACTTTGTATACCTGAATATTCAGAAGTCTCACAAACTCTTTATCGACGATGAAACCTCTTCTCGAAGATTTGTTGATACATTTTCTTTGTCCGGAAAACCAACACACATGAGACAAAAAATCCGATGAAAGCCACAAATGCAATAATCACAAATGACAATCGGAAACAATGTGGACCATAACATGTGTTACCTTCTCCGTTTATGGTCCGATCATAAACGTAACCAATCAATCTTACAGAGAAGATATATGAACCCATAGGACTAGCAATCGAAATGGTATTGTAGATTGTGCCCATATGCTTAACCTCGAATAGCTCTGAAGTAATTGTTGGCATCAAAGACCATTGTGAGCCATAACAAACTCCTACGATAATCGAACCGGGGTAAAGGTTTCCTTGAAAACCAGTGGCTATGATTAGATGGCCAATGGCCATGGTTCCAAGAGTTGCAGCCATTAACAACGGACGTGGCCATTCTTTCTTGTGTAACAACACATCCGAGACATAACCGGCTCCAAACCGACCAACAAAGTTCCATATACTCCACAAAGACAACAACGATTTTATCTCGATACTCGAGTATCGAAGAGACTCACCTATTTATCTCATGTTGTTTATCGTCGAAATCCCGGATCCCATTCCACATACCATTGCAAGAAACAACAACCAGAAGTCTACTTTCCACATAGCTTGTAAAATATTCAAGCTTTCATCTTCATCTAGTACCGAGATCTCACCAGAGGTTGTTGCTTCCATATTGTCTACCAGTGGAGAATAAACAAGTGATGATGGTTTGTTGTCTCGGTGTGCTCTTATCGCAATTAGTAAAGGCGAGGTAGGCAGAACGAGTAGAACCGCCAGTGTGACGGAATTAGCCCATGATGGTAAACCAATAGTGCTCTTCACAATAATAATGATCATAAGGTATGTTGCAATGATAAGAGATAGAGTTGATAAACCATCTAAATGCTTCTTCTCGTCGACCGTCCTTGTCTCGTAGACCCTAACTAGAGGCATGGCCAAAACAGAGAGAAGTGAAGGTACTATTGCAAGTAGAAGAATGAAACTCTTTGGATCTCCAGGGCATATTGTTTCATACATTTGAATCAACATTGCTCCACTTAAACCAACAAAACCCTGCAAAAAAAAAAAAAAAAAACAATCATATTTAATACAAAATCCCCAAGAATCATCAACTCTATTTCATTAAACAAGCTTAATATACCTTCATGATACCAACGGCAGTACCACCATAATTAGCAAAATTCTCAATGGAACTCACAACATTATTAGCTATGAACATAAACAAACACATAACCGGAACCGGAGGCCGTCTAATCAAACCAGTAACAGAAGCCCACATAAGGAAATAACCGGTGAAACACAAAACTGAAAAGTTCGATGAACAAGAAGCTTAATGTTGGTACACGATCAAGGGGGAGTTTGAAGTTCATCAAAGAAGTGCTTGAATTCTAAAACTCAGTCATCAAGGGGGAGAATGAAGATGTATGCTGAATGAGCTTTAGAATTGAATATGAGTTGCTAGAAGTATTAATCTAAAGAAGAAGAAGGTGATGGTAATACAGTTGAAAGATGAAGATGCAACTGACTGTATCAGTGTCTGTACCATTTCAGAGTACTAAAGGAACTGGTACAGTAGACTAGTTCAAGTGTCAAATAGAGTGGGCCTAATGAGTATGGGCTTTAAATTAATTGATGATTATGTGCCGACTAAAGAAGAACGAAAATGAGGCAGAAGATGAAGATGCAAGTCCTGAACCAGCAGTTGTACCAGACGTAGTACAACCGGAGCTGAAGCAAGTACAAAAGACTTGGCTTTATGGAGTTGGGCCGTGACCTAGGTTATGGGGTGGAGCCGAACGAAGAAAAGATGAGTGCCGACCAAGGTTTTTTTACGTGAAAAAAAATAAACGGAAATATTCCAAGAGAGATTTAAGGAAGTTTTAGAAATTTGGAAAGAAACCAAATCTTACCAAACTTGGAGACCAAGGCTAAGGTTAGTCTTGGGAACGTGAGGATAAATACCAAGAGGATGTGACAAGAAACCTCACGCGCCTAGGGTATCATTGAGAGAGGCACACATGTGTGTGTGGCGTCGTCCACCAGTTGAGATTAGAAAACAAGATCTACCTGTTGGTATTTGTCTATGAAGATGGCAATCGTGTGAAGACGGTGATGCACCGATGCGTCCGGTTGGTAGTCTGTGTTTGAGAGCGTGAGTAATTGTGAGAGACGAGACCCTTAATTTATAGTCTGAGGTTGAAGATTCTCTGCAAGTTTTGAATCAATAAAGGATTTGGAATAATTCTCAATTCTTACTAAGTCGGCCACGAATAAAGGAAAACTTCTAGATTCGGAAATGTCAAATTTCCAAAATCAGAAAAGGAAAATTTCCAAAAACTTCATTGAGTAAATTTTGACAAATCAATGGTCCAAAAAATTACTCGGACGAGGCAAGAATTCCGCCAACCAACAACCGCGCGCGCGTGCTTGGCTCAGCTCGGTTCGGTTCGGTTCGGTGGTGGTGGTGGTATCCTTGTGTCTCTCTATGTGTGTTATGTTTTGAACATAAGTATATCTTAGCTTCTTATATACCACATGAAAAAGTTTTCCCTAAAGGATGTGAGACTTTTTACATGCACACTTCCTTTCACACATTTGGGGCTTTTACACTATGGCCCAAACCAATTTCCCATTCATACTTAACTCAATTTTACATAAACCAAATGCTCAAACCAATGGCCCATTTGTTTACTAAAATTTAGTTCCAACAATCCCCCACATGAATAGAAATAACTCAACTATCCTTATGGACTGACTCAACTATCTAAAACTAAACAGACCTTCGAGAGTATATGCGAAAAACTAATTGTATCTGAGTTGGTGGCATTTTTCAGCTTTGAACCAATCATTGTTAATACTTGTCGAGTTTACTCGGCCAGCTGGTGAACATGATGTCTTGAACCATCCGGGCTTTTATGTAAACTTAGACAGCAGGTATAACACAGTTACGTTTTCTCGTAGAACATCGTTCTCTATATTGTGTTCATTGTGGCCTTGAACATGCCTGGTTAATCATGAGTGGACTTGTAGAGTATAGCCTCACGTAATCACCTAGAAACGGCCCCATTTAACACTCATAAGGTGATTTACTAGCTGGTTGTATTTAAAGAAGTATCATGTAACTACTTCAGATATCTTACAAAGCTAGATCTCAAATCATTAAAAGCTTATGCTTAACCTCTACACATACAGGACGCACTGTACATCACTTTAGGAACTGGGAAGAAACAAGAGTCTCTTAGTGCTTGTAGTGGATTCAGCTTGATTTAGTTGGCCCTTTAAACCTACTTTCTGGGATCTCCAGTCATGTAGGTTGGGTATCCACCAAACCTCCTCTCAAGTCAGAGGCATTAAACCCATTCTTGTTGATGATTTCATAACTTGATCTCGTGTCAAACCTTTTGTAAATGGATCCGCTAGGTTGTCTGCTGACTTGATATAATCGATCGTGATTACACCACTTGAGATAAGTTGTCTAATGGTCTTATGTCGTCGTCTAATGTGACACGACTTACCGTTGTACAAGGTACTATGTGCCCTTCCTATAGCCGATTGGCTATCACAGTGTACACGTATTGCAGGCATAGGTTTCCCCACATTGGGATGTCTTCCAAGAAATTACGAAGCCATTCAGCCTCCTCTGCAGCTTTATCCAATGCTATGAATTCAGATTCCGTGGTTGATTTTACTGTCAGAGTTTGTTTGGAAGATTTCCAGGACACTGCTGCATCTCCAAGTGTAAAGATGTATTCACTTGTGGACTTTGAGTTCTTAGAATCTGCGATCCAGTTGGCATCATTGTATTCTTCTAAAACTGCTGGTTCTTTACCATAATGCAGGCCATGATCTTTGGTATAACGTAGATAGTTCAAAACTCGAGTTATAGCCTTCTAATGATTATGTCCTGGATTACTTGTGTAGTGACTAAGTACATTTACAGAGTGCGCTAAATCCGGCCTTGTGCAGTTTGTCAAGTACATTAAACTGCCAATTACTCTTGCATACTCCACCTGTTGAACAGGTTCCTCTAAATTCTTTCTCAAGTGAAGTTGAGGATCTACTAGAGTTTTCGCAGTCCCATTAGAATATTGCTTGAATCGATTAAGTATCTTTTCAGCATAATGGGTTTGAGACAATATGAGGCCCTCACCAGTACTGATGAGTTTTATCCCCAAAATGACATCTGCTAGACCAAAGTCTTTCATGTCAAAATGTCTCTTCAGCATGCTTTTCGTTTGATTTACGACTTCTTTTTTACTCTCAATAATGAGCATATCATCAACATATAAGCACAACAAAGCGTATCCTACGGAAGTAATTTTGAAGTATATGCATTGTCGCATTGATTAATGCTAAAATCATTAGACATCATCACACTATCAAACTTTTCATGCCACTGCTTAGGAGCCTGTTTGAGTCCATATAAGGACTTCACGAGTTTACACACTTTATGTTCTTGTCACGGTATAACAAACCCTTCAGGTTATTTCATATAGATCTCCTCTTCTAATTCACCATTTAGAAAGGCGGTTTTGACATCCTTGTGCCAGAGAGCATTCTTATTGAGTTTATTCTTGTTACCGGAGAGTAGGTATCGAAGAAATCTAAGCCTTCTTTTTGTTGAAATCCTTGTGCCACAAGTCTAGCGTTGTACCTATCAATATGACCATAAGTGTTTCGTTTGATTGTGAAAATCCACTTATTTCCCAACGGTTTAGAGCCTTTGGGTAGATCTGCTATCTCGTAAGTATAATGTTGCAAGATAGAGTCCATTTCAGTATTGACTGCTTTCTTCCAGTAAGGAGTATCAGGTGTAGACATGGCTTCTGCATAAGTTCTTGGTACATCTTCAGCTAGAAACGCCATCAAGAAATCATCTCTGAACGTTTTATCCTTGCGAGCTCTTTTGCTTCGTCTAGGTTCTGCTTCGCGTTCCGGTTTTGGTTCTGGTTCTATTTCCCCAATAGTAATTGTACCAGAAGTTTCATCCTCAGCTTCTGAGGCTGCTGCATCTCGTTGTTCACGAGTTCGTTTTTGAGTTTTCCTACAAGGGAAGATGTATTAAAAAAACGATGCATTCCATGATTCCATAACTGTATTTACATGGATATCTGAAATGTCTGATTTGTAAACCAGAAATCTATACGCACTACTGTTGTGCGCATATCCAATGAATATACAGTCTACGGTCTTTGGTCCAATTATGACCTTTTTAAGAGGTGGTACATCCACTTTTGCTAAGCACCCCCACACTTTGAGGTGTTGGTACGAAGGTACCGTACCTTTCCACAGTTCATATGGTGGCAAACTAGTAACGTTATGTGGTATTCTGTTGAGGATGTAGTTCGTGTTAAGCAAGGCTTCCCCCCACATGTTCTGGGCTAACCCAGATTCCTGCAACAGCGCATTCATCATCTCTTTCAGAATACGATTTTTTCGTTCTGCAATTCCATTAGACTCTGGTGAGTAGGGAGCGGTTATCTGATGTATAATGTATTTTTCTCTGCAGAATGCATTAAAAGGCTCATTATATTCTCCTCCTCTATCACTTCGAACGGCTTTGATCGTTTTCTGCAGTTGGTTTTCAACTTTGAGTGTAAACTCTTTGAATTTTTCCACTACTTCATCTTTGATATACAACAAATATACATAACAATATCTTGTGCAATCATCTATGAAGGTAACAAAGTATTTCTTACCACCTCTAGTTTGCACATATTTTAAATCACACAAATCCGTATGAATTAAACCTAGAGGTTCAGTTGTTCTTTGAACTTTGGGGGATGGAGTTTTAGTGAGTTTGGCCTGTACACACACTTCACATTTTTCTTAGTTAGTTTTGAATTTCGGAATTAAATTCATATTTTGCAACTTTCGCATTGTTTTATAATTAACATGTCCTAAACGCTCATGCCAAATAGTAAACGATTCAACCAAGTAAGCAGAAGGGTTTTCATTCATTTCAGCAATTGAAATAGAAGCTACATTACTCGGCTGGACTGTCATTACAGACATCTTGATCAGTCGAACCCTTACCCAAATAAACCCCGTTTTTCCTAAGAACAAGCTTATCAGACTCAAAATTAATCGCAAAGCCATTCTTGCTGAGCACCGTTCCAGAGATGAGATTCTTGTGCATGTCAGGTACATGCTTCACGTTCAGCAGAGAGAGCTCCCGACCAGAAGTCATCTTTAAAATTATCTTTCCTTTACCTTCAATCTTGGACACAGCTGTGTTGCCCATGAAAAGTTGCTCGTTTGCTTGATTCTTCACGTAGGTGGAGAACATGACCTTGTTTGAGTAGATGTGTGTGGTTGCACTAGTGTCGTAATACCACTCTACTGGAGACGTAATACCACCGCGACCATGTCCTCTTCAGTTAGGTTCGCCTGGCCCTTGATCTCCTTAGCTTTGCTCTTGCAAACTTTAGCCTTGTGCCCAATCTTTCCACAGTGATGGCACTTCCCTTTAAACTTCTTCTCAGCAACGTTCTTGTTGAAGTTCGTTGTAGATGACACCTTTAAGGACTTGTGAGGATTTGAGATCCCTTTTCCCTTACCCCTCAGCTTAGCCTTATGCTCAGCGACATTGATGTTATGGCCCTGATTCTGAACCTCTGTATGAGCCCCACGATTGTTGTACTCAATTCTCAACCTTCGGGCGAGATCATCAAGAGTCATTGCCTTACGTTTGAAGTTAAGATAATTCTTGAAATCTGCCCAACCTGGTGGTAGCTTCTCAATCAAGCTATTGGTCTTCAAGATGTTGCAAAGCAACATCCCTTCTAACTTCATCTCCTGACAGATACGTAAGAAAGCGTCCACTTGCTCCATAATTGGTTTGGAGTCCACCATCTTGAAGTTCAGAAACTTCGATGTTGAGAATCTCTGCAGCCCAGAGCCATCAGCCTTATACTTGTCCTCCAAAGCCAACCAAAGTGCTTTTGAAGTCTTGTACTTGCTGTAGAGGTCGTACAGATCATTGACTAAACGGTTTAGAATTTGGCCTTTGCAGCAAAAGTCCCCTTGAACCCAGTTATCGACACTGGCGAGCACGTACACATCAGTGTTGTCTGTCGGAACTGTTGGTGGTTCCTCTATGAGGTACTTTCCATGTTCATGCTGGCCAAGTAATATCGCATCTTGTCATGCCATGTTTTGAAGCCATTGCCATCAAACTTGTCTGGCATCATCCCTTGAGAAGCAGAGGGGATATCGCTGTATGAGTCGATCCATTATCGAATAGGTTTCGGCGCACATCACTCAAGCTTGTCTTCTCAAGTTCCTTGGCAAGGCGTGCAGTTAGTGCTTCATCAGGGGTCTGGTTAGAGATCACACTGTTGTTGTTGATATCGTCAGTAGTCATTCTGTTCACAAATAACAGAGATGATCAGTATATCAATCAAGCAATTCAAGTAACTAAATTACACGTAATTGCTTTTAAAAGTTTCACAAACCCACTCAGATCTGAGCGTTCATGGAAAAGTACAAAGTTTAAGAAGAAGAGAATAATTAATATTAAAAGCGTTCGTCTAAACTTTCCGTGTAACAGACGAATTTTATTGATAGAAACGAATTAACAAAAAGACGAATTAAGAAAAAGATGAATTTTATTGTTAGAAACGATAACAGAAATCGAAGAACAACAGCAGTATTTAAAGACAGTATTTAAATAAGCAGTAAATCACAGAGGCAAGATATTATCTTTTTCCTTAATTCAATAAATCGACTGCATTTGTGCTCGCAGTAACGTTTGATTTTTGAATCCCAGGATACAACCGATCCGAACTATAACTCGAGCACCCGAGGTATAGAACTCAGCGAACTAGAACTACGTTATACTCTCGAAACTATAAACTAAAAGACTTACTTTCTAAAGCTATGAAGACGAGAGAGATAGAAGAATTTAGAACTGTGAGTTTTCTGTGTTTGAGAGCGTGAGTAATTATGAGAGACGAGACCCTTTATTTATAGTCTGAGGTTGAAGATTCTGGAGTATTCCGCAAGTTTCGAATCAGTAAAGGATTTGGAATAATTCCCAATTCTTACTAAGTCGGCCACGAATAAAGGAAAATTTCTAGATTCAGAAATGTAAAATTTCCAAAATCAGAAAAGGAAAATTTTCAGAAAATTCATTGAGTAAGTTTTGACAAATCAATGGTCCAAAAAATTACTCGGACGAGGCGAGAATTCCGCCAACCGCCAATCGCACGCGCTTGCCCAGCCCGGCCCGGCTCGGCTCGGTTCGGTTTGGTGGTGGTGGTGGTATCCTTGTGTCTCTCTATGTGTGTTATGTTTTGAACATAAGTATATCTTAGCTCCTTATATACCACATGAAAAAGTTTTTCCTAAAGGATGTGGGACTTTTTACATGCACATTTCGTTTCACACATTTGGGGCTTTTACACTATAGTCCAAACCAATTTCCCATTCACACTTAACTCAATTTTACATAAACCAAATGCCCAAACCAATGGTCCATTTGTTTACTAAAATTTAGTTCCAACAAATTTTAAGATCGCTGAATAGATTCCGAAGGTGTAAGAACCACCTCCGATACATTGAATCCATATACTCGCCGTCATAGACATCCATTTCGTTCTCAGAATCTCCCCCGTCATATTTCGCCGGATAAGGGATTTTTGATAAGAAAAAGTCACTTTCTTACCACTTGGTTGTTATTTTGAACCAATCCCAAAAAAAATATCTTATACTGGTTTTGTTTGCATCTTTTATTGGGCTTGGCCTTTCTTTACTTAAGGCTTGAAACTGATTATTAAGCCCATTTTGAGGGGGGAGACAGCAGAGCCACGTGGAGATTCTGTGTTGTGTTTACAGCTTAACACGCTATAGCCACATGATCGCACGTGTGGGAGAGGAAGACGGAGCGGGTGAATAAATAAACGGATTTAACTAACGGAGTCAAATGGGTGACCAGTAAACCGGGATGCTGACTAATTAATTGAACGTCAGTTTTCTTTTTTGCGTCATGGACGTCATTTAATAGACAAATATTTGGTCATGTCAACTATTTAACTTTTGCTTTAACATTAAACTTTTTTATTGCCGACAAAAAAACAAACTTTTTTATTAACTCCAATTATTTACCCTCTTCGTTCATGTATGTGTATAAACTTACAATTAATATGGACCATGGTCGTGCATAAATAACATTTCAACAAATTTATATCATAAACTTAAATCTATTAACAGAAGTGGCGTTATACTATAACTTTTAACACGAGAATTCAATTCTATTTATCCGCAAAAAATTAAGATAAAAATGAATGATAATATTTTAAAAAAACAAATATATCATGTGCTATAAAAAAAAACAAATATCATATGATTACGTGAAACTGATGTCTTGTGATTCAAATTTGTAAAGATTAAAACCAAATCAGAAGCCTTTATAACCTTTCAAAGCTTCTATCCAAATCCATAAAAATTTTGATTGGAAAAAAAAAAACCAATTGTAGTAGATTCGAACCTTTCATGCATTTAATAATATGATTAAGCATTGTAGATTATTGTAAGATCTAGTAGGTTTACTCTAGATTTCGATTTGTAACCAATGTTAATAAAAAATAATTAAAACAGTAATCGACAATATGATAAAAAAATAAGGGTAAATTAGTAAAATAGGCAACTTTTTAAACTTAATTTGGAAAGTGGGCAAGACACTAGTTATAATTTGCTAAATGAGCAATCTTCTAATAGAGGTGAGTGAATAAAATGACACAAATAATCTTTCAAAGAAAAATAATGGGTTATTTAGTATATTAGAATAATTATTTCTAGAAATTTGTATGATCCGCCACATAAAATTATGAAAATTAAATAAGGAGGGTCACATGGGGACAGGTAAATAAATCCCGCCACAAAAATGTATGATAAAAGCCTTGTTGGTCGTTGAGCTTTCTAACGTCTCCATCACTTGCGATTTTAATTAAAAAACCATAAACCCTTAATTAAAAAATCCCTCATTCTGCAGCAGAGAGAGAGAGAAGAGGAAGAGACCAGAGCTTGACGATGATCAAGCCTCCTATAAATCCACTTCTCTTCTCGCTACGCGTTTCCTTCTCCTTTCTTCCTCCTCTGCTTTTCATGGTGGTGGATGGGAGTCGGAGATCCTCATCCACTTCCGCCGGATATTGCGTCCACTTCTTCCTCCGTCTCGGTCGTAAATGCTGATTTGTTGTCCGATTCTCCGATTCTCTTGTTTGTTTACTTCCACAAGGCTTTCCGTGCGCAGCTAGCGGAGCTCCACCGTCTTTCCGGCGATGTTGTCCGGACCGGTTCCGAACTGGCGGTGGAGCTCCGTCGTAAGTTTGATTTTCTCAAGCTTGTCTATAAGTATCATTCCGCAGCTGAAGATGAGGTTAGTTATCATTGGTTATGTATTGGTGTGATTTTACTAGATTCTGGAAATTCTCTGCTTGTGGGAATTATAAGAAAGAAAAGAAAAATTAAAGCAACATTAGAGCTCAAAGTCAACGATTGCACATATATACTTTTATAGAATCAAACAGAATCTGATGCAACAACTGTTTACTTGTTTTTGGGTTTTGGTTTTAAGGTTAGATTATATTCTGAAAGAACTACTTCTCTACAGAGTATAAGTTTGTTAGGACCAAAATGAAAATTGTAATTGAAATAATATGTAAACATTAACTTTTAACATTTATAAAAAAAAATAAGCAGGTAGATATATTTTCGTGAGAGATGTGTGTGGAGTTTGCTCCTAATTTGCTGTTAACAAGAACTTGAATAGATCCGTATGATAGTCACCTTTACTTGATGTTTGATATGATTGTGCAGGTTATCTTTTCAGCCCTCGACACTCGTGTGAAGAACATTGCTTTTAATTATTCACTTGAACATGATGCTACAGATGATCTTTTCACTTCGGTTTTTCATTGGTTAAATGTTCTCCAAGAGGAAAAAGGGAACATTGCACATGTTCTTCGTGAACTTGTGTTATGTATTGGCACCATTCAGTCATCTATTTGTCAGCATATGCTTAAAGAAGAGCGTCAGGTAATAGGTTTTGCTTGTCACAATTATATTTTGTTTTGCAATGTGATTCAAAAACTCTTACCATATCTTAAATCTGCAGGTGTTTCCTTTGTTAATTGAGAACTTCTCCTCTCAAGAACAAGCATCACTAGTGTGGCAATTCATTTGTAGTGTTCCAGTGATGGTGCTGGAAGAAATTTTCCCATGGATGACATCTTTACTCTCTCCAAAGGAGAAATCCGATGTCGAGAATTGCGTGAAACAAGTTGTCCCAAAAGAAGCCTCCTTGCAACTAGTATGTTCTATATATTCTGAGATTTGGCTCTACTTTTCATTCATTTTTTTTAGCAATCTTATTGTATAACAAGATTAAATTGTTTCCGAAGGTTATAAACTCTTGGTTGACTGACGATAGTCGATCTTCTTCTGCGGATCTTAAAAAGATCATGAAGGGAGTCCAGTTTGTAGAAGTGTCTGAAAATATGAAGAACTCCTCACCTCACGCAGATTCATCAAGTGGTTGGTTTCAACGTTTTTGGCAGTGGAGTAAAATGTCATTTTCTAGTCCAAATACAGGAAACACTCTGGTTCATGGTATTCAGCTTTGGCATAATGCAATAAAAAGAGATTTGATAGACATTCAAAAAGGATTATGCCAGCTCAAATTTCCAAACCGCTCGTTGGACCTCAATATGCTCGTGGTTCGGCTAAACTTCCTTGTCGATATCCTTATCTTTTATGGGTAATAATTTTGGTGCTTTTCTTTGATATGGTGTGTACTTTCTTCTTTGGAATTGTCTTGTTTCTCTTTCCAACTATTTTCTCTGAGACATTTGGTGACAATACTTCATTGCAGCAATGCGTTTAAGAAGTTCTTTTACCCAGTGTTTGAAGAAATGATGGATCAACAACACTCTTCTACTTGCAAAAAATTCACCATTGATGACCATGTTGAAAACATTAAGAGGTCCCTAGACCTTGAAACTAAAACAAGGAATGACAATTTTGTCGCAACGCTTCAGGAGAAACTGGAATCTCTTATACTGACTGTAGCAAAGCAGTTTTCTGCAGAGGAAACAGAGGTAATCTGTTTCATATTCTTATGAACCTTTAATTATTTTGCTTTTTATTGCACGTTTTTGAAGAAATTAATACTCACATTGAAATTAATGTTCCTATTCATCCATTGTTCTCCAGGTATTTCCAATCATCAGCAAGAATTGCAACACTGAAATGCAGAGGCAGCTCTTGTACAGAAGCCTTCATGTCCTTCCTCTTGGATTGCTCAAATGTGTCATAATGTGGTTTTCTGCTCAGTTGTCAGAAGATGAATCTCAATCAATTGTTCACTTTTTAACTTGGGAAGATTCTTTTCCCAACAAACCTTTTGCAAACCTCTTGTTGCAGTGGTTTCGTTTCGGTTATTCAGGCAAAACATCAGTTGAAAGTTTCTGGAACGAGTTGTCCTTTATGTTCAAACCGAAATCTTCCTTTGAAGAGGAACACACCAAAGAAGCATCTGGATCTTTTGACAATCAATCACAACTGCAATTATGCAAAGGGTCTGCTCCATATTTGCTTGAATTCCAGTCAATGCATCTACCTGCTGGTTACATGAATGAGACGCCTTACTCGAGTGCAATGAATCAGCAAATACTTATACCTGGAAAGCTCAAGACTTTTCAACAGTTTCCAGGTTTCCTCGGGGACTCGGAAGCTGTTGGTGATCACTCAATGAAGGACTTGAAACCGATCGATCTGATATTTTTGTTCCACAAGGCAATGAAGAAAGATCTAGACTACCTTGTATCTGGTTCAGCTCGGCTCGCAGCAGACTTTAGCTTTCTCGGGGAGTTTCATCAGCGGTTTCATCTTATAAAATTCTTGTATCAGATACATTCAGATGCAGAGGATGAGATTGCATTTCCGGCTCTGGAGGCAAAAGGTAAACTACAAAACATTAGTCAGTCATACAGTATTGATCATGAACTTGAAGTGGAACACCTCGATAAAGTATCCTTCCTTTTAAACGAGATGGCAGAGCTGAACAAGTATAATTCAGATGTACTAGAGCACATGAATGTCAAGTATGAGAAGTTGTGTATGACCCTACAAGATGTATGCAAATCAATTCATAAGCTATTGTCCGAGCATCTCCACCGTGAAGAAACCGAGCTCTGGAGTTTATTCAGAAACTGCTTCACTATCGAAGAACAAGAAAAAATCTTAGCATGCATGCTTGGAAGAATGAGTGGAGAAATATTGCAGGATATGATTCCATGGTTAATGGAGTCTTTGATCCCTGATGAGCAACATGCCGTAATGTCCTTGTGGCGTCAAGCAACAAGGAAAACTATGTTTGGTGAATGGTTAACAGAATGGTACAATAGTCATGTTGTAAAAGAGGAAACAAAGGAAGCAAATAAGGATTTATCTGAAGATTCAGATCCACTAGAAATTGTCTGGAAATATCTCTTTGAAGGACCTGATGATGAAGACACAAGGAACATTTGCAGCAAACCTGTGGAGTTTTTAGAAACAGAATTAAAGAGTATCACGAATAAGCCACTTGGAACGGATACTCCCAATAACAAGGCAGAATTTGGCAACAAAGAAGAAGAACATCGGGAAATCTCGGAAAGTAAAAAGGTATGTACTGACGAAATGAGGTACAAGGAACAAAGTGCGCAAGCTTTCCAAATGTCTCAGAAATCTAACCGATCTAGCCAAAGTAGCAAATATGAGTGCCTAATATCAATGAGTCAGGAGGATGTGGAGGCTACAATTCGAAGAATATCCCGCGACTCTGCCCTTGATCCTCAGAAGAAATCATATATCATGCAGAACTTGTTAATGAGGTAAGTGCTGCAATTCCATTTTTCTTTGCTGTTATAATGCTTTCAAAATAGAAAGGAATTTGTTTTACTCTCTAAATAACTCTTTGTTTAGTAGATATGTAAGAATCATGTTTAAGTAACTCTTTTTCATTGTTCTTTTCTTGTGACTTACACTAGGTTATGTACTTTTTCAGTCGTTGGATTGCTACGCAGCGGATACATAATCTTGAACCATCCATTATCTCAAGCAATAGGGAAGAAGTTCTTGGTCAGAATCCTTCTTATCGAGATCCTAACAAACTAATCTTTGGTTGCAAACACTACAAGAGGAGTTGCAAGCTTCTTGCTCCTTGTTGCAATCAGCTCTTCACGTGTATACGGTGCCATGATGAAGAGACTGATCACTCAGTGGATAGGTAGTGGCTGGTGCTTTGTTTCCATGTAATGAACACTGTTTGTTGCATATGTCTCTAATTTTCTTAAATACTTGGGCAGGAAACAAATCACAAAGATGATGTGCATGAAGTGCCTGATCATTCAGCCAGTAGGGGCGGCCTGCTCAAATACTTCATGCAACTGGTCAATGGGAAAATATTATTGCAAAATCTGCAAATTGTTCGACGATGAAAGGTAAAATCTTCTTTTGCTTCAACATCTTTGTTTTGATTTCCAATGTATCTTATTAAATAGAAAGGCTTACTTTGCAGGGAGATTTATCATTGTCCCTACTGTAATCTCTGCCGGTTAGGGAAAGGATTGGGAATTGAGTATTTTCATTGCATGAAATGCAATGCTTGCATGTCACGTTTGTTAATACAACATGTATGCAGAGAGAAGTGCTTAGAAGATAATTGCCCGATTTGCCATGAGTATACCTTTACCTCGAATTCTCCTGTGAAGGCTCTTCCATGTGGCCATGTGATGCACTCAACATGCTTTCAGGTGCTTCAGTTTCTCAATTTGTTTGTATAGTTTGGCAATTATGAGACCTTAAGCTAAAAATGTTACTTAGGAGTGTGTTTTGGTTTTCTGGTTGTAGGAGTACACATGTTCGCATTACACATGTCCTATTTGCAGCAAGTCACTAGGTGATATGCAGGTTAGCTATACTTGGTTCTCTCCTGGAAAGAAAAACTTGAAAGAGTGTTTCTTTGAGTTCTTCAATGCTCAAACATTGAGGTGATTCACTAATCAAAGAATCGTTTCATGCACAGGTTTACTTTAGAATGTTAGACGCACTTCTTGCAGAACAAAAGATGCCAGATGAATACTCAAACCAAACTCAGGTTCTTCTCTCTTCGTCTCTCAATCTTTTACACACATATACATATGCAAAAATATAAGTGCATTGTCTAAGTTTAAATGGTTGGTTTGGTGCAGGTAATACTATGTAATGACTGTGAAAGAAAGGGAAATGCTCCTTACCATTGGCTCTATCACAAGTGCTCTTCTTGTGCCTCCTACAACACAAGAATTGTCTAATTCCTTCTCCAGTTTTCTTTCTTTAATTTTCTTGTACATCAACAAACTCTATAACAGCTTTTTTCCTCTTCTTTTTGGAAGTAATTTGATTTTTCGTATTAAAAAACAAACTACCTATTAATAAATCAAGGTTTATATTTACACCAATTGTGGCTATCTCTGAGGACTCATTGTATGGATAAGTGTGACTAAAATAAGGACTTTGATCGTACGTATTATTTTTACCCGCTGGTTCGCTTGTTTGCCGGGTTCACTTACCATTAGGGTAAATTACCTATACATGATTGGGATGACCAATTGTATACGTTGTTCGATCGATCCTTACTAAACCCGACAATAAGCCTATTAGTAAGATAAGTTTGAGAAGCGCTCAAGAGGATCAAGCAAACTCAAGCTAAGACTTATACGATCTGGGGTTAGAGGAAGAACATATATCGAGTTGAGTATAATTTGGTATCTGAGTCTTCCATAATTAACAGATAGTTTTATGTGTGAATTTCTACAGAGACGACTTCCGTATGGTCATAGATGTTGTGATGGGTAATGTATTGGGATAACCATGCATACTTGGGGCCGACAATACGGGGCAAAGGTATTGTGTGAAATACTTTGGCTATTGTTTGAGAACGTAGAGGTATTAAAGACTAGGTTAAAATGGAAGTAGAAACATTGCTTGTGAACCGTAGGAATGAGTCAAAAGTATAATGCATGTTAAAATGTTAGGATAGTCGGTTCACAAGACCACCAAAATTATATATTGCATAGGGCGTATGTGTAACACCCGGTTTTTTTTTTTAAAAAGCGGAAATTCTCATGGAATAATTCATAAAATAAATCTAGCAACCTAACCGGGTTTACTAAAACTAGAAAAACATAAAACCCCAACCGCCTAATCATCCTCTCCCTAATGCCATGATCCCGCGGTCACACTCTTCCTTTTCCTTTACCTGCAACACAATTGGGAAAAACGAGTTGCGTAAGTATTAATAAATACTTAGTGAGAACGTCTACAGGCTAAACACGATTGACCGAACAACAATTAACAATTGCTTAAAAAATATTTCAATCAGAAAACACAGAGTGTCGATCGACACGTCACACGGTGTCGATCGACGCTGGTTCTACCGTCGTGTCGATCGATACACCATAGGGTGTCGATCGACACGAGGTTTCTTCTCCGAGACCAAACATCACAAAACACACAAAAACACAATTAACACTCAATCATCATACGAAATTAGCACACGATCACACGTGAAACAATTCTTAAGCATCTAAACATAATCACGATTCGCTAATCGATCCTTCAACCTATAGACACGCACTCACCTCGGGAACGGTTGAATCAAGGGAAAAACCCGACTAAAACAGAGGCAAAAACTCGCGACTCCCTTCACCAAATCAGGTTCTGAAAAGTGATCTGGAAACTAGACACCGAGGGCTTTCGAACGGTGTATAAAACTCCTTCTAACTCTCTCTGGAACGACGGCAAAACCTTCCTCAAAACCGGCTAATCTCACCCAAAAACGCAGAAACTGCACGAACTAGCCAAGTTTCACAGACCAGAACTCAGCGAATAATCCATCAAACGATAAACGGTTTTCACCGAAATCAAGTCTAAGGATCAGAGAACTTACCACCGAAGTCTCGCTCCAATCCAGTCACCACAAACCGAGCACGACCTCGCTCAAACGAAGGGAACAAACTCAGGAGACGGCTCACGAAAACACTCAAAACTCTTAATTCTCTTTTCTTTCTCTGATTCTGCGAAAATGAGCGGCTAACCCTAGGGAAACGCGTACTCTATGCTTATATAAGGTCCCCCAAACCGGCTCATTAACCAAACGAACCGAAATCAAAACCCTAGGTCTGATTTTAACCCGTGTCGATCGACAGACACAAACTGTGTCGATCGACAGGGACCTCTCTGTCCAAAATTTCGAGAGAACAACAATTCGTGTCGATCGACACGCACACACTGCGTCGATCGACACCCACCAAAAATTACATTTTTGGTTCACGGGCGTTACAGTTCTCCCCCACTAATCTGGATTCGTCCTCGAATCCCGCAAAAACACGTCCACACAGGGCCACACTCTGGCCGTACCGGCCAATACCACAAGAGATTCTCACATAATCTCAGAGACACACGAACTAATCCTATGTTTTTACGCACGTTTTCTTAGACATTTATTACGTTAACTCATCCATACTCACCAATACTCTAGGGAAACCACCGTCCCCTCGAGAGAACCAGCGTCTCTCCGGACTATAGAGGAAACCACCGTCCCAATATATGCGCTCAGTACTATAAAGGAAACCACCGTCCCAGTATAAGTACACAGGAAAACCACCGTCTCCTGGAGAGAACCACCGTCTCTCAGCATGTATACAGGAAACCACCGTCCCCGTTACATACTCTGGAAAACCACCGTCTCCAGATCATGAGTAATACGTAATAAACTCTAAAACGCCTAAAAACATCCGCGACTAGCTCACATCACGTGGTCTAAACTCAATACTCCCCACCCGGAATATCCGCAAAACACGACCCTCACTGGTCTACACAATCGCATATCAGGAACACAAACCGATAAAACTAGATATATAAGGGAAAACTCATCTTATAAATCTCTGACAATGTATATCGTTACAACGAAACGAAAAATACATGAAACAACAACGATACTGGCACAAAGGCCTACACGAAACTGGAACCACAAAGAAAACTAAGCTCAAATGGCGACCTTCTTATCGAACCACTTCTTGAACTTCAGATTCATCTTTGCATCTGGCTCCCATGTCTCCTCCTGGCAACCGCCACAATCCCACAAAATACGTAACAACGGTACCTTCTTCCGACGCAATTCCTTGATCCTCCTCTCGAGAATCCTCACAGGAACCGCCGGAACCATCAAATCTGGCTGAAGATCCATAGGGATCTCCGGCACTAACTCCTCAGACTCATGTAGGCACTTCCTCAACATCGACACATGGAAAACCTTATGAAATATCTGCATGATCGGAGGTAACTCAAGCCGATAAGCCACTGGTCCAACACGCTCCACAACACGCTTGTTCTCTGCTATGGATCTGTTAGGACCCCTCAAAATAGCCATCTTGAGATACACGCGAACTCCCACTGAGAACTCAAGCTCACGTCTACGCTTATTCGCATAACTCCTCTGTCTATCCTGAGCTTCCTTCATGTTCAGCCGAACAATACGAATCTTCTCTGTCGTCTCCTGAACATAAGTAACCCCATGAATACTGCACTCCCCCACTTGGGTCCAGCATAACGGCGTCCTACATGGCCTCCCATACATACTGCACTCCCTCAAATGGAGCTATACCGATACTCGCCTGAAAACTGTTATTATACGCAAACTCAACCAACCCCAAGTGATCGAACCACGGACCACCCCAATCCAGAACGCACATCCTCAGCAAATCCTCCATAGTCTGAATAGTCCCCTCTGACTGCCCATCAGTCTGTGGATGATAAGCTGTACTCATATGCACCTTAGTACCCATCTCTGCCTGAAAGGCTCTCCAGAACTCTGATGCAAACCTAGGATCTCGGTCAGAAACAATACTGGCTGGCACTCCATGCAACCTCACAATCTCTCGCACAAACCTCGTAGCCAACTTAGCCACTCCATCGGTCTTCTTAATTGGCAAGAAGTGTGCTAACTTGGTCAATCGGTCCACGATCACCCAGATAGCATCATAAGTCCCCGACGCCGGCAAGCCAACCACGAAATCCATCGTAATCATCTCCTATTTCCACTCCAGAATGGGTAAACTCTGCAGAAGACCACCAGGAACCTTATGTTCGGCCTTAACCAAAGAACATGTGTTGCACTTAGCAACAAAAGCGGCCACATCTCTCTTCATCCCGACCCAGTGATAATACCGTTTGAGATCACGATACATCTTGGTCGCACCCGGACGAATCGAGAACTTGCTCGAATGAGCCTCACTCAGGATCTCCAGCCTCAACACCTCATCTCGAGGTACACAAATGATATAGCATGGTTTTTACCCATTTTAACCATGATATAATTTGGTTTTGTATTAGTATTTTTTGTATTTTTTGTATCTTTTATGTTGTTTTTGTTGGAAATGGTCATTGGAGCTCAAAGGGAAGATTTGGAGCAATTTTGGATCATTTTGGAGCTTAAAGATCAAAGTGGAATCGAGGCAGAAGCCCATCTGTCGATCGACAGGACACTTCTGTCGATCGACACCTGAAGCAACAAAGCAGAGAAGATCTTTAAAACACTCCTGTCGATCGACATAGTATATGTGCTGTCGATCGACAACAATTTTAAAGACGCAGAAGATTTCCACAGAGGCTCCCCCGTCGATCGACACTGCTCCTCCGTCGATCGACAGGCTCAGCAGAATAAAGAGTTTTGGATAAGTTAGAGATTTCTTCACACTTAAGTAAACTTTAGATATTTATTTTTGATGTTTCCTTCTTATGAAGTAACCTATAAATATCTAGATATTTTGATCCCACTTGTTTAGGGATTAAGTAGTATAAATATGTGTGAAGGAGGAAAGTTGTAAAATATATTATTTTTGGAATACAAAATCCAAACTCTCTCAAAAGAGTTTGGCTCTAGCTTAGCCCGCGTCTCGCAGCTCCGTTTCCGCAGTCGTTAGCCTTCTTCGGATGTCCTAAAGCTCTACTCCCTGTGGATCGATACCTTGAAGTGCTGCAAACGACATGCCGTCATGATTGCGGTGTTGTTGCATGTTGAGGGTAATTGACGTGCCGAGCCCCGAAAAGCTCGCACAATCAGTTTGGCGCCGTTGCCGGGGAGTAGATGCGATTGCCATCAGAGTTAGGACAAAGGCTAATTCTAGAGTTTTCTTGAGTTCTTCTTTCATCTTTTTCATTTTTTCTTTTGTTGTTATTCTTTTCCCTTTTTCTTGTGATTTTGCACTCTTGGGCGTCGTTACTTGGAGTGAAGGAAACAATCAAGGAGAGTAAGAGTAAGAAGACACAACCGTCAAGCTAGCGACGTAAAACGCGCCTCTTGGGGACTCCCCCAAGCCTATCTTTAATTTCGTTTTTAATGTTTTAATAAACCTTCTTCCGGGCTATCGTTTGTTCTTTGCTTGAGGACAAGCAAACGCTAAGTCTGGGGGCGTGATATATCACGGTTTTTACCCATTTTAACCATGATATAATTTGGTTTTGTATTAGTATTTTTTGTATTTTGTATCCTTTATGTTGCTTTTGTTGGAAATGGTCATTGGAGCTCAAAGGGAAGATTTGGAGCAATTTTGGATCATTTTGGAGCTTAAAGATCAAAGTGGAATCGAGGCAGAAGCTCATTTGTCGATCGACAAGACACTTCTGTCGATCGACACCTGAAGCAACGAAGCAGAGAAGATCTTTAAAACACATCTGTCGATCGACATAGTATATGTGCTGTCGATCGACAACAATTTTAAAGACGCAGAAGATTTCCACAGAGGCTCCCCCGTCGATCGACACTGCTCCTCCGTCGATCGACAGGCTCAACAGAATAAAGAGTTTTGGATAAGTTAGAGATTTCTTCACACTTAAGTAAACTTTAGATATTTATTTTTGAGGTTTCCTTCTTATGAAGCAACCTATAAATATCTAGATATTTTGATCCCACTTGTTTAGGGATTAAGTAGTATAAATATGTGTGAAGGAGGAAAGTTGTAAAATATCTTATTTTTGGAATACAAAATCCAAACTCTCTCAAAAGAGTTTGGCTCTAGCTTAGCCCGAGTCTCGCAGCTCCGTTTCCGCAATCGTTAGCCTTCTTCGGATGTCCTAAAGCTCTACTCCCTGTGGATCGATACCTTGAAGTGCTGCAAACGACATGCCGTCATGATTGCGGTGTTGTTGCACGTTGAGGGTAATTGACGTGCCGAGCCCCGAAAAGCTCGCACAATCAACAAACCCGACCACGAATCAGGATTGTCCCATTCGGAGAGACAATAAACTCTGAATCCTAAGCTCGCGACGCACCAACCAAACCCTGATCACTCTGCTGAGCCACTCTGATCCTACTGAGAAGATATGCCTGATCCACTGCCTCTAAGCCCAACGGCTCCTCGGAAATAGCACAAAGATGCAACGTATTAATCTCGCCCACTAAATCCTCGATATCCTGCTCACGGGCTGAATCGGACCTCCGCCGACTCAAGGCATCTGCTACCTGATTAGCCTTTCCCGGATGATAGGTGATCTCCAGATCATAATCCGCCAACAACTCAACCCAGCGCCTCTGCCTCATATTCAACAATGGCTGAGTGAAGATGTGCTGCAAATTCTTGTGATCCGTGAAAATCTGCACTCGCCCCCCAAAAAGATAAGACCTCCAAATCTTCAAAGCGAACACCACTGCTCCCAACTCTAGATCATGCGTAGGTCGATTACGCTCACTACCCTGCAACTGCCTCGAAGCATAAGCAATAACTCGACCCTCCTGCATCAGAACGTAACCCAAACCAACTCCCGAAGCATCGGTATACACGGTATAAGGCTTCCCCGGCACAAGTAATGCCAATACCGGCATACTAGTCAGCATCCCCTTGAGTCTCGCAAAACTCTCCTCGCACACCTGAAGCAACGAAGCAGAGAAGATCTTTAAAACACATCTGTCGATCGACATAGTATATGTGCTGTCGATCGACAACAATTTTAAAGACGCAGAAGATTTCCACAGAGGCTCCCCGTCGATCGACACTGCTCCTCCGTCGATCGACAGGCTCAGCAGAATAAAGAGTTTTGGATAAGTTAGAGATTTCTTCACACTTAAGTAAACTTTAGATATTTATTTTTGAGGTTTCTTTCTTATGAAGTAACCTATAAATATCTAGATATTTTGATCCCACTTGTTTAGGGATTAAGTAGTATAAATATGTGTGAAGGAGGAAAGTTGTAAAATATATTATTTTTGGAATACAAAATCCAAACTCTCTCAAAAGAGTTTGGCTCTAGCTTAGCCCGAGTCTCGCAGCTCCGTTTCCGCAGTCGTTAGCCTTCTTCGGATGTCCTAAAGCTCTACTCCCTGTGGATCGATACCTTGAAGTGCTGCAAACGACATGCCGTCATGATTGCGGTGTTGTTGCACGTTGAGGGTAATTGACGTGCCGAGCCCCGAAAAGCTCGCACAATCAGTTTGGCGCCGTTGCCGGGGAGTAGATGCGATTGCCATCAGAGTTAGGACAAAGGCTAATTCTAGAGTTTTCTTGAGTTCTTCTTTCATCTTTTTCATTTTTTCTTTTGTTGTTATTCTTTTCCCTTTTTCTTGTGATTTTGCACTCTTGGGCGTCGTTACTTAGAGTGAAGGAAACAATCAAGGAGAGTAAGAGTAAGAAGACACAACCGTCAAGCTAGCGACGTTAAACGCGCCTCTTGGGGACTCCCCCAAGCCTATCTTTAATTTCGTTTTTAATGTTTTAATAAACCTTCTTCCGGGCTATCGTTTGTTCTTTGCTTGAGGACAAGCAAACGCTAAGTCTGGGGGCGTGATATATCACGGTTTTTACCCATTTTAACCAAGATATAATTTGGTTTTGTATTAGTATTTTTTGTATTTTGTATCTTTTATGTTGCTTTTGTTGGAAATGGTCATTGGAGCTCAAAGGGAAGATTTGGAGCAATTTTGGATCATTTTGGAGCTTAAAGATCAAAGTGGAATCGAGGCAGAAGCTCATTTGTCGATCGACAAGACACTTCTGTCGATCGACACCTGAAGCAACGAAGCAGAGAAGATCTTTATAACACATCTGTCGATCGACATAGTATATGTGCTGTCGATCGACAACAATTTTAAAGACGCAGAAGATTTCCACAGAGGCTCCCCCGTCGATCGACACTGCTCCTCCGTCGATCGACAGGCTCAGCAGAATAAAGAGTTTTGGATAAGTTAGAGATTTCTTCACACTTAAGTAAACTTTAGATATTTATTTTTGAGGTTTCCTTCTTATGAAGTAACCTATAAATATCTAGATATTTTGATCCCACTTGTTTAGGGATTAAGTAGTATAAATATGTGTGAAGGAGGAAAGTTGTAAAATATCTTATTTTTGGAATACAAAATCCAAACTCTCTCAAAAGAGTTTGGCTCTAGCTTAGCCCGAGTCTCGCAGCTCCGTTTCCGCAATCGTTAGCCTTCTTCGGATGTCCTAAAGCTCTACTCCCTGTGGATCGATACCTTGAAGTGCTGCAAACGACATGCCGTCATGATTGCGGTGTTGTTGCACGTTGAGGGTAATTGACGTGCCGAGCCCCGAAAAGCTCGCACAATCAACAAACCCGACCACGAATCAGGATTGTCCCATTCGGAGAGACAATAAACTCTGAATCCTAAGCTCGCGACGCACCAACCAAACCCTGATCACTCTGCTGAGCCACTCTGATCCTACTGAGAAGATATGCCTGATCCACTGCCTCTAAGCCCAACGGCTCCTCGGAAATAGCACAAAGATGCAACGTATTAATCTCGCCTACTAAATCCTCGATATCCTGCTCACGGGCTGAATCGGACCTCCGCCGACTCAAGGCATCTGCTACCTGATTAGCCTTTCCCGGATGATAGGTGATCTCCAGATCATAATCCGCCAACAACTCAACCCAGCGCCTCTGCCTCATATTCAACAATGGCTGAGTGAAGATGTGCTGCAAATTCTTGTGATCCGTGAAAATCTGCACTCGCCCCCCAAAAAGATAAGACCTCCAAATCTTCAGAGCGAACACCACTGCTCCCAACTCTAGATCATGCGTAGGTCGATTACGCTCACTACCCTGCAACTGCCTCGAAGCATAAGCAATAACTCGACCCTCCTGCATCAGAACGTAACCCAAACCAACTCCCGAAGCATCGGTATACACGGTATAAGGCTTCCCCGGCTCGAGTAATGCCAATACCGGCATACTAGTCAGCATCCCCTTGAGTCTCGCAAAACTCTCCTCGCACTCCGGCGACAAGACAAACGGAACATCCTTACCGGTCAGCTTCGTCATCGGCTGCGCCATACTCGCAAAGCCCTTGACGAACCTCCGATAATATCTTGTCAGACCCAAGAAACTCCTGATCTCGGTAGCACTGCTCGGTCTAGGCCAATCTCGAATAGCCTCAATCTTAGCCGGATCTACAGAAACTCCCTCTGCAGAAACATGGTGGCCAAGAAAACCCATCTCTCGCTGCCAAAAACTACACTTGCTCAACTTGGCAAACAGCTTCTGCTCCCGAAGATTCTCAAGAACTAACTGCAAATGCGCCTCATGCTCCCCGGAACTCCTCGAGTATACCAGAATATCATCAATAAAAATAATCACGAACACGTCCAAATACTCCTTGAACACGTCGTTCATCAATCTCATGAATGCCGCAGGCGCATTCGTCAATCCGAAAGGCATAACCACAAACTCAAAATGCCCATAACGCGTCCTGAATGCCGTCTTGCGAACATCCGCCTCAGAATTCGGAATCTGATGATACCCTGAAGCCAAGTCAATCTTAGAGAACCAGGTAGCACCCCTCAGCTGATCCAGCAACTCATCAATCCTTGGGAGAGGGTACATGTTCTTTATAGTGACTCGGTTAAGTCCCCGGTAATCGATGCACAACCGGAAACTCCCATCCTTCTTTTTCACAAACAGAACCGGTGCTCCCCATGGCGAAACACTCGGACGAATAAAACCCTTACTCAAAAGGTCCTCTAGCTGCTTCTTCAGCTCTGCTACCTCTGCGGGAGCCATCCTGTAAGGAGCCTTAGATATCGGAGTTGTTCCAGGCTCCAGCTCAATCGTGAAAGGATCAGACCGAGATGGTGGTAATCCCTTCAACGACCGAAAAACATCCTCAAATTCCTGAACAACTCGAATATCATTAAGAGCAACCTCACTACTGGACTCTGCCATCGCAATCGTCGCCAAAAATGCCTCACAACCCCGCTCGAACAACTGCTCTGCCTGGATAGCCGAGATCACCAGACTACTGGACGTCGGTCTCAACCCCTGAAATACCAACCTTCCGCCATCGCGCTCAAAGCTCACTCTGCCTCTGAAACAATCAAGATGAACCCGGTAAAACGATAACCAGTCCATCCCAAGAATCACATCACAAAGCGCCACTGGACTAATCACCAAGTCCGCCGGCATCGAATGCCCTGCGATCTAAACATCCACTGCTCTAGCACGGCCCGTAGTAGCCAGGAATCCACCTCCAGCCACCTTGACCATGCTTGCACGCTCACCAGCGCTGCTCCGGATACCACTGCGCTCGGCACACTCCGGCGTGATAAAGCAGTGCGATGCTCCAGAATCGAACATCACGTGGGACTCAAAGCCGCCTACTAACAAGGTCCCTACACATACCACATGCGTTGAGAACCTCGGGACTCGACCACAAGTAAAATAAGGGAAATAACAATCACAACCACAAGAAAATTCTATCGCTAGGAATTTATAAAGTTAAGTCCAGAATTTTACCTGTGATCTGCCCGGCGTTGCTGTTCTGGCCGAACTCTGCTGGAGAAAACACATGCGGTGCTGGACCAATTTGACCAGCCGGTTGCTGCACTGCCGCAATCTGACCCGAAGGCTAAACTCCAGCTGGCTGAATCGCTGCCACACCTGACTGCTGCAACTGGGGACACATAGGCCTGAAATGCCCCGCTCACCGCACTGGAAGCAAACCTTAGCCCCCCGAGAAGAACCCTTAGGATAGTTCACCACCCGATGCTCTGCACTGCCGCATCCGTAACAACCATGTGTACCATGGCTACCTGAACTCGCCCTAGAAGGATCATCCCACCTCCTCTTCTGGCCCTGCGCAGGCTTACCGCCCTTGCCAGAACCAGAACCTCTACGATGTTGATGTTTTTGCGGCTGTTGACTCCTCGGCTGGACAGCAGGAGCCACAGTAGGTTGAACGACAACTGGACCAGACTGCTCACGCTGATCCTCCTCAATCGAAGCTGCAAGCTCCACAAGATCCGCCCTCGAGACGAATCTGCTACCCCTACACTGGGTCCTGATACTCAACCGAAGTTCTTGCAAGAACCTCTGAACCAAAGCCCGTTCGTCATCCAGACCATGCCCCGTATGAACCACCAACCTGCTAAACTCGGCGTCATACTCACGCACTGAAAGCTCTCTCTGCGTCAAGGACATAAACCTCATCTGAAGACAGTCCCGAGCCTCCTGGGGGAAATACTTGGCGTTGAACTCAGCCAAGAATTCACCCAAAGTCCACTCCGCACGCCTAGACTCAATAGCGCGCCACCACAAATGGGCATCACCACTCAGATAGTGGACTGCCAACTCGACCTGAAACTCAGCAGGATACCTGATCGATCTGAAGTTACGCTCTAACCTCAGACGCCACTCATCAGCCGCCTCAAGACCAACTCTGCCCTTGAAGAACGGCGTAGCTATCCTCTGCATCTGTCCCATCATCTCCAGATAAGACGGTACAGGCGCTGCCACTGAAGCCCTCGGCTGCTCAGCCACTGCTGCAAACCAGTCACTGGAGGAATACCCGGAGCCTGCTCAGGATCCACTGCGGAAAACGTGCCAACAACTGCGTCAGCAATCCCACAACTTGGTCATCACGACCCGGAAGCGCAGCAGCACCCCCACCGGGGCCCACTGGAACTCCCCTGCCTCTACCGGCACCTGCCAACACGCTAGCACTACGCGGGGAAAACGTACCCCCCCCCCCCCCCCCCGAAAGTTTCATATACTCTTAGATAGACCCAATACTTTGCCCTCGTACTATTTACCCACCATAGATAACTTTAACAAGCGTTTCACCCTGTTTCTGGGTTTTATACTTGTATATCACCATAACTGAAAGTTAAACTCAATTATTCCCCATAAGACGTTTTAATTCGGTTTTCTGTAGACCAAGTTTTGTTTAATCTAAACAAAACCGTAACTTAACCGTTTAATGACCGTTAAAAAAAAAAAAAAATTGTCGACCCGATTAACCCAAAATCTGACCGTTAAAAAAAAAAAAAATTTGTCGACATTTCTCTGTAACCAAAAAACCCCAAACAGCTAAGAACCCTAATATTCTCAAACTCCAATTCTCAAAAATTAACCCATAAAACTCACAGATTTTCGTCGATGGAAGATGCATTGGCCCTGGGGCCTCCAATTTCTACAGAAGATGCACCCGAAGATAGAGAGAATCCAGAGGAAAGGTTAGATTTCGACATCGAGCAAGCATTGATAGACTTTGAAGACGAACCTTCGATTAGGCACAACTTCTTTCCTGAAGTTGATAGCGACGACGAAGAAGAAGTTCAGAGAAAGCGTAGGAGACAACACGAGGTTAGGAGAGGCGATGGAATTTTGTATGAAGGTCAAGTCTTCATCAATGGAGTTGCTTTTAAAGAGGTTATCCTTGATTACGCAATGAACACTGCTACGAACATTAGGCAGTACAAGTATGATCCAGTGAAGGCCGGTTTTAGATGTATTGGAGAAGAAACTTGCCCGTGGCGTATCTATTGCTCATTTGACAAGAAAATCTGTAAGTGGAGGGTGAAGATCTTCAAGAGTAAGCATTCTTGCATTCCAAACGGTTCGGTTGCGATGTTTAGGACTCCGGTTATAGCACGTTTGTTTCTTGACAAAATTAGATGCGATCCTCATTATTTCAAACCATTGATGATCGAACAAATAATCAAAGAGAGATGGAAGATCAGTGTTTCTAGGGGTCAATGTCAACAAGCAAGGTATAAAGCATTGGACTGGATCGAGAAAGAGTATGCGGAGCAATTTGCTTCTATCCGAAACTACAAAGGTGAGATACTTAAATCAAATCCAAATTCTTCTGTGGAGGTTGAGTGTTTCACAAATGCCGAAGGGGAAGATGTGTTCAACCGGTTTTATGTGTGTTTTGATAGCCTTAGGAGGTCATGGAAAGAATCGTGTAGGCTTCTTTTAGGCTTAGATGGATCATTCATGAGAGCTAACATGAAAGGTCAAGTGTTAGTAGCTTTAGGTCGGGATGCCGATAATGCAATATATCCTGTGGCTTGGGCTGTGGTTCCGGTTGAAAACTTTGATAATTGGGACTGGTTTGTAAAGAAGATCAAGATAGATTTGGACTTAGGAGATGGAGATGGCTTCATCTTTATCTCTGATAGGCAGAAGGGTTTAATCAAGGCTATACATCTTGTGTTACCACAAGCAGAGCATAGAATGTGTGTTAGACACATCTATGGAAATTTGAAGACCAAGTTTGGTAAAAGGCCTGATATGAAATGGATGATATGGCAGCTAGCATGGAGCTATAATGAGCCAGAATACAAGGTTAATTTGGACAGAATCTCTGTGTATGATTCGGCGGTGTTTGCTGAAGTGTTGAAGAGCAAACCAGAGACTTGGGTTAGAGCTTTTCAGAAGATTAGAGGTCATTGTTGTGAGGATGTGGAGAATAACTCGACGGAATCATTTAACAGAACCATTGCTAAAGCTAGAGAGAAACCGCTTGTGCCAATGTTGGAGACAATTGCTAATCTAGCAATGGCTAGGATTGGTAACAGAGATGTCAAAGCATCCATTTGGACTGGTATGTGCACACCATATGTAGGTGAATACCTGGAAGTACTGCATAAGGAAGCAGCTCTATGCAAAGTAACTAGAAGCACAAATAAGACTTATGGTGTTGACCTCCACGGATGTGGATACAGAGTGAGTTTAGGGAGTAGGACTTGTACATGTAAGCGGTTTCAAATCACTGGAATCCCTTGTGAGCATGCATATGGAGTGATTATTGACAAGCAGTTAGTGGCTGAGCACTATGTTGCTGAGTGGTTTACGACAACCAAGTGGAGAAAGACATATGAAGAAGGTATAGTTCCACTTAGAGGCTGCAAATTTTGGCCACATGGAGGTGAACCAAAAGTGGTTCCTAATCCTGACTTAATGGTAGATAAAAAAGATAAGAAAAGGAAGCCGAGTAGGAATGAGTCTCCTCCAAAGACAGCTCCAACAAACGTGAAAAGGGTAATGCATTGTAGGGTTTGTTCGCAACCAGGACACAATTCAAGGTTTCACAAAGAGAAAGAGGTATGTTTCTGAATTTGTTTGCATTCAGGACACAATTTTGTTACGGTTATACCTCTGATGATGTTGACATGTACTTGTAGACTGCAGCTCAAGCTTCTCAAGGAAATCATGCTTCTCAAGGAAATCAAGCTTCTCAAGGCACCCTTACTCAACTTTAAATGATGACTGTTTTTATGCTTTGGTAATGGCTTTTGTGTTTTGGTAATGTACTTTTGTATTAGGAATGCTTGCTTTCGGATTATGAGCTTTGGTAATGACTTTAAAATGATGACTGTTTTCAATCTTTGTTTCAAACTTCAATCTTACCAAATGGTAAAAGATAACAAGCTCTAGAATGAACAAACCAACATTATCTTGTCTTAACACAAATCTTGTCTTTGTCTTAACAAACAACACAAATCTTTGTCTTGACAAACAACACAAACAACTTCAAACTAGCTTCCCAATTACAACGATTATCAAACATCCTAAGCATACAAGAACCATCATCTTCTTTATGTTATATTTGGCTTCAACCAAAGCTTCTTCTACTCTCCCAAAAATCTCTGTTTCTGTCTTAATGGCCATCTTCTCAATCTCCATACTCATTGTCGTACGCAAAGATTCGATCTCTTCCAATGTTGCCTCATCAAACCACTTGAAAATGTGGTTGTCATTAACAAGCTACAAATCGGTACAAATCATGATCAAGACTTAAGGCATGGGAATTTAATAAATTTGAGATGAGAATCAAAACAAAATGAACCACATTACCTTCCGTGATGCAGCAAACGCACACCTATAGTATCTCCGGTACGGATTTGCCTCCGATTTCGATATCTTTGCCACAATTTCAAAACCACACCAACATCTCTTTGGCACGCCTACCACTCTTCCTCTTTGTCTTTCTCCACCACTAAATGAAACACTCGACGCTGAGCCAGATTGCTTGCTCATCTTCTAAACTCGATATGAACAAGAACCAAAAAAAATTTGAAATTCAAATTTCGAAGACCATAATTATGAACCTTCAAATGTAAAATCGAATTCACCACTACACAATGAAGAACATAACACCTAGTTACAACTAACCTTTAATACTTGAGATTCGAATTCACCAAACCCAGAATTAGGGTTCTTCGATTTTGGGGTTTTCTGATAAAAAATTTGGGATTTTTCAGAAATGGATAAAACCGTGGGTCGGGTATTGTTTTCATACCAATTGGGTTTTCTTGTTCGGTTTACTAACCGATTTATACGGTTCATCATCAGGTTATATTGGTAACCGATAAAACCCAGAACCAGGGTGAAACGCTTGTTAAAGTTATCTATTGTGGGTAAATAGTACGAGGGCAAAGTATTGGGTCTATCTAAGAGTATATGAAACATTCGGGGGGGAATTGATACGTTTTCCCCACTACGCGACTAGGACTCTGACGCGGTCGCCACACTCAGGATTACACTCTGTGCCGCGCTCACGGCTGACTCAGCAGCTAGGCCACGGCCACGGCCCCGACCTCCACGGCCACAAACTTTGCCACCACGGGCACCAGCTCTACCACGACCTCTAGCTCTGGTATCCATCTCACTGCAACACAGATCAGTAGATAAGTACCCTAGAAGTCACAATCAAAACGCATAAAACTTACCGCGAAATCTCTTTGAAGGCCGGAGAGGAAGATTTCTAAGACTAAACATTTGACTAAACACAATTAATCCATTAAGCACATAGTCTCAGTTCATCCAAACCTAGCAGTCCTAAAACCGTCTAGCTCAATCATCATACGAAATTAGCACACGATCACACGTAAAACAATTCTTAAGCATCTAAACATAATCACGATTCGCTAATCGATCCTTCAACCTATAGACACGCACTCACCTCGGGAATGGTTGAATCAAGGGAAAAACCCAACTAAAACAGAGGGAAAAACTCGCGACTCCCATCACAAAATCATGTTCTGAAAACTGATCTGGAAACTAGATACCGAAGGCTTTCCAACTGTGTATAGAACTCCTTCTAACTCTCTCTGGAACGACGGCAAAACCTTCCTCAAAACCGGCTAATCTCACCCAAAAACGCAGAAACTGCACGAACTAGCCAAGTTTCACAGACCAGAACTCAACGAATAATCCATCAAATGATAAACGGTTTTCACTGAAATCAAGTCTAAGGATCAGAGAACTTACCACCGAAGTCTCGCTCCAATCCAGTCACCACAAACCGAGCACGACCTCGCTCAAACGAAGGGAACAAACTCAGGAGACAGCTCACGAAAACACTCGAAACTCTCAATTCTCTTTTCTTTCTCTGATTTTGCGAAAATGAGCGGCTAACCTTAGGGAAACGCGTACTCTATGCTTATATAAGGTCCCCCAAACCGTCTCATTAACCAAACGAACCGAAATCAAAACCCTAGGTCTGATTTTAACCCGTGTCGATCGACAGACATAAACTGTGTCGATCGACAGGGACCTCTCTGCCCAAAATTTCGAGAGAACAACAATTCGTGTCGATCGACACGCACACACTGCGTCGATCGACACCCACCAAAAATCACATTTTTGGTTCACGGGCGTTACAGTTCTCCCCCACTAATCTGGATTCGTCCTCGAATCCCGCAAGAACACGTCCACACAGGGCCACACTCTGGCCGTACCGGCCAATACCACAAGAGATTCTCACATAATGTCAGAGACACACGCACTAATCCTATGTTTTTACGCACGTTTTCTCAGACATTTATTACGTTAACTCATCCATACTCACCAATACTCTAGGGAAACCACCGTCCCCTCGAGAGAACCAGCGTCTCTCCGGACTATAGAGAAAACCACCGTCCCAATATATGCGCTCAGTACTATAAAGGAAACCACCGTCCCAGTATAAGTACACAGGAAAACCACCGTTTCCTGGAGAGAACCACCATCTCTCAGCATGTATACAGGAAACCACCATCCCCGTTATATACTCTGGAAAACCACCGTCTCCAGATCATGAATACATAATAAACTCTAAAACGCCTAAAAACATCCGCGACTAGCTCACATCACGTGGTCTAAACTCAATACTCCCCACCCGAAATATTCGCAAAACACGACCCTTACTGGTCTACACAATCGCATATCAGGAACACAAACCGATAAAACTAGATATATAAAGGAAAACTCATCTTATAAATCTCTGACAATGTATATCGTTACAACGAAACAAAAAATACATGAAACAACAACCATACTTGCACAAAGGCCTACACGAAACTGGAACCATAAAGAAAACTAAGCTCAAATGGCGACCTGCTTATCGAACCACTTCTTGAACTTCAGATTCATCTTTGCCTCTGGCTCCCATGTCTCCTCCTAGCAACCGCCATAATCCCACAAAATACGCAACAACGGTACCTTCTTCCGATGCAATTCCTTGATCCTCCTCTCGAGAATCCTCACAGGAACCGCCGGAACCATCATATCTGGCTAAAGATCCACAGGGATCTCCGACACTAACTCCTCAGACTCATGTAGGCACTTCCTCAACATCGACACATGGAAAACCTTATGAAATGTCTGCATGATCGGAGGTAACTCAAGCCGATAAGCCACTGGTCCAAGACGCTCCACTACCGGAAACGGACCCATAAATCTCGGACTAAGCTTGTTCTCTGCTATGGATCTGTTAGGACCCCTCAACATAGCCATCTTGAGATACACGCGATCTCCCACTGAGAACTCAAGCTCACGTCTACGCTTATTCACATAACTCCTCTGTCTATCCTAAGCTTCCTTCATGTTCAGCCGAACAATACGAATCTTCTCTGTCGTCTCCTGAACATAAGTAACCCCATGAATACTGCACTCCCCCACTTGGGTCCAGCATAACGGCGTCCTACATGGCCTCCCATACATACTGCACTCCCTCAAATGGAGCTATACCGATACTCGCCTGAAAACTGTTATTATACGCAAACTCAACCAACCCCAAGTGATCGAACCACGGACCACCCCAATCCAGAACGCACATCCTCAGCAAATCCTCCATAGTCTGAATAGTCCCCTCTGACTGCCCATCAGTCTGTGGATGATAAGCTGTACTCATATGCACCTTAGTGCCCATCTCTGCCTGAAAGGCTCTCCAGAACTCTGATGCAAACCTAGGATCTCGGTCAGAAACAATACTGGCTGGCACTCCATGCAGCCTCACAATCTCTCGCACAAACCTCATAGCCAACTTAGCAGCTCCATCGGTCTTCTTAATTGGCAAGAAGTGTGCTGACTTGGTCAATCGGTCCACGATCACCCAGATAGCATCATAAGTCGGCGACGTCGGCAAGCCAACCACGAAATCCATCGTAATCATCTCCTATTTCCACTCCGGAATGGGTAAACTCTGCAGAAGACCACCAGGAACCTTATGTTCTGCCTTAACCAAAGAACATGTGTTGCACTTAGCAACAAAAGCGGCCACATCTCTCTTCATCCCGACCCAGTGATAATACCGTTTGTGAACACGATACATCTTGGTCGCACCCGGATGATAAACGGTTTTCACCGAAATCAAGTCTAAGGATCAGAGAACTTACCACCGAAGTCTCGCTCCAATCTAGTCACCACAAACCGAGCACGACCTCGCTCAAACGAAGGGAACAAACTCAGGAGACGGCTCACGAAAACACTCGAAACTCTTAATTCTCTTTTCTTTCTCTGATTCTGCGAAAATGAGCGGCTAACCCTAGGGAAACGCGTACTCTATGCTTATATAAGGTCCCCCAAACCGGCTCATTAACCAAACGAACCGAAATCAAAACCCTAGGTCTGATTTTAACCCATGTCGATCGACAGACACAAACTGTGTCGATCGACAGGGACCTCTCTGCCCAAAATTTCGAGAGAACAACAATTCGTGTCGATCGACACGCACACACTGCGTCGATCGACACCCACCAAAAATCACATTTTTGGTTCATGGGCGTTACAGTATGTATGGGCATGTGTTCTGCCTTGTTTGTGCTTGGCCTGAAAAAGTGACACGAAGACCTAACTTGACCACAGGTAGGTTGGATGAATGAGTGAGATATTCTGCCGACGGGCCGAATAATAGTAATTCTCGTGAGAGATTGCTGTATGGAAATGTTAACTATTTAGTCTCTGGAGTGGAGACCTGGATTACTCAGTAGTGTGTACGGACTAAACATTGCTTAGGACGGATGTGTGTGTGTACGGGTCATTCGAGAAGTGACAATACACGTGGTACTAATGTACTATTTTGGGATTATAATGGTTACAAGTAGTTTAGGATATGTTAAGTCGTGGAACGGAGAAGACCGTTTTACTTAGTATTCAATACTCACCCCTTACCAAAGTGGCAGGATAGGTAACCAAGGAGGTGGACCAGATGATGGCAAGGATGGAGCAGCGGTAATGGTGAAAACTGTAGGAGTCGTAACTCACACAATTGAATTTGTAAGGGTTTTTAGAGGAGGTGCGAGACTTCAGAGTGAATCACAATGTAGAAAGTAAAAGAGACTATTTATATTGCTGTTAAGAAAGCTTTATTAATTTTTGTCATGAGAAATTTTTGATCCCTTTTCTGGGTGAGATTTATGTTTTGTTTGTCGCTGGAGCTCTTTGCCGTACGCAGCCAGAATCCCCGGATCCGTCGACACCTCCAACATCTCCGACGGTGAAGCTTGCTTGTGGTTCGTGATTGCTTGCATCAGAGGTGCTTATGATTACGGTTGTGGCTGCTCGTGGTGGTCGTCGGAGGAGCTTGGACCATTGATTTGATGGTGGTGGATGCTCATGGTGGAGGAGACTTGTGGTGGAGAAGACTTGTGGTGGAGGAGACTCGTGGTGGAGGAGACTCGCGGCGGAGGAGTTTCAGTGGTTGACGGCCAGCCCTATTTTTGGTCAACTGTGGTCTCTGGTCAACAAAAGTCAATGAGTCAATAAAAGTTAACTAGTTAACTAGTTAAGAAGTCAACATAAAGTCAACTAGTCAGTAGAAGTCAACAAATCCTTGATTAGGATTTTGGGTTTCCACTCGGAATTTGGGCCCATGTCAACCCAAAAAGAATGACTTCTTCGGACTCGCGGTTTGATCATCATCAAGATAGAAGCGGTCTGGGAACAACCTCATATTTAGATCTTCTCCGGAGAGATGTTTGCTGATCTGATTGCACCGGTTTTCTTCTAAACGCTTATTTCTTATTTTGGCAAAATTGACTGGTCTGTTTTGTCTATAAGTTAGACGAATTCTAACCGATTTCATCTTGTTTACTGTATTGCAGTTCCAAGACGTGTTGAGTAGCTTTATGAGGACTTAATCGATCTATATTCTGATTACATCGATGGTGTTGAAACTATCAAGTAGCAGGATGAACTTGTATGCGAGCGAGAAGAGAGCTGCTGAGGCTAGAGCTGACACCAGTGCGAGGGCACCGCAATGAGCTAGAACATTGTCGTTAGTCCCTAGAGCTTATGCTACTACTGCTCATGCGCCTATGTCGCGTCGTCCTGAGCTCGATCGAAAGGTTCCCACTGATCGTCGTCATGAGTCATCACCAAGGCGCCGTGATGATGCAAGGAAGAAAGACGATGCTACATAGTCGAGTCGCAAGCGTCCTCGAGAAGATAGCGGGAACATAACAATTTGAGAGATTTGTTTAACACTAGCAGCATGGCGGCGTCTCATCTGTCTAAGATCGTGTTCCCAAGAACTGAGTTTCCTCCTTTGACAGAAAATTCGAGGAAAGATGCTTATTCGGACATGGCCCTTCATTGTATGACAGTACAAAACCTTCGACAAATTCTACAACATTTTCTTTTGTTTCGAGCTTGATGACTTGTTTGTTTCTGGCACTTCATTTCCTCGCTCAACAAGCTGGCTGATGTGGGTTAAGTTTTACCGCTTAATCCAACTTCGTGCAAGTGCACAGCAATCACAATTAGTATAGATAAGGGATCAAATTCCACGAGGACTTGTTAACCATACTACGAATTGTAATGAATAAATAAAGCTAGAACAAAATATGTTTGTCGTTTTGGGTGATTGTGAATTAACACGGATGCAAATATTAAATAAAGTGAAATCAATGAGAGAAAAGCGTTAGGACTTAGGAAATCGCAGAAAATCATGCAACAATAATGATTGATTTAACCTAGGGACCTTAGGATATACCGCACCATCTAGAACTCATAACACGAAGGTATAATTATTCCACTTTCGTGACTCCGGCCACTATATTTCATCACCCTAATAGACTTGGCTTTTGCGTGGTTATTACAAGGTGAAAATATGCAAGAAAAGTACGGGTTATGATATTGTTATCGAACTTATTAACTAAACTTTTGGAATGTTAAGACGCTTGGCTCATCAAATACTAGTTCTGGTTAATATAAAAGCTTTTGGAATATATATCAACCTAAGATCAAATCGCTAAATGCGCGGTAAAGCAATTATTCATAGATTACAAGTAAAGATGAAGATTCTATTATTATCCCTAAACAATCATCAATCAATTATCGAATTATGAAACTCATTGAAAATCTAAAACCTAACAAGTAAATTACTCGGACATGGTGCACGAAAACAGCAAGAGATAGAAGAAAACATGATGATAAATTTTATTAAAAGAGTATGGATAAGAGGATTCTTCTCTATAGCGAAGTACAAAGCGAGATCATCCACCAAAGCTCCTAAAACAAACTCTATGATCAATCCTCCCAGGGAGGCGTGGCTGCTGTTCTCTATAGGTGAAAAGTGTTTATAAATTTTGGCACACCCTAAACAAGAGGCTAAAAACAAGTATTTATAGTGCTAAGGTCTCCTAGGGTTTTTTATGGGCAAAACGGTCATTTCGGTCAAAACTTCCAAATCCTCATCACTCCAACCGACCTCCTCTCCAAGGCTCGTGATGGGATTTAATAAGACTCCAATTTGGGCTAAGAATGGTCAAGAACATCGGCCTTAAGGTCCATCAACGTTTGACTTCATTCTGCACCTTCTTCATCTTCGAGGCAGTTTGACATGTCTTCAGTACATCCGGCGTATCTTCTAGCTCACAGCTTCAAATAAGATAAATATAACTTCATTATAAAGCTGACTCAAAGAGCTTTAAATCAAGACATCGTTCATCAAAATCCAAGTTGATTTGGTTGTCCGTACGTAGCAAAACTTCGGACTCATTGCTTCTATCCAAATCGGCAAAGTGTGATATCTTGAGAATTTCGTGGCTTGGACTAAGTCTTTGGCTCTTTAAACTTGATGTAGCTTAGAATATACCTCTTTAAGCTCTTTTTGCTCCATTTTGATGATTTTCCCTCTTAACACTTTAAAACTACAAATACGAGGAAAAACTACCTCTTTGGTGTAAAACCTTATAAAAATACTTAAGAAAATGCTTTAAAATATATAGTAAAATAGGTAAAATATTAGATATATCACTGGCCAATGATTATGAGGTGTCTTTCCGTTTGCAGACTCGTTTCTTAGTAATTTTCAGAGAGTTTGTGTTGAGTTCAAGAAGCTAAAGCATGCTGCAGAGGATCGAGTTGCTACTTTGAAGGATGCTATGAAGGAAAACGAAGACAAGCACCATGAGATAGATGTCACAACTAAGTCCGAGAGGAAACGCTTGAAGCAAGAAGTTTCTGATTTGCTTGCTTGTTTGGATGTCGCGACCAAGCTTCAAGATGCGGCTGCTCCTTCTTGGGAGGAGACTGATTCGGATTCAAGTTCTTCCAGTTCGTCCAATGATAGAGATTCTTCAAATTTTATTACTGAGGTTTTAGCCAAATAAGTTGTGAAGGCTGTTGACAGTGCTTGAGGAAAAAATGCATTAGTACTTTTTTGTTTTTCAGCTTGGGTGGTGTTTACCTTTTTATTTACACTTACTGATATACCCAGTATTTTACCACTTTTACTACTTATTTCTATCTATTTTATGTACTATATAATAAGCTTTTTTATCAAAAGAGGTAATTTTCTCGTATATTTGGTTTTTAAGAGTCATATAGGTCAAATCATCAAAACTAGATTAAAAAGGAGCAAAATGAGTATTCCTCATCCTACAACAACTTATCAAAGTCAAAAGAGCCAGTCCAAGTTCTCAAAGTTGAAGATTTCACAATTTCTCAAGTTAGGCAGTTGTTAACCATGCGAAGTTTAGCCACGGACGGAGGACCAAATCAACTTGGACGGCGATGAAATTTAATATAAAGATAGACCTTTGAGTCAGGTTTCCAATGGAGTTGGAATTATATCAAATGGCGTTGTAGTGTGAAAGTTATTCAAGTTGTACTGAAGACATGTCATTCTGCCTAGAAGAAGAATCACGTCCAAGATGGGCCTAAGCACCGAACCAACCCAAGGGCTGGCTCATTTAACTAAAGCCAAGCACAAGGAGATGATTTGAGCCAGACCCCGGACCAACCCACGTGACCGGTGTGACCGATCGGTGCCGTGGCCACTTCTGCGCACTTATCAACATGCAAAAAGACGTTTTTGCCCAAGACGAAACCCTAGGGCCCTTGCCGGCCCAAGACCTCTTCCTACACCTATATATACTTGATTTTAGCCTCTTGACAGAAGGAGAGCAGCCCTAGGCACCACAAATCAATAATAAACATGTATTTTCGTTATCCTCTTTAGATCTTCATCTTTATCCTTTGTAAAAGAACGATGAAGGTCATGGTGTTCTTCTCAAGCCTTGTGCTTAGAGATCCACCTATGCCGAGCAATTATCTATCATGAATCTACTATTTTATCAACTTCTCTAGTTGCTCCATGTTTCATAACATGTAGAGTAGTTGTATGTTTGATATAAAGTTATTTTTAAGTTCTTTTGTTGCATTTTTTACATCTTTATTGAGATTGTTTCAAGATTGATTCTCTATCTTTATTTATACTCAAGCCGTGATCTAGATTAGCTACCTAGTGACCGATTTTAGATTGGTGCCGATTCCAAAAGCTTTTGCACCGATTGGATCTAGTATTTGATAGGTTAGGCGTCTTAACAATTCGAAAGGTTAGTTAACGAATTTAATGAACAATCAAATCTCAATCTTACAACGTAATTCACCTTGTAATAACCACACGAAAGCCGAGTTTATTAGGGTTTGAGTTATAGGTTTTGGAGCCACGAAAGTAGAATGATTCTACCACAGTGATTTGAGTTTTAGAACACTAATTGCATATCTTTAAAAACTGGTGTAGAGCATGTTGCATTAGTTCCTTTTAATTGCTTTTATCTTGCGTGTTTTGATTTATCTATCCCTTTATTTTATTGCTTTGCTCGTTTCATTAAAAACCCCAAAACCTAAATATATTTTCTCTTAGCTTATTCTGCATTATATAGATTTATAGCGTAACAACATAGTCTCCTGTGGATCGACCCCTAAGTACTACAATTGTCAACTGTGCACTTGCAGATTAGGGTTTATAAATTTAAAACTCTTTTGAATCGCCTATTTTAGGAGGCATATGGCGCCGTTGCCGGGGACTAGTTCACTTACCTATAGATTTTTGATAAAGAATAAGACTAAGTTTTTTTTTTCTTTTTTGTTTCTTTTCCTTTTTGCTAATTTTGTTTTTTGCTTTTTATTTCAGTGTGTTTCAGGGATTTATCAATGGAACATAACAACAAAAACCCTAGGAAGATGACGCTAAGAAGGAGATCTAATGGGGATTATATCCATATGCCTCATGAATTCCATCAACCGCCTTTTCCTTACAACAATTAGTACAATCACAACTTGTATCAACAACAACCATCTTGGGAGACTCAAGGACGTGACCATCACCATCATTTGCGACCCAATCAGCCTCCACAGCCCCACGTTCAACCTAAAGGAGACCTAATCGAGGCCTCGATGCGCATATTCATGGAAGATACTCAAAATATCGTCCAAGGAATCGAAACAAAGATCGAGACCATCAATTCATCCCTTGGAGAGAAGCTTGCTGCCCTTACCACCTAATTTCAAGAATTAGAGACACGCTTGATCCACCTCGAAGAAGTTCAAAAACAACAAACCTTAGATCTTCAAAGCGACCCTCGAAAAATTCACAGTTTTGAGCGTAGTTTTAATGGTCTTTAAGAGAAATTTGAAGGAGAGATCAAGAGCACTAATGACCACCTTGAGGAGATCACTACTGGCCTAGGCATCATAGCAATCAAAGCTCACAAAGCTACGAAAGCTTTGGACGAAGCCAAAGATGATCACTGAGACTTGTATTCTACAAGCCTTGTTCTAGCGGAAGGACACAAGCAACACACTCAAGCTATCAAAGACATTTAAGCCTCTCTAGATAAGAAGTTTAACCACTTTATGCGGAAGTCTGCTGCCCTAAAGAAGAAGGAGATTGAGATGTTCAAGACACTTGAGAAGATAGATGAACGTTTGAGACGTATAGAGGTAACACACCAATCAGAAATGAATAAAGAAGAGCCAACACCTTTGGTCCCGTGTACCGCAACCCGCAGTCCCGCATCCCTGATGCTAGCCTTGTCCTGCGCCTCCAACTCCCCGTCCCGCGGATCCACCCGCCAAGGAGCATCCTCGTCCCGCGGTCCACAAGCACCTTGCCCCGGACGCCCACACCGGGTCACATAAGTGACCGGTGCCTGGACAGTCCCGTGTCTCCAGCGTCCCGGACCAGCCTTGTCCCCATCCCGCACCATCCCGCATCCCCATCCGACCCGCGTCTCCACAAACCCGCATCTCCACCTTCTCGCGTCCCGCATCCATCACCACACGGACCAGCCTGGACCTGACTACGGTTCACACGGTTCGACCACCGGTTCAAACCACGAGGTAAGTTTTTCTTATTTTTCTTTATAAATTCTTTAAATATGGTTTTAATTTAAATTAATTATTTTAAAACCAAAAATATTTTTAAATTGTGATTTTTCTTAAATAAAACTTATTTTATTTTTGAACTTTCACATTGCACTTTTAAAATTTGGTTTGATAAAGTTTGATTTTTAAATGATTTTCACATCTTACACATATATTTTCACTACTTGTTTTCTACTCTAAAATGAGCTTGGATAATTTTGTTTGTTGCTTCGGTATTCTGGAACCTAGGTCCAAGTTTATTTAACGAGTAATTTCAAGTGTTTTTGCAAGGTTGTTTGGTTCTTACACAGGTTTGACTTTATAAATTCCAATTTCTTAAAGAATGATCCACCTTATCCATAGAAGATGTGCACAAAGAAAAGAGGAAAACAAGAAGCCTTTTCAACCAACTTATGAATCCTCTACTTCAACGTTTAAAGCAACAGTTTTGCAACTTCTCCCAGCAGCTGTTCAACAACCTATAATTCGGAGATTTCCAATATGGAGCGGGTGATGTATTATGAGTTTTGGGCTTTGCCTATAAGTGACCATAAATCGCTGTCGTAACCTCTCGGTCCTTGCGAAATGATTTGTTTGGAAAATTGAGAAGCACTATTTCTTGTGCCTAGAGAAATATTTGGGGAGTTTCTTCACCCTTCTTTGAACACCATCCACCCGACTCAAATTTGGGAGAATTTGAGTTTCTTTATCCGGTAACTTCGTTCTATTCTCAATATTTATCTATTTATTTATTTATTCTTATTTTCCAACACTTCACCCTTAATTTGATTTGAATTACACCGGGACGGTGTAAGTTAAGTCTGGGGGGATTGTTGCTACTAACGCATTTGTTTGTGTTGGATATGTATGTTTTCAAAAAGTTTTTAAAAATCATTTTCAAAAACCGTTTTATTGGGTCAAAATTAGTTGGGAATGATGACACCTTTCTTTGATCAACAATGTTTTGATTTCAAAACCAAGTAACCATTATTGCAGGGTTTGTTCCAGACAATTGATTCAAACACCTAGTGACCGAATGGAGTCTAAGGAGATTGCTACTTGCACTATTTTGATGGATAAGATTTCGTTTCTAAATTTGGTTTACTAAAATGATTTTTGAGTATCACTTGTTAAGGATATTAGATCAAGGAACGAATCACATTCATGACATCTTTTCCTCTTTTTATCCCTCTCTGTTCTCATGAATGGCCAGCTCTCCTTTAGTTGGTACCCTACCTAAGCCCTTAAACCTTTCTTTCTGACCTCATGCACTTCTTTTCCTACGTCCTCAATGCAGATATGTGTAAAAAAGTAGGAGAGAGTAGGGTCGACGCAATTTTCCAATCACTAGAAGATGCGACGATCAACATTAGAAGGAAGGAGTACAACAACAAATTTTCAAAAAATTAAAGAATTTTGGCCGTTCCTTCGATGTTTTAATCATGGTAACAATTTCGTGCCTTACTTGACTCATATCTATATGTATAAAAAAAATCATAAGGGAAAGGAAAATGGTTTTCAAAGAGTCAAAGGCCTAAGGGAAAGGAGAGATGAGTTTGAGAGTTTTACAAGTGAGTCCCGGAGAAAAGACTAACTCTTGGGGAGAAAGGCGAACAACGGTTGGGAAATTGTGGACTTCAATAGATTCATTCTCTCTTGCGATTTTGCATAATGTCTCGCACCCAGAGTTTTTGGTAACCCTAAACACTTTTAACCTCACCACTAAATCAGCCTTCGCTAACACCTAGCCAAATTCCTTGTAAATATCCTTGATCAAAGATCTTTTGAGAATCTAAGAGGGTAAAAGAATCGATTGACTTGAAGTTGAGATTTTGCAGGGACAACAGTTTAGAACATACTTTCAAAATCAAGATGGAAGACTATGAAAAGAGTCAATGAACTCACCTTGTCTTTATGTGGATTACATGTTTAGAGAAAGAAACAAGATCAAAGAATATTGGAGTTCCCGTGTTTTCAAATATTCTTTCGTGACTAATCTTTTGTTTGCTTGAGGACAAGCAAATGGTAAGTCTGGGAGAGTTGATATACCCGGTATTTTACCACTTTTATTATCCAATTTTACCTATTTTATATACTATATAATAAGCTTTTCTATCAAAAGAGGTAGTTTTCTCGTATATTTGGTTTTTAAGAGTCATATAGGTCAATTCATCAAAAAGAGGGTAAAAGGGAGCAAAATGAGTATTCTTCATCCTACAACAACTTATCAAAGTCAAATGAGCCAATCCAAGTTCTCAAAGTTGAAGATTTCATAATTTCCCAAGTTAGGCAGAAATTAACCATCCGAAATTTAGCCACGGACGGAAGACCAAATCAACTTGGACGGCAATGAAATTTCATATTGAGATAGAACTTTGAGTTATATTTCCAATGGAGTTAGAATTATATCAAATGGAGTTGTAATGTGGAAGTTATTCAAATTTTACGAAAGACATGTCGTTGTGCCTAGAAGATGAATCAAGTCCAAGATGGGCCTAAGCACCGAACCAACCCATGGGCTGGCTCATTTAACTGAAGCCAAGCACAAGGATATGATTTTGAGCCAGACCCCGGACCAATTCACGTTACCGGTGCCACCTTCTGGTGCCGTGGCCAGTTCTGTGCACTTATCGACAAATACGTTTTTACCAGAACTGAAAGCCTAGAGCCTTTGCCGACCTAGAACATCTTCCTACACCTATATGTACTTGATTTTAGCCTCTTGAGAGAAAGAGAGTAGCCCTAGGCACCACAAATCAATAATAAACATGTACTTTCGTTATTCTCTTTAGTTCTACATCTTTATCCTTTGTAGAAGAGCGATGAAGGCCATGGTGTTCTTCTCAAGCCTTGTGCTCGGAGATCCACCTATGCCAAGCACTTAGCTATCACGAATCTATTTTTTTTATCAATTTCTCTAGTTGTTCCATGTTTCATAATATGTAGAGTAGTTGTATGTTTGTTATAAAGTTATTTTAAAGTTCTTTTGTTGCATCTTTTACATCTTTATTGAGCTTGTTTCTAGATTGATTCTCTATCTTTATTTATACTCAATGCGTGATCTAGATTAGCTACCTAGTGACTGATTTTAGATTGGTGCCGATTCCAAAAGCTTTTGCACCGATTGGATCTAGTATTTGATAGGTTATGCATCTTAACAATTTGAAAGGTTACTTAAGGAGTTTAATGAACAAACAAATCTCAATCTTACAGCGTAATTCACATTGTAATAACCACGCAAAAGCTGAGTGTATAAGGGTTTGAGTTTTAGGTTTCGGAGCCACGAAAGTGGAATGATTCTACCACAATGATTTGAGTTCTAGAACACTAGAGCATGTTGCATTAGTTCCTTTTAATTGCTTTTATCTTGCGTGTTTTGATTTATCTATCCCTTTATTTTATTGCTTTACTTTGTTTCATTAAAAACCCCAAAACCCAAATATATTTTCTCTTAGCTTATTCTGCATCATATAGATTTATAGCAAAACAACATAGTCTCATGTGGATCGACCCCTAAGTACTACAATTGTCAACTGTGCACTTGCAGATTAGGGTTTATAAATTTAAAACTCTTTTGTATAGCCATAATCCGGCCGCATCACTTATTCCTTGGATGACTTCGTTCATTTTTTTGAAGCTTTGTCTTCCTTTGTTCTGAACATTGGATGACTTTTCATTATGTCGAACGAGTCTATTATGGGAATGAAATTATTTGTTTGTGATCACCTTGGTTTATAGAAGCGTTGCCATCAACAATTATGCTCCAGTAGTGAGTATGCTCTTGTGTAAGACCAATGTTCTAGATAGTTGGATTTTTTAGCAAACACTCCGGTTTACAGTTACGTTATTTTCAACGTGTTTGCTCCGGTAATGAATATTGTATAGGGAAGTTACCAACGCTATGTTAGTTGGGTTTTGACATGAACATTTGTGTTTACAGATACATTTTCCACTAACGTACCCGCTCCTATAATGAACACATTTCACGTTGAGACGAACGTTCAAGAATGTTGGGTTTCGAGTAAACATTTTGGTTTACGGCCCCGCTACCGTAAGCAAGTTCGCTCCGCTTGTGAATACTTTTTAGCGAAGTTACCAACATTACGTTAGTTGGGTTTCGAAATAAAAATTTGAGTTTACGCATACGTTTTCCTCTAACGCACACGCTCTTGTAATGAACATTATATATTTGTATAGCGCGCTGTTTAATCCTACTAAGGATGTAATAGTCAGATCTGAAGCTTGTGAAGTAGACCGTCTTTGTGGCAAGCAGCGTGGGGTTATGTCTGTTTTTGGTAAGACTTTTGTTATCCACGGGGGATGTCAATGCAATTTGTTTTGAAAGATGTTTGCTTCTGTTAAGACTTAGATATTACAAGCGAAACTGTTTCAGATAAGTTTGCTTTGTTTGATTTCTGAGAGAAAGTCAAGTATGAGAGATGAGAGTATATGAGTATACGTACCCCACTCCCTCCCTTCTTAAGAGGGGGAAGCTGAACCCATCCGAAGATGAGCTGCCTATGTACCCTTTGTAGGGATCAAGCCGCCTCGTAGTTCAAATGATGCTACCTTAGTGATTGTTTGATAGCTTGTCCTCGTGTTGGTGGTTTAGCTGGGACTTCTTTTTTGGCTTTTTGTTAAGTTTTGGAATAGGGTCCTAAGCTTGTATGCAGCCAAGAAGCAAGTGGGAGATTCCTTCTGGTCTCCCCGAATTGTCTTTACACCACTTGGAGTGGGTAATTTGAGGCAGAGGTGGTAAGTTGATGGCACATCATGCATAGAATTTATCCATGAAGTCCATAAGATAATGTTGTAGACAGCTGGATGGTCTGCTACAACAAATTTCACAATTTTGGCTACCCTCCCAACTTGAATAGGAAGTTGGATTGTTCCCACTGTAGATAGTTGGATGGTCTGCTCTAGAGAAACCAGTTACTGGAGTCGGTCTTTCTCCGGGGTTGTTGAGGTCGACGTTCTTTTTCTCGAACATTTCGCGGAAGATGACGTCTAAAGAACTCCCTGCATCAATCAGGATTCGGGATACGTTAAAGACATTGACGATGAGCTTGACCACCAGAGGATCGTTATGAGGCCGATCAATGCCTTCTGTCTCTTCTTCTTCGTAGGAAATTATGTCGTTCGACAGCTTTGACGACTTTGTCAGATTTTTACTGACTTCGGCTCTCCGCTGGTATGCTTTGATGGATGCCATTGTATTTGAGTAGTAATGTGATCCTCCCATTATCATAAGTATGTCGCGACGAGGTGCAGGTTGTTCATCTTGTGCATGTTGTTCGCCTTGCACATGCTGATGCTCATTGGTGTCTGTCTCAAAATCCTTAATGTCAATGTTACCTTTAAGCTTTCCAGCGGCTAACGCGGCAGCAAGTTTCAAGTTAAGGGTATGACACTTTGTTGTTGAGTGCTCGACAGATTTATGGTACTCGCAATATGCTTCTTCGTCGTAGATGTTCTCATCTCTTGTCTATGTGTTTGACCAGCCACCGCGACATCGACCGCGGCCATGACCTCCACCTCGTCCTCTGCTGTAACCTTGGGATTCAATTTGGAAATTGTGAGCGCCTTCGGATTCGTAGTGCATGAATCCTGATTCATTATTACTCTTCTTAGCATATGGTTGATTATGAGTAGGAGGAGGGTGAGGTGTGGACTTTGTATTTCCTTGAGCTAGGGCAAAAATGTTTTTCTCATCCTCCATTGTCACGAAGTTAGTCGCTCGGTGCAGAGCGTCTTGGATGGTTTTGGACTTATTCAGGATCATCTCCCTGCGAAAATCGGAGTTGCACCACAAAGAATTCTTGAGCGCATTTTATTGCTAACGTCCTCGAATTTGGATAGCACGGTTTTGAAACGCTCGATGAAGCTTCTTAACGTCTTGTCCTGACATTACTATAGAGTCCAGAGATCCGCATTAGATGTGATGTAAGATTGGAAGCTGCCACTATACCAAACACGTTTGTGAAGAACAGAGTTGGAGATCACTATGAAGATCTACTTAGAACCGAAGAAAAGCATGACTCGTTGACCAAATCGTCTTTTGATCATCAATTGGAGATATCTCAAAGAGTTTATACGAACATCAACCATGGAGAAGCTTTTGATCGAGGCGGATTACCCCATCATCAAACCGAAATTGAAGTTGGTTCACAAATCCTCAATTTGATTCTTATCAGCGATCCAAGCCGAACCGGTAATCTAACCAATGGACTTGGAGACTTCTTGCTATTCATTTTCACTCCTACGAAGACTACAAGATGTTTGAAAGCTGCAAAAACGACCTCAAATCCTTCCCCACGCCTCAGACCAAAGAAGGGGAAACTTTCCTTTTATGGAGAACCTCTTGCCTTTTCCTTCAAGATTGTATCTTCACCACTTGATCCCAACCTTCCTTTCTCCCAGGAGATCCTAGCCATTCATCTCACTCACCAGATTTAAGAAGCTTCCCAAAAATCTTAGCTCAAGCCAAAAGGACGTCTCTTTTAATGCCTAACGGCTAGAAGACATCAATGGAGAATATTTCACTTGCTCTTATGTTTATTGTTTCCTTTCTAGATTATTTATAGCCTTTGGAGGTCTTGTTCATTGAGGCTATATAAGCTCAATTGCTTTGTATTTTCAACTCACGCTTTTATCAATTAAAATTCAGTTTGCTTTGCTTCAACACTTTGTGTCTTGAATCAAATCGTTTTTTGCGAGTTCTAGGTTGTTTGTGGAATCAAACCACTTAGGTTTCGTGTAGAGTCTCTAATCCTTGTGAGGAATAGCCCTTGGATTATATTCTCTAGTCTTCGGTGTTGTGGAATCAACATCAAACCGGTTACTTAACCATCATCACCACTTCGGCATAGTTCTAAGCTTTGAATCTGTGAACATTGTCTTGGTGAGAATCTGAGACGTGTATCATTGGTATCAGAGCTTAAACGCTCCTATCTTACCAGGTTAATTCGTTTCTTGCTTAGTTTTTCAATTCCGTTTTCGATGTCTTTAAAAAACAAAAAACCCATAAAAATTAATTTTTGTTTATTTTATTACTTCAATTTTATAAAATCAGAAAAAGGTTCACTTGCTGTTTTAGTTCATATAAACTCTAGAGAACCCAAAAAAAAAAAATTTGTTTATTTTAGAATTCATTTTATTCAATGTTTATGGCACTCGGTTTGAGTCTTTGCTTTCTGATTTGTTTTGATCAGATATCTATTGAATTTTTTTTAATTGTCTTTGAATTTTGCAAGGTGAATCAATGGGAGACGTGAATCCTAATTCACTTGAGGCAATCATGGCAACTTTGGCTACAATCAACACCAACATTACAGCCATGAAAGAAGACATTGGAACATGTTCTACAAGACTTAACCAATTAGAACAACCGAACCAAAATGTACTACCGATTGGAGGACGAAGAAACGCGCAGCCTGCTATTCATAGAGGCAACTATGACCCTCACCAAGAAGAAGATCCACCGCATGAACAACAGCAACAACTGCTTGTGAAAGAGCCAATACGAGTGGCCTTTGATCCTTGAAACCGGAGAAATCAAGGAGATCGAAACCGGCCTAGGGAGGATGAAAGAAACCTACCCCCTGAAGTTAAACTAACATCACCTACTTTTGCAGGAAAGATTGATCCCGTAGCGTACTTGGAATGGGTGAAAAGAATGGAGCATCTCTTTGAGTACTACTCTTACACCGAGCCAAAGAATTAGCTCTAGCAACTGCAAGCCTCACCGATCACGCTCTGGCTTGGTGGGACCGTGAAGTAGCTGAAAAGAGGAGACTTAAATACCCACAAATCACACGATGGGCTGACATGAAGTTTGAACTTCGGAAAAGGTATGTACCGCCCCATTACCATCGTGAGTTACTAAGACAATTTCTTGCTTTGTTTCAGGGATCTAGGAGTGTAGAAGAATACTATGAGGAATTTAAACTCATCAGAAGCCGCCTTGAATTGGAGGAGATGGAAGAATCTCTCATGTCTCAATTTGTAGAAGGTCTACAAGACCGTATATAAAGAAAAGTCGAGATCCAACCTTACCACTCTTTGCAAGAAGTTCTTCATCTTGCCATTCAACGAGAAACCCAAATCAAGAAGTAGACAACCAACCGGACCAGAACCAAAGATAACTCATGGAGCCAACCATAACAATCAATGATCCAAGCACCACCAACACAAACCGTAGAGAAAGGAAATACTATTGCTGTTGAATCTCGGTTTAAATTAAATGAGCACCGTACTGAGCAAGGCAAGTCTTCTACCTCTCAAAGATCACATGATATTATTTGTTATAAATGTCAAGGCAGGGGTCATATGGCAAGAGAATGTCCTAACAAACGAGTCATGGTGATCACACTCGACGGCTATGATGCACAAGATGAAGTGGAACCAATGCACAATGATAATCAAACCACCATCTACGCCGATGAAGGAGAGTTACTGGTCATACAAAGAGTTCTTTCAACCCAACAAACTATAGAAGAGCCAGAACAAAGGGATAACTTGTTTCATTCTAGATGCTCCATCAAGGATAAGGTATGTCACTTGATAGTGGACAGTGGTTCGTGCACTAACATTGCTAGTGTTACTCTTGTTGAGAAGCTAGGACTCACAACCACTAATCATCTAAGGCCGTATAAGCTTAAGTGGCTTAATGACAAAGAGGAGATAAAGGTTTCCAAACAAGTCGAGGTGCCATTTTCCATAGGGCAATACAAAGACCAAATATTGTGTGACGTTGCACCAATGCAAGCTGGGCATATTTTGCTTGGTAGACCATGGCAATATGATCGCAAAGTGTATCACAATGGTCGCACCAATCGCTATTCTTTTTGCCTCAACAATCGTAAGTTCACTCTTGCACCTTTGGAACAAAAGGAAGTACGTGCACTACAAGCTAAAGCTAAGGTATGTGCTAATACTAGGGTTAGTTTCTATGTTGATAATGCTTCTTATTTTTCTCAAAACACGGATATGATGTACTTGTCTTCGCCAAAAGATCCATTTTCATGTTTTGGAGCCAAACGGAAGCACATCACAATATCCCATGGTGGACCACTCGTGACGAACAATAATACTCCCACCACAGAACTGAATGTAGCTAGAGGAGTCTACCACTCCATGCATGTTGATCCAAGCCATGCCACCTGATGCACCAAACTTTCAAGAACCAAAGCGATACCAAGGGTAAGACCTTAGAATCACAAAACCACATGAGAGCTAACTTGCTTTCTCTTGGTGCAGGTGAACCAGTTTCGAGGTCAAAACCTTTTCAAGGGAGAGGGGATGATGTAAGATTGGAAGCTGCCACTATACCAAACACGTTTGTGAAGAGCAGAGTTGGAGATCACTATGAAGATCTACTTAGAACCGAAGAAAAGCATGACTCGTTGACCAAATCGTCTTTTGATCATCAATTGGAGATATCTCAAAGAGTTTACACGAACATCAACCATGGAAAAGCTTTTGATCGAGGTGGATTACCCCATCATCAAACCGAAATTGAAGTTGGTTCACAAATCCTCAATTTGACCCTTATCGGCGATCCAAGCCGAACCGGTAATCTAACCAATGGACTTGGAGACTTCTTGCTATTCATTTTCACTCCTACGAAGACTACAAGATGTTTAAAAGCTGAAAAAACGACCTCAAATCCTTCCCCACGCCTCAGACCAAAGAAGGGGAAACTTTCCTTTTATGGAGAACCTCTTGCCTTTTCCTTCAAGATTGTATCTTCACCACTTGATCCCAACCTTCCATTCACTCCAAGAGATCCTAGCCATTCATCTCACTCACCAGATTTAAGAAGCTTCCCAAAAATCTTAGCTCAAGCCAAAAGGACGTCTCTTTTAATGCCTAACGACTAGAAGACATCAATGGAGAATATTTCACTTGCTCTTATGTTTATTGTTTCCTTCTAGATTATTTATAGCCGTTGGAGGTCTTGTTCATTGAGGCTATATAAGCTCAATTGCTTTGTATTTTCAACTCACGTTTTTATCAATTAAAATTCATTTTGCTTTGCTTCAACACTTTGTGTCTTGAATCAAATCGTTTTTTGCGAGTTCTAGGTTGTTTGTGGAATCAAACCACTAAGCTTTGAATCTGTGAACCTTGTCTTGGTGTGAATCTGAGACGTGTATCAAGATGTCTCTGGCTCGATGAAGATGGCGTAGTGCTTCAGGAAAGCTGCAGACAACTGCGGACCAAATTATACTCACTTTTAATTATCTTTGTTTTGTTTTTTCAAAAGAATAAGGATTAAAAAACAATAGAAGATGTAACGCCCCGACCGCCCTATCCATGGGCTCCACGTCCATTCTCGGCCCGTGGGCCCACACTCTCCGACAGTCGGTGCGTTAGTCCGGGAGGCTCAGAAGTCATGTTTACTGACCCTGCAAATCACCACACGATATTTTACCGTGTTTTGACCTCACTTACACGATACTGGAATTGACTTCCCGTAGATTACCCCACCTGAAACTACTCCAGCTCAAGCACGCTTAACTCTGGATTTCTCTCAAGACCTGTGACCGAAAAGATAAATGCACTTTGGTGATATGGGTAGCCTAATCAATTCTTTTAAGCTTCTCCGCATATACCGCATATACCATATATGCTCTGAAACTGGGGTGTCACTGAATAACACGAGTAAAATAAAAATGACACATGAAGAAAGTTGATTTATAGTAAATTAATAGGTAGAAGATGAAGATAACTTCATATTCAGTAGCTTTTAATCATTTTTATAAATGTATTCATATTTTGGTTGTTTTACACGATTTTTCCGAGTTCAAAACGCATAATTCCACATAAAAATACTGATTTTAGAGTTAATGATAAGTGAGAATGTGGTTACTTTCATCGACGTAGATTAAAATATGAAGTTAAAGAACATGAAGAAGAGATCGTCGAACACCAAAAAATAATCAAAATAAGATTTTGGAATCACCAAGTTTAGTTATATTTGAAAACCCTTATGAATACAGCTTAATTTTCAAGTGACCAACTATTTATGTATAATTTATTGAATATTAAAATATTAAAATATTTCTATTCAGTTGACAATTTTTTTTCTATTTATCTAAAAAACTAAATTTGGTAATGAACGTAAAAAAAAAATGATTTAAACTAAATTATTTTTGTATATGATATATTTTCAAATTCAAATACAATACAAACCAAAACCGAAACCATACAAAATCATCCTTATTAGATTATGTTATACCTTTGAAATTATTATTTATATACTGTGAAACAATCTTTTTCTAATTAGTTTAATACTTAAAAAATTTTAAAAATATTTTATCCGCGTATTACACAGAAAATCACCTAGTATAAGGTTATAAAAAGAAAAATGACACATAGCATCCTCTTGTAGCTTCACATTTTGGAAACTTTAATATATTATATAGCTGTATACATATAATTATTGACAAAATATAAAGATTGTATATCTTAAACGTGTGTATATATATATGTGATTATTGAAAAAGGTATGAGGATTATATATCTCAAATTAAGACTTTGATTGAACTATCTATATAGTATAATTACTATACGTGTATATGGAAACGAATTGGAGGGAGATGTACATAAGTTGAGATTGTTTAAGACTTAGAGCACACTTCTTTGAGAAACAAACACATATCAAGCTTCAGTAAAACAGACTGATTTTATTTTACAAACTTTAACATGTAACACTGCTACACACATACACTGCTGCAAGCCTGCAACTAGAAAGATTACATGAACACTTATATAGAATTTGAAACTCTCAATCCTATTCTATCCAAGAACGCCTGGAAACATTTAAAGTGTTTCAGTCTAGAAAAAGTTCCTAATCTACCCAGATTCTGAACATCTCCAATGTGTTATTTTTCACTCACTGTATCACACTCACAATTCTACTCTTTGAGTTCTTCAGAGGATTCGTTTACACTCTTGCTTGAAGGACTAATTGGCTTTCATCCAGCTTTTCCTCTTTCTATAACTTGGTTATCGCCGTAACCAAAAAGAACAACTTCCCCTAAAACCCAGAAGACAATTCACTGTTTTAGGACAGAGCTATTTTTTACTGTTTCACCTGCTGCTTGTCACATGATCTCCACGTCGAAGGTTTTATTTGCTTTAGCAACCCATCAGTACTTCTTCCATGTTTGCCGACGAACTTGGTTGAACTTAGAGCATGTTTACGGGTAGTAAATAGAAGTAAATATAAGAGATTTTTAATATTATAAAATTCTTATATTTACCCAAACTATTTTTGGGTATCTAAATATAGCATCTATATTACCCATATTTAAGGGTAAATATAACAACATTTCTCTATCTCTCTCATCTTTCTCTATCTATTCATCAATCCCAAAACAATTAATATTATAAAATTCATATATTATCCCAATCATATTTATCACCCATAAACATGGTCTTATCAACCCATTTGCATATTGTGTAGCTCGAGACACCACCTGTCATGTTGACATCATATCTTCTTTGACTTCCTTTGCAGGTTCTGAGTGACACATAGTCCATCTAATTCCGTTTCTCCTTACTAGGGTTGGGCAAAAAATCCGTTAAATCCGATTCGATCCGCGATTCGTTTCGATCCAAACCAAAAAAATCAAATATCCGTAAAGTTTCGAAGCAAAGCAAATATTAAATTGGGCGATCCGTAAAAAACAAAGCAAATCGCAAATATCATTTTAAAAAAACCGAATATCCGATCCGATCCGTTAAATATATTATAATATAAAATATATATCTAATGTATATAATTAGTTATTATTATTTTTGTTATTATAGATGTACAAGCGTGAAAAATTATACTCAACTCATTCATTTTTGTTAAATATTTGATTTTTATTATGAATAAATAATAAAATAAATAAATAATAATTAAAATTTTCACGGATCGGATCGGATAGTTACGGATATCTTAAAAAAGTTCGGATATTTGATTTTTCACGGATCGAATCGGATATCCGCGGATATCTAAAAAAAATTCGGTTATCCGAATTTTCGGATACTCGAAAATTCACGGATCAGATCGGATCGGAAAATCAAATATCTGTTTAAAACGGATCGGATCACGGATACCTGCATTTTCCCTATTATTTGCTTCGTGCCCAGGGCTACTCCTTACTATTGTGTGTCATGAATCCTGATGCATCAAGGTGTATGCAAAAAGTGACTGAACAATAATAATTGACAAGTTGGAGTAATTACACATACAGACACAACATTTGTAGTTGAGCCCATATCATCCCAAAGTCCCAAATTCCAAACATAACCATTCTCTTCACTCAAATTTTTAAGAGCAAAAACACCTTTTCCGAATATTTGTTTTTAATATTTTAAAAGACAGCTTTAAAGTTGCCACCAGTTAAGCATGGCAATCATTTGTTCCTTCTTGGAAAATCTAATCGAAGAATTAAAAAGATCGAAAATTCGAAATTTTGATGAAGGAACTGGGAACATAAAAAGGTAAAAGTTTCTCACTATCAGTTTTCTTTTCTTAACAGGATCACGGTGTCGTGCCAAGACTTGTAGAGGCCCAAGGCGAACTAAAAAATGAGACATATTCAATAATGTTTTTAACGGTAGTTCTAAACCATAAAATTAATTAATTGAAAAACAATGATAAATAAAGTCTAAAACCAACAAAAAAAATCTAAAATGTTAACAAAAAAAGAAATATGGCATAAATAAATTCTTTTTCTATAAACTCTTTGATCAAACTGATCATAAACAAATTGTCGAACTAACTCTTTTTCTATATATGTGATAGCCAAGTTATTCAATCTTTCTTATAAAATAGGTTTAATTGTTTAGCAAAATAAAAGAAAAACATGAAAGAATGAGTAATATTAATATAATGGGAACAATAAATGAGCAGACTAAATGAGCAGTTAGTATTTGTCATAATATAACAAAAACAAAATCGATAGAAAAATTAGAAACAAAATCGATAGAAAAAATTAGAAACAAAATCACACCACTAATATAATATAATTAATAAGAGGAATTTATTTGAAATACAAAATACAATAAGAATTGGAAGAAAAAAACACATGAAATCAAAATATGACGAAGCCTAATACATAAAAGAAGAATATAGATCTTAGAGTTTTAATAAATAAACAATAATACTCGGAAAAACACAACTAATAACACTGAAAGAAAATTATAGGAAAAAATTAGAGTTTCAAACTCAGGTGGAGATTTAATGGTAGACTAATCAAATTTTATATAATCACTACACTATGACTAATATTTTTTTTTCAACTATAACATTAATTAAAAGAAGCTCTCCCAATTGGTGACCTAAACTGGAGGTAAATTGTTTACATAAGAAAACAAAAATGCCCGTAATCGAGCTGATCTAGCTAAAGCATCCGCCTAACTCGGAAAACTGGGGGAATGAAACCCGAAGGTCTTCAAATCTGCTTGCAAGGATAGTGAGCACCGGTCAATCCTCTGGAGAGCGGGAGAAGTTTAGAAGATCCACACAATATGTCTCAAACCTCTGACATGGCACATTATTTTCTATCATGCTACTCATCGCCCAAAACAATGCTTCTATCTCTGAGTGAAGGGGTGACCGTACTCGCCTGATTCCTTTTGCCCCTAATAAAATCCCTTGAGACCCATGGTAGAAAAACCACCCTATACCAGATGTGTTATCTGTATCCTTCCAAGATCCATCCACCTTACAATATGGAGCTCCTGCTGGGGACTCCACATTTGTTCCTTCTCCAAGTCAACCTTGGCCCCGTACAGCGAAAATCCAACATTCCACAATAATTTATCATAGCCTTAAAAGGTATAAATGACGCAGCTGATCGCATCTTACCCCCTTCCTTTTCATGATTACCTGTTAATTCATTAAAATCCCCTATCATTAACCACGGTTCTGTACGTTGCATACCAATTTGAATTAATCGTTCCCAAATAAATTTCCTTAGTTTTATAACTGGATCACCATAAACAAATGTCATAAAAACACTTTTCCCGTTAATTCTTGCCTTTACATCAATAATACGATTATCGGAATAAATAATTTGTACATTTATTTCATTATTATAAAAAAGTGCCAAACCGCCACTTGAACCGATCGGTTCTACAGTAAAAACATTATTAAAACCAAATTCAAAGCGCAACTTTTCCAAATAACTTCAACATTGTCTTGTTCCCGACAAAAATAACAAATCGAATTTGTGATCTCTCCATAAATCCCGCAAATAATCAACTGTCAGATCACCCTCGAGACCTTGACAGTTCTAACTCATGAGCTTCACATTTTAGCCGATAGCTACCGTCCCTGACTTTTTGTTTGTGATATGTGTGGTTGGGATCTCATATTTCCCCAACGGGTCCACAATATTCTTTTTGATCCTTGGAACTGCCGAAGTAACCTGTTTCAAGCCCATTGACTTAACCGCATTAGATTTCCTAGGAGATACTAGTAACATTAGGTTTTGTTTCCTACTGTTAATGCCTTTAAATTCCTTTGGACTACGGTGTCCAACCCTATGTGTCGTATCCACTTTTGGTGACTCTATAGCACAATTAAGAAATTTACCACTAATATCCTCAATTCCATCTTCCCGAATCAATTGAGAATAAGAATTAGCTTGTAGTGAGCTCTTGTTGAGCTCCCCATAATCTAATTCCTCCTCTAACATCCCTTGGTGTTGTGCTTCCTGGGAATCCTAGTTCTCATATTCCCCCTCTTCCAATAACAAGTCCTCGTCATCAGTTTCAAGATTAACCGCATCGTTAACTTCTTCTTCATCCTCCCCTACCTTCTCCGGCACTTCTGTACATTTTCCCTTATAATCAGACTGCCTCCTCTCCTCTACTGGACCTGTTAAAGGACCACCATCCACTCGTTGGTCCTGAGCATCACCCACTCTTTGGGTCTGGTAAAGAGGAGCTGGCCAAACCGCTTTGCGTCCTCTCCCACGGCTATTATCTCTTGGTCTATGTCCCTAGCACGCATCATTTATAACTCCTCTGTTGTGTCCATCCCAAGCACCCAATCGTCCTCCTTCCTTTCTACTCATTTTCCCATCTCTATCAACTCCCCATTGAGAAACTGGACCACGACTCGAACCAATACCTTTTGTTCCCTCAATCGCTGAAATAACCGAAACATCTTTACCCGCAAAATCTGCCATTTGCAGATTTCGTTTAACCGGGCTTCCACGGGATAACTCCCACCCTCCTTCATCCGGTTTGGTCACCTCTGAAACCTTCTCCATTTTCATGTTTTCCTTCTTCATTCTGCCATAATCAACCTGTTCACATAGTTTCGGGCAAGAGCTTGCCAAATGTGTTATTCGACGATAATGTTTGCAATGATTTGAAAACTTTTCATAATCAATGGAAACCACAACCTCTTCTACTGATTCCCCAATATTAAACGATACTATTGTTGAATCAATAAGGGGATTAAACCCATTAATGGTGACCCGTACGTACCCTGAGTTTTGATCAACCCCGCAGGGATTACCTAGAACTCTGCCCACAGGCCAAAAAGGAGCCGCTTCCCAATACTGGAACGCGATTCCCTTGACTCTCAGCCAAAACGTAATTTCTGAGGGGTATTCTTGAGTTAACACTGGTTCCCATCAAACCACCGACACCATCCAAGCATCATAGTGGTATTGTAACATCCTGAAACCAAAAAATGAATTTTGAAAAGGGGTGTCGATCGACACCAGGTTCTGCGGGTTGTTTTGGTTAAAATTAAATCGCTCGGTTTGCAGAGGCGGTTTAGGGAGAAACCTAGGGCTTGCGTATATAAGTCCTTTGGGATTTGTGGCCGCGTGAGACAAAAAGAAAGAGGATTTTTCGTGGCTTTGTAAAAGGGAGAAAGAATTTTGAGAGAGGAGTTTGAGAGGAAGAAGAAGACAGGTGCGTCGTTCTTGGTAGAAACAAGGAACGGTCAATCGAATCGAGTTTGATTGATATGATTTTTCGTAAATATGTTCTTCTTCCTCTTAGCTAGCTATAGAAGGAATCCGATTGCCTTTTGGATCGGTAGTTTGTGATTGATGATTGTTTTCCCGTGAGTGGTATGTGCAGTTTTGGGATTCAATCAGTCTCCTTGGGAAGTGTTTCCCGGCGTTTCAGAGAGAATCAGAGGACGAGCTAGGTACCGTTGGAAAGCCCTGTTGGTCTAGTTTCCAGATTAGGTTTCCGATCCGAATTTCTTAGGTGAGTGTTCTAGGTAATTGAGGAAGGGTTCGTCGGTGTTTTCGGTTGAGATCAGAGGCTGCGAGGTCGCTGATTTTGTGTTCTTAACCGTCCTTTCCCCAAATCACGTAATCAAGGTGAGTTCGTGATCGTGAATATGGGACTAGGTTATTAGGATTTGGAACAATTGTTTGTGATACTTTGTTTGTATTTTCCGTGATGGTTTCTGTGTGATTGTGTGGTTTGTGTCGTGATGATCTCGTACGATGAAACGGAGCTCGAGTCGTGTGAGGATTTGACTCGGTTCAGGTTTTCTGGGAGAGGTGTCGATCGACACCTATTGGTAGTGTCGATCGACACCACTATTTTATAATCGCGAGGATCGAGTGCTGGAATGCAGTGTCGATCGACACCACTTATTTTTAATTGCTATTTTTGGTCATTTTGTGGATTGTTGCATGATGGCGTAGAATTGATAATCTATTCTGGCCGCGTGAGACAAAAAGAAAGAGGATTTTTTGTGGCTTTGTGAGAGGGAGAAAGATTTTTGAGAGAGGAGTTTAAGAGGAAGAAGAAGTCATGTTTGTCTGTCTTAGTAGAAACGAGGAACGGTCAATCGAATCGAGTTTGATTGACGTCATTTTTTGTAGGTATGTCTGTGCAGTTTTGGGATTCAATCAGTCTTTTTAGGAAGTGTTTTCCCGGCGTTTTAGAGAGAATCATAGGACGAGCTAGGTACCGTTGGAAAGCCCTGTTTGTCTAGTTTCCAGCTTGGGTTTCCGATCCGAATTTGGAGTTTTGTGTTCTAGGTAATTGAGGAAGGGTTCGTCGGTGTTTTTGGTTGAAATTAGAGGCTGCGAGGTCGCTGATTTTGTGTTCTTAACCGTTCCTTCCCCAAATCGCTTAATCGAGGTGAGTGCGTGATCGTGAATATGGGACTAGGTTATTAGGATCTGGAACAATTCTTTGTGATACTTTGTTTGTATTTTCCGTGATGGTTTCTGTGTGATTGTGTGGTCTGTGTCGTGATGATCTCGTACGATGAAACGGAGCTCGAGTCGTGTGAGAATTTGACTCGGTTTAGGTTTTCTGCGAGAGGTGTCGATCGACACCTAGTGGTAGTGTCGATCGACACCATTGTTTTATAATCGCGAGGATCGAGTGCTGGAATGCAGTGTCGATCGACACCAAGTGGGAGTGTCGGTGTTGTAGTTCCGGTTTGAAGAGGATGATTAGGGTGTTGTAGTTCCGGTTTAGTCTAGTGAAACCTAGTGTTTAGGTTGCTAGATTTTTATTATTTCTGGAATTGTTTTGTTGAACTTGAAATTGGTTTAAGAATTTATTGAATTATTTCTTATGAGAACTTCCGCAAATTGTTGAGTAGCTGTAGAGAATTAATATTTATGGGAATATTAATTTGGGTTATTAATTAATTAAAAAAAATGTGTTGGTTGTTTCAATTTGGTATCAGAGCCTAGTCGGTTTTAGGACTGGTGAATTGGATGTCTGAGACTCTGTGTGTAAATTGATTCTTGTGTTTAGTCAATTTAATAGTCTTAAAATCATCCTCCTCGGGCCTTTAAAGAGATTCCGCGGTGAGTTGTGTTTTGACTGTTTGTTTGACCTCCTGTTTGGTGGAATCTAGTATCTTAGATATGCTTCCGGTAAGTGCAGTGTGCGATGGCTAGAGTTCCGAGAGGTCGTGGTGGCAGAGCTGGTGGCAATGGAGGCCGGGGTCGTGGTCGGGGTCGTGTGACTACGTCATTTGACTGGGTGACTCAGAGTGAGTCGTTAGAGCCGGAGGCTGTTACTCCGACGTATCAAGAGCATTTAGTAGGCAGTGGTCCGTGTGACGACTAGGACTGCCGGTGCCAGAGGTAGTACCGGAGTTGCTGGTGTGGTCAGAGGCCCAGGTGCGGGTTATACTACGGGCGGAGCTCAGGATCTGGAGGATCATTTGGCGAAGACACTAGCTTTGATTTTGGAGCGGTTACCGGTTGTTGTACCAGCGCAAAATCTAGTAATGAACCCAAGAGAGCAGTATCTAGTGATGTTTAATGAGATGCAGGGCATGGGTCCTTTGTTCTTCTCGGGTGGAGGGGGGCCAGAGGCAGCCAATGAGTGGAGGTTGAAGGGCGAGCGTAGGCTTTGTTCTATCAGATGTCCTGAGGAGTACCGTATGGATCTGGCGGTAGGATTCATGGATGGTAATGCCTATCTCTGGTGGACAGGAGTCCATGCCAAGAGGAGGCGGACAATGTGGACTTGGGGTGAATTTTTAGGCGAGTTTAATGCCAGGTATTTCCCTCAAGAGGTGGTGCGGCAGCTAGAGTTGCAGTTCAGAAGTCTGGTTCAGGGTAATCGGTCTGTTTGTGAGTATGATGCTGAGTTCAGCAGGCTAGTGGTCTATGCGAGTAGTTGCATGGATGAGGAGCGGGCCCAGATGGGCAAGTTCGTGGCAAGACTTCGGATGGGGCTGAAGATGCCCGGCAAAGCTTCCAAGTACGGCTCGAGAGTAGAGTTGGTGGAGGTACTTGCAGCAATTGAGGATCTGGGAGAGAAGGCCTAAGATTGAGCAGTTGTTCTTTCTTTTTTGGTTTTGTTTCCAGTATCAGATTTTTTTTTTAAGCTTTGGCTTTGGTGTTTTGGTTTTTGTAGTTTCGTTTAGTGTTGTAACAACTCTGCGTTTTGAGAATTTATAAGATGGAGTTTTCCTTATTTATTTCCTATGTTTAATAAGATATGCAGTTCTTATTATTAATGTCGATTTTTCGGAGTAAGAAATATCATGCCTTAGACCATATGAGGTAGGTCTGGTCAATAAGTGTATTGGGTTTAGCCAGGTGGGGCAGATCTAGTCATAGATGTTTATAGACATTTTTGTATTTATTAATCTAGGAACAGTGGTGTTCCCAAATAACTCATTACAATTTGAGAAGATGGGAGGGTCTTCGGCGGTCTACAAGTGATGGGTGGATCACAGTGTAGTACCGAGTATTACTTGCCGATGACGGGTGGATCTCGGTGTAGTATCGTGGGATGCTTACTTATCTGTGACGGGTGGGTCTCAGGATGAGTATCAGGAGATGGGTGGGTCTCTTGAAGGGAGTGAGTTTTCCCATCATTCTTTTGGGAGTGGTTGTCTCCAGAGATTTATTTGAGATGGGTGGATCTCAGTATAAGTCTACAGGGAAGGTGTCTCCCGGTATACCATGGGTGGTTGGTATATTTGTGCTAAGGATGCGTCCTAAGAGCAAGGTAATGAGTTAAGAGTAGTAAATGTCTTGAAGTGTGTGTATAAACATAGGATTAAATGCGAGTCTATGAGATAAGGCGAGGATCTCTTGTGGTACTGGCCAAGTATGGTCCGGATGTTGACCTATGTTGGGCGGGTTATAAGAGTCGAGTGGAGATCTCGAGTGTTGTGGTTCGGGTTGTGGCCAGGTGTTGTTCTTCAATAGACAATGTAGTAGGCGTCAAGGTGTCAAGCCAATAGTTGATCCTGCATTGGAAACACAGTTCAGATGACCCTGGTAGCATATGTCACGTTTTATGGTCGTGCATCTCCTTGTTTGGTTATTGCATGATCGATTAATCTAATTCTGGGTCTACGAGTGGTTGTACATGTTCTCGTTTGATTGTTGCGCGATCAATCCGGCAGACCTAGTTCGAATCAAGAAATATTGCATTAAGGTTATTCCTGGCGGGTCTGGGCGGAGTAAGCTTTATGCGGTGTACCCCTTTGGTTACAAGAATTTGTTCAGATTACTTGAGGCAGTTTTAATCTTGAGGTTTGTAGGAGTGTAGAATTTATTACACTAGGGAGAGATGTATTCTCTCGTGTGGGGACGGTGGTCCCAGACTTACTTATTTGGGAATTTTGTTTCCCAGTATAAGTAAGGGGAGATGAATTCTCTCGTGAGGGGATGGTGGTTCCCCTGCATTGTATTAAGAGATGGTGGTTCTCTGGAGGGAATGGTGGTTCATCTGCATTGTGTTGAGAGATGGTGGTTCTCTCGAGGGGATGGTGGTTCCCCTGTATATTTGTGATTCAAGGGATGCGTCCTGCGAGTATCAGGGTCTAGATCTGACACCTCCAGGATGCGTCCTGCGAGTGTCAGAGTATGGATCGAGTTAAGAGCAATAGATGTCTGCTATGGCCGAATAAACCTAGGATTAATGTTGTACTTTGAGGGTGATGAATGGGTCTTGAGGAAGATCGTGGTATTACCAAGTGCTCAGTTGAAGCAGTGATATTATGCTGGAGTTTGATTAGCGGGTTATTACCAGTAGGTGTTTCCAGCCTTCAGATGCTTGTCCACGGGAGAGTTGATTACTCTATAGGAAGTGTTTTTCCTATATATAACCAGAGCTTGAGGGAGACGTCCTAAGAGTGGAGTGGCATCGGTATCGTTACCTCGAAGGAGGTGACCTGAGAGTGTGTTATTTTCGGTAAAAGTATGAGTAATCAAAGTCCGAGTGTGGCATAAGTATGAGGTGGAACATGGATCTCATGGTTCGTGTGGGTAAACCTGGTAATATCGGCTAGTGGAGCGCATCAGACGATAAATGATAGCTAGTGGAAGCGGATTATGGTTTTGATTGATACCGATGAATACCGATATTGGCTCCATACAAGGCTTGTATGGGGGGGGGGGGGGGGGGGGCAGTATGAGTTACCTATAAGTTGAACCCAAGTGGGGGAGAGGAACATGGTGGGTGCAAGTTAGTGCAGGAAACGACGGGAAGCATCCGTTTTTTTTAAGTTGAGCGAGAGGGATGCTCAAGATTAGCAGCGAAGTTATGCTGATAAGTGGAATTCAGAATGGGAGTTTGAAGTAAGAGATCGTGGGTATCTCTAGGTGTCAATGTTGAGGAAGTGCATGCGTGCTTCGGTGAAGTTGGTGGCCAAGTTTCTAGTGGAACTTCCGCTAGATTTTTTTTTGGTAGCGACGAGACCTTTGAGGATTCTCGTGAGGAGAATTAAGGTGATGCATCAAGAAAAGTTGCTTTGTTAAAAGCTTTGCGGGTTTATGTTGCGTAGAGGTGGATATTTGGGAACCTGAGGCAAGGATGGAGTTGAGGTTCAGGGGTATTTCGACAAGCGAATCGCAATTTGAACTTCACTTTCCTTGGGGTTCCCGTTCGGTTGTGTAAGCGTGGTGCTATGTTGTTTTGTCGTTTTGCGTATTCTCATTTTGTGGTAACGACTACGCATTGTTGAGATTTATAATATGAGGTTCATTATATTTCTGTGAGAGAAGATGTGTGTTCTCATTTTTTTTTTGGTTGGTGTGGACCTGTGGTTTGTCCTTGGTGATGATATTCCAGGTGGGGAATATCGTGTTTAAGCCACAAGAGGTAATCCTAGTCGGGAAATGTTTATGAGCATTTCATAATTTATTACTCTAGGGGTGTGTTATACCCGAATAACTCATTGTGGAGATTGTGTTCTCATGTATACTTTTGGAGATTGTATTCTCCAGTATACTGTTTGGGATGGTTTTTCCCATGTGTGGGTGTTGGGTCAGTGGTCCCATGTGTTATCGATTGCTCAAGGGATTGTATTCCTACGAGCAAGAGTGGTGTAAAATGAGTTAAGAGTAATAAATGCATGGAGACGTGGTCATATGCATGAGACTGGATTTGAGTCTCTAGGATCATGTGATTGGCCTCAAGTGGTGTTGGCCAGTGGGCCAGGAGGTTGTGGTCTGTGATAGATGGTGTTGCGGGTTTTGGAGTTTGAGTATGGTGATCTCGAGGGGTTCTGGCCGGGTTGGGTCAAGATTGTCGGTCCGCGGTTTAAGTTATGCGGGATTCGAGGAGGAATCTAGAGTAGTGGGAAAGAATTGTAATATCCCGAAACCAAAATATGGATTTTGGAAAGGGGTGTCGATCGACACCAGGTGTGGGTGTCGATCGACACCAGGTTTTGCGGGTTGTTTTGGTTAAAATTAAATCGCTCGGTTTGCAGAGGCAGTTTAGGGAGAGCCCTAGGGCTTGCGTATATAAGTCCTTTGGGATTTCTGGCCGCGTGAGACAAAAAGAAAGAGGATTTTTTGTGGCTTTGTGAGAGGGAGAAAGATTTTTGAGAGAGGAGTTTAAGAGGAAGAAGAAGTCATGTTCGTCTGTCTTGGTAGAAACGAGGAACGGTCAATCGAATCTAGTTTGATTGACGTGATTTTTCGTAGGTATTTCTGTGCAGTTTTGGGATTCAATCAGTCTTTTTGGGAAGTGTTTTCCCGGCGTTTCAGAGAGAATCAGATGACGAGCTAGGTACCGTTGGAAAGCCCTGTTGGTCTAGTTTCCAGCTTGGGTTTCCGATCTGAATTTGGAGTTTTGTGTTCTAGGTAATTGAGGAAGGGTTCGTCGGTGTTTTTGGTTGAGATTAGAGGCTGCGAGGTCGCTGATTTTGTGTTCTTAACCGTTCCTTCCCCAAATCGCTTAATCGAGGTGAGTGCGTGATCGTAAATATGGGACTAGGTTGTTAGGATTTGGAACAATTGTTTGTGATACTTTGTTTGTATTTTCCGTGATGGTTTCTGTGTGATTGTGTGGTCTGTGTCGTGATGATCTCGTACGATGAAACGGAGCTCGAGTCGTGTGAGGATTTGACTCGGTTTAGGTTTTCTGCGAGAGGTGTCGATCGACACCTAGTGGTAGTGTCGATCGACACCACTGTTTTATAATCGCGAGGATCGAGTGCTGGAATGCAGTGTCGATCGACACCACTTATTTTTAATTGATGTTTTTGGTCATTTTGTGGATTGTTGCATGATGGCGTAGAATTGATAATCTATTTTTCCCTTACTATGTATTCGGTAGACGGGATGACCGCTCCACTAAGTATTTATTAAATACTTACGCAACTCTGTTTTTCCTTTTGAGTTGCAGGTAACAGAAATGCGTGATCGCGGAATCAAGGCCAGTTGAAGAGGATGATTAGGGTGTTGTAGTTCTGGTTTTGTCTAGTGAAACCTGGTGTTTAGGTTGCTAGATTTTTATTATTTCTGGAATTGTTTTGTTGAACTTGGAATTGGTTTAAGAATTTATTGAATTATTTTTAATGAGAACTTTCGCAAATTGTTGAATAGCTGTAGAGAATTAATATTTATGGGAATATTAATTCGAGCTATTAATTAATTGAAAAAAATGTGTGGGTTGTTTCAGGTATGGTGCATTATTTAGCACTTCTTGAATCCTCTGTTGTTTGAAAATTGAAATGAAATTTACCTTCACCTAAATCAGCCCCAAACATCTTATCTTCGAGCCTCCATATCTTTGGCATGTTATGGATCAAAGAATCCATGTTTTGGAACCTCATATTCCATACTCTACCAATAAGAGTGAACCCGAATTGCTTAATGCGACGTTCATCATTCACATTCGATAACTTTACCACCTCAGTACGACTAATATTTAGAAAATCGAGAGCCCTAAAATTTCTAAATTATTTGGGGGTCCTAGCCGAATTTTTTTTAATAAGCTTATAGACACGACTCTTATCATAGATAGGAAGGTGTAAGGTCTAGTCGGGCAATAAATTGAAACCGCTTCTTTCTGACCTACCATATATTAATTTGATCGAATCATTGACAAAAATAATACTATCGTATTATATAAAGGAGAGTTCTTATAATTTTAACTCACGAGATCGCGACACGTGTTAAATAGTCGTTTAGATTGTGATGCATGTCAATTATTTAAATATGTAAATTTTTCAATACCAAAATTGTTAGTTACTCAAAAAGAAAGAAATTAAAATGGAAAATAAACAATATATAAAGGAGAGTTCTTATAATTGTAACTCCCGAGATCGCGACACGTATTAAGTAGTCGTTTAGATTGTGACACATGTCAATTATTTAAATATGTAAATTTTTCAATACAAAAATTGTTAGTTACTCAAAAATGAAAAAATTAAAATAGAAAATAAACAAGCGTAAAATAAAGATAAAGAAAATTTGGTTAGTGGTACGTTTAGTTTACGAAATAGCATCAAAGAATGATCGTCAAAACATGTATGAATAGTTTAGTTGTTATATCAAATTGTTTAATGATTTAAATCATATTTATATATATCAAGTATGTATACTTTAGTAATTTCCAAATTCTTCAAACTATATGAGTTATGAAACTATATTTTTCAAATTACATATGAACCTATAATTTGAAATATTACATTATCTAAGTTTTTTTTTTTTTGGTCAAAACATTACACTATCGAAGTTAGGATTTGAATTAAGAATATAGTATATAATAAGTTAAGGTTTAAATTAAGAATATGGTATGTTTTTCTCTAAAATATTTTAAGCCATAATTATTTACTATAAATCAATTAATCCTCGCATTGCGAGGGGTTTAAATCTAGTAAACATATAAAACCTTTTATTTGGCTACAATTGCTTTAAATTATTTCAGCGTATGCATACTTATTACTTAATGCACCCATATGTCCCTTAAAACAAAAGCACTTAGCCACTTAGGCTCTAATTGACATGAAAACAAAATGTTCGTGTGTTTATGTACGAAAGAAAAAAACTAAACTTAAATCATATATTTTTTCCATCAAAGACCATTTTCGAGATATAGTTTGGAATCTATAATCATTTGCGTAAAATCATATATATTGATCGATCTTTATTATTAATAAAATATGCTTTTAGAAAATATTACAAATAGATAGATATATTATTCTTAGGAGAACCAACATGCTAAAACAAACGTAGCAAATTTACAAAGAAAAGAGAGAGCTACCGAGGAAAAATATTTGTATCCCTTTTTCTCTCGGGCGACTTCTTCGAGAGTGAGTATTAACCAGTGGTTTTTTCGTTTTAGTCAACGCAGACCATCGGTTCTTTACCGGTTTTAGACAGATATTCAAAATCTACTTTTTACCTACCAATTTTACCAAATTTATTTACCCAAACCGGGTTTCCCCACTTGGGTTCATCCTCCGGCGACGGTTTTCACCGGGGCTCCACCACCGAACGACTCTCATGACGGTGGACAGATATGTAAAGCAGCGTTTCGACAGATCTCTCCAGTTATCCGGTGACTTCTGCTACGCTATGTTACTGTTTATTGCAGGTTTCTAAATACGCCGTGACTTGGCTTACCGGTTGCTATCCGGGAGAAAAGCATTGTAGGCTCAAGCTTACCCTTTTTCTACACTCTTCTACCGGTCGCTATCCGGGTCCTCGGTTTACATCTGGAGTTCTGGTATTAGTTCTTATTCCTGTACTCTGCGAAAAAGTATTAGGAAGGTCCTTCCATCAACTATGTCAAATAGGTTCACAAGAAATGAAAAGGCTAAATGGCCAGAGGAGACCCAACAATGTCCTCGACGGTCCCCTATCCGCATTCCAGAGTGTGATAATACCTCCTTAATTGAGGATAATAGACTCACCATCATTGGAAGAGTCAGAAACCCCATGGTACAACTTTCCAAGGTTGTTGTTGGTTTCCTTCCCCAACTTTGGAACCTGGAACATCGAGTTATTGGCAGGGAGATGGGGCTTGACTGCTTCCAATTCCGCTTTGAATCAGAGGGAGATCTACAATCAGTTTTAGATAGAGCTCCCTATCACTACAAGAAATGGATGTTAATCCTTCAATGTTGGGAACCAATTGTGTCACCACGTTTTCCTTCCCAAATCTCGTTCTAGATAAGAGTCCATGGTTTCCTCTTCACTACTTAACAAGGGAAACACTCATCGCCATAGCCAAGGAGGTGGGGGTATTCAGGGACGCAGACAAGCCCTTTGATAAAGACGTGACCCTAGGACGTATCAGAGTAGAAATAAATGGGTTCTCCCCACTTGAAATGCGGCTATCTATACTACTCCCCTCAGGCCAGACCACATCGGTGGAGGTGGAGTATGAATCTCTAGGTAAGCACTGCTTTACCTGCCTATTCCTCTTTCATGAGGAGAAATCGTGTCGATTAAGAAGTTCTACGGCTAAAGATAACCCAAACCAGATGGGAATTTCCAAGAGAAACACATTGAGACAAATTGAGAAAGACAAGAAGAGATTGGAGTGGCGTAAATCAAAAAGAGATGATAGGGACCATTGCCGAGTGAATGGCGAGTCTGAGGCAAGATATAACCACTCGACAGTCTCTGCAAATCCCAGAGCTCACCATTCCGTTAGAGAGGAAAGACCTCAGCCCCCACATCAGGATTTCAGAGCTCCTACTCAGCGACGAAACCAATGGAGGGAAGTTCCTAGACATCAATCTAGATATCCTGATAGATATTACCCAGGTTACAAGGGCACGTCTCACTACAGTAATCGCGACAAAAGATAAAGAATCATAAGGGATGATCCTTCTGTTCGCTCAACACTTTCAAGTAGGATGGCAGATCGGCTTTCCCTTCGGCAATCTCAACAGGCTTGTCCCCAGAAGGACACCTCTGTGTCATCAAAGACTCCATCCCCGAGACCTTTGAGAGACCCAATAAGTCCAGATCTACCTAGAGCCTCAGGGAATGGTACTACATCTTGTAGAGAAAGACGCCCAGCGTTGGAGAGGATTGACCATCGGGAACCAGAGACTCACCAGGATTCACCTGTAGTCCAGGGTGGTGATTCAGAGAGGCTGCAGGAAGTTCAAATTAGAGGTTTCGAAGATGAATACCAATCGGGGTTTCATCTCAACAGGCTCTTCCAGGAAGAAGCCCATGGCCCATCTAACTCACTTATCCAAAGACTTACCTTCCTAACTAAGGCACCGAGTCAGACACACATCCAAAACTTTCAAATGGAAATCCCTCTCTCCCAGCGTCTTGATCCTGCTTCGACTATCCGCAATAGTGAGCGTATTGCAATCAGAGCAGAGCAACAGATGGTTGATAAGAGGAAGGGGAAAAAACAAACAAATCCTAGCCCCCTCCAAGGGATGAATTCAAAGAAAAGAAATGTTTTAAGGAGAAATTCTACACCAAAAAAACGCAAATGCGAAGCTCAGGGAAGGCAAAATGCAACAACAATACACTTCTCTTCCGATCACCTCCCGGCAAGGAACCCCTCTCATGGTCCTGCCATGGTGTTAGTACCTTCCCTTGAGGGAGATGTGGTGGATTTTCAAGGTCCGCCAAAACCTCTTCCTTAGCTCTTGTGAGCTGGAACTGTTAGGGAATTTGAAGCAAACCGACAGTTCGTCACCTCAAAGAGCTCCCTCATGGTAGAAGCAAATACCTCAGATTTGAGAGCTCGGATCATAGACCGGTGGTTACGTTCTTTAGTCAGGAAAAGGAAAAGAGGAAAGGTACGTTCCGCTTTTATAGAACATTGTGTAAAGAAGACAAGTTTAGAGACTTGATAAAGGACTCTTGGATAGGTTCTTTTCCTGAATCTGTTATACGCAAAGTAGATCGATGTAGAAACCGTATTATCAAGTGGTCTACGAAGAACAAAACAAACAATGCTCTCCACATTCAGGAGATGCAGGCTGCCCTGGAGAAAGCTCTCTCTGCTGAGATTGAAGACCACAACCTCATCTTGTCAATCTCAGAAAAGCTAAACATTGCTTACACAAATGAAGAAGAATATTGGAGGCAAAGGAGTCGGGTTCTCTGGCTGCGTAGTGGAGACCGGAACACGGGATATTCCAACGCGTCCACAAGGGGAAGGAGAGCTTTAAACTTCTTCTCGGTCTTAGAAAGTGAGGATGGTACCTCAGTCTACGAGGAAGACAAAATTTTGGCTGTTATAGCTAATTATTAAAAAGAAATCTTCACTTCACAAGCTTCTGGAAATTTTCAAGTGGTTGAGGAAGTCCTTGCTCCACGTATTTCCGATTCAATGAACAATGATCTTATCAAAATTCTAGATGCTTCAGAGATTAAAAAAGCAGTGTTCTCAATACATATAGATAAAGCTCCGGGTCCAGACGGTTTCTCGGCGGCGTTTTACCATTCTTTTTGGGATTTAATTGGACAAGATGTGGTACGGGATGTACAAATGTTTTTTCAAACCAAATCTCTTAACAAGAGACACAATGAGACACATGTCCGTCTAATACCAAAGACCACGACGGCAAAAAGAGTCGCGGACTATAGGCCTATAGCTCTTTGTTCTACCCATTACAAAATTATTGCAAAGAACATAACAAAGAGACTCCAACCTCTTCTTCCCGACTTGATTTCTCCCTATCAATCGGCCTTTGTTCCTTAGAGAGCCATAGCCGACAACGTTCTCATCACACACGAGCTTCTCCATTTTCTTCAAACTTCAAAAGCGGGTAAAAGATGTTCGATGGCCGTTAAGACGGATATGAGCAAGGCGTACGATCAGATTGAATGGGGTTTTTTAAAGGCGGTTCTTGTACGGTTGGGCTTCCATGAAATTTGGATTGATTGGATCATGGAATGTGTTAAGACAGTTTCTTACTCATTCCTTATAAACGGTTCACCAAGAGGTCAAGTATTACCGTCGCGAGGTTTACGCCAAGGAGACCCTCTTTCTCCGTATTTTTTTATCTTATGCACGAAAGTATTATCGGGTCTTTGTAAACAAGGGGAAGCAAATGGTACTCTACCGGGAGTAATATTGGCTAGAGGAAGCCCACCGATAAATCATTTACTCTTTGCGGACGACACTATGTTCTTCACCAAAACCGGGACTAGAAATTGCAATGCGCTAAAACGAATACTCAAGAGATACGAGGAGGCATCCGGACAAGTAATAAACGTCTCAAAGTCGGCCATAACTTTCTCAAACAAGATACCCTTAGAAATGAAACATAGAGTTCAAAGGCAGCTCCGGATCTATAAGAAAGGGGGTCTAGGGAAATATCTTGGTCTTCCCGAATACTTTGGACGAAAAAAGAAGGATATTTTTGCCGGAATAGTTGACAAAATCCAACAACGCGCTATATCTTGCTCTTCAAGGTTTCTTTCTAGCTCCAGAAAATAAGTACTATTGAAATCGGTGTTAGCGACAATGCCATCTTATGCAATGTCGTGTTTCAAACTTTCTGGTTCCCTTTGTAAAAGCATCCAATCCGCGTTAACTCGGTTTTTGTGGGATGATAGCCCGGATAAACGAAAGATAAGTTGGGTGGCGTGGGACAAACTATGTTTACCAAAGAATTTAGGGGGCCTCGGCTTTAGGGACATCGTTACCTTTAATGAAGCTCTCTTAGCAAAGTTAGCTTGGAGTTCACTGCTGGCCCGGATTTTGTTGAGTAAATATTGTTTGGACTCAACCTTTCTAGAGTGCACAAAATCGAAAGTTTTGTCACATGGATGGAGTGGTATTGTGACGGGTAAGGAGCTGTTACTAGGTGGTCTTGGTTGGATTGCAGGAGATGGTTTTAGATCAGCTTATGGTATTCTCCATGGCTTTCGGTCTCCACACCATCAGCACCTATAGGGCCTCTAAATCTTACAGATATAAATCTGAAGGTATGCGATCTTATTCATCAACCAACAAACACTTGGGATGTGGTGAAGATTAGACAGGTTTTACCTCATTATGAGGGTATTATTCGACAATTAGTTATGAGCACTTGCAGGCTTAAGGATTCCCTTGTCTGGCTCCCTGACCCCTCAGGAAAGTACTCCACAAAAACTGGCTATAACCATACGTTTTCTTATCGCAACACTACCGTGGTTCCCTAGTTTGAGTGGAAGGCAAACATTTGGAACATTAAAACTTCTCCAAAGATACAGAGTTTTTTCTGGAAAATTAAACATCGTGCACTGCCAATTGGGGAAAACCTAGCTATTAGGGGTATTACATCGGATACTCGCTGTAAAAGATGTGGAAGGATTGAGGATGAGCTACATGTAATTTTAACATGCCCTTTTGCAATCAAAGTCTGGGATTTGATTCAGGCTCTTCACAAACCAAGCCCAGTGGAGACCGAAACTTTGGATTTGTTTTTCAATAGTTCATGACGAATGATTAACCTACCCCCATTAGGCATCCACGTCCCTCTTCACCCTTGAATTTCTTTGCTCTTATGGAAAAGTCGTAATGCATTACTCTTTGAAAACAGGAGCTTCAGTGCATATGAAGTATATCTCAAGATCATTACGGAAGCGCGATTGTGGCAGGACGCGCAAGAAGACCCGAAGAGCTCAGGGCATAAACCCTCACCACAAATACCACAAGACCTGAGCCCTAACAGGTTGTTTTGCTTCACGGACGCAGCTTGGAATACGTCTTCTATGGAGTGTGGTATCGGGTGGTTCTTCACAAAACAGAGGCAAACTCCTCTGCTACAAGGCTCCGCTTCGTATCGGTTCGTGTCATCGGCACTGGTCGCGGAAGGTCTTGCTGTCAAAGCTGCCATAAACGCAGCTTCAACCTCGGGAATGAGAGATTTCATCGTATTCTCGGACTCCCTATCTCTAGTTTCACTCCGAAGAAATGGAGAGATGACTAATGAGTTGAAAAGCCTTCTTTTCGACATCTGATGTCTGATTAGATCATTTTCTCTACTTATCGAATTTATTTATGTACCTCGCGAGGCGAATGTGCCAGCCGACTTGTTAGCTAAAGAAGCTCTACGACTTCTTAGCAAATCTTCTGTAATTGACGCTTAGTTTCTAATATATTTGGTTCGCACAAAAAAAAAAAAGATAGATATATTAAATGTAAGTGGTAATGTAAATTTCTGTTTTTGACGTTGTGATGTACATCCAAAAATAGAGAAAACGAGTATGAAATTGACAACTTCGTAGAGAAGTCAGGACAAGTCTTCGAAGACTTGTGGTTTCTGACCCAACAAATTAATTTTTTTTTTTTTTTTTTTTTGTCTTGACCCAACAAATTAATTAGTTTTCATTGATAATGTATTGTCTTTTATGTTGACTTCTATACTTAAAAAAAAAAAAATGTTGACTTCTATCAATAGAATCTTCGTATTTTGTTCATCATTTCGATTTCCTCTCTATTCAAAAGATTGTTTATTATTATTTACAACACAAGTAATAACTATTGCTCGTAACTGACCAAGTCTATACACCTAATTTATTCCGAGTTTTTTTTTTCTTTGTCGGCAATTTCTTCTAATCTAGAGTCTAGATTTATAATCATGAGGAGATATATCCATTTTCCTGTGTTGACAAAACAGAACATGACTTCAAAACAATGCACATAATTGAGTTTAACCGGGACATATAATTTAATAGTTCTTGTTAGTGTTAGAAAATATAATTGAATGGTTTATATTAAATGTCATCATCAATGTATATAGATTTTTTTTTTTAATACTATCATTATATATAGATTTAATTTTTGCCAGTTACGTCGAAAAATATATGATTTCAAAATAATACATATTTTTCTGCATTTATTTGATTATTAATTACGAGATGCTTACATAATAGTATTTTTTTTTTTGTCTGGCACATAATAAACTAATATCACCTTATAACGAAATAGTATTTCAATTTTTTTTTTTGATCAAAAATATAAAATAGTACCCATACTATATATTTTTGGACCAGACTAAAACGTTAGTGTCACCGTCCGTATTTGTTGACAAAAAAGTTAATACCCAACTAAATAATTATAGATATTTGAGTTGCGAAAAAACGATCTCAATAAATTTGTTATTCATATTTGGGTTAATTAGGTGTATAATAGTTTTAGAGATCATAATTAGATGTATAATATGACCTAAATAGAATTTAAGTAATTAACACCCACTTAAATAAATTTGACTAAAATACTCTTAATGATCTAATTAGTTATAAATAGTTGGCTATTATGTTGTTTAAAATAGTTGGCTATATGTTGTTTAAAATAGTTGACTATGTAAAACATTGTCTAAGTAAATGTGTGTTTGCTATTTTAATTATAATATAGTTCATTTTGTGATTAATTCACTATGTTTATAGTTGACTATTTATGCATGTATAGTCAGCTATTCGGTTCTTTTTAATATTTATCTACAAATAGTCAACCATCATTTCAAAACATAGATGACTATGGAAAACATTGTTTATGTGAAATAGTGTTTGCTATTTTTACTATAATATAGTTCACTTTGTGATTAATTCACTATGTTTATAGTTGACTATTTATACATGTATAGTCAGCTATTTGGTTCTTTTTAACATTTATCTACAAATAGTCAACTATCATTTCAAAACATAGATGACTATGTAAAACATTGTTTATGTAAAATAATGTTTGCTATTCTAATTATAATATAGTTTACTTTGTGATTAATTTAATATGATTATAGTTAGTTACTTATGCATATGCATCCATAGTCAACTATCCAATTTTTTTTTTTAATTTATTTGCGAATAGTCAACTATCAGAAATCAAAATATAGTTGACTATTTATGTTGTAACTGAAAATAAGGCTAAAATAGTCATTTTAAATATGCTTCATGTTATTTACCCAATTATAATTTATGTTATGTTATATACTTAATTATTGGTGCAATGGGTATTATTAATGCTAATTTCCCTTCATATTTCCATGGTTTTGTTTGGTGTGTTCTTAATTTTGCAATTATATTGAGACAACAATTGGATATTGTTAACATGTATTCCCGAAACGAAATTTTACTTCTACTAGGTTTAAAATGTATTTCATTTCATTTCTCTTAACTTTTCTTTGACAAAAGAGAAGTGTATCTCACTTAAAGTTCATCATTTATGGAGCGTAGGTTGTACAATAAGCTCTGAATCATTCATTTGTTCTTTCCTTTTGATTTACATAACGGAAAATTTATATTTTATTAACCGGCTTTAAGTTAAAAAAAAAAGTTCGCATAATTTTTTAAATAAAATAAAAAGAGAATAATTTGGAATTAACGTCGCACTTTTTTTGTTTGTTTTAAGTTTTAACAATCTCAAAGTCACAACGTATCCACCACGATAGTCAACAACTTCAACAAAACTCTCTTCCGCAAACTTCAATCTTATCCCTTCCTGTCCCCACCTTCAATCAATCACACACCAACGGCTATATTGCCTTTACGTTTGGCCATTTTGTATTTTTTACGTAATTATGAATTGTTTTCTTTTGTATTGTTTTCACGTTCCATGGAATAAAAATTGCTCCTGCTTTAGAATGATCTGAGAACACACACACATATATAGTTTCCTATCATGTTTTAAATAAAGCGATCTTTCGATAGAATTTTTAATTTGCCATGTCCAAGTTTAAATGTGTTGAGAATTGGTCTAATATTCAAGTCAACTGAGCAATGAAGAAGTCAACAGGAAAAGACTCTACTCGATTCAGAGGGTTTTTTGAATCAGATATAAAGCCGGTTTAAAACAATGAGAATCGGTTTGATTGGAGTTGGTTTAAAACAATGTCGGTTATCTGTAACAAACTCAGAGTTTGTGGATAAGATCTATAAGAGTTGTGAACAATGAATAGATCCATTAGCTTCTTCTTCTCTGATCTTCTTCTCGGATTTGTGAGAGAGATCTTGTAAAAGCTTCGTGCTAGTGAATTTGCTGGACTGAGTCTAGCTCCAGTGAATAGTATCTCCACATCGGAGGCGAACACTGGGTGAACAATTTGTGTGTGTTCTTGCTTTTACGTTTTCTTACTTTTCGTTCATTCAAACACACGAGAGAATCGAGAGTGAGAGAAATTGGTGAGGTTTCGTATTCAATCGGTGATTATCGAATCAAGAATTCAAATCGGAGTTGCAACAATTGGTATCAGAGCTCAGGTTTGAGCTTGGGCGTTTTGAATGGAATCGATGGAGACAACGACTCGCGTCGAGGTTGAACGATTTGATGGAACTGGTGATTTCTCGTTATGGAAGATTCAGATGATGGCTCACTTTGGTGTTTTGGGTTTGAAAGATGTGGTCATGAGTGATGATTTTACGAAGATAGTTTCTGTTGTTAAGGATCTCAAGAAGAAAGGCACCGAGATTAAGTGTGGGGATTCGCCAGCAAAACCAGAAGGGTTAGGTGATGCAGCATCATGATACCTTCACCGCCAAGCAACTACTCTCCCATGTCGGCTTTTATTAGATTTCCTTAATAATTTTTATTTCCTTGTATTAGATTTTCTATTTTTATGAGAGTTAGGTTATTATAAACCGACTCTTAAAGTCTTATATAAGGCATTGTAAGTTGGCTTTAATATTCAGTTTTTGAAAGATAATAAACTAGAGTTTTCTCTAAAGCCTTGCATTGATTCGATTCCGTCATCAATTCAAGAGCCTTGTGTTGATGTTGATTAAGTTCATCAACCCAAGAAGTCAGGTCTCTTGAGATTTACCCCAAATCTCTAGATTTGAGCTGAGTTACCGTTGTTACGCTGCGCCAGGTTGGTATCAGAGCTTTGCTACGCTCCTCAAAACTTTGTCCGTTCATCATGCCAAGACCTCGTAGAGCACCTGTTCGAACCGAAGCAGAAATCAACCGTGATGCAATCGCTGAGCTTCAAGCCCAGATGCAAACTATCACCGCCGCCCTTCAAAACCTCACCGTTCAGACTCCACCACCCCCTGCTAGAAACCCCGCCGATGACCACGCTGACGAACCCGATGGAGAAGACGATAGAGATGAGAATGAATTTGTTGATAATCCTTTTGCTCCTCTCTTTAATAACCGCGCACTTGCTCGCGATGCTAATCAAGGAGTTGATGCAGATTTTCAATGGGAAACTGGATTTAAAACAGAGATTCCGGAATTCCATGGTAATTCCTCCGCTGAAGAACTTCTCGATTGGATTGTCACAGTTGAAGAAATCCTAGAATTCAAAAGAGCACCAATGGACCGTTGTGTTCCTGTTCTCACAATGCGATTTCGTAACAGAGCAGCAGCATGGTGGACACAATTGAAATCGACTCGCGCTCGTCTAGGAAAGCCTAAAATCATGTCATGGGACAAATTGAAATCAAAGCTAAAGAAAACATTCTTACCATATAATTACGAACAGATCATGTTCCAGCGTCTTCATCACATACGACAGGGTACACGTTCTGTGGCTGATTACTCGACGGAATTTTTCTTGCTGCTTACTCGCGTCGACATTCAAGATTCAGAACGCCAATTAGTTGCTCGCTTCACTGTCGGTCTTCGTCAACAAATCCAACATACCATCAATTTATTTAATCCCTTGACGTTGTCAGAAGCTCACCAACAAGCACTCACCATTGAGTCACAAACTAGAGGCAATTTTTCGTGGACTTCTTCACGACCGACACGTCCTGCTCCGCAACAACCAACTTCCACCCTGATTGATGATCCGCTTCCACACACACCGGATACTGCCATCGTGCCTTTTACGGATAAGACAACACAGCGTCCATCTTCGCTTCGTTGTTTCGCTTGCGGTGAGATCTGTCACCGTCAGTCCAATTGTCCTAAAAGAAATCGCAGGGGTCTTCTCCTTGACACTGCCGGCAACGATGTGGAAGTAATTTACGATGAGGAAGTTTCCGACACTTTTGACACGTCGGTGGATCTTACCGCAGACACTGGACCTTGCTTGATGGTACGGCGTGTTTGCCTCGCTCCCCGCCATATTGATGACAACCCTCAACGACATAACCTGTTCCACTCCAAATGTACTATTGCAGGCAAGGTTTGCAAATTTATTATTGATTCCGGAAGTAGCGAAAACGTGGTTGCTGAAGACGTCGTCAATAAACTCAAACTTACGACGGAACTTCATCCTTATCCATACAACCTCGCATGGTTGGACCAGAAGACAGAATTGATGATTACTCGTCGTGCACTTATATCTTTCTCCGTGGGAGGTACTTTCAAGGATCAAATTCACTGTGATGTAGCCCCAATGGACGCTTGGCACCTACTTTTAGGGCATCCGTGGATATTCGATCGCCGCGTCCAACACGATGGTTATCTCAACACCTACAGTTTCCGTTACAATGATCGTAATTTCACACTTCAACCATCTCTGCCTGAAAAACAGAGCACTTCCCCAGTACCTGTCTTAATTCTCCAGCGCAAACCTTTTGAGCATGCACTTCGAGAGGAAGGACGCGTTCTGATTTTAATTAACTCTGCCACCGACTCCTCTGTTCCCTCCATTCCTGACAACTTTAAAGGTCTTTTGGACGAGTTTCAGGACGTCTTCCCCAGCGAGCTTCCTTCCGGCCTTCCTCCTCTGCGAGATATTCAACACCGCATTGATCTTGTTCCGGATGCTGTACTGCCTAATAGAGCTCATTACCGCATGAGTCCAAGCGAGCATGAAGAGCTTCGGCGACAAGTAGAGGATCTCATTGCAAAAGGCTACTTACGTGAAAGTCTGAGTCCATGTGCCGTCCCCGCCTTGCTTATACCAAAGAAAGATGGATCATGGAGGATGTGTGTCGATAGCCGAGCGATAAACAAGATTACGGTGCGTTATCGTTTTCCCATACCTCGTCTCGACGATCTTTTAGACCAAATTGGTGCTGCAACGATCTTCTCTAAGCTAGATCTTCGTAGTGGATACCATCAGATACGAATTCGCCCAGGCGACGAGTGGAAAACTGCGTTTAAAACTCGGGAAGGTCTTTTTGAATGGCTTGTCATGCCTTTCGGCTTGTCCAATGCACCAAGCACCTTTATGCGCGTTATGAATCAATCTCTGCGACCCTTTATTGGCAAATTCGTAGTGGTATACTTTGATGATATTCTCATCTTCAGCATGTCACTAGCCGATCATCTTGCTCACTTAAAAGAGGTGCTCCTGGTTCTCCGACGAGATCAGCTCTTTGCAACATTGAAGAAGTGTGAATTTGGTTCTTCTCAAGTTCACTTTCTTGGTTACATCGTTTCAGCAGAAGGGCTTGCCGTCGACCCAGGAAAAGTTGAGGCGATCAAATCATGGCCTACTCCTACCACATTGTCTGCAACTCGAAGCTTTCATGGCCTAGCATCGTTTTATCGACGATTTGTGCCGCAGTTTAGTAGTTTAATGGCGCCTCTCACTGATTGCATTCGGCGCGATGGTCTCTTTACTTGGACTCCTGAGGCATCGGAAGCATTTGAGACCATTAAGATTAATTTGATCACGGCTCCTGTTCTTGCTCTACCCGATTTTACTCAAGTTTTTGAACTCCATTGTGATGCTTCTAAGCTCGGAATTGGTGCGGTCTTGAGTCAGCGTAACCGACCAATCGCATTCTTCAGTAAAAAGTTGGCGGGAGCTCGCATGCGTTATAGTACTTACGATGTGGAGTTTTACGCAGTGGTTCAAGCTATTAAACATTGGAGGCATTACCTTTACCATAAAGAATTTGTTCTCTTTACCGATCACGATGCCTTGAAACACCTAAGCAGTCAAGATAAAGTCTCTGCTCGACATGCAACATGGGTGTCTTACTTGCAACAATTCACGTTTGTTATTAAACACACGTCAGGTGCTTCAAATCGAGTAGCTGATGCGCTGAGCCGTCGCCATTCTTTGCTCGCCGTTCTTCATGTCTCCGTCCCGGGATTTGCAGCTTTTGCCGATATGTACGATTCTGATGCTTTCTTTGGTCGGATTTTACTTGACATACAGGCTGGTCGTTCAAGAGATTTTACACTTCATGATGGGTTTTTATTTCGTAGTGACCGACTCTGCATCCCAGATTGCAGCCTCCGCCTGCAACTGATTTCTGAACTTCATAATGAAGGACATGTCGGTCGCGACAGGACTTTACATTTGCTATCTCAGTCATATTTTTGGCCGACTTTACGACGTGATGTAGAGCGTTTTGTTGAACGTTGTACAGTTTGCCAAACGTCGAAAGGTCATGCCACAAACGCCGGTCTCTACCTTCCGTTACCGATCCCGACACAGCCATGGTCTGACATCAGTATGGATTTCGTCATGGGGCTTCCTCGTACCCAACGCGGATTCGACTCCATCTTCGTCATAGTGGATCGATTTTCCAAAATGGTGCACTTCGTTCCGTGTAAACGAACCACAGACGCGCTCCAGGTCGCAACACTTTTCTTTCGAGAGGTGTACAGACTCCACGGTTTGCCCACTTCTATAGTTTCTGATCGTGATTCTCGGTTCTTGGGTCATTTTTGGCGATCTCTGTGGAAGATGTTGGGTACTAGTTTAGACATGAGCTCGGCATATCATCCTCAAACGGATGGTCAAACGGAGGTAACTAATAGGTCTTTGGGCAACTTGCTTCGCTGTCTCGTGGGTGATTCTATCAAGACTTGGGATTCTAAGCTTCCTCAAGCAGAATTTGCTCATAATCATTCCCTCAATCGGAGCTCCGGATTCAGTCCCTTTCAGGTCGTTTATGGCCTTCTTCCTCGTGGTCCTCTGGATTTAACTACTCTGCCGGACCGAACACGTCTTCATGGTGTCGCCGATGATTTTATCGACAACATTCATCAGGTTCATAGTCACGTGGTTACTAATCTGGAGTCATCTTCTTCAAAATATAAAGCTGCCGCTGATTTTCACCGCCGTCGTGTGATCTTCGAACCCGGTGATCAAGTCTGGGCATTTCTCACTAAAGATCGTATGCCAGCTCATGCATACAACAAACTTAAAGCTAAGAAGCTGGGTCCTCTTACCGTCTTAGAGCGAATTAATGACAACGCATATCGCTTACAACTTCCAGCTCACATCACCACATCCGATGTCTTCAATGTACGTTATCTCTCTCGTTATTCCCCACCGGACCCGGTTCCTGATTCGCGGTCGAATCCTCCTAACCCCGGGGGACCTGATGCAGCATCATGATACCTTCACCGCCAAGCAACTACTCTCCCATGTCGGCTTTTATTAGATTTCCTTAATTGTTTTTATTTCCTTTTATTAGATTTTCTATTTTTATGAGAGTTAGGTTATTATAAACCGACTCTTAAAGTCTTATATAAGGCATTGTAAGTTGGCTTTAATATTCAGTTTTTGAAAGATAATAAACTAGAGTTTTCTCTAAAGCCTTGCATTGATTCGATTCCGTCATCAATTCAAGAGCCTTGTGTTGATGTTGATTAAGTTCATCAACCCAAGAAGTCAGGTCTCTTGAGATTTACCCCAAATCTCTAGATTTGAGCTGAGTTACCGTTGTTACGCTGCGCCATTAGGTATTGCAGTGGAGCCATCAGAATCAAGTCAATCTGAAGAAGAGGTAATCATTGATCTTGTAAAGCTTGAAAAGAATGATAGAGCTAGGAATATGATAATCTTGAATATTGGCGATCGAGTTCTTAGGAAGATCAAGCACTGTGAAACTGCTGCATCAATGTGGTCAGCTCTTGATCGACTGTATGTGTCGAAGTCTCTACCTAATAGAATCTTTATTCAGTCACAGTTCTACACTTTTAAGTGTGAGGCATCAAAGTCTGTTAGTGCGAATGTGGATGAGTTCTTGAGGATAGTAGCTGAAATGAGTACTTTAAATGTCAATGTTACTGATGAGATTCAGGCCATTGTATTCTTGAATTCTTTTCCATCTCAGTTTGATCAGCTCAAACATACTTTGAAGTATGGTAAAACATCTCTAGGGTTGGAGGAAGTGATGTCAGCTGCTAGATATAGAGAAAGGGAGTTATCTGAGATGAGCAAGAATGAGAAAGGGTTTGCTACTGTGTTGTATTCACATGATAGAGGCAGATCAGGAAGGAAAGATACTCATGAATTCAGAGGCAGGAACAAGAGTAGATCAAAGTCAAGAGAAAGGAAGATTACTTGCTGGTATTGCAAGAAAGAGGGACATATCAAGAAAGATTGTTTTCTGAGAAAGAAGCGTATGAAATCTGAAGAAGAAGGAGAGGCTGCAGTAGCTATTGGTAGTGATGATTCAAATAGTGTCCTGCATACATCTCTAGAAGGACCAGGGGACTCATGGGTTATTGATTTTGGATGTACACATCATATGACCTCAAGAAGAGATTGGTTTATCAATTTTGAAGAAAAGGTTACAAGTAGAATTTTGATGGGTGATTTTCATACGGTGGAGACTTCTAGAGTAGGGTCTATTCGTCTGAATACTCATGGAGGATCAGTAACAATAATGCACAATGTGAGATATGTGCCAAACCTGAGAAGAAATTTGATTTCTACACCTACTCTGGATGAGTTAGGCTTCACTTACTCAGCTGGAAATAGGAAGATAACTTTCCACAAGAATGGTCAGGTTGCCCTTAAGGGAAATTTAAAGGGCAGATTATATATCCTTGATGGTGATACTGTGACTGATGAGGCTTGCAATGTTGAGAAGGTAAAATCTCAGGCTTCATTGTGGCATAGCCGGTTAGGTCACATGAGCTCAAAGAATCAAGAAGTGTTGGTTAGAGATGGTATATTGAAGAAGAGTGAAGTTGGTAAAGATGAATTTTGTGAGCATTGTGTAATGGGAAAGGCCAATCGTGTTAGTTTTGAGTTTGGGAAGCATGACACAACAAATGTACTGGACTATGTACATGATGATCTATGGGGATCTTCTCACACTGAACCATCAGTTTCAGGTAACCAATATTTCCTCTCAATAATTGACGATCATTCTAGAAAAGTTTGGATTTATTTTCTGAAAACTAAGGACGAAACTTTTGCTAGATTTTGTGAATGGAAGAACTTAGTTGAGAATCAGGTTGATAGAAAGGTTAAGTGCGTACGTACTGATAATGGTCTAGAATTTTGTAGTAATATGTTCAATGAGTATTGCCGGAAAAATGGTATTTCTAGACACAGGACATGCACATACACCCCTCAGCAAAATGGTGTTGCTGAGAGGATGAATCGCACCATCATGGAGAAAGTGAGGTGTTTTTGAATGAGTCTGGACTAGAAGAAGAGTTTTGGGCAGAAGCAGCTCAAACCTCAGTGTATCTGATAAACAGAACACCTCCAGCTGCTATTGGTTTCAAATCTCCTGAAGAAGTATGGCTTGGTAAGAAGCCTGGTTATAAGCATCTGAAAAAGTTTGGATCAGTGGTGTATGTACATCAAGATCAGGGAAAGCTGAAGCCAAGAGCAGTTAAGGGAGTATTCATTGGTTATCCACCAGGGACAAAAGGTTATAAGGTCTGGATATTGGAGGATAAGAGGTGCCTTATTAGCAGAAATGTAAAGTTTCATGAGGATTTGGTTTATAAAGATGTTGAGCAGAAAAAGGAATCAACATCTGAGAACTTGAATGAGAAGACTGATATTGGTGGCAAGGCTTATACTGAATTGAGGATTAAATCTGCAGTAAGATCACTAGGAGTTGCTGATTCAGGTGGAGTTAATGATGAAGATGTTGTAGAGTATATTCCAGATTTAGAACAGATTCATGAAGAAGTAGTTTATCAAGGAGGATCCTCTATTTCTCAAACTGAGGCAGTGAGTCCAGTCAGTCATCATGTAGCTAGAGATAGGCCGAGAAGAGAAGTGGTTCTACCAAGAAGGTTTGATGATTTTGAAGTAACTATGTTTGCATTGGCTATGTATGAGTTACTGAATGTTGAAGAACCAAGGGATTTTGCTGAAGCTATGGCTAGTAAGGATAAGGATAAGTGAAATGGTGCCACAAATGAAGAAATGGACTCCTTGATCAAGAATATGACTTGGATTCTGGTTAATAGGCCAAAGGATAGAAATGTGGTAAGTTGCAGATGGTTGTTCAAGATTAAGCCAGGGATAGAAGGCATTGAAGCTGAGAGATATAAGGCAAGACTAGTGGCCAGAGGTTTCTCTCAAAGAGAAGGTATCGATTACCAAGAAGTTTTCTCTCCTGTGGTCAAGCATGTGTCTATAAGGTTGCTGTTATCTGTGGTGGTCACATTTGATCTAGAACTAGAACATATGGATGTAAAGACAACATTCTTACATGGAGACTTGGAAGAAGTCATTTTCATGGAACAACCTGAAGGCTATGAAGATAATTCTAAAGGAGATCAAGTCTGTCTTTTAAAGAAATATTTGTATGGCTTGAAGCAATCTCCACGTCAGTGGAACAAGAAGTTTAATGAAGTTATGAAGTGTCAAGGTTTTGTTAGTAGTGAACATGACTCTTGTGTTTACACTAAGGAAGTTGCTAAAGGAGAGCTGATATATCTCTTACTCTATGTAGACGATATGCTCATAGCATGGAAGAATAAACTGGAAGTTAGGAAGGTTAAAGAGCAGTTGAGTGAGACTTTTGAGATGAAAGATCTTGGACCTGCAAGAAGAATCTTGGGTATGGATATTGTTAGAGACAAGGATAAAGGAATTTTGCAGTTGTCTCAGGGAGTGTATTTGAATAAAGTGATTGAGAAGTTTAGAATGACAGATGCTAAGAAGGCTTTGACTCTAATTGGAGCACACTTCAAGTTGTTATCTGTGCATGATGAGGAAGAGTGTGTTGATACTAATGTTGTTCCTTATGCGTCTGCGGTTGGAAGCATTATGTATGCCATGGTAGGATCACGTCCTGACCTAGCATATGGTATTGGATTGGTGAGTCGATTTATGAGCAAACCTGGTCAGATTCACTGGGAAGCAGTGAAATGGTTGCTCATATATATAAAAGGAACCTTAGATCATCAGCTGGTGTTTACAAAAGAAACAGAGTTTAAGGTGCAAGGGTTTTGTGACTTTGATTTTTCAGCTGATCTTGACAGGAGAAGATCAATATCTAGATATATTTTCACTGTGGGAGGAAATGTTGTGAGTTGGAGATCTGAGTTGCAGCAAGTAGTTGCCTTGTCAACCACAGAAGCAGAGTACATTTCTCTATCTGAAGCTCTGAAGGAAGCAATCTGGTTAAGAGGAATTTTTGCAGATTTTGGATTCAGTCAAAAGACTGTAAGAATATGGTGTGACTCTCAAAGTGCAATCTGCCTATCAAAGAACAATGTTTACCATGGGCGTACTAAGCATTTTGCTAGAAAGTACAATTTCATGAGGGATATTATTGCAGATGGAGAGGTGGAGGTTGTCAAGATTCACACTAATGAAAATCCAGCTGACATTTTAACAAAAGTGGTTCCGGTGAGTAAGTTTGATGCAGCATTGAACTTGCTCAAGATTGACAGAGCTTGATAAAGCTCAGAGATGCTAGATGGTGTAGGTCCAGAAGGTGAATTCACAGTAAAGAGCACTGAAGCTGTTTTGAGGTATGAAGTTGTATGTTGATTGTGTTGTTGATTGAATAATTAGTCCAAGGTGGAGTATGTTGAGAATTGGTCTAATATTCAAGTCAACTGAGCAATAAAGAAGTCAACAGGAAGAGACTCTACTCGATTCAGAGGGTTTCTTGAATCAGATATAAAGCCGGTTTAAATCAATGAGAATCGGTTTGATTGGAGTTGGTTTAATATCGGTTATCTGTAACAAACTCAGAGTTTGTGGATAAGATCTATAAGAGCTGTGAACAATGAATAGATCTGTTAGCTTTTTCTTCTCTGATCTTCTTCTCGGATTTGTGAGAGAGATCTTGTAAAAGCTTCGTGCTAGTGAATTTGCTGGACTGAGTCTAGCTCCAGTGAATAGTATCTCCACATCGGAGGCGAACACTGGGTGAACAATTTGTGTGTGTTCTTGCTTTTACGTTTTCTTACTTTTCGTTTGTTCAAACACACGAGAGAATCGAGAGTGAGAGAAATTGGTGAGGTTTCGTATTCAATCGGTGATTATCGAATCAAGAATTCAAATCGGAGTTGCAACAAAATGTTCTGATTTTGTATATCTTAAAGTCGGTTAGCAAAAAAAAATATCCTATAGTTTTAATATTTTTGTTTGTTTTGTACTTGTTGGTTACTAAGGCATCTTGATAGATTTCATTATAAGCGTAATAGAATGGTTATAAACTTGCGAGATAGATTTCATTATAAGCGTAATAGAATGGTTATAAACTTGCGACCGATTCATTCATATTATACACAAAAGAACTATCACCACATTTTGATGTTATTGAACAAAAACATCACCATTACTTTGTTTAACTTTCAATAATAGCACAAATTATTATGTTTTAAATTATTATGTCCGTGTTCACTTTTTCCAAATTAGGATTTAGATTCTTCCCTTAGAAAATGATTTTAGATTTTGATATTGAAATTGTGCTATTATTTTTTGGAATAAAACTTTAAAGTGTGATATCTTCAAAAATCACCCTAATACCAATGTCTCTCTTATATATATAATTGAGAAGACTTATAAAAAATTTAACTGCATCAGTATTACATATTTTTGTTTGGTAACTTTTAATTAAAAGTTGAAAAGAAACGTATAGTACTAGATAATTAAAAAAAACAGTTAAAAAGATTTTGTACGTGTTGTCTTTTATCATTGAAATGCGAGAGGCCATAAAGTTAATCCAACGATTTAAACCAAAAAACAAGAAGCTAAAATTTTATGAGTCACACAAGCTTGGACCAAAATCCATCTAGAAGAACTATAAAAAAATTAATTCAAACATACTTTTTCTAAGAAAATGGGTGCAATGGTTAGAAAAAAAAGGATATCTCAAGTTACACATTAATCATTAAATGCATTTATTATCCTGTATTTTATAAGAAAAATCATACTATTCCCTTAATTTTATTTCATTTCCCATTTGTTCCCAAAACTGAAAAATTCGAAAGCCCAGACTTTTCTTCACTTGAACCCGCGTTTTCTCTCCCGACGAAAACTCGCCGGAAAACACCACCATCTCCGGCGTCGATGTGAGCTGAGAGACAAGTTTTATCTTATATTAACCTTATCATTCTTCTTCCTCATCGTCCTCTTTCTCTGAGTTACCGACTCGGGCATGGGTAACTGTAACGCCTGTGTGAGGCCTAACTCGGAAGACTCGAAACCGACCCAGAAGCCGAAGAAGAGCAATCGAGATCGGAAATTAAACCCATTCGCCGGAGATTTCGTGAGATCCCCCGCGCCGATTCGAGTTCTGAAAGATGTAATCCCGATGAGCCATCGGACTCAGATCAGCGACAAATACATCCTAGGTCGAGAATTAGGTCGCGGCGAATTCGGAATCACTTACCTCTGTACTGATCGAGAGACCCAGGAAGCCCTAGCTTGCAAATCGATTTCGAAACGGAAGCTCCGAACAGCCGTCGATGTCGAGGACGTCCGTCGCGAGGTGGCGATTATGTCGACTTTACCTGAGCACCCAAACGTTGTGAAGCTTAAGGCGACTTACGAGGACAACGAGAACGTGCATCTGGTGATGGAGCTCTGCGAAGGCGGCGAGCTTTTCGATCGGATTGTTGCGAGAGGACATTACACGGAGCGTGCGGCTGCAGCCGTCGCGAGAACGATTGGTGAGGTCGTGATGATGTGTCACTCCAATGGAGTTATGCATCGAGATTTGAAACCTGAGAATTTCTTGTTCGCTAACAAAAAAGAGAATTCTCCCCTAAAAGCCATTGATTTCGGCTTGTCTGTCTTCTTCAAACCTGGTAAAGACTGGGTGAATCTAATTCTGAATCTGCATATGGAAACTGAAATTGGCTTTTCCTTATTGTAGGAGATAAGTTTACAGAGATTGTAGGAAGTCCATATTATATGGCTCCTGAAGTGTTGAAGAGAGATTATGGACCAGAGGTTGATGTGTGGAGCGCCGGAGTTATCATCTACATCTTGCTCTGTGGTGTTCCTCCGTTTTGGGCCGGTTAGTCTCTTTTCTGTAATTGTCACCTATATCGATTAGTGAAACCGATAAGTTTGTGCTTTCCATTGATAGAGACTGAACAAGGAGTTGCTCTTGCGATTTTGCGGGGAGTTATTGATTTTAAGAGAGACCCTTGGCCTCAGATATCAGAGAGTGCCAAGAGTCTTGTGAAGCAGATGTTGGATCCTCATCCGGCCAAGCGTTTAACTGCTCAGCAAGTGCTAGGTGAAGTTCTTGTGTCACTGTATTATGTAATTAGTCTCTGACACAAATTATTTACGATTTTTGTTTCATCTCTCAGCTCACCCTTGGATACAGAATGCAAAGAAAGCTCCCAATGTTCCTTTAGGGGATATAGTCAGATCAAGGTTGAAGCAATTCTCTATGATGAATAGATTCAAAAAGAAAGTTCTTCGTGTAAGTGTTTTGTTACAGCTCAAAACTTTTTAGACTATGTACTGCTCGTTTCTTTAATCATCGTCCCTTTGATGCTTCCAGGTAATCGCAGAGCACTTGTCTATTCAAGAGGTTGAAGTGATCAAGGACATGTTCTCACTCATGGATGATGACAATGATGGTAAAATAACTTACCAGGAACTCAAAGCTGGACTTCAGAAGGTCGGTTCACAACTTGGTGAACCAGAGATCAAAATGTTGATGGAAGTGGTAATTTCTCTCCTTACCCTTATCTTATAAAAGACCAATTCAGTGTTATTCTCTGATACAAATACCTGAAATCCCTATTGCTTTGACTGGCAGGCGGATGTTGATGGGAATGGATTCCTTGATTATGGAGAGTTTGTGGCTGTGATTATTCACTTGCAGAAGATAGAGAATGATGAGCTTTTCAAACTAGCTTTTATGTTCTTCGACAAAGATGGAAGTACATACATCGAACTTGATGAGCTACGGGAAGCTTTAGCTGACGAGTTAGGCGAACCAGATATCAGTGTTCTAAACGACATTATGCGTGAAGTTGACACTGACAAGGTTCTTTCAAATTTTTAAACAAATCCTCCTTTAAGGACTAACGATTAAGCTTGTGAAGAAAAGACAAATCCTTTTGTTTCTCACTCGGACTGTTGGGGTTGTTTGTTTTTGCAGGACGGGCGTATAAACTATGAAGAGTTTGTGACGATGATGAAAGCAGGAACCGATTGGAGAAAGGCGTCAAGGCAATACTCAAGAGAGAGATTCAAAAGCTTAAGCCTTAACTTGATGAAAGATGGGTCATTGCATCTCCATGACGCTCTCACTGGACAATCTGTTCCTGTTTGAATTTATTTGTTATCGCCAAAAACAGAGCAATTTTCTGTTACTGCCATTCACCAAGTTATGGGGAATTTCCGAGCTTGTTCTCTGAGGGATGGGGATTTTACAGAAGCTATGGTCCTTTACATATATAAACATTTTGGATTGTTTTTGTATGTAATGTTTTTTTTTCCAAGGTCATATCTTTATTATCTCAAAGCCAACACAAATCCCTAAACCAAAGATCTTTATCACACTGTAACCTTATCAAACTCATCAGAAGACTTATCCTTGTCTTTCTCCACAACATCCTTGTAACGGTACCAATGTGAGACTAACAAGAAATAGGCCAAGTTCAGAGTCATCATACCAGCAACCAAGTAATAGAAGTATTCCAATCTCCCCTTGTTTAGATCTTCGGGAAGCCAATTTCCGCTTGAAAATCCCTCCGTGGTATCGTGCACTGCGGATAACAAAAAGCTGCTGAGGTAACTCGCCAATCCTATTCCGCAATAATACAGAGAACCCGCGAAACTTCTCATGTTCTCTGGAAATTGTTTATAGTAAAACTCCATCTGTCCAACTCCAGCAAGGGCGTCACCGACACCCATTAGCACTAGCTGAGGAATCAGCCACATACCGGACATGGAAGAGATTGCACCTTTTCTCGGTGCCATCCCTAGTGTCGGCCTTGTAAGAGCTACTGTTCTTCTGTGTTGTTCTACAGTTGCGGACACCATCATACTTGTGATGCATAGAAATATTCCTGCCCCAACTCTTTGCAGTTGTGTGATACCGCCGTCTCTGCCTGTATACTTTCTAAGGAAAGGTACTAGGACGCGGTCATAGATAGGTATAAATATTGTCATTCCAAGCATCAAGAAGACGGTATAAGTCGCGGCTGGGATCTGGAAACTTCCTGAACCGAGATGTCTATCGGATTGAAGAGATTGAAAGATTGTGTATGTCGTTTGTTGGATGTATGCTAAATAGAATAAGGCGGCCGAGAGCCAAACCGGAAGCACGCGGATGACGCATTTCACTTCCTCCACTTGCTGCATACTGCAGAGTTTCCATGGATCCGCCGGCGACCCGTCTGTTTTCAGCTCATCATCTGGCGTTTGGATTGCTGCTTTGTCAAGACACCTTCAAATTAAGAAACCCTAAAAATGTTATTGAATTGTTTCCACAAGAAACTAAAAGAAAGTGACACTTTTGAATCACCTAAACTGTTCTGTATGGCTCAATCTCGAGTTCTTGAACTCCTTGGCGATGTAGTTGTAAAGCCCGGTAGAACCAACGGTCTTTAACCGCCTCTTCTTGACCGCGGCAATGAAGACACATGTTATGCAGTGAATGGGACTGCCACTAGCTTTAACCTTGACATAGAGCTTAGAACCAGCGAAGAAGATGATGCAACCAAGTAACATTAGAATAGCTGGGATGGCTAAACCGATGCTCCAGCTCACATTTGACTGAACATAGACGATGAGCGTTAACGACACCATCTGAGCAAACGTGAAGGTGAAGAAATACCAATTGAAGAAACTCTCAATCCCTCGTTTCCCTTCTTTCGTCTTCGGATCAAATTGATCAGCACCAAAAGGAAGATTACAAGGCCTAATCCCACCAGCTCCGATCACAAGCAAAACCATTCCTCCGGCGAGAAATAAAGTCTGTCCGATGGATGGCCCCTTGCACACGCTTCCTATTTCCTTGGCGCATTTAGCTGGATGCAACTGATGAATCACAGCCGTTAGATCCATCGTCACCGAGCCCTTTAAAAATCAAACAAAAGAAAGATCTTCAGACGTAAACAGCAAGATCAGAATTGTGATAACGAATTGTTTTTATTTTTTACGAGGAAGCAAGTGATCATGGCGAAAGATAGGGTTTTGTAGCGGCCGAAGTAGGAGTCACATAGGAAAGCGGCGACTATGGTGCCGAAGTTGCTTGTACCGCCATATATGTTGACGACAGTCGCCGCCGTGATGCTCTTCATGTTGAATACTGTCGTTAAGTATATAACTAGATTTGATGAACTTCCAACTATCCCAAGCTTCTCAAATGTCTCATTTCCTGGCATATTAAGAAACAAAGCATTAAGCTACTCTGTTTATAAAGCCCTCTGTTTTTCTTTAGTTTCTTGCTCATTTCAAGATCAAAAGGTTATAATTAGAGTCTATATTTTGTGGATCAGTTTAAAAATCAACAAAATTTCATATAATATATGATCCCATTGTTATAATTCATAAATACTTACACAAACATAACTAAAGTTGTTTGCAGAATATTTTCTATAGTGTTTTGTCATTTGTCTTGTTTTTATTTTAAATTGAAGTCTCATTGAGTTTATATCTAATTTTGTTACTTCAAAAAGAAATGTGGTGGTGTATAGAACACATCAACGCAAAATGAACCTTTTCAAAAATAATGTCTACAATAAAATGGATTAAAAAGCAAAGAAATAAAGCTGAAGGTAGACAGTGTTAAGCCAAAACTATTTTAAAATTAATAACATTAATTCAATCGATTAATTAATATTTCCCTAAACTAGTAATAATATATATATTAGAATTTTAAGTAAATAAAAATCTGAAAAAACATTCTATGGAAATTAAGTAATACCAATGATGAAGGGCATGACTTTCCATCCTCTGTAGATGACCTTAGATTCATCTTCCTCCTCTGTAATGTTCTTCTCTGCCTTCTCGATCTCCATTGCTATGTATCTCTCCCACTCTTTCTCTCTACTCACACTAAATGTGTGTAACGTTTATGTGTATGTGTTTGTGCATATATATTAGTGGGAAGTGTGAAGGATTACACTAGGAGAACAAAAAAGTGAATTCGACATTATACCAACCAAACCAAAGTATTTGGTTAAAAGTAGAATATTTGAATGCCAAGACTCGACTTTATCGGAAGGAAAGGACCCAAGTTGGTACTCGTTACTTAATTATTTTCATTTGTCAACAAAAGCACATTCCTTGTTTACCAATTACAAGAAGGAACAAACAAAAAAAAACCTAAAGTTCGGATAGCTTAATAATTTATTTCTTGTCAAGACTAATGAGTTATGTAATATTCTCAACTCGTTATTTAAACATTAAGAGCTTGATTGATACACCTGCTATCACTCGCAAACGCAACATTTGCAGGTGGTAGCGGTTCTTAACGTTTGACAATAACATGGAAAACGCTTTCTACCGCTCCGTACTGCTCCAAATCGCTCAAAACCAAAAGCTGCTTTCTTTGAGCGTTTGCGGTTGCTAATAAATTTATTTTTTATTAAAAAATAAAATAAAATACACTTAAAAATCAGAAAATATATAATAAATTTTAAAAAATCAAAATTTGGATATTATAATTATGAAATATATATATATATATATATTATTTGACATTTTTAATTAGTAACCTATTATACTTTTATATTTATAATAGCTTCACACCAAAATTTTCTTAATAAATTGCTATCGTAAATATATATAAATCTAACAAACTAAAATTTTAAAATGTAACATTAATCTACAAAAGCTACACGAGTTAGGCTCTAAGTAGCACTCAATATTTCATCTTTAAATCTGTTAAATAGACAACGAATTTTTCCTTTTAATAGAAAGAAACGAAAAAAAACGTATGAGAAGTGACAATTAATTTATAGTATATTGATGTATAGATCTTTAAGTGTCCTCTTTTTTAGTTACAAAAAAAAAAACGTAACTAAAAATGACGGTCAAACCCGTAAACCCCTAGCCCCGAAACCACAACATGTAATATTAGTGTCGTCCCAACACTACAAGAAAACAGCGAGAAACCGACGGAAATATCCGTCGGAAGTCTGTCGGAATATGAGTTTTCCGACAGATTGCCGACGGATATGTCCGTCGTTTCTATCTTGTCGGAAATGGTAAGTCTGTCGGAAATCCGTCACAAATTTCCGACAGATTTCCGACAGCTGTATTTCCGACGGAATTCCGACAGCTTGCCGGAGTCCGGCAACACGTCAGAATTCCGTCGAAAATACAGCTGTCGGAAATCTGTCGGTTTTGTTTCCGACAGACTTCCGACATATTTATTTCCGACAGATTTCCGACGTAGTCGTAGAAATTATTAAAAATGATAATAAATTAAATAATAATTAATTTAATATAAATTTAAAATTTAAAATTTGAATTATTTAAATTAAAATGAAATTAAAATAAAATTAAAAGTAGAAATAAAAAGTAATATTGTTTTACAAAAACGTTGAAAATAAAAATCTAAATGGTGGGCCCCGGAAAATCCGGGTTGCGCCCCAAGTACTCCATCATCTGTTGCATCATCTCCCTCTCCTTGTCCCGCTCGACTCTCTCCTTCTCCCGCTCGGCTTCTATGGCCTTTTGTGCATCTTGTATCTGTTGGACCGTCGTCTTCAATTCTGAAATTTCGGCGTCCTTCTCCTGCATCTGGGCTCTCAGCTCGGATGACTCGATGTAGTAACGAGAAGACCCCGATGATCCTGCATCGTCGGGAAGACCATAAATCCGCCCTTTGCTCTGCGGAGCAACCTGCGGAACAAATTAAATTGTAAATGAAAAAGACTTGAAAACTATTTTAAATTTTACATACCTCTAAGACGAATTGGTTGATGATGTCGTTCGGGGCTTGGGTGAGGGGAGGGGTTCCGTCGATGGATGGTTGAGACAGAATGTACTCGTCTTCCATTCTTCGGACGCTCTCCTGAATCTCCTTAGCTACCGGATCTTGGACGACACCATCCTTGTCGGTGTGTGTTGCTAGCAGAAGTTCCAAGTTGTTGGGTTCCCGACCCAACTTCTTAGCCTGCAGTTTTTAGATATTTATTTGATAATATAAATGTATAAAACTAAAAAAAAAATTAATAAAATCAAGACGTACATAAAAAACTTACCATATCCCTAGCCTTTGTCTTCTTGCTGGTAGCTCCAAGGTTGTGGGTGGCTGCACCCTTGCCTTTGCGCGTGCTGTTCCGGTTGCTAGAGTGATATGTAGAGCTCTCCTTGGTAGCCTCTAGTTGCCAATATGCGATGAACCCGTTCCACAACTCCGTCTTCTCTTTCATCTCCTTTGGCACCTGACCGTGTTGCCACTTATCCTTCCACTCGAACATCTTCTTCGAGTAGTGCACTCCAACATAAGAGTCGAATTCCCTCCTGACCAGAACGGTCAAGTGTGCTTCCCACCTAAATTCTTGCTGCAAAAAGAAACATTAAATATAAATAATAATAATTTAAATGAAAGTAAAAATTGTGAAAACAGATGACTTACCGCAAATTGACGAAACCACATTTCTTGATCCTCCAGTGGCATGGCGGTGTACGTCGCATAAGGACGGCTGAGCAAAGAGTTTTCCATCTTGTTGAGGGACTTCGAAATCCCGCTGCGAGAATCACCAAACCTACGGGAAAAAATGTAACAATATAATAACATTAGTCACAATTAATTAAATTTATTAAAAAAAAACAGAAATGGAACAAAAAACTTACCATCTGTCTCTACCGAGCTGGTCTGGATGGAGATTAGTCAACCTCTCCCGTCCAGAAAGACCCATGAAGTCCTCGACGCTAATCTGCGACGGTGCTGTGGTGGCTGGTGGTGTCACCGGTGTCTGTAGAGGTGTAGAAAACGGTGTAGGTGTAGACGTCGAAGTCGAACGAGATAATTCTTAAGTAATTGTTACATAATTTAAAATTCTCTAATTCTAAATTAATACTTAAAATTGTTTAAAAGTTAGTTAAAAATGCTAACAATTTTTTAAAAATATAGCCAAATTATATTTTCCCTAAGAATTATAATTATAATAATTATAAAACTTATAAAATTTATAATTATAATAATTATAAAAATTATAAAAATTTTGAAATTGGTTAAATATATAATTATAAAAATATAACTTTTTAAAAAAACATTGTTTTAAATTTCCAAAATTCTAAAATTTAAAATTAATCCTTAAAATTGTTTAAAAATTAGTATTGTAACATCCGTGATCGAGATTGTGGAAAGGATTTAAGATAATTAAATTCCGCGGGAATTTAATTGGGGTTGTTTTTGCAACTTTCAGAAGTTTTGGGGTCAATTCGTAAGAAGGAAGAAGCGAAGGGACTGATTGGCAATTTTTGGAAAATGGGTGTAACCCTATTTGTTTTATGAACGTGAGCAGCCTCTGTTCTTCTTGAGTGACTTGTGATCGTGCGTTTGAGAGTGAGGAGAAAGGAGAAGAAGAACTTGTTGATCCGGTGGTGAGGCTTGCCGTGGTGGTGCCGCGTCGTCGAAGTCGTTGTCTTCCATCGCTTGATCCGTAAGTAACCTTTTCTTCTTCTCGTTTTGATCGGTTGGATTCATGGGGTAGAGTTCTTGGGGAGTGATCGGTTATTGCTTGGTGGTGGTGAGCACCACGGTGGGCTTGTTGGTGGCGTCTCCGGCGTCGTTGGTGGTGAGGCGTGTGGCGGCTGAGCTTCGGACGTGAATCGCGATCGTCGTGAGGGAGCGGCTGTGCGTGATCGGCGTGGAGGAAAACGATCGCCGGTGGTGAAGCAACCGGTGGTGAAACCGGTGGTGGAGGTGGTCGGCGTGACTTCTTGTTGTTGATCGGACGGTGAGGAGTTGGGGAAGAAGATGATGTTCGGTTTAGATGGGTTAGTGTCAATGGGCCGGTTAGGGTGTTTAGTGGATTTGGCCGGTTTAATAATGTTGTGTTGGAAGAGATTTTTGATTAATTGGTTCGGTTATTTAATTGGAGTAATTAGGTGGTTTAGTGTAATTAGGGGTTAGTTTAATTAGAAAGTAAACCGAGAGATTAATTTAATTGGGTAATTAAATTAATTTGAACCATGGTCCGGTTCGGTTTAGAGATTAATTCATAATTAATTGTGGATATTAATTAGGGAGTTAATCGGGGAAATTAATTTAATGAGGAATTAAATTAATTTGGACCGTGGTTTGGTCGGTTTAGGAGATTAGCTCATGGATTAATTGTTCGAATATTAATTATGAATTTAATATGTGGCAGATCGTCGTTAAGTCGGTTTCTGCGGTTACAGGTTTTTATCGAGAGTTCAACCGTTATCGAGGTGAGTGCGTGATTGCGATGATTGATATAGATTAGCGTTCATGGTGTTTGTTTGTGTGAATTCGTGTTTTATGATTGAAATGTGATAGAACTGATAATGTTTTATGATTGAAATGTGATAGAACTGATAATGTTAATTTATGTTAACTTTTCGCGGGATGACCGCTTCACTGAGTATTTGTGATAATACTCACGCAACTCCCGTGTTCCTTTTGAGTTGTAGGTACTGGGAAAAGGTGATCTTGGAATCGAGGCGCGAAGAAGAGGATGATAGGGTTTTATATTTGGTCTAGTAACTGTTGGTTAGGGTGCTAGATTATTTATGTTTCATTTCTGAATTTGGATAATTGAGTTTAAAGGATTATTTATTTATTGGAGTTTTATGGGTTTAAGTATTTCCGCAGAGTTTATTAATTAATTATTTAATTAAAAAAAAAAAAAGGTTCGGGTTTTACATTTTGGTATCAGAGCCTAGACGGTTTTAGGACTATTGAAATTGGATGTCTGAAACTGTGTTTAAATTGACTTGTGCGTTTAGTTAATTTAATAGAGTCTTAGTATCATCCTCTTCGGCCTTTTAAAATGATTCCACGGTATGTGTTTGTTTTATTTTTATTTTTATTTTTCTGTGTGACTTCTAGTAGCTTAGTCTGTATTTTTTTTGGGGAAATGAAGTGTGATATGGAGTCTGGAGCTAGAGGTCGAGGCAGAGCTGGTGCCAGAGGTGGCAGAGTGGTTGGCCGTGGAGGCAGAGGTCGTGGACGTGGTCGTGGACCAGCAGTTGAGTCTTCTGTGAGTGTTACGCATGCGTCGGAGACTCCTACGCATCATCAGGCTTCCGTGAGTGAGACCAGTGTGAGTGCTGCGGGTGCCGGGAGGGGTGCCGGGTTTGCTGGTGCTGGAGCAGGCCCCGGAGCGGGTGCTGCTACGGATCGGGAGCGGTTGGAGCGTGTGGAGGGCGTCTTGGCGCAGATATTAGCGCGGTTACCGGCGGCGGGTCCGGTTCCGGCTCCTCAGGTGCCTCCAGTGGCTGAGGTGCAGCCGAGGGCTGCGATGGGTGATGCACGTCCGACTTATCTTGAGATGATGAGTCAGATGCGTCAGATGAGTACTGCTTTCTTCGCAGGCGGTGTTGGGCCTGAGGAGGCAGATGAGTGGCGTATGCGCATGGAGCGCAACTTCCGTTCAGTGAGATGTCCGGAGGATTATCGTGTGGACATAGCTATCCACTATTTGGCTGGTGATGCCCATTTGTGGTGGAGAGCTATAGAGGCCAGGAGGCCTGGCGCAGTGTGGACCTGGGGAGAGTTCGTGGCCGAGTTCAATGCCAAGTACTTTCCCCAGGAGGCTTTAGATCGTCTCGGGACGAGGTTCGTGGAGCTGGTTCAGGGTGAGCGTACTGTGCGGGAGTACGATGCTGAGTTCAGCAGGTTGCTAGTGTATGCAGATCGTAGTATGGATGACGAGCGTGCGCAGGTTCAGAGGTTTATGAGGGGCCTTCGAGCGGATTTGCGGGTGCGCTGTAGAGTTTCTGAGTTCGCCACGAGGGCGAGGCTGGTTGATACGGCAGCATGTATCGAGGAGGACTTGCAGAGTCAGTTGCCTGCAGCCGTTCCAGCGGCAGTTCCAGTTTCGGTTGCTCCTGCTGTTCAGCCGAGGAGACAACAGCAGCAGCCGCAGCAGCAGAGTGGTTCCGGTTTTGGTTCCGGCAAAGGCGGCAAGCCTGCGCAGGGCCAAAAACGGAAATTTGATGGTGCTTCCAGATCCAGTCAGAGGAGTGGTGCCTGTTTTGGATGCGGCAGCTTGGAGCATAAGTTGTCAAGATGTCCTGGTAGAGAGGAGTTGCAGCAGCAGCCGCGGCAGGTGGACGCGAGAGTTTGTTATAACTGTCAGGAGCCTAGGCATATCAGGCCGATGTGTCCCAAGCTGCAACCGATGGCGCTTGCAGTGGTTCACCCGATTGATGCACAGCCGTTGACTCAGGTAGCGGCGGAGCAGCCTTTGGGTCAGGCTGGAGGAGCGCAGCGGAGGCGCGAGTAGTCGAGAGGCAGTTCGAGGTTGGAGCTGAGGATGGTGTTGTTTCTTTCCAGTTTTTAGAATTTTTGTTTCTGAGTTTTTGAGTTTTGTTGTTTTGGGATTTTATTGTATTTTCGTTGGTGTTGAACGATGTGCAATATTTTGAAAATTTAATAAGATGGTTTTCCTTATTTATTTTCCCATGAGTTTTGAATGATGAGGATTGTGGTTCATTGATGTATTTAGTATGGGTAGACCAATGCTGGTCGTTTCGTGAGAATATTCCAGGACGGGAATATCGAAATTATACCACAAGGCGGCTCTAATCAGCGGAGATGTGAGTTCTCTTGCGGGGATGTGAGTTTTCCCAGATACCATTGACTCGAGGGATGCATCCCGAGAGGGCGAGCGGTATGTTTTGCGTGTGGATTAGAGGGAGCCTCAGAGGTCAGGGGAGGATCTTGCGTGGTATCGGCTGTGTCAGGCCGGGATTGTTGTCCGTGTTGGACAGGTGTGGAGCGAGTGGGAATCTTGCGCGGTGCGGACTGGAGCAGTCCAGGTGAGGGTCCGGGATAGACGTTTCGGAAGGCTCAGGTTGGGAGCCGAATGTCGCTTGTCTGGTGGAGCCGGGGCTGAGTCGGGTAACATAAGTAGCACTGCAAGGACCCAGAACGGGGCTGATGGGCGATTGTCCATGTTCTTGTTTGATTGTTGTACAATCAACTGTCAGACCTGGTTTGGGTTAAGAAGGTGCATAGTCGGTTTGACGGGCGGTAGTACATGTTCTTGTTTGATTGTTGTACGATCGACCGCCAGACCTGTTAGGACTGAATATGTTACTCGGAACGCTCCGGGTAATACTAGACAAGCAGTGGGCATTCCGGTTGGCGATGGTGTCTTGGGTGAGAGATTGCATTCGGTGTGCAGAGGAGGTTGCGACGTGGTCGCGGAAATGGTTGGAAGATGTTCCTTTCGTGCTTAGCAATTCATCTCAGAAGGTTCGAGGGATCGGGAGGAGCATGCAGTCATGGTGTTGGTTCTAGAAAAGACCAGGAGCAGAAGCTGGAGGCAGAGTCGGAATGCATCGCGTAGAAGAGCGTCAGGGTAGCTGCAAGAGAACAGATGGGAGTATCCAAGGGGCTTCATGGTTCGCTAGATGACAATTCAAGTTTTCAGGAAGTTTCAGTTGAGGGACTTGGGCGCATTGAGAAATCCAAATCTGGGTTTATGGTGGATCGCACATGTTCTTGTTTGATTGTTGTGCGATCAATCCGTTAGACCTAGTACGGGTTATGGGAAAAGCGTGCAGAGATTGCGGAAGTCGTTTGCAGCCGTCAGTTTAGCTTCAGGTCTCTTCGAACGAGACAGGCAGAGTTGTAACGTGGCGCTCAGTATTTATTGCTCTAGGGGTTGCGGTCCCGAATAACTCTTGTGGTGGTTAGATTTGAGGTTCATGTGTGTGGAGTGGGGGAAGTGTGATCTCCCAGATACCATTGACTCGAGGGATGCGTTCCGAGAGTGCAGCGGTATGTGTTCTGATGGACCATGGGATGCGTCCTAGGGGCGTCAGATGTAGGCTGAGTTAAGAGCAGTAAATACTTGGGGCTTGCGAGGAGTTGGTTGGGTTGGTTCGTGCTTCGAGGTTGTGGTGTGGATCGTCGAGCGATCAGTTGTGTTTGCCGATTGTTTGGTATGTGTAGAGTTGCTTGTTAGATTAGGTTTGCTTGTTGCTTGTGTCATCAAGGAAAGTGTTCCCAGTTCAGATGCTTGTTCGCGCATGTGTTGGTTACTCTAAGGAAGTGTTTTCCTATTTAGAGCCAGAGCTTGAGGGAGACGTCCTGAGAGTGGAGTGGCATTGGCATCGTTACCTCGAGGGAGACGTCCTGAGAGTGTGACGATGACGATAATATGAGTAATCAATGCCTGACCGTGGCGTGAGAATGAAATGGGATACGGACTTCGATGATTTTCTTGTGCGTTTGGTTTTGACGACCGGAATATCGGGTGTAGTGTCTTGGTCGTGCATGTTCTTGTTTGATTGTTGCACGATCGATCGATCCAATTCTGGGTCTACAGCTGGTTGTACATGTTCTTGTTTGATTGTTGTGCAATCAATTGGGCAGGCCTGGGCCGGATTTGTAAACATTGCATTTTGGTATTCTGGGATAGAAGCCTTACGTGTTTCTGTTAGAGTTGTATTGGTCAGTAATGTGGTGGTGTGAGGGTGTTGGAGATTTGGAAGATGGTTTTCTTCAGATATGTGTGACGTGGTGATATTCCGGGATAGGGAGTATCGTGTTGGCCACGCGAGGTAGTTCTTGTTGATAGATGTTTATAGACGTTTTAGAATTTACTACTCTAGGGGCTGCGGCTCCGAATTACTCATTCATGTTTTATCGAGGCCGATGGACAGTCAGAGGCTGATGGACAGTCAGAGACTGATGGGCGGTCAGAGGCTGATGGGCAGCCAGGGACTGATGGGCAGTCAGAGGCTGATGGACAGCCAGAGACTGATGGGCAGTCAGAGACTGATGGACAGTCAGAGACACCGTTAGCTCAAGGGATGCGTCCCGCGAGTGCGAGTGGTGTAGAATGAGTTAAGAGTAATAAATGTCGTAAAACGGGCGTATAGATATGAGACTGAACTAGGACTCAGAGATCGAGTGTATGATCTTGGATAGTTTGACCGGTACGGGTTGAGTATGAGTTGTGGTCTTTTGTAGACAGTTTTGTCGGGATTCGAGGACGAATCCAGTGTTAGTGGGGGAGAATTGTAACATCCGTGATCGAGATTGTGGAAAGGTTTAATAATGTTGTGTTGGAAGAGATTTTTGATTAATTGGTTCGGTTATTTAATTGGAGTAATTAGGTGGTTTAGTGTAATTAGGGGTTAGTTTAATTAGAAAGTAAATCGAGAGATTAATTTAATTGGGTAATTAAATTAATTTGAACCATGGTCCGGTTCGGTTTAGAGATTAATTCATAATTAATTGTGGATATTAATTAGGGAGTTAATCGGGGAAATTAATTTAATGAGGAATTAAATTAATTTGGACCGTGGTTTGGTCGGTTTAGGAGATTAGCTCATGGATTAATTGTTCGAATATTAATTATGAATTTAATATGTGGCAGATCGTCGTTAAGTCGGTTTCTGCGGTTACGGGTTTTTATCGAGAGTTCAACCGTTATCGAGGTGAGTGCGTGATTGCGATGATTGATATAGATTAGCGTTCATGGTGTTTGTTTGTGTGAATTCGTGTTTTATGATTGAAATGTGATAGAACTGATAATGTTTTATGATTGAAATGTGATAGAACTGATAATGTTAATTTATGTTAACTTTTCGCGGGATGACCGCTTCACTGAGTATTTGTGATAATACTCACGCAACTCCCGTGTTCCTTTTGAGTTGTAGGTACTGGGAAAAGGTGATCTTGGAATCGAGGCGCGAAGAAGAGGATGATAGGGTTTTATATTTGGTCTAGTAACTGTTGGTTAGGGTGCTAGATTATTTATGTTTCATTTCTGAATTTGGATAATTGAGTTTAAAGGATTATTTATTTATTGGAGTTTTATGGGTTTAATTATTTCCGCAGAGTTTATTAATTAATTATTTAATTAAAAAAAAAAAAAAAGTTCGGGTTTTACAAGTATAAAATGTTAACATTTTTTTACAAACTAACCAATTTAGTTTAAAAATGCTAACAATGCTTAAATCCTAATTCACAAACATTTCTTAAATTTCCCTAAATTCCCAAACTAATTGACAAACAAATTTCCCTAAATTCACAAACTAATTCACAAATTCAACAAATTAATTCACAAACTAATTCACAAACAAATTCTCAAACTTTCTAAAATTAAGTCTTTAAAATATATTTTTCCTAAATCTAATTATATAAAAATTATAAAAATATAAATATAAATTCAAAAATTTATTTATTTTGTTAAAATTCTATAATATAAACATTCTAAAATTCTAAATAAATCTGTAAAATTGTTTAAAAATTATAAATCCCTAATTCACAAAAAAACAAACAATAATTTCCTAACCCTAAAATCTAAAAAAATTAAAAAAATTCCCTATTTCACAAACGCAATTTCTAATACTAATTCACAAAATCAATCCCTAATTCACAAACACAATTCCTAATTCTAATTCACAAAATCAATACCTCATTCACAAAATCTCAATTCCTAAATCAAAAAATCAATTCCTTATTCACAAACACAAAGGAATTAATAATTTGAGGAATCTTACAAGTGTGAAGGAAGGCCAGCCATGAAATCCGGCGGCGGCGGCGATTTCCGGCGGTGAAATCCGGGGAAGAGAAGAGAAGATGAAGAGGCGGCGGCGGAGGATGATTGAGGCGGCGGCGGTGGAGAGAAATTGAGGCGGCGGGGGCAAAATCCGGCGACGATCTTGCGGCAAAATAGTCACGGCGGCGGCAGAGAGGATCGGAGGCGGAGAGGATGAAGAAATTTCAACCCGTTTGTTGTGTTCTTCGGGGAGAAGAAGGTCGGGTAATAAACCAGATTTTCCGACGGATTTAAAGATGTCGGAAATCCGTCGGAAATCTAAATAAATTAAATGGGCCGCGTGTTTTGGACCGGCTGATTTCGCGGTGTTTATTTTTTATTTCGCGGTTAAAATTTGGCACATCCGTCGGAAAAATATACAATTTTCCGACAGATTTCCGACGGGTTTGTGGTTTTGAGATTTTTAACGATCCGTTTTCGTTCATACCAGTTAATAGCATGATTGGATCATGATTTAGAAGATAAAATACTTCATAATGATCATTGTTACTTTCAAATTCTAAACAGTTAATATTTTTAGTATTTTCAGTAAACATCTATTCTTTTGTTTATGTAACTGTATAAAACGCTTTTGGTTGAAACATGACAAAATCGCAAATCATGATCTGTATAACATCGACAAGGTTATTTACACACTTATATTTTACTTTAGTTGTTAGAATTGTATGCCGAGACTTTGTCTTCTCGAAATTCTAGAATTTGACCTCAAATCCTCAAATGCGTCGGAAACATAGATGTTTACGAAAAAATACTAAAAGAACTAAATGTTTAGAATTTGAAAGTAACAATAATATTATCAAGTATTTTATCTTCTAAATCATGCTCCTACCATGCTTTTAACTTATAACTACGAAAACGGATCGTTAACAAGCTTAAAACCACAAACCTGTCGGAAATCTGTCGGAAATATATACAAATTTCCGACAGATGTCCGACAGATTTCTTAATATCAGCAAACCTTAACAGACGACACGTGTTACCCTTAAATCTGTCAGAAATCTGTCGGAAATTTGTATATATTTCCGACTGATTTCCGACAGGTTTGTGGTTTTAAGCTTGTTAACGATCCGTTTTCGTAGTTACAAGTTAATAGCATGGTAGGAGCATGATTTAGAAGATAAAATACTTGATAATATTATTGTTACTTTCAAATTCTAAACATTTAGTTCTTTTAGTATTTTTTCGTAAACATCTATGTTTATGTCTATGTAACTGTATGAAATCCTTTTGGTTGAAACATGGCCAAATCGCAAATCATGTTCTGTATATCATCCACTAGGTTATTTACTCACTTATCTTTTACTTTAGTTGTTAGAATTGTATGCCGAGACTTTGTCTTCTCGAAATTCTGGAATTTGACCTCAAAACCACAAAACTGTCGGAAATCTGTCAGAAAATTGTATATATTTCCGACAGATTTCCGACAGATTTAAAGGTAACACGTGTCGTGCTTTAAGGTTTGCCTGATATGAATTATCCGTCGGAAATCTGTCGGAAATATATACAATTTTCCGACAGATTTCCGACAGAATTCAACATTGTTAGCATTTTAAAACAAAATGCTTATTTTGGAAAAATTGTTAGCATTTTGTACTTATTTTTACCTCAAATTCCGACTTGATAATGGTCATTGTTACTTTCAAATTCTAAATATTTAGTATTTTTCGTAAACATCTATTGTTTTGTATATGTAACTGTTTTTAAAAAAAATAGAAAAATATAAATTATCTGAAATTCTTGTTTATGTTAACAGATACAAACATATAATGTAACTAATCTGAGTCTGAGTCTGAGTCTGATCCTTCCGAAGGAATTGTGTCTTCGTCTTCATCAAATTCTCCAACTTCTTCTTCTGATCCTGAATGTACGATATTATCACCAAATTCAGTGAAATCAACAAAAAGGTCCACCGCTAAAGAATGATCAACTGGAGCCATCAGAGTAATTCTAGTTGGTTGCATAGCATCTTGCTCTATAACTCCATATAGTCTCTCTCTTGGATTAATTGGAGTCACTGTAATCCAAGGATCTCCTCGATGTGTTACCCAAGGGTAAGAAATGTAGCATACCTGAAACAAACATATTTAGTTTAGGCAATTACAATATCATTATTTATCTATAACGCACGTATTATAAAATTTTAAAATCAAACCTGGTCTGCCTGTGATGCTAGGATGAATGGGTCATACTTTTGCAGTCTCCTAGAAGAATTTACTGAAGTGACACCAAATTGGCTCATCTGGACACCTTCTGGATATGACGGATCATACCACTCACACAAGAAAACAATGCACCTCATGCCCAACATTCCTGGATAGCGCACTTGCAATATTTCTTTGAGAATCCCGTAGTAGACTACATCACCACTTGTAGCTGAAATACCGTAATCTGCAGTTGCCCTCGACCTTTCTTCATGAATCCTAAATGCAAATCCCCTAGTGCAATACCGAACGTATGAAGTTGCTTCGAAGCTTGGGCCAGAAACTATCTCTTGTAACCATGTCGGAAACCTTTCTCCATTCTTCATTCCTTCAGAAACCTGAGATAATAATTTAGACAAATTAATAAACAAACATTTAATTAAGTAATAATTAATTCACTAATTTTAAGATATATAAGCGTTTTTTTAAAACTTAAGTAATATTGCAACCAATTTGGAAACTCGGTTTCCTTAAATTCTCCAAGTTCGTCTTCTGTCATTTCCGGATAATAGCGACGTATTGATGCAATGTAAATCCTGAAAGCAAACAAAAATATATAACATATGAAACCTATATATTACTTAGGTATTAAAAACAAGAAGTATTTAAATAAGTTCCGTTTTTTCCTTTCGTACTCCGCCATCTCCTCACAATTCGTTAGGATATACATATGTAAGTGACTCCACTCATCTTGTGATAGGAACCGTCTCTTCCCTCTCCCAATCACTCGGCCAACTTGTGAAAACAACTCAGGGACCAGCGCGGCATACGTGACTCTCTCACCTCTATCATCATGACGAGCAGGACGTCTACTCTTCGTACGAACTTCCCGCGGAAAGTAATATTCCGCAAACTGTGATGATTCTTCATTGATACTCTGTGCGACAATAGAACCTTCAACTCGAGCCAAAATTTTGACCTTCTTCTTTAGATGGAACATGTACCGCTCGAAAGGATACATCCAACGAAATTGAACGGGACCACCTAGTTCGGCTTCGCGGGGGAGGTGTAGGGGAAGATGTTCCATAACATCAAAAAAATACGGCGGAAAGACCTTCTCAAGATTGCAAAGGATCACTGGTATATTGGCATCTAAATTGCGGATCCCCTCAACTGTAAGTGTCCTCGTGCATAAATCCTTAAAGAAAGCACCAACTGCTGCAATAGATTCATGGACAATTTGAGGAAGGAGATGGGTAAAAGCAAATGGAAGAAGCCTCTGCATCAGTACATGACAATCATGACTCTTCAGTCCCAAAAACTTTAGGTATCGCGAGTCCACGCAGTTACCCATATTAGCTGCATAACCATCAGTGAATTTAACTTCGTCTTTAATCCACCAGAAAATTCTCTTATCTTTTGTATTTGCAATCGGTACGGAGGAAAAGGATATGTACCATCGGGAAGACGATCAAGATAATCACGGTAGCAAATCTTTGAAACATCCATCCTAGACTTTACATTGTCTTTTGTCTTTCCCGGGATGTTTAACACCGTATTCATGATGTTGTCAAAGAAGTTCTTTTCAGTATGCATCACATCGAGGTTGTACCTTAATAAATGATCCTTCCAATACGGCAAATCCCAAAATATACTCTTCTTGTGCCAGTTGTGAGCTTCCCCTACACCACAAAGCGGTTCATGCCCATTACCCCCACAATCAGGAGTCCTCTCAGCACCAAAATCTCTCAACTGCTCCAATATAGTACGACCGTCTATCTCATCAATTGGAGCATCAAACACTTGTTTATTTTTCTTAAATAATCTTTTAGACCGACGATAGGGATGGCCGTCCGGTAGAAACCTTCTATGGCAATCAAACCAACATGGCTTTCTTCCATTCCTCAATTGGAAAGCGTCAGTGTTGTCTTCGCAAAACGGGCACGATAATCTTCCATGAGTAGTCCATCCAGATAGCATACCGTATGCTGGGAAATCGCTAATAGTCCACATAAGGACCGCACGCATCAGAAAATTATGCTTCCGTGAAACATCAAACGCTTCGACACCGTGACTCCATAGCATTTGTAACTCATAAATCAATGGCTGGAGGAATACATCAAGTGATCTCTTCGGATGCTCAGGGCCGGGAATAAGAACGGAGAGGAATAAAAACTCTCGACGCATGCACATACCAAGGGGCAAATTGTACGGTGTTACGATTACGGGCCACAAAGAATACTGCCTTCCATGCTTCCCAAATGGGTTGAAACCATCCGTACTTAACCCGAGGTACACATTTCTTGACTCGTATGCAAAATCCGGATACAACATTTGAAAATGTTTCCACGCTTTTGCATCTGAAGGATGTGTAATCTCTCCATCTTGACGATGCTCTGCATGCCATCTCATTTGTTCTGCCGTTCGCGCAGATTGATATAACCTCTTTAACCTCGCTGTCAATGGTAAGTACCACATACGTTTATATGGAATTGGAACTCTCCCACCAGTTTCCTGATACCGTGGTTTACGACAAAATTTACATCTTCTCCGGTCTTCGTCTTCTCTCCAATATAGAATACAGTTGTCGATGCATACATCTATCACCTGATACGGCAGACCAAGGCCAGCTACAAGTTTCTGTATCTCGTAGTATGAGGCAGGTGCCTGATTATCTTCAGGCAAAATATCTTTCACAAAATCTGCTATCGCATCAACACACTCTTCCGCAAAAATTGAAGTCCGTCTTAAGGGTCATCAGTCTACTAGCAGTTGATAAAGGGGAATGTCCGTCTCTACACCCATGATATAATGGCTGCTTCCCTGCGTCTAACATATCAAAAAATCTTCTAGCTTCTTCATTTGGTTCTTCTACTCTATCCTCCCCTATTACGATCGATGGCAAATTCTCTCTAAACGCATCATGAATCATCTCAGCGGTACCTACACCAAAATCTACTTCCGTTCTATGTTCGCCAAAGCTATCCGTTCTATGTTCACCTAAGTTATCCGTTCTATGTTCGCCTAAGCTATCCGCAACATATGGTGCACTGCTACTACTAGCACCATCATTATTAGTTTCTCCATGAAAAAACCAAATTTTGTATCCCGGCATAAAACCATTGGTATACAAGTGATGCCAAACTTGTTCTACATTAACATTATGCGCATTGCAACAATTTAAACATGGAAATTTTATCACCTTTCAATTCCCGACAACCGCCATGAACTCGCATATACCTCGTGCATAACTTTCATTTAATGTCTTCGACTCCGGATCATACATCTCTTCATCCATCCACGATCTATAATATCTAGAAGATGACATCTCACTCTCTTAACGATTTTTTCTAACAAATGTTTGGTTGGAAGTTGTTGTTGTTTTGTGAGTGAATGAAGATGTGTGGAATCATATATATAAATACGCTTCCCGTCGGAAATCTGTCGGAAAAGCGTCAGAAAGCCAACGGATATAATAACGACTATATAACGGCTATTTTTTCCGGCAGATTTCCGACAGCTAGTTGGGTGTCTGTCGAAAATCTGTTGGAAACTATTAACGGTTTATATTTTCCAACGGATTTCCGACAGCTTACCAGAATCTCCTCCGGCGTCGGCACCGGCTAGTTACACAGTCCAATAATCCGACCGATTTCCGACGGTCTTCTTGTCCGTCGGAAATAATTCCGACAGATTGCCGACGGAATTGGAAAATTTCAGTTCCGTCGGAAATCGGTCGGATTACCGTCAGAAATTTTCCGACGGAATTCCTTCCGTCGGATTTGCGGCTGTTTTCTTGTAGTGCAAGAGCCATTTGAACAAGCAACTTCTAGGCTTTGCCTAAGTTCTTTACCAGTTGAGCTATTGACTCTTGGTTTAAAATGTTTTCACCACTTATACCTAGTAAAAAATTAGGTTTTCAACTATATGAGTAGAACAAAATTATTGCTCTATCAAGTTCTTCATCCCTCCATTCCATTCATCTTTTCATTAATATTTTAGTGTTTACCATTCAGAACTTAAAGGCTAATGGTTTAGTTGAATACAATAAAGTTGACAAAAATTGGACTTAAAAAAAATAATCGTATGCCATGAAATGGTAATCTTCTCGTTAACGTTACTTTTTACATTTAAGCGTGCAAAGGAGAAGTAAAGATAAATATGAACCTGAATATACCTTGACCTGCTCGCCGGGACATAAGGATTGACATGTGCCGAGTACCAAGGGTAAATTGTGGTAAACTACCTTTTCGATTATTTTACCGATTATGGTTCATGTACGGATGTACATAAATGTGTTGTAAGAAAAATAGAATTGAAGATTTATCTTGAACCTACGTATATGGTTCATGTACATATGTGTTACAATTAAATTTGGAGAACAAAAGTATTTGTTAACAATTGTCTTCTCGTCTCAAAAAATAATGTACATATGCTTTTTCAAGTAATGCTGGATAAAAGAATATTTATATCAATTTTATAATTAAGAAAGCTGCGTTCTAAATCATTGCTACAGAAATAAAGCAACTTCATAATATAGTGAGATATGATTGAATAACTAAAAGAGAATACGACTGATGAGAGAAAGAAATGTAAAATGAGATTTGGATCACAATCTTTTTCTTATAGATAAAACCATAAGAAATCAAATCTCTTCTGATTGGATTATAGCCCAAATTAAATTAAAAAAGAAACCAATCACTGTCCATTAGCACTTATTAGTAATCTAGTTACGTTCAATCTTTGCTAAACAAAAAATAATACAGAGATTTGTTCGGAAGCTTAAATATTATCTTTTGTTGACATATAATTTATCGATGTATCCTGAAGGTGGAAAACGTCAGCTTTGAATCATAAGATGCGTAAGTGTTTCATAGACCACTTTATGGTCGTTTCAAAAGGCTTCTCTTTTGGTCAGAAATTTGACAAAATATATCCAAAAGTAGATTTAAATTGATGCAGCAACCTTAGTTTTGCTTCTAATTACAACACAAACACCAAACACAAAATGATACGATCAATTTTTACTAAACAATCACAATTCACCTTTCTTTAGTAGCTTCGTTGCAAAGCTGGCTCATGTTCAAGTGACTTAGTGAACTGCAAAAACACAAAACTATCTCTTTCCATAATCACATAAAGACAATGAAATTGCATCTACTATGGTAACAACAATCTTACAAACTTTCTTTCTACCTGAGAGATCTTAAGCTCGTCCCACTCCGAGGATGGATTGCTTCCTAAAACTATTCCTGTTCCTGCATAGATCAATGCTCCAAGACCCTAGGAATAAACAAACCAGAGATAAGACAGATGCAATGGCTTAATATTAAGTGACTAGCTTGCTACATTGAGCAAAAAACCCACTTTTTCGACTAAAGCAGATCGTATGCCTACAGAAAATTCACTCTCTCCACCACCAAAAAAGACAACAGGTCCAGCATACATTCCTCTATCAAACGACTCTGGACATAAAAAAAGAAGAATATGAATCAAATCTCACTATAAGCATCTATTATTAGCAGGGAAATTCTTTTTATGAAAAGACTTGGTGCTAAAAATCAAAAGGTAAAAGAATCAAAGCATATTTTACCAATCTGCTTAATCAAAAGTCTTGCTTCTTCTATTGGGCATCCGCAAACAGCTGGTGTTGGATGCAAAGGACTTAAGATATCAAACTGAAAATAGACAAAAAACATATTTTGGGGTACGAGAAAAATTGTAGCTTTCTTCTCTGAGTAGTACTACTACCAATATGTAACTATAAGAGGTATTAAAAAAAAAAAAAAAAAAGGTGACTTAGGTGATTATGAAATGTTAAAATCAAGAAAAAACCGTCATCGAACCTCGTCATCTTCTCTTTTTAGCTGTCCTGCCAGCTGAGAATATAGATGTTGTATTCTTGCAAGCTTTCTCACTGTTTTATGGGGTTTAACAATTACTATATCACAAATGGCCTGCAAAGCAGAAGACAGGCAATAATTCAGAAAATTATATGAAAATATTCTAAATGAACATGTTTGTACCATTCCATAGAACACGGAGACTAAGATTCTGCTAAAGAAAGCAAATTGTTATTTGAAACAAGTGCCACCACTATACTTATTAAAGAGACAAAATGCAAACTAAAGTCATGATGAGCAATAAGATTTGGACTTTACTTTTAGTTTTTCTCTCATATTCTCTCGCACAATAGAGAATTCAAGATCATCTTTGGGACTGCAAAAAAAAGTCCGATCCACACACTCTCGTAATCTATCTCAACCTTAATTTCTAGAGAGTGTGTGTAAGATAAGTCCCACTTCGGAAGTTGGGAAGGACATTGAATAATATATAAGGGATTTGGGCCTCTCCACTCATTGCCAATTGGTTTTAAGTTGGATGCCTACGAAACTTAACTGTATTTGCAAACAATATTAGTACACATATTTAAAAGTTTCTAAATAGTGTTCAAAGCTAAAAAAAACCAAAAATAGACCTGGTTAGTAAGTCACGCTCTATCTCCATATCATGAACCCTGAATCGCCTCTAGGCCTAGTTGCAGCCAAAGCCTCACTGCATACATCTAGATGTTTTCTATAGAAGAGTCTCTCAGGCTGATCCACAAAAGTAGACTTAACCTACCGTGTTCCCTATGAATGCAGGTGCACCTGGTGGTTGAAGACGAAATTGGTATGCGTCTTGTCCTTCACACTGTCATATTAGGGGGGCGTATTGAATGTGGTATTTTAATGGATTTGGTGGAGTTTGTGATTTGATGGGCTTTAGATGGATTTTGAGGATTTGTTGTGATTTTGAGTTTTAAATAATTAAAAAATAGCAAATCATTTTGTGTGATTTGGTGTGGGATTTTGATGGATTTAGTGTGATTTACTTTTAGTTGAGAGGATTTGTAGTGATTTGATATTCCTCTTATTCATAGTACTCTCATATTCAAAAGATTATTTTTCTTCTCACATCATTTCTAGTTTTACTTCGTTCTAGTTCATATAAACTAGAAACAAAAATAAAGAGAACTGTAGAACAAAATCTAAAACCCAACAAAACAAAGTAATCGAAAACCAAAGGAAAATAAATTTAAAAACAGAAAAAATCCAGCAAAAGATAAAACAAAGTAATTTTTATTATGAATATTATTTCGAAATATAGAAACACAAACTCATGAATATTACAATGATAGAAATCTAATCGCTAGTTAATAGAAAAATCCTAATAGATGAACACTTACCGTGGTGGAGGTGAAAAACCCTAGATCAATAAGAAAAAAAGAGAATAAGGATTGAATGCAAACAAATGTATTTCTTTTTCTATGTTTTGAGATGATGCGGAGAGTTATTGTTACCGTGGTGGAGATTTTTTTTTTTAAATGTTTTGTACAAATCACACCTCTAAAGGTGTGATTTGTTAAACCTAATTTATAACTAAAAATGAATCTTAAATCACTTGAAATCCTCTTTTTAGAAAACATTGTTGAATTTTGAATAACATGGGATCTGATATGAGTTTAACAAATCACAGATTGAATAACAGCTGATTTTATATTATTTTGATGTATTTGACATAAATTCCATGTTCAATAACACATGATTTGGAAACGGATTTTAAAATCATTGGTTGAATAACAGAGGATTTTAGAAACACCACCAAATCCCCTAAAATACCACATCCAATACACCCCTCTTAATAACTAGACTCAGATTTCAACACCTTAGAAATAATAGAATAGGAAACCAAATATTCTTTTATGCAATTTAGGATCTCATTGATTAGTCTTTAATGGCTAGTCACATAAATTAATCTCTTTGTATGTAATCTTTGTCAATAACACTTACCAATCTTATCGATTGGATTAGACCTAATCAAACATGCTATCAGATCTAAATATTTCTTAATCTCTCTGTCGCCTCCTTCAAACCTCTCCTCTTCTCAATTCACATAAAATATTTTCTCTCTTCTTCCTATGTTCTCTATATTCTGTTTCTTCTTCATCTCTAAATCTTCTCCAACAATGGCTGCATCACCTCCTGCTCAAACCGATTGCTCCTTGAGTCTCACTCAAATCCGCGCTCACATTCCGATCATCCTCGATATGAATCAGATGAACTATAACATTTGTCGTGAACTCTTTGAAACCCCCTGTCATAGTTTCTCGGTTCTTGGTCACCTCGATGGAACTTCTCTTCCGGGTGACACAACTGACACCAAATAGTCTCAGATTGATGGCACCGTCAAGATTTGGATCTACGGAACTCTCCCCGAACCACTACTCAAATCAGTGCTCAAAACCAAGTGTTCCGCTCATGACCTTTGGACGACGATTGAAAACTTGTTTCGCGACAACAAGGAGACCAGAGCAATTCAACTTGAGAACGAGATTCGAACACTTCAAATCGGTGATCTCTCCGTTCATGACTAATACCAAAAACTGAAATCAATCTCTGATCTTCTCGCTAACCTTAATTCCCCCATCTCCGATCGAGCTCTCGTTATGCATCTTCTCAACGGTCTCAGTCCCAAATTTGATAATATTATAAATGTTATCAAACACAGATCTCTGCTGTGTTCATTCAATACTGCCCGCTCTATGCTCAAAGATGAAGAAGACCGTTTGCGCATCAAACAACAAACACAATCCTCTCCCTCTCACACCGATAATGCCTCTTCATCACAACTGCTCGTTGCTTCCTCCACCCCACAGTATGGTGGTTGTTCCACCTCTTACGCAAATCAAAATAATCATGGCAATCGCAACAACCGTGGAACTCGTAGCAGCCGCAACAACAATAACATAGGACATGGAAACAACAAAAATTGGCCAGGGAATGATTGGACCTCTGGAGCACCTCCACCATGGGCTTTTTCTCACTATCCTCAGTGGTCCAACTATCCACAATGGCCCAATACTAACCAATGGAGAAATCCATATCCCTGGGCTAATCAACCTTGGCAAAACTCAGGAAATCAGACTCGTCTTCAACACTCGTCATCGATAACAAACTTCGTCTCTGGCATTCTCCACACGGAGCTGCCTACGTCTTTACTGTCAATCAACATACATCATCACCACCATTCCCACATTCCGACTACATACCATTCGTCTCAACCACACTCTTAACACAATGACGCTTTCAGAGCCATTCAATGAGGGTTGGTACATGGACACGGGAGCTACTGCTCATCTCATTTCTCAATCTGGTACACTCAACTCTATCTCCTCATCTTCTTCTCTTCCTCTTATCACTGTTGGAAATGGTTCGCTTTTACCTGCTATTGCACTTGGAAATTCCACTATTTCGTCTCATTCTCGTCCTCTCTATCTCAAAAATGTTCTCTTATGTCCTAAAATCTTAAAAAACCTTATCTCTGCTCGCCAATTTACTATTGATAATATTTGCTCTATTGAATTTGATTCTCTTGGTTTTCTTGATAAGGATCTCCCTACGAATGCACCTCTTATCCGATGTGATAGCACCATACCTCTTTATGAAGTTACTCCGCAATCCTCCTTAACCTCACATCACGCTCATCTCACCACCATTCCTGCTTTCATTTGGCATCAACGTCAAGGTCATCCCGGCGACTCTGTACTTCGTCTTTAGTTTCTTCTGGTTTTTTAAAGTCTTCAAAAACTAATGTGTCTTCTTTATGCCACACTTGTCAGCTAGGGAAACACATTAAACATCCTTTTTATACTTCAAATTTTGTGGTTTCTTCACCATTTGAAATAATACATTATGACATTTGGACCTCTCCCATCTCGAGTGTTAATGGAATAAATTATTACGTTACTTTTCTTGATCAATTCTCACATTTCGTTTGGATTTATCCACTTCGACAAAAGAGTGAAGTTTTCACAAAATTTTTACATTTTTATAATTTTGTTAAAACCCAATTTCAAATACCCATAAAAGCTTTTCAATGTGATAATGGGGGTCAATTTAACAATCGTAAGATGCTTGATTTTTTTTCTAACAATGGAATTCAGCCCCGCTTCTCGTGTCCTTACACGTCACAATAAAACGGTAGAGCTGAGCGAACATTACGTACTATCAACAATCTTGTTCGTGCTCTTCTTTTTCAGGCACACCTACCGAATAGCTATTGGTGGAAGCATTAAACATGGCTGCTCATCTCTTCAATATCCTACCATCAAGTACCATTACCAATAAGGTTTCATTCACGGGATTACTTTAAAAGCCGGCCTCATATCGTCACCTACGTGTTTCTGGATGTCTATGCTACCCCAACCTTTTATCGACCTCTCTCAACAAGTTATGACCCCGCTCAACCGGGTGTATATTCCTCAGCTATCTAACAAATCACCCCAGATACCGCCGTCTTGACCTCGCAACTAATCGTATCATCATCTCCCGTCATGTTGTCTTTGAGGAATCTACTTTTCCTTTTGCATCCAACAACAACACACCACCTCCGAGAATTCCTTCACCGGCACCTCTCTCTTACCTGCGGCCTCCTCTTCTCACAACAACAACTCCTCCGCATGAAACTTCAATTTCTCCAATTGTCTCTACACCACCTCAACCTATGTCCTCTCCATCTAACTCCACTGCTCTATCCAACATGCATTCCTCCTCTCATGAGTCTTCCTCTTCATCAACATCATCTTCACTCTCAACTTCGACTACTCCGCTATCACCGTGGTTTCCTTCCTCACCTACTCAACCTAGCTCGAGTTCCTCACCACCAGTTGGTCCGCCGAATGCTTCTGCCCCCGCATCAATAGCTCCGGCTTCTCAATAGCCACCTCCACCGCCCATGATGTCGGAGTCAAAGCGGTATCATTAAAAGAAGAAAATTATCTCTTTACATACTGCTTTTGTATCTCCTCTTCCTAGGTCACACGTTCAAGCAAAACAAGATCTAAATTGGAATCCAGCTATTACAGATCAGTTTAATGCCCTCCAGGTAACTAAAACATGGGATTTAGTACCACGTCCCCTTAATGCTAACATTATTCGTTCCATGTGGCTTTTTAGACATAAATTCAATGCAGATGGTATGCTATCTCGCCACAAAGCTCGTCTAGTATCAAACAGAAAATCATAGAAAGCAGGCAATGACTGTGACGAGACAATCCGCCCCGTCGTTAAACCAACCATAATCCGAATGGTTCTTCATCTTGCTCTCTCTCGGGATTGGCCAATTCATCAACTAGACGTCAAAAACGCCTTCCTCCACGGTATCTTGAAGAAACCATATACGTGCATCAACCACCAGGTTTCGTTGATCCAACAAAACCAGATCACGTTTGTCTCATCAAAAAATTGATATATGGCCTAAAATAAGCACCACGGGCCTGGTTTCAATGCTTTGCTCAATATGCTTCTAAAGTCGGATTTGTCAATTGTAAAAGTAATGCATCTCTTTTCGTGCTCCGTCACGGTAACGATTTCGCATATCTTCTTCTCTATGTCGATGATATCATTCTCAGAGCTTCCTCGGATGCTCTTCTCAGGTTGATTATTTCCTCACTCAAATCTGAATTTGATATGACAAATCTCGGTTCTCTTCACTATTTTCTTGGAATTATTGTGCTGAAGGATGCTGGTGGAATGTTTTAGAGTCAACAAAACTATGCGGCTGACATTCTCCATTGCGCCAACATGACCAATCGCAATCCATGTGCCACTCCCGTAGACACCTCCGCCAAATTCCGTGCCGACATTGGTGATCATGTCAAAGATCCAACACTTTATCGAAGTCTTGTTGGTGCTCTTCAATACCTCACATCACACGGCCTGACATCACATATGCCGTACAACAAATCTGCCTTTACATTCATGATCCTTGTGAACCTCACTTCAACGCTCTCAAACGAATCCTCCGATATAACTTAGCAACAATCACGTAAGGTCTTCATTTCACTCGGTCTACAACATCTACTATCATCGCATACACGGATGCAGATTGGGCTGGTTGCCCGAATACACGTCGTTCCACCTCGAGTTATTGTGTCTTCTTTGGTGATAACCTCATATCTTGGTTTTCCAAACGACAATAAACCGTCTCTCGATCGAGCGCTGAAGCTGAATATAGGGGCGTAGCAAATGAAATTGCCGAAACCATATGGATCCATGGTCTCTTACTTGAGCTTCATTGTCCCCTTACCAAAGCTACCATCGTCTATTGTGACAACGTAAGTGATGTCTACTTGTCCACAAATCCCATTCAACATCAGCGCACCAAACACGTCGAACTTGACATATTATTTGTCCGAGAACGGATTGCACTCGGTCAAGTTTGTGTGCTTCACGTAACTCCATCTCCCGTCATGTTGTCTTTGAGGAATCTACTTTTCCTTTTGCATCCAACAACAACACACCACCTCCGAGAATTCCTTCACTGGCATCTCTCTCTTACCTGCGGCCTCCTCTTCTCACAACAACAACTCCTCCGCATGAAACTTCAATTTATCCAATTGTCTCTACACCACCTCAACCTATGTCCTCTCCATCTAACTCCACTGCTCTATCCAACATGCATTCCTCCTCTCATGAGTCTTCCTCTTCATCAACATCATCTTCACTCTCAACTTCGACTACTCCGCTATCACCGTGGTTTCCTTACTCACCTACTCAATCTAGCTCGAGTTCCTCACCACCAGTTGGTCCGCCGAATGCTTCTGCCCCCGCATCAATAGCTCCGGCTTCTCAATAGCCACCTCCACCGCCCATGATGTCGGAGTCAAAGCGGTATCATTAAAAGAAGAAAATTATCTCTTTACATACTGCTTTTGTATCTCCTCTTCCAAGGTCACACGTTCAAGCAAAACAAGATCTAAATTGGAATCCAGCTATTACAGATCAGTTTAATGCCCTCCAGGTAACTAAAACATGGGATTTAGTACCACGTCCCCTTAATGCTAACATTATTCGTTCCATGTGGCTTTTTAGACATAAATTCAATGCAGATGGTATGCTATCTCGCCACAAAGCTCGTCTAGTATCAAACAGAAAATCATAGAAAGCAGGCAATGACTGTGACGAGACAATCCGCCCCGTCGTTAAACCAACCATAATCCGAATGGTTCTTCATCTTGCTCTCTCTCGGGATTGGCCAATTCATCAACTAGACGTCAAAAACGCCTTCCTCCACGGTATCTTGAAGAAACCATATACGTGCATCAACCACCAGGTTTCGTTGATCCAACAAAACCAGATCACGTTTGTCTCATCAAAAAATTGATATATGGCCTAAAATAAGCACCACGGGCCTGGTTTCAATGCTTTGCTCAATATGCTTCTAAAGTCGGATTTGTCAATTGTAAAAGTAATGCATCTCTTTTCGTGCTCCGTCACGGTAACGATTTCGCATATCTTCTTCTCTATGTCGATGATATCATTCTCAGAGCTTCCTCGGATGCTCTTCTCAGGTTGATTATTCCTCTCTCAAATCTGAATTTGATATGACAAATCTCGGTTCTCTTCACTATTTTCTTGGAATTATTGTGCTGAAGGATGCTGGTGGAATGTTTTAGAGTCAACAAAACTATGCGGCTGACATTCTCCATTGCGCCAACATGACTAATCGCAATCCATGTGCCACTCCCGTAGACACCTCCGCCAAAACCATATGGATCCATGGTCTCTTACTTGAGCTTCATTGTCCCCTTACCAAAGCTACCATCGTCTATTGCGACAACGTAAGTGATGTCTACTTGTCCACAAATCTCATTCAACATCAGCGCACCAAACACGTCGAACTTGACATATTATTTGTCCGAGAACGGGTTGCACTCGGTCAAGTTTGTGTGCTTCACGTAACTTCATCTCATCAATATGCTGATATCTTCATCAAAGGACTCCCTTCTAATCTGTTTCACGACTTTAAATCCAGCCTAAACGTCCGCAACTCATGACTTTTTGACTAAGGGAGGCTAATAGAATAGCAAACCAAATATTCTTTTATGTAATTTAGGATATCATTGATTAGCCTTTAACGGCTAGTCCCATAAATCTATTTGTATATAATTTTTGTCAATAACACTTACCAATCTTATTAATTGGATTATACCTAATCAAACAAAAAATTGATATAACCAGGAGAATTGATTAGGCTAAAGAATGTGCAAGGAAGAAAAGATACCTGCAACCGTGCTAACCAAGCGATAGGATCAATATAGGTTTCCGTAATGATTCTATTGCTGCGTGCAAGCACAACCTGATTCCCAAACCAATACCATTAGGTCAATAAAACCTATAATAAATGTATTTATCGAAACGAAGAAATGGTTCTTTATCTAAGTACCTTGCTTAAGGGTGAATTTTTTTCCTTTATAATCTCAAGAGCATTATTTCCAGCAGGGTAATAAGCTTCTTCACTAGGAACATGATTCTTGCTAACAAGAGTAATTCCTAAAGACTCTCGCCGTGATCTCAATATAATAGAAGAAACCTGATATAACCAAATATATTATACAAACCTTATCACCTTAAGACATTTTTGTTGAATATGTAAAGTTGTTACTAATAAGTAAGGAACACATTTCAAAACCTGAATCATAGTCTCCTGAAGTATTTCAATAGAATTTTCTAACGTCCTTGAGAGCTCATCGTCCCAAGTAACAGTTGCAGCCAACATTGAGTTTCCCTCAAACTCATCAAACTCGATCTACAATTAAAACTCTATAAATTAATAACGTCGATGCAAAAATAGTTTAATAATTTATAGAGTTATTTATTTATAAAGATATTAATGTCGATGCAACAATAGTTTAATTAATTGTAATGATGACTTCGTTCTCCAAGCTTCTTCAATGGTGAGGGTGGGAGGGAGTTCTCTAACTAGATAATTAAATACCTCTAGCATCTCATCACTTTATCCAACGTGTTCTCTTGATAGATATTTCACCTAAACGAGCTTTCTTCATTGGTGGTTTCGTTGAAATTCTCGCTGTAAATCTTCGATTGTATGGTTTGGCCATTTGGAAAGGTCTTGGAGCGTCTTTCTCCTCTTGATCAGAGATGGAGAGGTCTTCTTCAAGTGGTGTTAAGGTGCAACAATGGACCAAATGTGTTGGCTCTTCTTCATTCGTTTCTGAACGGTTCGTTTCTTCCATACGTCTCAAACGTTCATCTATCTTCTCAAGTGTCTTGAACATCTCAATCTCCTTCTTCTTTATAGCAGTGGACTTCCCTATAAGGTGGTTAAACTTCTTATCTAGAGAGGCTTGAATGTCTTTGATAGCTTGAGTGTGTTGCTTGTGTCCTTCCGCTAGAACAAGGCTTATAGAATACAAGTCTCGGTGATCATCTTTGGCTTCGTCCAAAGTTTTCGTGGCTTTGTGAGCTTTGATTGCTATGATGCCTACGCCAATAGTGATCTCCTCAACGTGGTCATTAGTGCTCTTGATCTCTCCTTCAAATTTCTCCCAAAGACCATTAAAACTACGCTCGAAGCTATGGATTTTTCGAGCGTCGCTTTGAAGATCTAAGGTGTGTTGTTTTTGAACTTCTTCGAGGTGGATCAAGCGCGTCTCTAAATCTTGAAACTTAGTTGTAAAGGCAGTAAGCTTCTTCAAGGGATGAATTGATGGTCTCATCTTTGTATCGATTCCTTGGATGATATTTTGAGTATCTTCCATGAATCTACGCATCGAGGCTGCGATTAGGTCTCCTTGTTATGTTGAATTTTAACGGTCGTGGGGCTGTGGAGGTGGATTCGGTTGCACATGATGATAATGGTCACATCCTTGAGTCTTCCAAGATGGTTGTTGTTGATACAAGTTGTGATTGTACCAATTGTTGTAAGGAAAAGGCGGTTGATGGAATTCATGAGGCATAGGGATGTAATCCTCATTAGATCTCCTTCTTGGCTTCATCTTCCTAGGGTTTTTTTGTGTGATGTTCCATTGATAAATTCCTGAAACACACTTCAATAAAAAACCAAAAACGAAATTAGCAGAAAGGAAAAGAAACAAAAAGGAAAAATAAAAACTTAGACTTATTCTTTATCAAAAATTTATAGGTAAACGAACTAGTCCCGGGAAACGGCACCAAAAACTTGATGCTGTCGGATTGGGACTTGCAAAAGAGTTTTAAATTTATAAACCTTAATTTGCAAGTGCACAGTTGATAATTGTAGTACTTAGGGGTTGATCCACATGAGACTATGTTGTTACGCTATAAATCTATATGATGCAGAATAAGCTAAGAGAAAATATATTTGGTTTTGGGGATTTTAATGAAATAAAGCAAAGCAATCAAATAAAGGGATAGATAAATCAAAACACGCAAGATAAAAGCAATTAAAAGGAACTAATGCAACATGCTCAACACCGGTTTTTAAAAAGATGCAACTAGTATTCTAGAACTCAAATCACTGTGGTAGAATCATTCCACTTTCGTACCTCTGAAACCTATAACTCAAACCCTAATAGACTCGGCTTTTGCGTGGTTATTAAAAGGTGAATTATGCTTTAAGATTTAGATTTGATTGTTCATTAAACTCCTTAACTAACCTTTTGAGTTGTTAAGACGCCTAACCTATCAAATACTAGATCCGAGCGGTGCAAAAGCTTTTGGAATCGGCACTAATCTAAAATCAGTCACTAGGTAGCTAATCTAGATCAGGCCTTGAGTATAAATAAAGATAGAGAATTAATCTAGAAACAAGCTCAATAAAGATGTAAAAGATGCAACAAAAGAATTTTAAAATAACTTTATATCAAACATACAACTACTCTACATGTATGAAACATGGAGAAACTACATAAGTTGATAAAACAGTAGATTCGTGATAGATAAGTTCTCGGCATAGGTGGATCTCTAAGCACAAAGCTTGAGAAGGTGGATCTCTAAGCACCATGGCCTTCATCTCTCTTTTACAAAGGATAAAGATGAAGAACTAAAGAAAATAACGAAAATACATGTTTATTATTGATTTGTAGTGCCTAGGGCTGCTCTCCTTCTCACAAGAGGCTAAAAGCAAGTATATATAGGTGTAGGAAGAGGTTCTAGGTCGGCAAAGGCTCTAGGGTTTCAGTTCGGGCAAAAAAGTCTTTTTGTCGATAAGTTCACAGAAGTGGCCACGGCACCGATCGGTCACACTGGTCACGTGAATTGGTCCGTGGTCTAGCTCAAAATCATCTCCTTATGCTTAGATTCTGTTAAAAGAGCCGGCCCATGAGTTGGTTCGGTGCTTAGGCCCATCTTGGACTTGATTCTTCTTCTAGGCAGAATGACATGTCTTCAGTAAAACTTGAATATCTTCAACACTACAGCTCTATTTGATATAATTCAAACTCCATTGGAAAGCTAACTCAAAGGTATATCTCCATATGAAATTTCATCTCCGTAAAAGTTGATTTGGTCTTCCGTCCGAAGTGATCTTTTGGAGACATACTTTATGTCCAACTTGGGAAGTAGTGAAATCTTCAACTTTGAGAACTTGGATTGGCTCTTTTGACCTTGATAAGTTGTTGTAGGATGAAGAATACTCATTTTGCTCATTTTTACGCCCTTTTTAATGATTTGACCTATATGACTCTTAAAAACCAAATATACGAGAAAACTACCTCTTTTGATAGAAAAGCTTATTAAATAGTATATAAAATAGATAGATATAAGTAGTAAAAGTGGTAAAATACCGAGTATATTAACTGTAACGCCGGCGACCGAAAATGATATTTTTTGGTGGTGTCGATCGACACCAAGGAGGTGTGTTGGTTTTGGTGGGGTTTAAGGGTCGAAACCCTAAACTTTCTGTTATAAGGTTCGAGCAGTCGTGGCTTAATACAAAAATCAAGGTTTTGAGAGTTTTGAGAGAAAAAGTGAATCGTTAGTGAATTTGAGTGATTGTGGTTGTTCTTATGCGTGATTTGTGGCTAAAAGAGCAAAGGATCAATCATTTGGTGTCGTTCTTCGTGATTTGGTGTGAAATCAGAGGTTCAAAGGGGGGTTTTGGGGCTGATTGTGCTTGAATCAATCATGTTCGTGTTCAATTCAATCCCTTGTCGAGGTGAGTGCGCAACTGTAGGCTTATCAAAGCCGATATTGTGTTTGTATGTGTGATATTGGTGTTTTATGAAGGAATTGAGAAATGGTTTTGTGTTATTGTGTTCTTTGGTGTTTTCTATGTGTATTGGTGATTTAACGTGCATCAAATAGATTATGGGAGACTTGAATCGGAACATGAGAGGAGAGTTTCAATTCTGGCTTCTGCGAGACACCTGGTGGGTGTCAATCGACACCATTTGCGAATGTTTGTTATCGATGTTCGGTTTGTGTTGTGTGTTCTTGTTGCTCAATATCTGGTTTGTGTGTATAGCCTATAGACGGAATGACCGCCTCATTAAGTATTTGTGATAATACTTATGCATCTCTTTTTCCCATGTGATGCAGGTAAAGATAAAATGTGATCGTGGAATCATGCCAAAGAGAGGAGGATGATTTAGGGTCTCATTTATATTATGTGTTGTTGGAATTTAAAACATGGTGTTTAAGTTGCTAGTGATTCTTCGAATTGTTGTTAGAAATGTTTTTTAGATTTAATGGTTTATTGGATATATCCTGGTTTATTTGATTATGTGTTTCCCGCCGGTTTGCTTGGTTTAGTATATTTGATATCGAGGATTATTATTTATGAGAATAATAATCCGAGTCAATTAATTAATAAAAAATAATAATAATTGGGCTAGGTAGTTTCAGTTTGGTATGAGAGCCTTTTACGGTTTTACGGCGGTTAGTTGAATGAATATTAGTCAATTTATGAGTTGTAATGTCTTAGATCATCCTCTTTGAGCCTTCAATGAGATTACACGGTATGTGTTGCGTGACTTCTATTTTGTGATTTATAGTATCTTATTTTTGGAAAATGTAGAGTGATGGATGTTGTTGCTAGAGGTCATGGTAGAGCTAGAGGTCGGGGCCGTGGTCGAGGTCGTGGTCGGAGACCAGTGAGTGAGTCTTCCGATAGTGTGGATGTGAGTGTGGTGCCGAGTGCGATGCATGAACAGGTTATTGAGACGCCGACACATCAGGAGGGATCCGTGGGCGGGGCTAGTGTTAGTGCTGGTATGAGTGCTGCCGATGCCGGAGGTAGCACCAGAGCAGCTGCTGCTGCATGAGGCCCAGGTGGGGGTGCCGCTGCAAGTGGGGCCCAGGGTCGAGATGATCGTTTGTCGCAGATGTTAGCCTTGATTTTGGAGCGGTTACCGGGTGTGGTGCCATTGCAGGCTCTAGTAGTTTCACCAGTGGTGGTAGATTTACATCCAAGGGCTGTAGTCGTAGAGCCGTGTTCGTCTTATCTGGAGATGATGGGACAGATACAGAGCATATTACTATGTTCTTCTCATGTGGAGTTTGGCCAGAGGGAGCCGATGAGTGGCGTATGAGGATAGAGCATAATTTTTGCTCGATCAGATGTCCTGCGGAGTTTCAGGTTAAGGCAACGACTTCTATTGAGGAAGATCTGCATTATTAGTCGGGAACAGTGGCTGTTCTGCCAGTGGTTGCTCTAGTAGTGAAGCCGAGGAGGCAACAACAAGGAGGTTCTGGTTCCGGTAAGGGCGGTAAGCCTGCAGATCAAGCAGATCTTTTGAGTACAATTTAAGTGGCTCAAAATAGTAATCTGGGTCTGATTGATGGTTCTAGAGTTGTGGGTCTGAGTATCAAGTCTCTTCGAACGGGATGATTCTTGTGCGTGGGCGAGTTTGTGTGCCTAATGATGAGTTGTTGAGAGAAGAGATTCTGAGTGAGGCTTATGCAAGCAAGTTCTGGATTCATCCGAAAGCGACTAAGATGTATCGTTATCTGAAAAAGTACTATCACTAGGTGAGGATGAAGAGAGATGTGGCTAACTAGGTCGCGGTGTGATACGTGCCAGTTGGTGAAGGCTGAGCATCAGGTTCCGAGTGGTATATTACAGAGTTTACCTATTATTCCAGAGTGGATGTGGGATATGATTATGATGGATTCTATAATTAAAAAAAAATAGTCCAAAACTAATTTTTTTATCCATTGGTCTATTTGCCAATTCCCGAAGCCCACAACCAAAATTTGGTCCGGTATCTCATTTCTGTATTACATCAAATTATATTGGTTATCCATTTTATATACTTGAGGAATTTAATCATAAATTTTAATGTAGGACATTTGCTAGTTTTTGTATTTAGCCAAATTTTAGAGCTTTACAAACTTTTCATGTCATCCACTTTAGACCTCCATTTCTCATTGAAACTTACTCCGATTTTGACAAGTAGATACACTACATGCGGTGACAATTCTATCATGTCCAAAAACTGGTCATTCCGATGAACGTCTCCATCAGAAAACTCACCTGAAAATAGTCTAAAACCATTTAGTCAAAAACGAGTTCCAACATTCCCCCACAAGAATAGAAATGACTCTATACACATGACAACTCGACAAACTTGACTACCTAGAGAAGACTCGAGAAAACAGACTTTAGAGAGTACAAGCGAAAAATCTACTGTATCTATGGATAGTAGCTTATTCAGCCTTGAACTAGTCATTGTTAATAGCTATCGGGTTTACTCGACCAGGAGGTAAACCTTATGTCTTGAAGTACCCAGACTTTAATGTAAACCGAGACAACAACTATAACACAGTTTCCGTTTCTCATAGAACTAGGTTCTCTATTGTGTTCATTTTGGCCTTGAACATTCCTGGTTATAATGAGTGAACTTGGAGAATATAGCATTTCCTTCATTCTCCTAGAAATGGCCCCATTTCGCACTCACTAGGAAAATTTGCCATTAGATTTTAAAGGAGTATCCTATAATACTCCATTTATATCTCAAACTATGGACTGAAATCATTAAAAGCTAGGAACTGGGCAGAGACAAAGGTCTCGCAGTGCTCTTAGCTGATTCATTTTGACTTAGTTTTCCCTTTGAACATATCTCATGGGATCTCCATTCATGTACGTGCAGTTCCCGTCAAACCTCTTCTTAAGTTATAGTCTTTAAACTCATTCCTCTTGATGATTTTACCACTTAATATCTAGACACATCTTTAATAAAATGATCCTTTAGGTTGTCACTCATCTTAACGTAATCTCCAATGATAACACAAATTGATATCAAGTGTCTAATGGTTTTATGTCATCTTGTTATATGACATGATTTACCATTATCCTGATTTTTGAGTTTAGGATGTGGCACTGGGACTTTTGCCAGGCATCCCCACACTTAAATGTATTTGTATGAAGGTACAACACCTTTCCAAATATCATATGGCGTTTTGCCAATGACTTTGTGCGATATTTTGTTGAGGATATAACGAGTGGTAAACAACGCTGCCCCCACATTTTCTAGACTAACCCAGATTCCTCCAACATCGCATTCATCATATCTTTAAGAGTTTGATTTTTTCCGTTTCGCATGTATTTGAGATAGATCTTGAAGTTTTCTCAACTAGGAGGAAATTTCTCAATAAAGTATTTCACCGTGAACATTTCACAAATGAACATACTTTCTTTATCTCATGCATTAACAATTACATTTCTTCCACTTGTTCTATGATGGATTTTGAATCCACTATTTCGAACTCTTTAAACTTCGCTAATGCGAATTTCTTTGCGCCTATAGAACTATCACTCTTTTTCGGCATTAGTGCTATGCTTACAGCGTTAGGCACTGACGAGTTCACAAGTTGCATCCCACTTCCAAGCTTAATTTGGGGCCTCAACTCACTTGACCCGTTTCACCATCAACGGTTGTCACGATCGGTGCATCCTTGTTTTGAACATTAGTCAAGTTTGGTTGTCACTTTTAGTCACATTTTAAAATCGAATATGTTCACGAAAAACAAAACGAATTAGTATACTAATGAAAACCAAACACACAAGTTCAATATATTATGCAAATAAAGCACTTATATTGCATAACCAGATTAATTATTCATTGTTCACGTTAAAATAATTTAGACTCGAAATACTGTAAGCGATGTAAATTGCAAAAAGCAAATGTATGCAATTAAACAGTAGACAAATTGCTCTAGTCACGTTGAATAAAATATTCACAAGAGCACAAGTTATAAAATACTCTATTTATAATGACAAGAATCTGGATAATTGCTAAGCAATAATAAAACCAGAATCAAACTTGTTCTCTAACAAGCCAGAACCAATCGGTTCTTGTTAACCGGGTCAATCAAATTATTGAGAAATCTAGACAATGTCAACAAGCGAATCAACGATCACATATGCAATATAAGCAGATTAGATGCAAACATAATTATAGATGAATCGTTTCCGATGATCATCACAAATAATTCTGCTCAACACAATTATTTTCACCATCAAATCTCGAGTTTTTGATAAAAACTCAACAAATAATAAGTTTTTTCGTTAGTATAATAACGAAAATTAAAGAATTAAGATTGTAGGAGCACAATTTCTACGATATAGCAAAATTGTGTATTGTTTAGATTAAAAGATAAAAACAGATACAAAATTTTATAAATCGATACCAAAATTATGATGAACGATGAACGGTTTGTACGGAGGCGAGATACTCTTTATTTAATTCTTTAATTGACCGTAGTGTGACGGTGTTCAATACAATTAAGAATCCCAGGATACAACCATATGATCGAATATTTCGTAACACTCGAAAATAGAAGCTAACGAACCAAAATTCTATGTGTACTTTCAGACACAAAAACATATAAAAAATAGTATGTGACGGATTTTTGTGTTATTCAATGTGTATATATATCTCATCATGTTGATGATCTCGTGTGCTTGATTTTATAGCCAACACCTCAACGTCTAGAAACAAGAGGAGTTACAAAATGGAATTATGAGTATTAATCTCATCTTTTAAAAACGTGATTAATTCATATTCACTCATTGACTTTGACGTTTTATCATTCATGGCCCTAGGGGTGGGCAAATTATCCGAATCCGAAATCCGAAACCGAACCCGACCGAAATAAATCGGTTTGGATCTATATTGGTTATTGTTACATAACCGAATGGTTTTCAATTTGTTTTACATTGGATTTCGGTTCGGTTTTGGATATATCCGATAACCGAAGTAATAACCGAACAAACCAAATATATATAAAAAATGTATATCTTCCACTTATGTTTTTTTTTCCACATTTTATACAATTTTTGAAGTTTGAACCTTATTAAATGGATAAGACTTGGTTTTTTTATCATTTTGGTCTTATATTTGAATTTGAGCCTTTTTTTATATGTAGGCATTATTCTTAATGTTATTAATGGCCTTAAAAAATTGCTACTCCATGAGAGAAAACGGCGAGTCTAGGGTTTCCCAAGGTGCGGATTTGGATGACGTGATGGAAGAGTTTGGAGAGAAGGGTCGGCCTCCAGGAGAGCCGTCGGACAAGACGGGGGCTTGGGTGAAAGCGGTTACGGGTAGTAATGGTGGTGGAATGTTAGAGCCGGAGGAGATTTTAGATGAGGAGTTTATTTCCTCGAGGATGTAGTTGGAGTTTCCCGATGGTGTCGATGGAGAGCCGGTGGTTACTATTGGGAATGAAGTGTTGGATGCGGTGAACGGTTTGTGGAAGAAATGTATGATTGTTAAAGTATTGGGTAGACATGTTTCGATTCCGATATTGGCAAGGAGGTTAAGGGTAGACTAAATAACATATGCTCAAGATGTGGGCTATACGGTCATCTAGTCCATTCTTGTCCACATGGGGGTCAAGAAAATGTGCAAGCCAGCATAACGCCTTCTAGGGAGAGTACGGGGAGTAGGAAAAGCGTAGTGCAGGCGACGGAGGAGTTTACTGTTGTTAGGCATGGAGAAAGACGAGCGGAGAGTAACCGGAGCAAACCGGGACAAGGTAATGCGGGTGATGATGGTAATTTGGGAAACAGAGCCCGTGATTATAGGAGGAAAGATGCTAGAGATATTCCAATCTCTAACAGTTTTGGAAGGTTAGGGAAAGATTTGGAGAGTTTGGAGATTGCAGAGATACAGGATTCCAATAAGGAACATGAGGATACGCAAAATCAGTTGGGTTTGGCGAAGAGTGATGTGCAAGAAAAGGGAATGAATTTTGTTTCCAAATCAGGAACAAACAAGATCAACGGGCAGAATGGGAATGTGGTAAAGCAAAGTGGGCCGCTAAAAGGCCAAGAGAGAATTAAGACCAAACAGTTGACTATTCCTACGCCCACACGGGGTTTGATATTTGGACCAAAGATAGATGAAGTTGAACAATCTTCGAGTGGGAAGCATATGAGAGTTGAAAAGGAGGTTATGGGAAGACAAAACTCTGGTACTGGGCAGTCTCAGGTAGGTCCGGAGATGATTAGTAGTGAAGCCAAAATGCAAGAGACCGAAGGTATGAGAGTGACTCTGGGCTCACGAGAAGCTTTGACCAGTTTGGTGGTTGTTGAAAACCGAGACCTGAGGGAGATGGTTTCGGGACAAGGGGACTTCTAACGATTTGCCCCGGCTTTTCAC